>OY365748.1:8833513-10033513 GCA_959347395.1 Mechanitis mazaeus | reverse complement strand
TAATTAACTGTACACGATGTGATTAAATATACATTATGTACATTATATACACTGCGCGGCGGTTCGGGGGTTGGCGATCGAAGCGAGTAGAGGCCGGCGACCCCTAATATGATAAGATGTTGTTATTGCAAACAAATATTACAATAGATAACATACCTCTTAATTTCCTCTTAGGCAGTTGAATATATTTGCTGTAAGACTGATCTTTGGTTTCTTTTTCTAATATAGGACAAATCATGGCCCATGGAAAGCATTGCTAAAATAAAAGTTTGTGATTTATGTAGTGTGTTAAAAATAACATATTGTAGAATGATTTCCTTTTTTTATGCAGAAGCATCATGCTATTTATTGATACTATTTATTTTTTACGTTTTCTTTTCAATTGTGATCACGTTTTGTTGACATTAACACGCATCAATTGATACTACAACCACCCCATTCGCACAAATAGTTTTTCATAAAACGCAAATATGCGGTATGCAGTTCAAAACGTAAAGATATTTAAAAAATCTGATTTTGAGAGTTGGGATAATTACAACAACTTCCTTAGTTAGGAATATAAAATATTATAAATTATTCTAAATAATTTAATATTATCACAACAAAAAACGATACGTATTCTGATCAAAAATACCATACATTATATTATCAATATTTTTAAACCGTCTTTTACTACCTTGTACTAAAATACCAAGTTATTAGTAGGATTTAGTGTCACATTTATCATAATTCAAAAGAATAACACTTTTTGCAATCGTTATATAAATGAAGTATAATTATAAATTTGAATAATTAACTAATATAACATAACATTATATATTTTTACATACTGTTTTAATCATAACAACATAAGATTTGATCGTAGGAGCTGTAGTTAAAAAAAAATATTGTCGAACTTTGCACCAATATCCAGAAACCCTATCCTAATAAAATTACCCCCTACGTGGACAAACAATACTTCCCCGAAACACTGAATGTTAAGCTCATTGAACTAAATCACAATAGCAATGTTATTAGACCCACTGTAATTACCCGTTTTAGGACATGGTGATATTATTGTTATTTATGTTGTTGTGATACTATTCTGTGTGTTCTTCTAATAATGTTCCTGTACGATCACAATCAGACAATCTGGTTGTGTGTTGATAAGTAATTATAAATTCAGAATATGCCGAAAATTGCTTCTTTTCATGATTAAAGTTACGTGTTTGATTACTAGTTTGTGCTTAGGCTTAATCTTATTATTTTATTTTTGTTATTTTATTTTGCAAATAAAACAATAAAAATATTCCAAAATAAAAAAAGAAAAGTCGTCAGATACAATCATTCATTATAAACATTTTAAAAGAGCCGGCTAGTTTTCACATTTTATTTTTATACTATAAAATCACAATATTTTTCACTGTATATTTTTTATACGTCTGTTTGAGAAATTCTATAAAACAAAATGTGAAATATTAAAATGTTGTCGTACACGGGGGTCCTTCATAGTTGATACCTTTTTTTTTTTTTTTTTTTTTCCTTTGGAAAAACCCGTTACGGGTACCCCGTCGGCCCAGGGGGTGACGGCCGGGGGGTTATGTGGGACTACCCGGCAGCATAGAGGATGCTGCCATTTTTAAGGCTACCTATTAAAAAACCAACGGTTGCCCTCTGCGCCGTAATGGGACGTCACGGGATCGCGTTAGCACACACCGTGACGCCCCGGTTCATAGTTGATACCTGGTTTTTTGCTATGAAAGTAAATTTTTCTATTACTTAATTTCACAACTGAAATATTAAATATTGCAGCATTCTTTGAATAACCTTGCAGCAGATAATGAAATACTTATTATGGAGCAAAGCCCTATATGAGATACTTTCTGAATCCTTTGTGCAAGCATCAATAAAAAACGGTATATCCGAAAATTTCCAAATTTTGCACACTGATAGACATCAATCTGATGGTGGTTTTAAAAAAATTTCAAAAAAAAAAAAGATCAAAGAATGTAATATGTCTCATCTTGAAAAATAGTTGAGGACAGAATGCGTCAACGTTTTGTAAATGCAACTTCATTGCTGTTTGTGCCTCGCTTCGCTCAAAATGGTAACACATACCGAGATTATGCGAGTGCAGCGAGTCAAAATTGAAGTCTGGTTTGCGCTCCAAGTTTGTTACATGTGTATATTGATCGTAATGTTTTAAGTATAAAAGTCTTAATAGGTTTAGTATTGAAACTGTTACCATTTCTTTGAAGATAAAGTATAAAGTTAATTTAGCAGAGAATAATACGAAAACGGAAATAGAATTATCAGGTATACGGTTTGAGATCCATTCAAACATCAAAGGTTAATGCTTACATCGTCATCATCATTATTTCAACCCAAGGAAGTCCACTGCTGAACAGAGGCCTCCCCTTTAGACCTCCAGAGAGACCGATCCATAGCGGTCTGCATCCAGCGGCTTCCTGCCACTTTACTAATGTCGTCGGCCCATCTTGTGGGTGGGTCATCCAATACTTCGCTTGCTTGTATGTGGCCTACATACAAGTAATTATTAAAAAAAAATCTTTAAATCCAATATAGTAAGCGTTGATTAAAATAAATAAAAGATATAAGAACGACGAACTATACACGATTTTAATCCGTGTAATTGTAATTGTAGTTTTATTACAATTATTTAAATTTTTTTATAGCGCCATCTATGTTTAGTACTATAAACCTTGTAGAGAGGTTGCTCTATAAATTACATCATCTTCAACATTTAACTTATTTTTGAAGATTGCACTACGTAACAATTATAATATACTTTGATTTTTTATGTATATGTTGTTGTTTGTCAAATTTGAACCAATACGATGTGTGATATCGAGTAAGTTGATGTAAGTTTATAAAGAAGAAGTATTAATTATGCCACCTTATTGTTTCAGGTCCACTAGATGGCCCTGTAATAAAAAAATAAAAACACACCCAAACTATTATTACAATAAATAAAGATTTTAAAAGAAATTTCAAATCAAACGTCAAATGTCAGATATAATTTAAATATAAATATTATATCAACAGCTACAATATTACATGTCTCAGCTACAAAGTTATAAAAAAAATAAATTTATAAATATCAATTTTTTTTTTAAATTATATATTATTATTGAATATATTATTTAAAAATTCAAAACGATCATCCTTTTCTAGAAGGTTTTAGTTTAATCATTAAACATAATAATTAGGCTATCTATATAAGTAGATATAACTTTATGAGTAAATATTTAATCCTTTGTATTAAGACTACTAAAAATCATACTTTTAAAGATATTGTTTCATTGCCTCCGTCTGGCCCTAATGAGAACGGCTGATTGATCATTTAAAGAACTAAAATTAGATGTTATTAAGTGAAGATGGAGACGAAATATATAAAATATTATTTTTTTCATATTGTATTCTCATTTTATATCTTACATTTATCTTTCTAAATCCTAGACGTCTGTAATATTTAAAAAGACTACCATTTTGTTGAAAGAGGTAATAATAATAATGTCAGCTAATACACTATTCATTAAATAGTTAATAAAACTAATGTAAAAGCGAATAACAAAGAAACTTTGTAAAACGCTAAAAGGAGCTAGCGAATGCTTCTGGCAGGGTCAGGGCACGCAAAAAATGGGAGTCTGTGTTAGACCGGCAGGTAGTCTTAGCACAAAGCACTTTTGTGCTGTCTATTTATTAAAAAGGCCGTTAGCCTTGAGAAACCATTGTCTTAAACCCACGGATTCTTATTTATAATAAAAGGGTCGTCGAGAATGCATTTTGAACCTTAGCAGTAACTAATCAGCTCGCAAATAACATTTTTGTTTAACTTGTTTAAGTTTCGTTTTTATATCTACTTTTATACAGAGAACTAACTGCTACTTATTTATTTTGTATTTTAAATATTTTAAACCACATTTGTGAAGACAAATCAGTAGTTGATCAAAGCTTTAAAGTTTTCTTACATTTTTTATTTTATATTATATATCCAGATGTTAATTATTATAATCGCCGGCGGCTGTTGAGGTGCGGTTTTAATTACAAAGTAAGTAAATGATTGAAATGAATAGATTGGTTTTATTATTCGTAGGTACACCTTCCACATATTCACTTGAACAAAGAAATTGAAAACAGGGTGAATTTCGTTAAGAAATATATAAGCCCTCTATATAATAACCTAAGCAAAACAACTATAGATATTACCCAAACGAGACAAGTAGTCACAAAGTGTGAGTCCATATAATTAAATCGATTTTACGACTTATCATAGTACTAGAAAGTACGTAGCAAATATTTAATTTGAATCAGAAAAGAGCAAAATCTTCACTTTTCACATTAAATTGTGTAATCAACAGTTTTAATATCGAAACGTTAAGCAAATCTTATGAATTTAGTTACTTTGCTAATGAATGTCAAAGCGAAGTATTGGTACCATAGCCAATACTTAGGGGAGCGCTCAGATATTTGTACGCCGACTAAAGTCTACACACCGGTCTCTTACCTATCTGTCTTTTGGCGTTTGGCAAAGGTAGGTTCAGTGAGACGACTGCCAGTAGAAACACAAATCAGCCTTTGAAACCGCCCTGAACTTTTGTGTCCCGAGCGGATAGCTGGGAGCTTTTATTATAAAAATAGGTTTCGTGCTTGCGATTTCCGTTTGAACCAACTGGAGGTACGGTTGAATTGTGTGACGTGGGAGTGTTTATGGACAGTAGATACACTCTGTAGTTAACATGGAGCTCCAATACTAATCTTTAAATACTTAACAATTCAACGAAAATCAACTGTCTTTATTAAAATTAAAGCTCTTGATATTTTAGTTAATGTTTTAATAACTCAGATAGATAATGTAAAAAAAGTATAACTTGATAGAAAGATTTGATTCCATCAGTATAATAACTATCTTTTTGAGAGATCTAAGTTTTTAGGAGAAGAGCAACACAAGCAGTAACATTTTATAAAGGTAAACGGAAAAATTTGAGTAAAAAAATAATATTTTACAGACGTGGTACGAAAAGGAAAAGTAAGATTGTTGCACTAATACTTTAAGAGATGGCGGTAATGCATATACAGGAAGTTGTTACTTATTACGTGGAATGTAGAATTTATTTATTAAGAGCAGAGCTTATTAAGTTTAAGAGTCTATTAATACGACTTAATAATCGATTTGTTGACAATTCAACACATGTTGCTTCATTGTAACCCTTTCGCAGGTGTAGTCATAAGCATTCTCAGTCAAGGCATATTAGGGTTGCTGTTATTTAAAATGTTTTAGGGTAGGTTTTCGATAATTCTTATTTGATCTCACATATCAAGTATGATATTTCCTCAGTCAATATTATGTTAATAGTAACATACGATCGACACAGATTTTTCAGACAAACCGAAATTTTTGGCTTTGCTCTTAATTTCTCTAAAATCTTGTATAGGTTTCAATGTAGTATATTTTTTATATATTTTTTTGCATTTAAATATAAAAAAAATACTAAACTATTAATAATTTTTATGACCTTGATATTTATATAAGAAATAAAAATTTAAACTTTAAAAAAAAGCTAGTGAGCACGAGTCAGTAGCGTAGTTCGCCTGATAAGGAATGATAATCCACAAACATTCTCACTCTCTGCGCGACGCAATTTTTTTTGACCGAAACTAGGTGAAAATTAAACCGACCTTAGGTCAGTCACTAATTAATTGTAACATTGTAAAAGTTCAAAGAGTATCCGGAGTTTCATACCGGTTCTTCACCACGGACCTATTCTTTTGGAACTAGAATATGACGTCTCATTCCTGCCATTTGTCTGTGATAAATAATGCAGCACTTTGACTTTAACTTGGTTGGCAGGCCTCGACCGATATTGGTGCCCACCTATTAGAGTCAGTCACGCCAACTTTCGCTGTAGAATGACCCAGACAGGAACTCGGTGGCGATTTAATCGCCTCTGGGTCCATTTTCCATTTTCTGTATCCGTTTTCTGCCCTTCCTATACCAGTCTGATTGGTACCTAACCAATATTGAAATAAAATATGACAATGCTGAATAAAACATTCAGCATTCATTCCTTCGCAGTCTGATTGCTTCTCTTAGGTGATCCCAGTGCCTCCGTAGATTTCGTTCAGAACGGTTTCTGCGGAACGATTTTAAATGCAAAGACATTTTGGTATATTAGACAACTAATTAAGCACCATGTTAGTAAAAATAATGAGAATTTTACATGGAAATGACTTTGTCTTAGACAAAAAGTTCGAAGTAAGCATGTCTAACTTTTAAATTTAAAATATAGTTTAAATGAAAATATTAATTTACCGATCAATTAGTATATTTAAATAAATCAAATTTAAAAAATACAAATAAGAACTTATTTGTCACTGGCCGCATACGATGCATGGCCACCGTGACATCGTCATGTTTGACTTGTTCTAAATTCGTTCAAATGTCATTAGCTCCATCAGCAACAAAAGAAAAGCGTACCCTCGAAGTCTTCAGTCAGTGCACACCTCGTCATCTGAGTTTTCCATAGTCAATAAAACAAACAGGATAGCAAAAACAGTATGAACGATCAACTGAAGACCGTGTCGGCTATGAACAAACTTTACATCGGCAACCTGCCAACGGAGGCTGATGAAGCAGCTGTCCGCCAGCTATTCGCGGAGCACAACCTCACCGTCGCTGACATCTCCGTCAAACGAGGAGGTTATGCGTTCGTCGATTTCCCCGACCAGTCCGCTGCAGATCGCGCCATAGACAAACTTCATGGTACCGTATAATATATCTTTATCTAAGTTTTGCACGTTTTTCGCACGTCAGACAAAAATATACAATTCATTACAGAGTCCATATTAAATAATATTTGTTATTTTATCTATTGAACTAGTTGAGTAATGTTATTTACAATGAAAGATTTTTGAATATCAAGCTTTGGACAGTATTACTTTTTCTACGAAACATAGTTCCTTTCTTAAAATATAAGTATCTTTCTATTGGTAAAATATTTTTTATAATTGGTTCTATAGATACAAATATTACAAGTGTTCGCGAAACAATGTATTCCTAAATAAAATGTGATGACAGGAGTTGGTAGATATCCATTATTATAATAGAAGTCAAATATGACACAGATACTCGTAATATAAAAATGTCATTCTTTTGTTCTCATCCAAAAAACGAAACAAAAACAAATTAATAATACTGTGTTTTTGAGCTAAATTGAGCCTTTAAAGTATATTTTTTAATTTAGTTTTACATGCTCGTCTTAATAAGATCATTAATAAATTATTTTGTTACTTGAACTGAATGCTAGTAGTCAAGAATACAGGCAGCTATACTTAACTTTGTAGAGGCGAACATATGTATAAGATCTTTTGTCTGTTATAGGTTATTCATACTGCGGATTGCCACTAATTGTTGAACCTTCAGTCGCTAACAAGAAAATGTAAGTACTGTTTTAAATTTATATATCAATCAAAAATTAAAGAAACTAGTGAATGAAATAAGTATAAATATATGTTACGTATATATTAAGGTTACTGTAAACGTAATTTTATAAGAAAAACTAATTTTAATCTGATACCTACGTTGAAAGTGTAAGTCAAATATGTTATAAAAATAAACAAAGAATTAAAAAAAATTGTCATAGTAGTAGTAGTCTATGAAATGTTGAAGAATAATGTTGATCGCGCGTGTCATCATGGACACAATATTTTGCAATTGTGGTGTATTTGCTTTATTGCATTTCCATAGTTTGATTTTCTGTTAACACGAACATGTTTTTGCGTCAGTTTGTACCGAATAGTGACTGACCAACAGTTCGATTTTAGTTTGGGCCAAGAGTCTTTTTTTGGTTTGGGCCAAGAATGGCCGAAAGCTTAGGCCGCGCCGAAATAGTGTTCGAGAACTATCGTACATCTTTTGGCGAATCTCGGGATTAACTCATGCTCAGCCACTATTCTGAAAATATTACTTAAAAGGGTTTTTTCTTAAATATATTTATTTCGTTATTATTTTAATGAAAAATAAATAAATATAGAAAGAAATAAAAGTACATAAATCTTTAATAATTGTCCCTTTTAAAATTTTATTTAAAATTTAAGCATTTATTGTATAACAATTCGTTTTACATGTTCGCGCTATTTTGTAAAGAATAGTGACCGACCCACCGACAGTTCGGTTTCGGTTTCGGTTGAAATATCGGTTTCGGTCGGACACTAGTATAAGACATTTATAAATATTGCCATTAATCTAAAAGTTGTCCTGACTGCGTGATTTGTTGTCGATGAGCCCAAACTGAAATTTCGAGTACATATTTTTTGATCAAGGTATAGCATCATATTTTTGTTAACGTTCATAGTGTGAAAGTTTGTATCACAGTCCGCTATTTTCTAAGAAAGAGTTAGTTCACATTATTAGAAAACTGGACCAACATTCAGTTCTTAAATGATAACTGGAGGAGTCGAAACTGTAGATACCACAATGCCGATGTCATATGTTTGATAACCGTGCTGTGGTCAGGTTGATAATATATTCCGAAACTTAACTGTCAACTGTCAACTGTCAACTGTCAGTCACCTTTCACCCAAGGGTCGCAGTCCCGAAGGTAGCTGTAATGTATTCAATGTTTGTTCCAAATCTCTGGTTATCGCATGTTGTGCATGTAATGAAAAAGCTATTGGAATGAAAAGTATTTTGTTGAGGTTTTATGACATTTACGTTTTGTCCCAATATCTTATCTAACAACGATGCTAAACATGCTGGAATAATATTATGATTAAAAATTTAAAAAAAATATTAAGAAGACATCTCTGCTAATAGATATTTAGTGAGCTTAAAAATACATTAAAATGCTTCTCAGTTAATATTATTATGGTTTATTTATACTGACATAATTTCAAACATTAAATCAGTCGTCTACAATAGTAGATAGATTTAAATGAAAATTTATTTGAAGAGGAAATAAGTTATTACATAATATTTTAATTCGACATAATATGTCAGTGCAGAAAATGTCTTAGAAGTTGAAAAGAATGTTTGTAACAATAGAACTTTTGTTATTGAATAAAAAACATTAGGATAAGTGATTTATGGATGCCCCTAGCAACTAGCGCCGTCTCTGTCTTTCTATGGTTAAAATTCGGGAAAGTTCTGTCGGATCTGTTTACCTGTTCGACGCATTGTACGCTCAAACAATGCCGTGCTGTTTTGTAGAACTTTCTAGATATCGTATTGTATCCTTTTCAATAAACATTCAACACGTGGTAGATTCTGAATAGCAACCGAATGGCGGCTTGATGTCGTTTATATGCTGCCAATATTATATAAAGAAACTACGTAATAGGGTACTGCGAATAATATATAAGAATCAATCTGTCAACGCGTATACGATTGTGTATGGGTTATAGGGTAAGGAGTAATAGTTCTATAGTACCCTGAAAATAATTGGGGTCCGATATAATGCCGTTAGATGCTAAGAGTAAATAAATGGCATAAAGGTTCTGAATGTAGAGTAGGTATAATAACATTTATTAGGCCGGGGGCCGGTATAACGCTATCTGTATCGTTACACAGTATGCCAAAATCCGGTGATGAAATAGTATTTTTTATTTAATTGAAATAATCATAGCTTATATGATGCAAAAAGACCGAAATCAACTTCTATAAGCCATCGTATTCTATCATGTCATAAATTTTTGTACGATGCTATCGCAAAAGTTATACTAATATTTTTAATCATATTGCGGGTTTTTAGAAGAGAGAATTGATTTCAGAAACGTTCTATCACTAACATCGAAGTGTGAATGTGTATTTTACAAAATGATTATTTTATTTATTTTTCTTTTATACTTTGAAAAAATATTAGTGAATACTTATGTACATCAAATGGAAGTATCACAAGGGCCTGTTTAGATACCATACTAAGTAAGGCCTTTTGTAAAAACACTTAAAAGTTTAGGCTACGAGGGTTCTAATCGCGTCCTGGTCTGAGAAGAACTATACAAAAAATTCCGCACACAAAAAATATTTAAGATACAATTTCCTAACAATTAGAACCATTTCATTCATGTCGTAAGACAGCCAGTCACCGCAAGCAGCACCCGTACACGAATACAATGCAAGTTGTAGCCATCACACCCACGCCCTATTCGAGGGTTAAAAGGAACATATAAATATATATAAGAAGTCCGATTGTATGTTATCTTTAAAGAAATAATAATCTTATATTATACTCGATATACTCGTACAAGGTTATGAACTTGTTCAAATGTAATTAATTTAGCCATCTCAAGGGACATTCAGTTCAATTTTTAAATCTTAATTTAAGGTTCTCTGGTGTGTCTTGTTTATTTTCGTGATTGAATCGAAGTCAAACCCTTATGATTCCAACCTAAGCTAAATTATGTCTCAAAAGTATGAAGCCTTTGCTAGAACGCGCTGAAAGTACAATAATTATGAACGATTTTAGTATAAATAAACGCGTATTCACCAAGCGTCGTGGGTTGTCGTGTTGTTAGAGGGATGAACCTATATTATAAAAATAACTTTTAGCACACATTTCTTTAAACACGAACACGCGTTAACCGTCTGTTCGATGTTTTTAAATTATCGGCCATTTTTTTAATTGTTTGAATGACATTATTATTTAAACCGTTTTCATTAAAACTTTTAATTCAGTAATAAGCCTTCGATTATAATCATTCGTGGTGTTTTTTGCCATTCAACTTAGTAACGTGCCGTAATTGCAATTATATTTAATTAACTTTACAGAGTGAACGTGCCCAATCTCCAGAGCGCAAGCACCACGCAGCTCAAGGAGCCCAGCACCGACTCATCCACTACTGGAGGAGGCTGGAGGTAAGTAACGCTGTTGGTATAATAGTTCTAAGGTTTTAGGACTGACATAAATGAGCCGGGTGCGTCATGTGTCGTGGTCCTTATTGTTCGCTGATCAACCGGTGGCCCGCGTGGCTCTATCGCGGTACGCGGGATGCGAGGTCGGTCAATTGGACCACTTGTTGCACGTTCCCATTCCAATACTTGTTGCAGGGCTGTTTCTTTACTCTTTGTTTCATGTTTTTGGATTTTTTCGTTTGTTTTAGCTGACTTTGTTGTCCTTTGGTTTTACATTGACGCCGATTACACATGTTGCGACGGTTGGCAGATTATTATCGTAGGTTTAAACTGATGTTATTATTAATTTCTTTATTTCTTTTTAGCAACATAAGGTAATTTGTTTTAGACGTTTTTGCAATCACCTATTTAATGATGATACAATTATTATTAGCATATCTTATTCACTAATAGTATTAACAATTTCCTTAAAAAAATCTAGTATATATGAACGATATATAGTAGAAATAATAAGAACTATCAACTAAGTTTAGGGCTAAATTGGAATCTAAACGAGAGCAAATGTTTCCATGGGATTCTCAAAAAGGAGTCGACAACTAGTGCTTGCTAGAGGGGTCGCAGCCGCTACACGTGTTCGCGGCGAGTGTTAAATAATCGCAGACGTAATAGCGGCCGTGTGTACATACCTTGCCGACGAGCTCATATCTACGCCCTTTTCCGGCGTCTCTCTCTCCCCCCGCCCCGGTCCCTTCTCACTTCCCATCGACCCTCGCTCGGCGGGAACGTTGCATAACATCTCGAATCACGACCCCAGTAGGGGTAGCTCTTTTGTCATCTTCCAACTGAATTAAATTTTTAAAGCTAGGACCGTTGCGAGGTACGTCGGATTGCTCTGTTACCATTGTGGAATTCGTTGTTATCTAACGGCTAAATGTATAAAGATCTTTTTGTGAGAGCGTTTTTCATCTATCGCCTCGAAATATAATAAAACATCTAATGAAACGAGCATAAGACCGTTCGTTACGCGAGGGGAGTCTCTTAGTTGTTTTAATTGGTTACAGTCAAACCGTTAGATTGAATGTGCTTTATTATATACGTCACGACCTTGGCCCGGTACACTGAGACGACATTTGCCGTTTCTGTGAATCGCGACATCAAATGAAGGTGAGAGGAAGAAAGCGCCGTAAGGGCTGTGAATTGAGAATACAATATGACGTAGTGAACGTAGTAAAATTGTGCAGGGTGGTAGGAAGTGGGTGAGTGGGGATGCGTAAGCGGGGGTGTGAAACATGAGAGCGAGTGAGGCGGATCACGGCCACGTGGCACGATCGATGAGAGCGGTCACGCGGGTCAGGCTCGGAAGAACTACTACGCCCCCCCTTCCCTCCCTATCCTAAACCCCCCTCGCCTCTCTGCCCGACGCTAGCCGCCCACCGGCGGCATTCTGTTTGCAGGCAACCCAGCCCGCCGTTTGGAACTTTCATTAAATTTCAATTTAAAACGACTTACTTTTGCGACTTCTCTTGAGATTTATATCTACTGGCTCGGTTCTGTGGGTTGGCTTCCGCAGCTTTACTGAAGCTCAGATTTGAAAAAAGTTCTATAAAAAAAAGGCTTCATAAAATTTCACGCTCTTTAGTTTCATTATCGTAATAAAAAAAAATATCTATTCATCTTTATGCTACGCGCCCACGAAATTCAATTTCACAATACATATGCATAGACTTTTCCACCACTTGATAAGTGACGGGACTATTTTTTTAGAGAATAATGGAATAGGTACATGATTTTTATATTTTTATACAAAATTAAATAATTCTTAAGTTATAAGTATCAATTAAATATATTATTTATTAAATATATTATTATTAGATCTGTTTTTTTTTGTGAAATATATTGATTATATATAACATTTTGGAGTATAATAATAAAAAATATTGGAAGAAAAACACATGAAAAAGCGGAGAAGCTTTTTGCCTTTCTTTTCGGTTATGATTTGAATTTTTTATCAAGGTAATAACTACACTCGTACTTGTACATTATAAAAAATTGGTTGTAAGTTTCTAAAATCATATTTTTGGTCATAACAAATGATTATTTAATAAATGTCATTAATTACTAACACAATTACTACTAAAATAATTTATACAAACATTATGGAGTTAGTGAACAATAAAAAGCTTTTAATTAGATCCATGGCCCATATCCTGCTTTACAGGAAATTGAATAAAGCTATTTGAAGTTTTTAGTAATGGTTTATATTTTGAGTAAATAGAAGTTAACAAAAACTAGAACAATGTAGAAATAATTGACAATTTATACGTAGAAATAATTGATAATACATAGTAATAAATATTATTATTGATCCAGGATTTATTAGTCATCGATTGTGGAAAAAAATTGTGTTTTGTAAACTTGGATTGTTTTCTTGTTTTTTATATTATTATTCAAATATATATATATATTTGGACTTTTTTTATCCTATATGACAAAGTATGAACAACATAAGATTTGTCCTTTAATTTCTTAGCAGACATTACTATTATTCTTTTTCTTTTATGCATAATATAATAAACGTAACTCGATCCATTTTAGTTCGTTATTAGCGACTCGCATTTCCACCTGCGGACGAATGATTTAATTACTATTAGGATAATTAAGAGTAGTAACGTAATGCTAGATAATCTTCCTCTTGCCTATCATATAAGAAAGAATAGAAAGGCGTTTAAACAACCAAACAAACAAATGTTTCTGCTTTATAATAATAAAGATTGTAGTGCCAGTTAGAATATTCAAAATCAGAACATATTATGTTTATTATATTATTGAGTATTATTTAACATCACGCAACTGCATTCGAGACTAGTTAATGAATGAGTACATACAAAATTAGTCTTTAATTATTATTAAACCTTTAATCAGTTTTGCCATAGAGAGCTATAATGACGTCATAGAGACGTTCTTAACGGCCGTATAACAAGTCGGTCGTTCTGTCGCAATATTTTGATATTTTCTGTAAGATGAAACCGACGTGAGCCACGGACAAGGTCCATTTCATAACGTTTTAAATTAACATATAGATTAATAATCTTAATTTAAATCAGTTTTTGAAAACTCTATTCACAGATTTCTTGTTGGCACTTATAACCCCAGAAGCAAATTGTCACGTATAACATTAAACTTATATAATGTTACATTATATATTAAAACAAGCAATTAATGAATAATAAAATAAAGAAGTATTAAAATCTGTTGACCGATTATACAAATATAACATTTTTATTTTTATTTTTTCATTGAAAACTTTTGTGGAATTTAAATTAAAAAAGTTATTTTCAAAAATAAATGAGTAGTCTAAAAGTAGGTAATAGTTATGTCACACTTTAATATTAAAAGTCAAGCATTTCAACAATAATTCAGTGCAATTTAAATTTATTATTCGTTTCGACCTTTCCCATTTCAGGAATGAAGTTTTCATAAATACTACGTAGGTAGAAATAAAAAATAATTGCTGTAACGCAAAGAATTTTCATATCCAGATATATTTTTATTTTTAACTGGCTGGCTTTGAACGCTTTGAATGAATAAAAAAAAATTGTTTAATTTAAAAAATAATAAATAACAAAATGAAAAATTTTTGAAAAAACTTCTCATACTTCAAACATTATTATCTACTAAACTGTGGTAAACTTCTTGCATATATCTACATATGTGTGTATTTAGTTCGTGAGAAGTTACTAGAAACTAGATAGCTCCGTGTTTTGATTATATGTTTCATATTATGCTTTCATAGTATGAAATTAGGCATAGGTTGTCTGATATTACATATACATTACATTACAATATATTATAGTGTGAATGGACGCCAAGCTATCTGGTCGTATTGCGGTGAACATAAATTGAATTCCAGCGGACTTCGGACCTAGTCACGTCGGCATGAAGACGGCGTGTACTCAGACCGACCGAATACAATATTAAATATAGTATCGACAGGCACAGGAAGCTCTATAAATTATTAATATATACTACAGACATTTTGTGGTCACACCTGCTTTTGGCTTTAATTTTTCTATGCCAAGTAAATTGCAAGAATTAGCCTTAAATTGCTTTATTTCTACACCTTTTTTTTTATTTTTATTGTATTTGTTACAAGAAAACAAATATCCAGTTTATATGAAGGTGACACTAAAGTATTTAAAAAAGGAATAAAAACTCGAAATTAGAGAATTCTTTGATCTGTTTAATAAGAAAATAAACTTTTTTATATCTTTGACCCATTTCTATTTAGATCAATAGAATTATAGATTGATTGGGTTTTCCATTACTATTCAGCTTTCGTATTCCTGAATACGCTTTAAATAGAGGTTATTATAAGCAAGAATATTATTTCTGGGAGAAACATTTTGAATTGTTTAAACAAATAAAATAATTATAAAAAAATACTACACTTAATATAATACGTTATTACACTGCAACCCCGTCCCCACTAGATCCGATCAAAATATTTCTCTATAGCTAAGATAGATAATCTTCTCCGCATTTTTGATCAAAGTATAATAAGAAGTTATTAGCTGTTATCTGGCCTAATTTTAAAAAGAAAAAAATCTGTGTACTTTAGCTTAGTATTTTAAGGTTTAATTAATATTATAAAATAAACACTCAAATAAAAAAAATAAATGACTGACTAATAAATATGTAACTATGATTTATAAATCAAACATTTTCAGACTAATGTAAAAGTCCCTTCTCCTTATATTAATTATCAGTAGCTACCCGATGACTGAGCGAGGCTCTATTTGAGTTCTTTGTCGCCATGATTTGATTTGATTTGTGCCATCAAAAGCTGTCCAAAGACCAAACATACCGTCCAAACTTACCGTGTCGCATACAGAATACGAAATTTTTAATTCCACACCACGGTACGTTTATACATCTGGTTTAAGCGTAGAACACGCTGTGACGTCACTCGTTGTAAATTCAAGGAATCTCGTTATGTCATAGCGAATAAGGCCAGACCTTAACATTTTTGCCCAGCTCAACCGCGTTGTAAGTACCAATGACGATAACTAGCCGTATTGCACCCCACCGTTATTAGCACGGGGTACTCTGGACAATTGTGCCTGATGCCTATAATTGTCTGTTCGTTTATATTGATCAAGTGAATTAGACGATCACTAAAGAATTATTATTCGAACACGTTTCTTAATATCTTAATATAGCCATAAATGTTACAAGAAAATTAAAAACTAATAAAATATTATAGAAAAATATTTTCAATATGAATGCAGTAAGAGGATAAAGCTTTATAGAAGGAGATTATCGTTATCGACTTATCGATAAGCTCCTTCGGAGAAATTAAAATATAAACCTCTACAAGACGTAAACAACGTGGGCGTTTTAACCTAGAAACAATTTTTATATTTAGATTCTCTTAAGCCTTGATACTAATATTATATATAATTCTTCAGCTGTACTCATATCGGAATTTGCCCGACGTTCACATCGCGTTTAGACAATAAGATACCCGAATAGATTCAATAACAAGTGGGCCAATTAACATGTACTATTAACTTAAGTGCAGTCGTTAACATAGGTTGGTTCAGTATTCTCTGATGTTGCACAACATACTGAGGTCTTAATTTTTTTTATAAAAAAAATGCTACTGCGGCTAGTACTAGCGTAAAGAACTACTCCTATGTATTTACACATAATGAAAAAAAAATAAAAACTACATTGATAGATAAAAGTAATACTACAATAATGGCAAGTACTTTTTCTTATCTCGGTGGCGTCTGTAAAGAAAATTGTTTTATTTTAATTTTAAAAGCCAAAATTTTACATCAATGTTTTATAATGTCAAAAAATTCGTCATGCTACGAGCTTATAGTGTTCTCTATAGTAAAAATTAAGGATTTTTTTTTTTACTTTTGAAAATATTATTAAAGTAGATAATATTATTTTACCTTAAAAATAAACAATAATATAGTACGAAAACTGATATTAAGACCTTTGTGAAGACTATAACAACAAAATTTTATTTGCTTTTTCAAAGTGATAAGCAACAATAATATTTAGTACAATCTTTGAAAAAAAAAAAATTTGTTTACCAATATTAATAATATAATACCTATATAATTATTAATTCATGTTTCATGATAAAAAGATATTTGTTTTATTTCAAAAATTGATAGGACAGCATGCCTAATAAGCCCAGGGCGTTAATTCTGAAACGAAGTACCGATGCGAACAAACCACTCGAGATAAATTGTTTGCCCGAGGGGTAGTCTTTAATTGTTGATAAATTTTGATCTGGCTTTCACTTATTTGCTTGATAATCTAATATTATTTTGCATTATTGATACACGTCAGTTTATTCGATGGTATCTTAATAACTTAACCTGAAAATGACTGACGTCTTGAATCAAAAGGCAATTAAGTAATTAGTGAATTTATCCTTTAACATTTAAATGTTACTCTTTGACTACTGATAGCTGATATTTGGTATACAATAATCACTAAAATGATATTAGTTGGCTTCACCCCTCTTTAGAGATTGTATCTCGTATTTTGCCTTTGAAAGTTTAGAAATACATACATGTATGGTTTAGACACGAGCCGGCGGCACCCGGTGATATTCTTAATAATTTGTGTGGTTGTGTGTCTGTGGTGCGTGTCTGTAGCGTGCGACGAGGAGCGATCTAAGAGGGGATCTAAAGCTTTCATCTTGTCGAATATCTCTTTTGACGCCATCTGGTTTTAATAGGTTTTTAATTTGATAATAGGTTTAAGACGCAAATAGCCTGAAAATTTTTCAGGGGTATCATCGAAATCCGCAATTAGAGGTAAATAACTTTTAAGAAGTTTATTAAGACAGTCGTTGAATTTGCTTTCACAAAGTGAACGAGCACGTAGTATAGATGAAAGTTCCCCTGATATATTTGCAATTTTGTGTTTTATATAACTGAAAAAAAACGAAATTTAAACACAACATAAAAACAAAAAATAACAAAGAAATACATAAAATGCATATATATCACTGACTTCAACCCAATAGAGATTCTATAGTTTTAAATTAAAAGGATTGATGGAATATTTTTTTATAGCAACGACCAAAATTATAAAAAGGCGTAAAATGAATGAATGGCACATAGTCACATATATGATTAATTCTTTCTTAGTTATAAAGTTTGGGGGAATTTAATAGCAACTCCTATTTTTTGTCAGCACTGATAAGTGTCTGCCTCGTAGGGCGTAATCAGTAGATTTGAACTTAATATAAATATTGAGAAAAAAATTAAGTATTCTTTTTTAAGTTTTCGAATAAAATCCTAAAAGTTACTATAAACAGAGTGAACATATAATTAGCATTTTGTGCAATAATGTTTATTTATAGAATCTCGAAGTACTATTTTTATAATGACATTCTCGTCTCCGGGGGTAAGAGAAGTTATTGGAAGTCTCCTTAGTATATTCACATAAGTTCAGATTAAAGAAAGGTTTATTTGTAAAATTTAATATTTTATCTAAACTATTTAAGTTAATTTAATTTGAAGTTAATTTTCTAATTTCTTTACATTTATATTATGCTTTAAAAGAAACAAAGGTTTTCACATTTTTATTATTTCTAAATTAAAATGGAATTTAATAGTATTATAATTTTTTGATCCTTTCATAACAAGCAATAAGCCCGGCTTATAGTTAAGAAAGTATAGCGTTGCTTTCATTTTTGTAATAAGACATCTATTGATTTAATTAATTAATTACTTGAAGAAGCAGGCTATTTTCCTAATCTCAAATCAATTCTTGCCTATTTCTTGCCTTGAGGATTTTCGAGTTCGTGATACTTGATGGTCCTTATATATCTTTTATAGATCAATATTTTCGACTTCACAACTTTTAAAGAAGTTTGGAGAACACATTCATGCATTGTTCACCACAATTAAAATAGCTTCTTTGAACCAGATTTTTAAACTCAAACTTAAATTACTTTTAGCTTGCAATTTTGTTTTTTTGAGCCAACAAAATACAGAAAAATAGTCAAGGTAGAATTTCGATACAAAATTTTAGTGTTTTATTCTTTTAATTGTTATAGTAGAAATATATATTATAAAGTAATGGAATTATTTTTGAGACTTTTGATGTTCTTGAAATACGAAATCAAATTGTTCTGGTAAAAAAACTATCTGCAATTTGTTATTCGAAGCATGATTTTCATCAAAACGTATCTTGATCACTTTTGAGCCTCCTAATTCTAAAAATATTAATCTTACATGAATAATTTCTGTAAATGTAGCTAGATTAATAGAATTATTATTAGTTTTTATATATTTATGAGGGACAGATTTTGCTGAATTTTACTGTTTGTGGTACCCCAAATGGGTAAGTAATACCAAACGGGTAATTTGGGGATAGATGCATACCTATTTTTTTGGATAATAAGGATAGATGCCTGCAGTTTGGGCTAAATTGCCTTATATTGTGTAAACTAAAACAATTTTCACTAGGTCGTTTTTTACTCACAATCGACGTAAATCATTTTCGTTAAAATAGAATTCTAATAGCCACATTAGCATTTTTTGCCATCAAATATAATAAAATTTTATAAGAATTCTTTTCGTTTAAGTTGCTTAAAATCAAATTTAGAAATAAGTAAAAGTATTTGCTCTATTAAAATAAATCTATATAAATAATTTTTTTTTTGGAGTTGCGCGGAATAAAGTGATATTTTCCACCTCTTGAGCAATAACTTTGCAAAGTTTATGGACACAGTAAGTACACTTTGAATTTGTTAGGATTTGGAATTTGTATCTTAATATATTCTTTTAAATAAGAATCTAATTTTATAGTTTTTTGACTTCGTTTTGCTACCAAATGATGCGTGGTCATCTAACATGAGCTTTTTATTTTTCCACCGCAATCGACCGAGCATTTCTATTTGAGTATTAACTAAAAAACGGCGATTCAAGATTTTTAAACAACTAAAATTAGGCTAGAGATTGAGGTACCAATCGATGCGCGTTAATTTCCATAGATCTTGTGATTATTAAATTGAAAAAATGTAAATAAAAGAGGGAGGTCCGACGTATTTGATTACCATATTGAAATTTTTATAGCATTATACTCGTGTAACATTCTAGGAATATATTTATGTTGAATAGCAAGGAACGTAAGTTCATTAAATCGGAGACAATGGTTGGGCTTGTTTTTATTCCGCACACTGCATCTGACTTCAATATGCTCCTGATTCCAGTATTCAATCTCCTTTTTGTTATCGATGTATGACAAGCCGCAATCAGAGTCGAGTTTATAAACAACTGCACATGGCAAAAGGAATACTTGCCTTAAAAGCTCACAAGAATTTCTCACTTTGTGGCTTATAAACTATTCTTATAAAAATTTTCTTCAAAGATGTTACTTTATATCATTGACCCTTTACAATGCAGGAGCTTTGAGGCTCCATTGTAGATGGCTTCGAATAGTTTCTGCGACGATGGCAAGGTATTTTGTAAAATATTTCTTAAGATAATATTTTTGTAAGAGATATGGACAACTTATAAACTATATTTAATATAGTGGTGTTATATCGTGATTGTTTGGAAGATTGTTATAAAATAAAAAAAAGGCTTCGGGTTTGCGCTTTTGGACAGATGTACTGTGTGTAAATATTATTATATTATCATTAAAAATATGATAACTGCCGAACCGAAGTTGCCTTAATTTTTATAACGAATTGGTTTTCCTTCGTCGGATAAGTTGCTGGTCACAATACGAGTACATTTACACATGTAGGTACCCCAGAGCTTTTGTGTTTAACCACTGGATCGACACCTTTATATCGAGGGACCAGTTTGAATGTTTTTATAGGGTGTATTTCAATTCAAACCCCAGGATGAAATATGTGACATAAATTATGCTAATATCCTCATCGTTTTTAAATGTAAACATTTTTAAGGGTTTCTTTGTTCTGCTCACTCTATATGAAAATATGTATACCATGTCTTAATCTTGAATCATTTATGTAACACATTGGTGTTTAGTGGGCATGATGATATTTGTTTGCCATTACTCTAATTGATCTCGTCTGTTCAATTCAGAGGAATACTGAATCAAGTTATTTCGATACAAGAAAAGTCATACACAAATCTTTCATATTTTATTTTATGTTAGTATTCTAACCGATATTAGTATAATATTATATAATTAGTTTGGTAAAAAATATATCTGCTCTACCAAAAGTAATTATCTTACTAGTTAATTAGTAACTACTACTTTTAGACGATGCCTACTAATTCGCTAACTACCATATTATATATGTTTTTAATGATATCATTATAACATGAACAGAATTCGTCTACATTGTTTGTTTGCACAACATGTACATTTTGTGTATGAGCAGTTAACCTCGTTAATTGTTTTGAGTTTTGTCTTAATTAAAAGGATAAATAAACCTGAATTCTTTTATTATATTTATAGTATATTGTCTACCGATTACATCTAAAGATTATTTTAATCCTCTCGAAGAAAAGAAGTATATCGTGTACTTATGTGTTGGTGCGATCAAAGTTGTCCACTGTCGGGGTCAGTTGCAATCTTTAAAAAGGTATATAGATATAACAAATATAAATGTTTGTAGTACGGATCCATTGTTAACGTATTTGAAATCATGTGTGTATGTCCTTGCTCTTTTCTAATTTGTTCCCAGCCCTTTATCCCACGACACCAGAAACTAAATGTATTCTTATTATTGACCTTATAATGTGAATGCTAATATCGCAACGACTGTCGGAAACGGTGACTGTTTGATAGAAGGGTGTCTAAGCCTCCATGGGAATACTCGACAAAGTGATCTTTGATAAAACGACAATTGACCGAGACTAAAAATATTTTATGCAAATATTTAATCATTTTTATATATATATACTAAATAATAATTAACTTAATGGCATTAATTCATAGAACATGTATATATTAATACGACCAGTAATTGCAAAAATTTGATGTTAAAAGAAAGTGTAATATTATCTTTTAAAACTTCAAAGAACCTTTTACAGGGATATAGTGTAGGCGGAATATGCTACTATATTATAGAGCAAAAGTTTATATTGACTAGTACGGAGGTTCTATCATTAGTTCTGAAGAAAAGTTTTGAAACTACAGCAAGTTTTTTTATATCAACATGATCTAAAATGGGATTACCTATTGTTTGTAGTGACCATGGTATTTAGGGACGGTATAATCTCGTCCCCTATCTACTAGTAGCTAAACATATTTGTTATGCACAATAGATCTTATTATCACTTGTAAATTAAAACGTAATAATAAGTTGGACGTGCGACTAGTGCAATGAGTGGGAAGATAAAGTATTTGTGTTGATATCGATAATTTATTTAAAACGTATTGACTTACTGTTTTTATATGGTTTCATTGAATTATTGAGTGAAGCTAGCGGAGCGGGCGAAGCTCTCTTTGAGAGACTTCTGCATCTTTTGTACATGCAAACGAAATTCAATAAATCAATCGAAAACGGTATATCCGAAAATTTCCATATTATGCACACTGATAGACATCAGTTTGGAGGTTATTTAAAAAAAACAATTTTCAAATTTTCGATGTCGTTGAGGAATAATCACGGAAAAACTAAAATCAAAAGACTTCAACGAGAAAAATAAAAAAAATTGTTAGGAGAGTATGCGTCGACGTTTTTGTAAATGCAAATTTGCTGTTTACACCTCGCTTCACAAAATTGAGGCCTGAGTCGCGCTCATAGCGTTATGTATTAAAGCATTTTTTATTTTTATATAAATGAAGTGGTTGTCAAAGAGAAGAAACGTTAGCTCACGAAGATTAAGTACTCGTGTAGGGAGGTGCAAGTAATGCGAGTGCGGAGGGGCGGGGGTGCAGTGCTTGTAGTTGCCCTAGGTATTTACTATTAGTGCGTGAGCATCCCCTCTCCGCTTTATATACCAATGCACCTCCTCTATCTGATCCCCACTAAATGCGAATCATTTAACGAACATAGCTCTTGTGATCGACTCGAAGGCGTCTTATTGAGTTGGCTGCTCCGTTGAGGTATTAACAGAATACATTAATAATAGGATTAGAGAATGTAATTTGGGACTGGATAATATTGATTATATTATTTGGGATTACTTGTAATATGTACGAGGAGTGAAAACGACATATGAAAAGATTTACCGACATGAGAGATTTTTTTTTAATTTTATTTAAAATCTTTATTTTATTAATATTCAATGGATGGTTATGTTATAAGTAACCTAGGTTTTCAAAGTCTATATTTATTTTGTGTGCATAAATATAAAAAATATAATTAAATAAAAAACACATCTTTTTGTGGAAATTCAAAGTTTTCTTGAAATAATTATATTTATGACGTATGTATTTACATAATGAGATTTATCAATTATAATTAACTAAAGGGTCGCCTGTGAGACTTAGCTCTTATTCAATAGATATTGAACAGATATTTTAGGAATTTCGAAACCTTTGACAGATTTTGTTTTAATTTAATTCAAAACTGCAACTCATCTACATTTGGCGCCAAAATGATGAAACCTTTTTATTTTCTTTTTGTTCCTTATTTTTTGCACATCGACTGGAGCTCTTCAAAAATCAGCTAAAATTATTTATAAAGGTTTTTTTATCAAAATACGATTTCAAATATTATTTCCTAATAGACTAGTACAAAGCAACGAATTCAGTGATGCATAATGTAGCTAAAGACTTACACATCCTAAATTTTGAAAGTTTGCTTAAATATCTCTGATTTTTTTTTAAAGACTGATATTTACGAAGTAAAACATGCATGTTGACAATTTATGAATGAGTGAACTAAGTGGATTTGTAAGCGAAATTCATTGTAAATTCAAAACGCTCGGTAACTTTTGCCTGTAAAAAGAAACAAATATCTATGGTTCTATAAATGCATATTTCCATCATTTCTGCTCACAAAACTTTTCGTATATTAGGAGGATTGCATCAACATTTACAGACGCCTTGAATATAATAATTTTTTATACATCCATTCGTTCGCGACATCGAAGACATGGACAAGACTGATCAAATTATGATTATTTATTCCTTTTATTTCCGCACCAACGTTTTTTAGAAAATTGAATGAGGCTTAACGTCCGGACTGGCTGTACCGTTTGTTCCAGGCGGTGACGCGGGGAAAGAAGACAAGCGATTAGGAACTCCGCGATCAGATTGCGTTATTTAATTACCTGTTTAATGAATACTCTGGATGTGTGGATTACATTATAGTAATCAGAATGTGAAGAGTAAAACCGCACTCATCTGTCACGAAAACTGAAAATAAGTACATGATAGTGTTTCACAATACGCCTTGCCACAGAATTGACTTGGCCTCGATTTGAATGAAATCCAGACAACAAATAAATGTCATGTAAAATTAACCTGATATATCTATGCTCCGGCATCTTACATAATAGAATTTAAATTTTCAACTTATTCCATTTGCCATCCTTCGCTACACATTTCCACAGATGAATAACTTGTCTTCAGTCGTTGTCATTTTGAAGCGGTAATTGTTTATATAAAATGTACGTCTCTCGTTCTTTTTTATTTTATGTAAAAAAAGCGATCGAGTTTGATCTTTTCTGCATGATGTGGTCTAGGGTGGAGCACGCTTGCCTAGAAGACACCCATTCCCTTGATACTAACGACTTGAATTGTATCTATTATGTGGACGCAAATCTTTTTGAAGGAATGGATATCACCCTATAGAACACCGAAAAACTAGCGACGAATTTTTTGTTGCCTTCTGCAACTAGTTATTAGTTTATAATCATTATGAGTCTCTCTTCTTGTTTATCAAGTATTTTCAGCGCTTTCAATCGATATTTGGTTCTGTCATCCCCTGGGATGATACCCGTCCAAAATTATTGTCTTACTTACATTTTGGACTTGTGATTGGTGTAAATTTAATTGTAAATGTAGAGTACTACTTCACCTTAGCGAGAATATCAAGCGTTTTGGACGGCAAATGGGCTTTGAACTTGATGTATGATGCATGTTAAGTATGGACATTCTATTGTCCCTATATTCTATGGATACTCTATTGTCCAAAATCTCGAAAAGTAGTTGTCATTTGGGAGAAAGCTTCCTTTAGAGAAGAGAAGACAAGTCTTAGACGCATTGATTTCGGCAACATAGCCTGTATTGCATTTATGTGATCGTTAACTCATATCTTTGACTCTGCATTTTCACGTGGAACTTGTGTGAAATATATAAATATCTACTCCAATGCTATCGTCTGCATACAAAATCTCTTTCAAATCTTCAAAATAACAAGTTATCCTGCTATTGCTTCTTCCTTTTTCGCGATATCTTCTAGAAAGTCGACCTATTCCAACAAAATCCATATTAGCATCAAAAGAAATTGTTGGAGTTATGCCAGAAGTCTTTAGTTCAGTACACATTTTAATAGTAAGCAGGTGGCCGAGATCTGTAGTTAGGAACTAACTTACCGAACTAGGGGTGAAATTCCCTTGAGACAAACCTTTTTTTGCATTGCATAAAACATTTATTTCTGTAATGTGAGTTAGTTTATACATTAATATAATAAAATTATAAATATATGAAGCTTATTCGAAATTATTTCCATTGGTCTTTGATGCAGGCCTTAAAAGACTTTTTTACAGATTATTTTAGAACATACCATACCATACTCTATTAAATCTCACCATAAATATTTATATAAATCTCCATTTAGTATATATAAGAGGTGCAACATACTTCGTAAGAATCGTATTTTGAGAGACTTAGGCCGACGTTTTGACACCTTTTCCAAAATCCTAATCAAATCATCACTAAAGTCGGATAATATCCACGTTGTACTCTGCTGACTAATTAGGAAACTTCTTCTTATTCTTAGGATGTTATCTTTCAAAATAATCGACATGGGGTTATAATTTCCTTAAATAACATCTTTTGCTTCCGGACAGAATTTCTCCGAATTCTATCCTTCACTGCTTTGATCGCCTTTTCCGTGTGAACAATACGTGGATTTTTTTCTATCACAAGCAAAGGACGTTTCATTATACCTCTCAAAAGCGCGGTACACAAACACTCGTCTAATTTCAAACGGAATTTTCAAGTATATTTATTTCTATACCTACTCTGTGGAATGTCATAAATTCGGTTCTCTTCATCAACCCATTCCATTTTAATACAACAAAAATAAAGTTTGGCGCGAAAATAAGAAAACATTGTATAATTATGTAAGAATTGAGAAATTCAAATTCAAATATAATAATGTATGTATAGCACAATGTAAGTATATTTTTCTGTACTATTTTATGATAAATTAATAGCAATTATAATAATAAATGTAACTAAAAAGAAATGATAACGTTAAGGTCTAAGCTGTATTCAAACAACATTGAAGTTAATGTATATCATAATACATACGATGGGACTTTGTGCTGCTTATTTCAAAGCTCCTTAGAGTTCTACGAGTAAGTACCCATTCAACAAACATAAGTAGATCAAGGAATGGGAAACTTCAGATTTATTATTATTATTTTATAAATCTTTTCCTATGGAATCTTTTTTTTAATATACCGATTATATTTATTTAGCTTGTTTTACGGTACTGATAGTTTGTTTTTGATGATCTTTATCGTTATTTTATATCGTTATCTTTGTTGGTTTTCCATATCTTTCTTTTCCCCTAATGTTCTATTCCTCAACGTCGAAATTTTTTTTGTGGATTTCAATAATAGGATTCGGTGGTACCAGGCCCACGTCAGTAGACCCTATATATATATATATATTTAAATATACTCTTAGCAAAGTAGTATATTCTACATTGGTTAAATACTTGTAGGAGTAATCTATGACCAAAGTATTATTTAATAATTTAAGAGCGATGGTGAATCCAAAAATTTAATAAATCTATTACCGTTTTAGTAAAGTAGTTAAATTAATTCAATTAATCAGTATCCGAACATAGAACTCAAGTTGAGAAAAAAGAATACAAAAAAAAACAATTAATCGGTAAAATAATAATAATAATAATAATTATCATTTACTTTGTACGCAAAATTATGAATTTGGTTTGGTTGGTTCATATTTTCGTGGATTTCAATTACTGAAAGTATACCTTGTTAGAATATTGAAATATTGAAATATTGAGAAAACATAAAAAATCTATATTCATATAACTTATAAGTATAATCAGCTGGTTAAGAAATTTAAAAAAATACTTTGGTGAGTGGTTTACACGGTTGACGCAGCGGTGAGGAAGCGCGGGAGCGGGCCACGTGCGGCTGTGGCGTTGCTTGGCGACGCGCGGGCGTCGGGGTGCTGCATTCTCACGCCGCCCGCGCCCCCCCTCCCTCCCCTCCGCCCGCACCTTGCCGGCCGGGGCCGCCGCCGCCGGCTTCGTCTCATGAGTTCATACTTTATACCGATACCAGTCCGCACTGCGAGCGCCTTGTTGAAAGCCGCGTTCGGCGCTTTTTCTGCGCGCACTGACAGCGGCACTCGCCGGCGTGTGCTCTGTTATCGCTGTCCTAACTTAATTGGTTTAGCGTTTCTGACAATCAAAAGTTACTTTTCAAAATGGATGAAGACTTGTCACAGAGCGCTTCCGGAGGCGCCTCTCCTACTTACGACGAAAGGTATGCAATGCGCTTCCCCTACTTTATATCCCGCTTTCCCCGTATGCTTCGGCGAATTCCGTCCAATCTTTATCGAGTTGTAAGCCTTTTGGTTAACGTGTCCGATCTTCGCTCCTATGCATTTACTGAAATGTTTTTTCTTAAACAATTCGTTTGTAACAATATTTCTCTAAATCCTTTTATAAGGATTATTCCTTTGTATATAGAGCTGTCTAATTTAGTAATTACAATATGATTAATAAATTTAAGTATTAATATAATGTCCACAAGCACGATAAGGCACAAGACATACATTTAATTATAAATATCAATGATACAATATTTTTATATGCTTGTTTTATAACTTTATTTGAGATATAAACGCGTACTTAATAAATTTTGTATACCTAGTTAGTATTGCATGTTTATACTATTATTATTCGAGACTTAATTGGGCCTAAACATGCTTTGACTTACCATTTTTTGTGTGCTCATCCCATATTCTTAAGAAGATTAAAATGTACATATAGCCATAATGGAATATAAAAACAATAATTTATATTTTATCAATCGGTAAATCGATTGTTGAGAAAGTCTCTATTGTATTATTAGTTTTTTAATTGTTCAAAACTATTATATTAGAAATTAATTTCATTCCCATATTTCTTTATCCCTATCTGCTGTTGCACATTCACCTATTCAGGGATCAGGGAAATGATTAAAATGATTCCAATATAAGAATTACCAATTTGTGTCAAAAGTATAATTAATTTTATTTAATTCATATACCTAGTAGACTGAATGTGTTAACCTTTGTATAACATTTAACCTATGGACTAGTGTTTATTGTATTGTAGTAGATATCGCAACGGCGGTTACACAAATTTTATTTTGACAATGTTGCAAAGAAGGAAAGATTCATCAATGTTCATGTTACCACGGTGCAAAGTTTGGGCCTACTCGATCGGTTTGCGATTGTCTTGTACCTGTCATGCGACTATCATTCTTATTGTTTCTCTAGTAAAGCCCCTATCTGTATACCGACACCTAGCTACCCATACAATGACAACCCACCAGTAGTGTATATAAAGTGTTTTCATCCCCATTTCATGGCATACCTGCTTGCTTATTGGCCTTTACCATTTTTTTTATTTCGGTTAACCATTCAGTTAAAGTGAATCCTTATAAAATCTTCTCCTATAATAATATTTGTTCAGATTACTTTGTGATTTTGATACAAGGCATATTTTCTAATTTTAATACAATTTTAGAGTTTTGTAGACGTTATATCTCTGTTCAAAAGTAAATTAACCATTAGCTGTAAGTAAATAGGTTTTACCAAAAACATAGAGGTAGAGTAAATCTATACCTGATCTTTTCTGGAGAGCAGTTGAGATAAGACAATTTTGAACCACACGGATATAAGTCGTTGAGGAATTTACTAGAATGGAACAAAGAATGTGTC
Source organism: Mechanitis mazaeus (assembly GCA_959347395.1). NCBI lineage: Eukaryota > Metazoa > Arthropoda > Insecta > Lepidoptera > Nymphalidae > Mechanitis > Mechanitis mazaeus. The sequence goes on along the minus strand of OY365748.1, from coordinate 10,004,556 downwards.
TGTAGTAGGTACGCAGAAAATTAGTTACACATTTTAATATAATTTTGCTGAACAAACCTGGTTTAAGCTTTAATAAAAAATTTTCAAATTACATCAACTATAATAAAATTTGTATACGTTTATCTTGGCTTTTCTAATATCACATACTTGAGGGCTTGGGTAACAAGGACTACAGTATGAGACCCTACGATATGACAAAGATTGTTTTTATTAAAAAATAAGGACTGGTTTATTAAAATGCAATATGAAAGATAAAAGAGAACATTATCAATTTTAAGGCAACATGAAAGATAGAGAACATTATCAATGTCAAAAATCAGTGATAATTCTGTATAATACTTTGTAAATGATGACCAGGAGATCAGATTAGTTTAGAAGATTACAAAACAACAATTAGAAATGATAGAAAGTAGGACAAATACAAGAATACATGGCAACCAAGTGTATTTTAGGCAAAGTACAAAAAATCATTAATAATTCACTATTGGCGCTGGTGAATCACTATGGGTAGGGACCCAATCTAAGTTCTGAGAAGTTGATTGATTTTCTATTTCGGGATGGATGAACTGCAAGTCTATTTGAATATTATTGAGTATTGGTATCCACTAAAATAAAAATAAATAAGTTGAATCCTTAAGGAATTTAGTCATTGTAAAAGTGAAGGCATCTTAAAATTAAGTGTCAGGGTTCGAAATTAGATTGGTTAGTTTTAGTTATTAGTTATAGTCAATTAGTAGTTGAATTGTAATTTGTTCTGTTCACATCACTGACTCAAATAGTCAATACTATGAATAATTGTAGTTTATAAATAGGTAAAAGGATTTAAATAAAGATTCTAGAAGCTTCTCCATAGGGCATGAACCCAACCTTTGGAACGATACAAGCGTCTGACGTTCATAAGTACAATACATGCCTATTCCAAATTAAGACTTTGATCTTTCATGTCCTCAATGAAATTTATATATTCATTTTTACTTTGTTTTACCAAAACGACAACTTAAATCTTTAATAAGAACATTGTAGCCAAATTTTCGGCCATGACATAATATTTGTAAGAAATTTCAGCAGAAAAATGTTTTTACAATTGATTATTGATGTGAACGTTTGTAACTATTGATAGGCGGCAAACAAATCATAGGCTAGCAGCAGTTTCCTCACGAAGGAAATGTAAATTAGTCGTTGTTCACTTCACTAATATACGCTGTTACATATCAGTGTCAAAGATTATACAGATACTTGATATTTTAGTTAACATTATTAGCAGTGCAACAATGTCGCAACTTTAGACGATATAGGGAACAATGATGATTTTCTTGGAAGCGTAGTATTATCGGAGAGCTGCAGCTGTGTGTGCGTCAGTGTGGCCGGGCCCCGCGACCACTGATGCCTGTAGCGGGGTCGATGCTTCCTATCAAACGTAGTATATGTTATATTATGGATGTCTCTGAAAATTATATTATTAACAATTGTTTGCTGTTGTTATTGAATTTCAATAATTAAATAAATTATGTGTCTGTGTCCATAAGGTTCATAGAAATGTATCGTTCAAGATCGTATATATGAAATCTTCGTTTCCGACATTTTGAATTTGAAACTTTATTAACCAAATTTATTTTATTTTATATACAGAATTATTGCACTGTAATAAATAAATATAATTGAAATCTATTCGCCAGACGCTATACCTAGCTATAGCAATAGGTACATTTATAACCCAAGTTGTGTTATGATAATTTATCTAGAAACGGTGTTTGTTAGGCATATAGTGGCGACGCTTGACGTCATACTTCTTGTACAAACATTAATATATTTGAAAGTATTATTATGTTGAAGACAGAAGTAAGATAAGACTTGAAATCGTGTGCTTATTTTTTTTGTTCTATTTATATTCTAAATAGGGCTCAATGTGTGAGGGCAATGTGAATAGGAGTTTGTTAATCCGCAAGCGTGAATGCGATGTACCTAGTGCTTGCAGTGTGTACTTTTTTAACCCCTAAATAAATACAATTTAGTTCCCGTGATAAGTCCCCGTAACTAAACACGAAAACGTGTTTGACGGCCTTGTGTTAATTTGAAAAGAGCGGCAAAACGCGATCTCAGGAGGGTAGTACACGTATATAGGAACACAATAAAACCTTTTGATCTGCGAATAATCATATTTTATAAATATGTGTAGGCTTGCTTATAAATAAAAGCTAATATGAACATTCAAGCTAGATATGAACATGCAGGATATGAATTTGGTAAATAAGTACCATTTATTTGTTCTTGGCCTAGATTTAAAAAAAAAAAGTTTTGTAATTTTTTTTTCAAAGATTGTCTTTAAAATCTTGCTTTACAATTAGGTACACATTTATTTAAAAATGTATTATTTTCATATCTTTGAACAACAAATTGTAAGGTGTAACTGACGAGACAAATTATTTTTAAATACGATCTTAGGGGCCAAAATGTCTGTATGCTCACTTATCACGTGAAGTGGACTTTGTTATAAAAGCACAGACTAAAACACACGATGGGGTTTATAAAATAATGTAAGGATGTATACAAATAACATACAAGTTTTTATTTCAATTGCATTGACATTTATGAAACGTCCGCTCTTAGATGTGCCGTTTCAAAGGTATTTATATAGAAAAAAAGCCACGGGACCATGGAAACCCCATTTTAAACATTATCTTCCTTTACAATGTTGACCAACCTTAATTAATATGACGAGAACAAGTTAATCAACTAAAAAGAGTCGTATTATTTATTAAACTTATACGTCTAGGTATATTTTGTACAAGAAATTTATAATGTTATTGAGGTTACGGTTATCAAGAATGTTTTTATTAAATAGTACCGTTTGGAATTTAGAATGTTTTAGAACATTCTGGAATTTAGATTGAATAAAATAGTTTTTTCTTATATGGCTGCTTTTATTGGTTATATTTTAAAAGATAAATTCAAAATCATTATGACAATACTACCCTTTTTACCAACATAACAATTATTTTTATTGTGTAAGCTTTGAAATAATAACTCGATAAATACAATTATTATACAATTGGTATGGAATGCATACCAAAGCCATCCAATTTTAGTTGGTATATATGTAAAAAAGAATGTAATATATGTTAATGTTTTTATCTATTTATTAGGTGTCCGGGTGCGTTCAAGATCCGCATGACCTTATGATTTCGTATCTTACAGTGTATAGTTAAAAGAATTTATTATTACTTAATAAACTGAGATATATAATTACAGTCCTCAAATTAATAGAATAGATATATATTATTAGCGAAAAATATTAACGCTGTTTTTTTTTGTATAATTTTTCAAAAGTTATAATTATATTAAAATGACTACGAATTTTAGTCTAAATCTTAAATTCCGCGAACTTATAAAAAATATCCAATACCGCATAAGTTATGATGCAAGAAGTTTTTAATAACCTGCGTCTAGAGGAGGCAGCTATTAGAAGTTTATGAACATTAATGACGTTGTGGTCTTCATTCTATTAGGACTCTTTTCGTACACTCATTAATATTATCCTGTTTGAAAATGAGCAGTTTGACACTATTTATTTATTTATTTATTTATTTATTTAAATCTACCAAAAAACAAAAAAGTACAACAGACGGACTTAATGCTCTAGAGCATTCTCTACCGGTCAATCATTTAAAAAGTTAAAAAAATATATAACAAAGAGGCGGTATCAACAATAAAATGAAAAATTTGACACATAATCTAAATTTAAATTAAAACTAAATTAAAGTTATTTCTAAATACTAATAAAACACATATAAATAAATACTTATAAATATTACTAAATGATTTATTATTCATCAGACAGCCAAAAATGAGACAGTTTGGTTACATGGTAGAGTGGAGTAAATTGTATCTGGCAAGATTCTGCTCCTTTGATTTTTCTTTGACACAAACAATCATTTACAATAAGTAAATGTCAATAATGGGTTTAGCACCACAGATAAATTGTGTACGGTGAGCAAGATACAAAATATTATATATTTTATATTGAAACTTGATTTTGATTACGATATCGTAGACCCCTCGGGCTAAAATAGTAAAACGCCAACCATAAAAAAAAAACGTATTTTAAATACGTTCAGTATCTTTAAAATATTTTTCGTAAGTTTTTTCAAATTTCAAGGCATACGCAAAAAATGGTGATGGTGCAGTCGTTGTTTTGCGTGGATGTATAGAGAAATATAGGGTTTATTTATTAAGATTAAATTAAGAGCAAGTTACGCTGCCCATCCTAAGAAAGTTGTTATTATTTTATTACTTTGAATTGCTGTAATTTTGAAGCCGTCTAAACACGCCTCTTCTACAGTACTTTGGAGCTCACAAATCGATACGTTGTTTAAATTGTGAATGGAACTTCCTAGAAATGGCTACTCGTTACGAATGATAATTTTCGAAAGCATTTTTTATTGCTTTTTACTATAACCAATTGTCTACTTATCGAAACTGTTAGAAAGAAAGTCTTTAGCAAATAGACTGTGCTGAAGATTTTTGGGATATTTTTTTTTTTTTAGTTAAATGCCTCAAGTTAAATGATAATTTGCAGTCTCGTGAATAATATTAACCATGGAGAGGGATTCAGTAATAGAAAAAAAGCCCTTCACAATTATGCAGCGTTAATTAAAATTTGCAGTAACAATGATTCATCACAGAAACGAATATTTATTTTTATTTTTAAAAGACATGGCAATAAAAAGTGGACAAAAAAATGAACAATGATAATAATTTAAACATGATAAAAACTACTAGAAAAGATCGAATCTACGATGACCGGGAAAGTGAGGTCGGTGCACGCGCCGATAGCACGCGCGATCGCCCCTTATGGACGATATAGGTAGCACTTTATGCACTTTCTCCGTGTACAGTGCATCTTGCGGGGTCCCTTTGACCCTTTGAAATAAATACAATTATCGCCGGTGCACAATACCGCCTCGACCCCATAGGTGATGGGCACGCGGACAATTTATTTGTTGCTATTTAAAAATTGATTTCTTGCTTTTTAAGGAAGTTTTACTTTTCGAAATGACTGGGGTCGATTTAACACCCAAATGAATACATTGAACCCTTTTGATTTTGATCTGTTTATTTATACTATAACGATAAAGCCGACATTAAATAATAATTGTATAAGGCTTATAATATGGTGGTTCATACTTTATCTTACCTTCGAAGTCGTTTCGAAATGTATTACCGGATTTATAACTGAATATGTTATGAATATAATAATGAAAAAAGTAATAATAAAAAATATCACAAAGCTATTTGTGAATATTTATTAAGTGTATATCTCCAGAAATTACAAATGCAACAGGAACGTACAACATCTAACATAGAAACTTGTTTAACAAAGAAAAAGGATATATTTTGGTTATGTCATGAAAACCAATACCTATTATAAATTAATGATTGATAATCGGTGTACTGTCCCGTAATATTGACTTCTTGTTATCGTATGTAGGTTACGACGGTCCAAGACTTAAGCATTAAATTTGTATTATGTCTAGCTGTTGCCACCGCCTGTCTGCCCCTCCCCGTCCGTGGGATTATTGGATGTACACCTAAGAACAAAACGTCATATTGAAAACACAACTGGATATGCTTATACTTAGTTGTGTTGTGTTTGTATGTTTGTGTTTGTTGTGTTCGTATGTTTATAAGAAAAGATATTTTGTTGCGCAATTTCTGTTCTTGAAGAGACTATTGTATCTGACCCTGTATCTCTCTGCATTATTGGGTTGTGGTACGTTTTTAAATTATGTATATAGATTACTTAACATCTTCATTACTTAACATCTCCAATAAACTCGAAGCTTCTTATAGTAGGTAGGTATTAATACAGTTTACTAACTCAACATATAAAATCAGTTACATAATCTACAACGCCTCGGTAGCCATAACATTTCGGTGAATATGCGTTGCTGAGGCAGAGTAATAGGAATCTGACACTCGATAACTTGAGTACTTTGGCAACTAACTCAGCACTATTGTTTAGCTGCAAATAAAAATATTAACCTAACACAGCGCTGCGTGGTTCAACTGTCATAGGTCGATAGACGTCGAATGTGGATTGTTTATAATGGATATATTATTAGTGACAATGTCATTCCTTATTTAAGGTTGATTAATATCAACCAGCCGCCCGCCACTAGTTACGCGAATGCAGTGGTTGAATACAGTAGCAGGTTTAGTTCGTCTTTTATCACACTCGTATCGCGGTGTGCACCAAGTTCCTAAGACGGTATTACCTAACCCCACACAAAGAATGATGCTCCGTCGTAACAGTAAGCGAGCTCGTATGTCGCAATATAATCGCACCCGCCAAGACGTCGCCAACTATTTGATATGCCTTAAATTCAATACTCTATCATACCTGCTCACTTTGCTGATACGATACAATTTACGGTCCCGCGTTATGTTTATTTTACAAATTCGTGCTAAGCTATTGGTATTGTATTAAAGTATAGTAGTAAAGGGCTAGAATAGCGTACACTATTTATTAATGGTACTTAATTCGGTACGTTTATATTACTTCTGTTTTTAATTTTGGATGTTGTCTTTATTCCGTTACAGTTGTTATAAATTAGCATTGTGTTAGTCATTGTACTGAAAATAGGAAGTGCAATTTATATTTTTACTTTTGATTGCGGGACTCCAATAAGCGGAGTCATCGACACGTGTTGTTTTGAGTGGATGTCTAGGCTAACTGGACCTTGTTACATTTGCTTTTCGTTGGTCTATATTGTTCGTTGCTCCCGCAGCATGTGCTATGTTCTCCTCGGATTAATTGAAGTAAGCATCCGTGGTCTAGACGTCCATTTCCTCCGAGCGTTCATTGACACCAGCTCCCCTCCCGCTGTCGGATGACTCGTTCTCTCCCGGGTGCAGCAGGCTCGTAGTGTAAGCCTAGTGTCGATTGCGGAGTGCCGCCGGCCAGGGTGCCGCACTCCGGACGCTGCCGGAAGCTGCGCGTGCTAGTAACGCTCGCCGATTCTTTAAGTAAAATACCGTACAGAAGTTTAGCAATTTCCTTTTTAGAATAGTCCCTATTTGTTATAAATATAAATAAATATATATTTATAAGTGATGTTTCTTTAAAATAACTAGACATTCGCTAATTAAAATATGATAGTATTAATACCATGACAAGATGTTTTTATGGCACTGATTAGAGAAGAAACTGTCACCCGCCAAATGACAGGGGAGCGGGATAACACCCCACCCTCCTACCCTAGTTATAAAGAAGGTCCAAGGTATATACTGGTAGAAGAGGCAAATTCTTTATTTGCTAATTGACATTTAATACATCTAATCTACAACCCAGCAGTAAACTAGAAACGGAAAGCATTGTGTTGGTAGGTACCAATTTCGTTTAGTCCATGTCGTATTTATGTGCACAAAACTGTATGTTTTAACGTTGAAACTTTATTTATCAGTAAGAGCAAAATCGATTAAGCTTTACAAGTAATATTACGAAATACCACCATAAACACATTTTGTTTTTTAAACTTATTTTTTTATGAATTGGATTGAATATAATGGGTTGTGGAAAAGTTAAATGAAAATATGATTTTTTTTTTATTTATTAAATAGTTTTAACATCGTCTTTGTTCTATTTTGAAGAAATTTACTTACGGCATTTACGTTATAAATTGCAAATACCTACGGATTGAATTATAACATCTGTTTTCGTGATTCTGCCAATCTGATGATTTAAAAGGCGGGGTAGTTCGGGGTGTCGGCGTCGCGGCGGCGCGATTGAAGCGGGTGGGGTGAATCGCCATTGGACGAGGTCGGTGCAGGCCGCCACGTATGCACTCCACCCCTCACCAGCCTCCGTGACACGCCACGTGCTTCTGACCTTTAGTCATCGCACTATTTTATTTACGTGATTGTACCACCGTGTGACTAGAATACAAAATTGCACGTTACAATTTATTTACTTGTAAAAATTATTTCGTTAATTCCTAAAACGGGTTAGCCCTTCGGTCTTTTATCGTTGAGAAATCATTGCCTCCACATCAATAACTCTCTAACCCTTCTTAACTTAGCTGAAGAATGCCTTATAAAAAATCTATTTTAAAAAACCAGATCGGCAATTAATTCATAATACTTGTCAAGGGTCTCTCATTGCCAGCGGATGTCATCTAACGCTTGTAAGAATTCAAGGATTGCAGGGCAGCTCACTGCTCTTAGTAGCTGAGCTGAGCTAACTCGTTTTATTTGAGAGTTCCCTTTAAATATAGCAGTCAGGCGGGTATTTTAATTAAAATTTTATACGTGCATTTGTTGTGTATACCTAGTCGTTTATAATAAGTAGGAATGCAATTTTATTTTATAATAATTAATATTATAATATTTATTATACCGTATTTCTTATAGTCCTCGTAACCGGCATAGCAAATAAAATGACATTTAAATTTTGCTCTGAGCGGTAGTACTAACGTATGGAATTTATATTGTATATTATGTTCTAGATGTACTTCGTTCGTTTTTTGTTTTTTGAATGTTTAATATTTCCTATCGCAACATACTTGATATCTTTAATTATTAAATTACGGACTTTAGAAAACTCGAAATGGTGCTCTACAAATTCATATTTTTAAAACGTGATTTCATATACCTTCTTAATGAGGAGAAAGTGGGTATAAATATGAATGATACATAGTCAAAGTAAAGTGGGTTGACTTGATAGTAGTGTACGGTAGTAACGGCGGGCGGCGCGCGCGCGAGTATGAATGGCGCGTGACGCAGCACTGGGTTCCGGACCAATGCAAGGCGCGAGCGCTCGCGCCGCACTCACTCCGCTGCTCTCGCTCGCTGCGCTCGAACGGTACGCTGTGTGCGCCATACTTGCTTACGTTATTATTATCAAACGAAAATTACGCTAATCAAGTTATTAAACGTTTAAAAACTTGCGATTGAATTGTGATTTTTCTTAGCTCAAAAGTTTCCATGTCTCTCCAATCACCTCAAGTTCTTTTTGTATGATAGATTAGTGCAAGTGGTATGTTTTGTAGGTCGGCACAGTGCCATAAGTGATAGGGCTGGGAACCAGGACCGTTTAAAGGGCGTTTTCTCCTTGAGCAGCGGCTTCGCCCCGGTTGTTTGTAGTTCTAAGGTGTAGCGGAACACGAGGCGGGTGACGCCTGTACCGGACGAAGTAGGCGGTATCGGGCGACCGCCCTCCACGGGCCCCGGACGGGTGCCGTGAAAAAGACTGCGGGGCGCTGCCACACGGACCCACTAACGAATATACTTCACGAACTCTATCGTTATAGTGAATACCATATCGACTCCTCTAATATCGATAAAAAAATCTACATTTTCTTTAAACCAGTACTACATTTTATGATACAATTCATTTCTTTTAATCTTTTACATTTTACATTAAATTAATCGTTTTTATTGCTGTATCTAATGATTTGTACGATTTTTTTCCGATTTTAAAATATTATTACGTTATAAACCTAACTTTTGGCGTTGATTCAAAACAACTGACGTTCGAAACCAAGAAATTTCGAAATAAAATTTTGAATACTGTTATAAAAAAGTATACACATAATTTTCGATAATATTGAATCGATAACAGCACCTCACTACTCTCGGCGCGCTCCCCGCGGTGCCTCGATTCGGCCACGCCCAGCGCGCGCATTCTCCAACAAAATACACAAAATGGATGCAAGGAGAATCGAGTCGCGTCGGCGTCGCTCGTAGATCGCGCGGTTCAGTCACGCACGTCACATCAGTCAGTCGAGTAGAGATCTCGATAGCCAGCGAACAGTACGCACGGCGCACACGTGCCCTTGCGCCCGACCCTAACCACCGCGCTCCGCGACCAACGCTCTAGGCAGCACCGATCCAACCGGTGCCTCACTCGCTTTCGACCTATTATGTAATACGAAAATAAACACCGCGCCTTTAACAGCGAGCACGTGTGCGCACCGGCTGCCGTACCTCGCTGACCGCCGTCCACAACCGACCGCCAATACATCGACGTTCACTGCCAAAGTTTAACCTTTTAAACATCTTCATCAGTTTACAATTTAACACCGCCTGTGCTACGAATTGCGGCTTGAAACGTTAACAAATTCAAATACTTAAATTTAGATTAATAAGTGTTTTATCGGATTGTTATTTTTAAATTGTAAATTCGAAAGTGATTGTGTTGTAGTGAATTGTTCGTAATACAGTGCAAAATGTCTAATTCTCTGGAGCAACAATTCGGCGATCTTAATTTGTCACAGGAAGATCATGATCAAATTTTTGAACAAGAGGATCATCAAGATCAAAGGTTTGTATTTAAAAAAAGACTTTTCTGATAAATGTAATGTAATGTAAAAGCTTATTTAATTAAATTTAAATTAGAATCTAAAAACTATAAACTCCTAAGTAGGTATCATTATCAAACATTTTATACTTTTAAAAATTTTGTTTTAAAATTTAACAATTTATTTTTTTAGTTTTTATTCACATTGCTGTTGGAAAATTTAAAAAAATGCTTAGCGTATATTACCAGTTTTACATCCTTTTTTATTGATATCTAGTGAATGTACATGTAATTATGCTAATTTTTCCTTTGTGGCCAATAAATTCGTATGAGATGATGGTTCTCGTCGGCAATTCGCGGGCCGCTTGGCCTTGATGCCTAAAACGTATATAACAAACGTAACACGTTAAATATTTTATTCAATATGTACTCGTATTAGTTGTACCAACTTAAATTGATTTTTTGCTATTGTTAAGGACGTTTTTACAATAAAAGTTTAATACTAAAACCAAAACCAAATATTTATATTTTTAAAACTAGATCTATATTCTTAAAAAAAATAACATGATGTCAATAATCCATGTTAAGCAATAGCGTGGATTAGAATTGAATATAAATTTTGAATCATGTTTTTTATAAAGTTATTGTAAGGTATCTATTTATCTCTTAGTAATAAATAAACAGGACCTACTAAAGTAGAAAAAAAAATTAAAATAATTTTTAAATCAATGCTGCTTTCTAACAATATTACACACATACAGAAATATTAATATTACATATTTAAGTTTTAGATAAACCTATCGCTTGTGAATCATAAGCAACTAGTAAATAAGTAAATCATACATTCTGAAATAAAATGAAAAAGGGTTATTTTCATTTTTGTAATATTACTTTGAGCTTGAGATGGTAAGGCATTCTGGTCGAGCGTAAACATACAACAACCAACTATTGACGACATAGTATTTCCTTCATTATTTTCATTTATTTCATTTCATATTATTTTCATATTGCTGAAGTGCTTAGAATGGAACTTTTTTTTTCATTCTACTCAGTTTGGGGTGATTTGTTTCTCTTCCCATAGGCTAGGACCCTAGGGGGTCTGAAAATGAAATGACTTTATTAGGTAATGGTAATTTTTATAGCTTGATATTGATCTTGGTTCAAAAAACTTTGTGCCACGAGGCAATAGAATAAAACATTTCGCAATCCTTCACAGATCTCCTTACAAATGTTTTGGAGAAAAAACCTGGCCAAATTTTATAGAGCTTATTGGAGTAGTATACTTTTACCTATTAAACTGTTAGATTTGTGCTCACTTGTTTTTGATTTGCACTCTAACCTTAATCAGCATCATTCTTCTCATTATTATTAAATTCCAAGTTACATTCTCTAATCTTGTTTACTGTGAAGAATTATTTTTGGAAAAAATCATCTGATTGGTTATTAAACATTCATATCATTTCATTTTATGTTGGTCATCTAGCAAAAAGTAACAGTGGACAATTATAATATGAAATATTTTTATTAGTAGTAAGTAGTAAATCTTAGTACACCTAATTCTGTTATTACACGGTTTTGATATAACACGGTTTGAAAATAAAAGGTTTTTAATTTTTTACACGATTTTATTCCATTTCGCACGATTATACCAAGAATTATACAAAGAAAGAGGTAGCAAGAATTGGCGAACAACGGCTCATAACCAATCACCTATTTTTGCATACGATCTCCTATTTCTGGAACCAATCTACAATGTAAAAACAGAATTAGGTGTATATACAAAAAAATCTGCTTGAACTGTATTTAATTTTACACCCAATTGAAATATGCCAAATTTCTAGTTCTGGAAGTATAAAAAAATTACAATATTAAATATAATTATTTTGATTGTAAGGATTTGTTGATAATTTTATTTTTGAAACAACGCATTCCTCAAACGTAGCGTATTTTTGATTACTAATTTTATATACTTTATTTATGGAATGAAGCAATCAAATGTAATAATAACGAGTTAGGGTCCTAAGAACTCAATACATTAGGAATAAATAAATGTCAAGGTAAAACTTGTAATTTAATGTAAAGTTAAACCTTTTGTTATACTTTATATTTTTAGATATTAATCTGTTCCTCACCGTTCTATTTTTCGCCTACTCTAGTATACGTATGACCAAGGGACGTAACGGTATAGGTTGTATTATCTCAATTGATGTTGTTTTTTCATTTACTTATTGCATTTGATTTACGTTTACTATGCAAGTGACATGGTTTTTCTATTGTTGTTTTAAGTTTTTATTTATGAATATTCTCTGAAACCTTTACTCACTTAGTAGTAGAAGTGATGATCCGTTATATCTTGTCTACATAATTACATATGCTTCTAGTTAAATTATATTATTTATTCCCTTTTCAAATCTTGCACGTCATTTTTACCTAATCCTAAACACAGTTGTTACCGCCGTAATTACACGTGCCTGTATAACAATAATAAAATTGATGTAATTCGCATTGAATTCGCTTAACGTTTGGAATCATCCATTAGAAAAAATGTTTATTCATTTCATTATTACTTTTCACATGGTTTCCAGAGATTTTGCAGTCGTATGGTCGGTAGTATAGTATACGGGTGTGGTCAGCAAATTACTGAACCTTCTATTCTACTACCAATCTATTCAGGATACATTTTACTAATATGAAAATGAAAAGTATTCTATAAAGAATATAATAATTTATCACAAACATTAATATAACATATTATGTATGTTTAAATTTTTTTTATTTAAAATTTCTAAGTAATAAACATTTTATAAAATAAATAAAATAAACGTAACGTTTAAATATTGTAAAACTAGTGCGAATAAAAAGGGTATAGGTGAAGCCCATCTCTAGTTAATTATTCTTTTATTACTAGTATTTATTATCTATATAAATTCTACACATTTGTTAGCGCAATCTATAATCGTCGTGTAACAATTTTTATCTATGTATTATATACGGCTAAAAATATTCCATAAAAAATATGTATGCCTTTCATATTTTTGGTTTAAATATGTGGGAGGCGGATGTGTACATAGATTTTTATTAATACATGTTTGCATATGCTGCAGGGACCGGAGGCAGCACACCTGCCAGACGGCAGGTGGTGACGTAGCGCACGTGCGCGAAGTCGCAACCCGCCACTGCCAGATTGCACTTAGCTTTTTATGTCCTTCAACACTAACTTTAATGAATTCTTATGAAAACACATTTCAAGATATGGCTGACAACTTTTCAAGAATCTATAATCTTCGCCTTGGATTTCAATAACCTTTTCTTAACAACAATCACAGATTTGTGATTTTTTTGTCGGCGACCACATAATAAGCATATTCTTGATAACTAAAGAAGTAATTATTTTGTAAGGCTCTTTGATTATTTTTATTTATTTTTTTGCAGTTCGCCCTAGTAAAAATATTGAGTTTGATTGGTAAAGGGCGGAGCGAATCGGCACCTGTACTTTCGTGCTGTTTTAAACTACAACGATTCGTGGGCAGGTGGCGTTTCGAATTCTTTGTTATAATCACTTGGCCTTTATAACCATAACCATTATAATAAATGTTATTTAACCGGGTTAATATACTAGCTTTATCTAATATTATTAAATATCAGAAGAAATTTCTTCTGTGAATAGCGTTTACTATATAATTGTATAACACTACTAAATTTCATTAGTTTGAAAAGTCAAAAGATGTAATATGTTGTAATATTGATTAAATACTTAATTAAATAAAGCATATAACAATCTTCAAATAAAAGTGGTATGTTATGTTTTTTTAATAAGATGTTGTATATTATTCAATTCTCATCAAAATAAATCATAAATTTATCCTCAACTGCAACCTTTATATACCTACAGCTTATGCAGTATATTGTTTGTTAAACTGAACGGTGAAATAAGATTTCAAAAGGTTCAATTTACAATCATGTATATTGTTCGTTATCATGGATAGTTGTTAGTATGTCGTAAGCCGACAATATTACAATAGAACCGTAATGTAAACAAAGCCAGTGCAATAACTAACACTTTTTTAAATAAGAGTTGTATAGTGCAGTTTATCCTGAAAGTGGAGAAATTACGAATGAGTGGGGTGAATGGATTGTTAGTTTTTATCACGTAGGTGGCGGGTGTGGTGCGGGGGAGGTGAGTGCCGGCAACGGTGGTCATTTTGCATGGCACGGCCGTTGTGACAAAACCCGCGCCCGCACCTCGATGCCCGCCGCACTGCACCGCGCGCTCAGTCATTCGGCGACGCTCGCGCTGGCGTTACTTTATATAGCGCGTTTCCGTATTGACTCCTTAGCACCGGTTTATTTTTTTCAACACAGTTCCATTAGTGCCTTATATTTTTTGTTTTCATTGTTATTTGAAACTATTTATTGAAATCTATAATAGACTGTCACATATCATTGCATTAGTAACGTCTGTGCAACTAAAGTCTTGTCAACCGCGTCAGTCACGCAATCTACATATGGACACTATGGCGAAATACCGCAGGTATGCTTACGCGAGACGCCCAATTCTGTCCCATTAGCGAATGAAAATATTCAGTAATAATGAACACAAATATCTTTAATACTTGACTGCACACTTGGTTTTTGTTAATCTTGTTTATTTACCATCCATCTATCTACAATGTAAATTCTACAATTGTTCAACAAATAACTTGCACTTGAGCACGTGTTGCGTAAAGTAAAATGGCGGCGCCGGCGTCGGCGCGACCGGATCCGTATGAGTCATTCCGTAAAGCGCCAAGCGCTTGCTGATAAAACATAGCTCCGTTATCTGAGCAAAGAGGAACAATTGAATAATAATGCTCTCAATCTACATGCTTCTGAATCAAACCGCCCCATTCACTTTCAAGACCACTCAAATATAAGTACACTACTGTTATTAAAATTCAATCAAACATTTATCTTTACCTTCATACAAAGTCCTTTCATAAATATTTAATTGGAATGGATACTTATCTTTAATTTGCTATAACATATTTGGATGTCCCACTTCCTCTCCCCGATATTCCCGACGTATTTTTTAATAGAAAAATATTTTTTTCTCGTCCTCTATGATTACTGTCAAAATGGGTTTAGGTTCAAAATTTAATTTTTTTTTTTTTCCGATTTATACAATTGTTTAAATCACATTTAAGTCCTGAGGGGGGGATACATTTGTAAAACCCTAAAAGACGTTCCTTGGTATATATATTTCTAGTATGCCAAACTGATATAAATACATAAGTAACAATAAGTCGTCTTCTATTTTACTCCTTAAGGTTTAATTTACGTAAACCTTTAATGTTATCAACTAATGTAATAAAAACCTAAAATGGCTATATATTTTCATACTAGTTTTTACAAGCAGCTTGTTGTGGCAAAACAATGAAATGCTTGGCTGTTTCACATATGTACTAGATTTTCATTTACTTTCGCAAATTCAAATTCTACTTATTTTTTAAAATGTACTAGCAATAACGTTTCTGAAATGAATGTAAAATCCTACACTCCTAAAAAAACTTAAATTACATACGAGTACATGTGGTCCTATAACATACATAAAATTATGAATAACGCTTCGCCCGCGTTTTGTTGATGAAAAATACGAAATAGCAAGTTGCACCGTCCCTTTCCCTCCGCTTCACGTCGCGCCGGCTCGTAGTAGGCAATTAATGGTGCTCGTTTCAGTCTTATTGTTATAACTTTAAAATTATTCGTCCAAAACAACTTATTGTAAAAAATTACAAAGTTAATATACATTAAATACTAAAAACGATAAAGTTACAATTTTAATAAGTATATACTATAAAATAGGTATTTTAAAAAAATGTCACATTGAATTGTTTTAAAGGCTTACTGTTTTGAATATGATCAATTCGTGGAACTTCAAAGGGGTTTTGAGTAAAAGATTTACAAACGTATTAGTAGGATAGTATGATTACTATGTTTTTGAAATGTGTAAGAAATTATCCTGAACAACCACACTGAGGTTAGGAATAATACATATTAAGAATGTGGTACTACCCTACCCTCCGAATATCGCAATGTGACAAGCTATAATTAATTATCTTTTTTATATTAATAAAGTTAAAATAGGCTGCTATGTTAAGACTACATTCCATCTGATGGTAAATCGGTTACAATAACCAAATTATGAATAAATATATAATTTCTTAGCTGTAAAAGCATACTAAGAAAACAATTAGATAAAATACCTATTTTTAAGAATCATAAATATTTAAAAGTATCATAAACTTGACAAACGCGTCATGTTAGCCCTGCCAGCAGCATAGTGGTTTACTAGGTAAACGCACTATAAGGGGTCACGAGATGGCCGAGCGAATGCAATAGAGATACTACTATTTATTTGTGAATGGCGTAGAGCGCATAAGGAGCGGGAGGGGTCGAGTAGTGTGCGGCGGATGATGTCATCTCCGCTCCGCCATTTTGTATTGAGGGTCGCTAACCGCTTATATTACCGCTGCCATAGCAATATATAATATGTGCTAGTTTTATTATTTTATCGAAACATTGCTTTTTTCGTGTTATCGGTCCACAAATACGTCTCGAAGACAACAATAAATCAATTATTAGTATTTAAGATATTTTCATACAATTAGTGAACTAGATCATGTCGCTTCTCACAGCCGATCAAGGGTTCTCATCAGTGGGCTACCCCTAATTGCTCGCTTCGACACCATCGAGCCCCTTCTCTCACAGTACGGCAACGTGCAACATTGCGACAAAGCGAATTCTCGCGATGCCAACACCCAAGCGGTGTTCATCACATTCGAGACGCCGGAGCAGGCGCAACAGTAAGTATTGTCTAGAGAATCAGGATTTTTGTGATACTGGCTTATCTATTTTGTAAGGTGCTTCTTCTTTTTGATCTTTTTACTATTGCATGATTGACTTCTTTTTCTCGCCGTCTATTAGTGTCGAATTTGTCTTGCTTTTGTGTTTTGAGTATCTGATGGATTATATAATTCATTTTGTACACATTTATACACATTTGTATAATATTGGGACACAGTTTACGTTAAGTACACAAATATTGTAACGTTAAAACCACTTACAATACAATAATTTTAAAAAAGTAACACGATACGGTAAATACCTATCGTATTACTTGAGTTTATTTCGAGCTGTGAGGAAATCATTTGTTTGTAGTTTTACAGTAAATATGCATGCTGCTTTATATATCAACAAAGTAATGTTCAGTTTTAATATTTTATATAATTGCACAATAAGGAATCGTATATTCTTATTGAAAAACAATGAATATAAATAATTAAGGAAATTTAAACTTGAATGAAATTAGTAGTAATATATGGGTCTAATATTTTTTTGATATGACAACAGAGCCATCAATGGTCTCAACGGATGCGAGGTGGAGGGTAGTCGCATAAAGGTTGAAGCGGCGGATGGCATGTCACGTGGCGGCAGACGCGGGCGACCGGGTGGCGGTCGGGGCGGCGGTGCCCCAGGAGGCGGTGCTCGTCCCACTGACTTTCCGCTGCGGCTACTAGTCCAGAGCGACATGGTTGGCGCTATCATCGGACGTCAGGGTAGCACCATCCGTCTTATAACGCAACAAAGCCGAGCCCGTGTTGACGTACATCGCAAAGACAATGTTGGCTCCCTCGAGAAAGCCATTACCATATATGGCAATCCAGATAATTGCACTAATGCTTGCAAACGAATACTTGAAGTAATGCAGCAGGAAGCTAATAACACCAATAAAGGGTAAGCGACCCTAAACACTGAAATGTATATTTAAACATTAATATATTTACAATTAATATTTCTTGCAGGGAAATATGCCTTAAAATATTGGCTCACAATAACTTGATTGGTCGCATCATTGGCAAGGGGGGAAATACTATCAAACGGATAATGCAGGAGACCGATACTAAGATAACTGTGTCGTCTATAAATGATATCAACAGCTTTAATTTAGAGCGAATCATTACTGTAAAGGGAACCATTGAAAACATGGCTAAGGCAGAGTCCCAAATATCAGCCAAACTGCGCCAAAGTTATGAAAACGATCTGCAGGTAATTCATTATACTTTGGGGAATTGTTTGTGAATGTAAAAAAGATTTAATTTAACCATCATTGTTATGTATTCCAGGTGCTGGCGCCGCAGAGCATAATGTTCCCGGGGTTGCACCCAATGGCGATGATGTCAACGGGGCGCGGCTTTTGTGGTGCGCCGCCTCCCTTCCCACCGCCTATATATGCGCCGCTGGCCGGCCAAGGCGGCGCACAACAGGGCGCTGGTGACTCGCAAGAAACTACTTATCTATATATCCCAAACAACGCTGTCGGTGCCATTATCGGCACGAAAGGATCGCATATTCGCAATATCATCCGATTTAGCAATGCTTCCGTAAAGATAGCGCCACTCGAGCAAGATAAGGTCATTGAAGGTGTGGTGATCGCGGGACAAGGAGCTGCCGCGGGTAATGCCGCTGCGCAGCAGGAGCGCAAAGTGACAATTGTGGGAAGCCCAGAGGCTCAATGGAAGGTACAGATTTGACTTGATATTTATAAAAATCTTTTTTCTATATTGTTTTACTCGGTGTTTGTTGTTTAAATTCGATTACTTCATTTATAATATTAATATGACGTTTCAGGCACAGTATTTGATCTTCGAGAAGATGCGAGAGGAGGGTTTCATGTCGGGGTCTGACGACGTGCGACTGACGGTTGCCATCGTTGTGGCGTCGTCACAAGTCGGGCGAATTATCGGCAAGGGTGGTCAGAACGTCCGTGAGCTTCAACGTGTTACCGGCTCGCTCATCAAGCTGCCGGAACAACCGCAGCCGCCCGCCGCGGCCGGTAACGACCACGAGACAACCGTACACATCGTCGGCCACTTCTACAGTGTCCAGGTTGGTTAATATCTATTATTTTTTATGAATTACCCGAATAATTTATTTATATATTTTATAGTATATTTTACATATTGATATAATTTTGTATGTTTCAACATTTTTACTCTTTATAGTATATGTATACACTTGTTTTTTGATTGTGTGTTGCAATGCGATATTTTTTATATCCATATTCTAAGAATATATGATAAGAGAGCTGTGTGAGAGAGGAGTACACGCGTGTAGTTTGAGAAATGATTTTTAAGTCGTTGTACATGTAGTTACAAGTCCAGTGTATCGTGGTTGCGGTTGTCGGAGATTCTGCAGTTTAAGATAAGTACTTCGTTTTTAAATAGCTGCTGGTGCAATGCGATGGTTGATGAAGTTGTTGGCGACTCACTGCGGCATAATAAATGTTTAAATGTTGTAGCGATCGCCCGATGCGGGATGAACGCGTTGTGGCGAACATACTACTCTCGCGGCCTCTGTGTGAGATGTCACAATGGAAATTTGCCACTTGACGCCCTTCATAGCGGCTCGTATTTACTTAAATATTTGATAGGTGAGTTTTTTCTCTACTTATATCATCACCTGGCGAATGTACAACGAATGTAATGTATTATTTTTTTTATATAATCTATCAATGTTTAAGGTGATCCATATCTCTTTTGGTTGTTGCCTTCTGGACTTGTAATTTGATCAACTTGTAACTACATGTACACTGGAATTTATATATAAATATATATCTATTATGTTAATTATACAAGATATGTTAGGTGTGTGCTTGATTTGAAAAGGATAGCGTGACTGTTGCTAAAAATAACTTTTTGCAGTGAATAAATAAACCTGGTCTTGCGTTTGCGAATAATGATGAAAAAATCAAATGTAGCTATGAAAGATCTAGTCGATAAAATATCGTATTGTGGCAATGCTTTGCTCAGCGCATAATGATACAAACATGTGACGTGTCGGGTTGGTGGTTGCAGTCAGCGCAGCGACGCATCCGCTCGATGGTGGCGCAGGCGTCGGCCCCGGGGCGCCATCGCCGTGCTGCCCCGCCGCCGCCGCCCCCGCAGCAGTAGGCTCACCGCCAGCACCACCGCCCGCCACCAACACCATCGCCCGCCTACCACAACTACCACCACTCAGCCACCAACGCACCGGGCCACCTCGTTGACCCTACCCCGCCTCGCTCCCGCCGTCGCCCGGACACCACCGGTGCGGCCCGCCCCGGCGCGCCCCGACTACCTTACCCCGCTGCGCAACTTCAATCGCTTTGATTTGTTGACAGCGTGTCCATGTTGTTGTTGAAGTATTATATATTAACGTAGTGAATTATAATATTTAAATAATATTGACGAATTTTATCCCAGGATTAATGTTGATGAATAATTAATTGGATATATATTATGTATTTTATATATATATATTATTCATATACACTATTTTTTTTAACGATAGTGACAGTTATATGAATTAGCCGGAATATATTTAATTGTTATATTATTGTTTTCAATTATCATACCATGTTATATTTATACAGCATTGTAAAGAGTTCACTTAAGGCAATAGTTAACGATTATGTTCTCATATACACATGTTAGTAGCAATAGGTTTAGAATACAGCACCATTATTATACAAACGAGATGTAATACATATTTTGTTTTGTTATAAAATAATAGATTAATCTGTTAATACACTACAATATGCTGTTAATATTATTCAGAAGGGTGTGTGGGTTGCGAACATCATTAAGAATGGAAAAAGAAACAAGACATCGCTTTACTGATGAGGCTCAAGATAAATGGAATGCTTTGCAAGTATGATGTAAGGAATATAGTAGAACAACACAGATAGATATGTGCGCGAGCCGATGAGCGCTCGGCTGACGTCGTCCGCGGGCCGCCGGCCCACTGACGGCGCGAGACTGACCGACCATTCGACAGACTGACAGACTAGTCGACTACGACGGGCTGCCCGCGGCCGACGATCGCCGTTGCGGCGCTCAATTTCTTTCACCAGCGAATGATATAAATATTTTTTTATAGATTAGTCATCGTTGGTCAGTAAGGTCTTTAATGGTACGAGTTTTAATTTGTAAGTGACATTTGTTGATCGTTTTTCTTTGTAATTTTGTCTTTGTTAGCTTTATTACGGTTTTCCTGTATCGATGCGGCAATGAACGATCTCCACGCGAGCCAGAGGCGCTGGCAGAGCTAGCGCTCAGCGTAGCGGTGCGGTCGTTCGGTTCCACGCGACGATACAGTTTTATGCGTGTACGATTTGCGTTATAATTGTGCCAAGTGAGATATTTAAATATGATCTATTAAGAATAAGTGAAGAAAATATCAAAATTAATGAAAGCTTAGATATTTATATTTATAATTGTGATAATAATATATGGAAGTTTTGGCAAAACTTAAGAATGTTTTACATTCTTATACATTATCTCGACACGAGACTAGAGTATAAAGTATAGTGTGTCCGCTCCCAGGTGCATAAGATAATTAGTTAGTCTGGCCCGCCGACGCTCCCGCGACTCGAAACATCTGAGCGCCTAACGATTGCTTGCCCATTCTAACCGGATACTTCCACATATTATTGAAAATTATCTCGCTCTTGGCATTATATTCACCGAATGTACCGTAACCGAACGATATAGTGATACCGATTTATTTTAGAAACATCTGATTTTACTAAGAAAGATTTAAATAATTTAAAAAGTCAGCAAATGCCAGATGTGCGTTTTCCAAGCGCATATCGTCAATAATTATAATAAATGTATTGGGTAATATTTAAAAGCACTTTAAAATTGATGTTTTAATCTAGGAGTATATTAAATACTTACACAACAACTTAATACAAATAAAAAAGCTTTAAAAATATTTCGTTATGTTAGAATGGATAGTTTGCACTGTATTACCGATGTACTTACTACTAATTACAAACTTTATACTTATAATTATATAAACATTTAAGGTTAAGATGTTGTAAAAGCAGTTTTTTGTACCACTGTTTGGTGTTCTCTCGTAGATGATAACTAAAGCCATAATCTATCTATATAGGTTAAGGATGAATAACAAAGAAATTAAGAGAAAGTTGATCAGTGTGAGTGCCAACTATCATTTCAAAAAATGTAAAGACAATGGTATCTTTTTCAAAGTGCGATTATGTATTTCCCTTGTGTTCATTATTTCCTGACTACTGTACTCTAAGTAAACTCCTCTGTAACTGTACGTGTTCGCATGTATTATGTATACATTTTAATACAATAAAGTTGTGAATGTACCATAATCTATCTATTGGAATCGACACCGCCAGTAGTCGGATATTTAATAAAATTGTTTGCCTTACCATGACAATCGTGAATCGACGAGCAAACTTAGTGAAAATATTTGATTTCTTAAAAGGAAGATTACTTGAATCTTGTTTTAAGTTTAGTTAACAGTAATGAGCCAGTATAGGTGGTTTACAAATAATGCGTATCGAAAAATTCTTACATCCAAGAAGTTTGTCAAAACAAAGGCCCCCGTTATCACGCTACTTTTCTATTCGTAACATATTTACGTAGTTTGCAAAGTTTGTTTACATTTTGAATGTGTGGTTGCAACGAGTAACATTCCATGTTTAGGTTTTATTAAGTAAAACAAATGTTGTAAAGTTCTCTGAATACCGAAAATATAAACGCAATTCTATCAAACAAAATTAAATAATTCGTCCAACTTATAGATATTCAATGTTTAAAACCGGTTCAGGCGTGAGTGCGTGGGGCAAAATTCATTCAGTTATATTAACATGAAATTTAAATAAATAATATTACGGCATCATGGTTTGTGTGTCACTAACTGGGCCATTTAATTCATTAAATGGCTTAATATAAATAAAGTTAAGTAATTTAAGTATGTTGTACAACAGATGCTATATCATGTACAATATTTTATGTGCTATAATTGTCTACATTTCAATTTGAAGTGACTAAGTTCACGTGATATGGCGTCTCTTATAATTTATTAGCTGCTCAGTTACCGAGGTTAGAAACATTGATTCCTGTTGAATACAATGTAACTGTGCCGCTAATAAAGCTAGTGTTTACAAAATCATGCTTTTAAAAATTCTTTTATAACCGATTTGTATTGTAACAAGCCAGCCTCCGGTCGGTAGAAACTAAATTGTAAACTGTAACTTTGTTATAAGAAGTTAAAATCACGAATCATTGAAAACTAATACAAGAACAAAAGTGTGAGCGCGTCGGCCGTTCTGTGCAGTATCTATTCGGTGTAACGGCTGCTCGACTGCGACTGGAGGAGTGTACATATAGGCATGTCGTTTATTCCTTCCAATTGTAAGCGAGAGTATGATGCGGTTAACATTGCGACGTGTAACATGTTAGAAAGCAGAAATTAATAGTTTTAGTTGATTATTGTATCGTTGTGAAGTAGCGTTAAGTTGAGGCAGGTACGGGCGCGCGGCCCGAGACTGAACTACATCGCCGCGTCGCCCGTGCTTCGCCGTCTACATGTCATTCTCGCTGGGAATATACTTTTATCATTCTTGTTTGATGGTTCTACTGTTATAGATTACATTATAATATTCATTTCATGTGTGTAATCAATATTTTGTGTATTTGGCGTGTGATCGACTGAATTTATCGATTTCATATTTGTGCATGATTGATAATTTTTAAATAGTATCTAATGCAAAAGGAATATTACGATTGAATATTGAGTTATTTGATTATTTTTAAAATGAGAGCGCGGTCGAGCACACTGCATTCGGCGCAGAGAGCGCAGTGCCCAGTGCCCGAAGGTTATGTATTGAGGAGCTGTTGTTGTTGCTTCTCATCTGAACGTATTAAGGTCCAATGTACATTTTAGAAAGGTTAATTTTTTATTCATTAAACTTGTGCTGGACATCTTACATATTCCACCAAAATTTTCTTTGAATTTTACTGTTAATTTTAGAACCATTTTATAATTGGTATAAGTTCAGAAACTAATAACTACCTCAATATTACTAAATGAATATGATAATTATCTTTGTGCATGTTTTTGGGAACTGAATTTAAAAGATTACAAAAATTTCAATATAGTATAAGAATGCTATTTTAAACAGTAATGGAAATTGTCAAATTTAGGTTTCTTAACGTAATAAAAATGATGAAAATTAGATTTGTATTTCACTTTCACCTTATTCCCTGAAGAAGCATGACAAAATTTGTTCGTACAAGAAGTCTGGGCAATTTGTTCAATGTCGAATACATATATATCGGAGAGTGCAGACGATTGTTTGTCGATTGGTTGTAACACAAAAAATTGAGCTCTACAGCGTCAGTTCAGTCTTCAGTTGTTAAACTGATGAAATGTTTTTTTTTTCTTATGAAATGTGAACTCTTTGAAAATAAATATATTAATATATTACATATTTATTATTAAAAATGTTAGTATACACTATTTCTGTGGGTTGTTTTTAATGTATATTAAAACTACTAGACCAACCAGCCGATATGTCTTCAACAAACACCAAACAACTATTATTTTATGTCTCTATAATGGGCACAACAGAAATACGTGGGCGGGTTTAGTCGTACCATACACGGACCTTATCGCAACTCCCATGTTACTGCGAAATAGCTGCTGCAGACACGTTTGTTTTCCTATCACAAGAATGTATCTAATAAATTCTATTTTTACGAATACGCTGACGATAGCAATGAGTTCCTTCAGTGAAGGCGTATGTAGACAGTTCGACTCCGGCCGTCCCTGAAAGTGGGAATCGAGCTGTGTCTGCATACGGTATAACCACATTGACATACTATTAGCGACAACAACCACATTGACATTTTTTCGGTACCACAATACACTATTCATACGTAAAACGTTACCATTGCCGGACCACAGTTTATCGCCGCGGTATGGTGTGGCTGTGGAGTATATGGGTCAAGCCTTAAAATCGAACAATGACATTAAATATCAATATCTAGCAGGATTGGTGGTTTATGAAGAGTGAATAAATGAATAATAAATAAGTACTAAATAATATAAGTAACAAAAATGTAATTAGTAGAATGTAAAGAAGCCAAATTATAAATTTAAAACAAGAAAATAACATTTTATGTACTTAATATTTATATTTCTTATTTTATTTAATAAATGTACGACATAAAGCGCTCTCGGGATTCGTGTAACAAAATGCATGGTTTTCTGGCAGCGGTAAATGATATGGCGTGCTTCTGGCCAGATGTACCCTTGTAGAGGGCCGCCATGTAAATGACCAACGACGAGAGGAAGATAAGATAGTGGAAGGTTCAATGCCCGCTCCCAGTTCATTTTCTAGCTCAGCTGCCACTTGTGCTTGCTCCGGGTCATTTGTAGACGTAACTGGAGTCTTTTTCACAGAAAGGGATAATTTCTTTTGTATATGCTTCACACTTTTCGAAACTGAAATTGTATAATTACTAGGGGTAGGCGATCTAAGTGCATATTGCATATAATTTTGCGATATTTATCATTAAATTGAATAGAACCTACCTGAAGGACTTTTTGTTTGTGTATTTTTATTTGTTACTGTGTGTACAGCGCTAGGATCGCTCGTGATGCTTTTTGAAGTTATTGTCTGTTTTTTTATTATATGAGTTGTCGAAGGAGTCGTAGACGATTTTAATATTCGAGGTGCAATAGACGATAAACTTGAGGGTAATGAAGTCTGGTTGGATTTTAATGTGGTTTCAGAAGGAGTGACAGGGTTGTTCATACTCGTGGAAACCGTAGTAGATGAATGCATTGTCGAAGTACTAGATGTCTGTGGAAGGCTCAAAGAAGAAATTTCTGATACATTTGTAGGTGCTGCGGTTATAATAGATGATAAAGGTAGTGGCTCTGAGCTAGAGTTTTCGACTGTAGTAGGTTGGCTAACTGTAGAGTTAGCTTGGCCCGGTTGCGGTCCGAATATATTATCGTAATCCATCCTGCGCCACGATTCTGCTGGACCATAACTACCTGTCAAGAGAAATGCCTTAATTTTCATAATATTAAATAACATATTTTGCTAAAACAGAATTTAACATACCATAATCTCGATAGGCATTAAACCTTCGTCTTGGAAAATCTGTTTGAAAAATAATTGCCAGTAAACAATAACCAAAATAAATCCTTGCTCTTTGATATTTGAATAATGAATAATTGATTTTATAGTTGTTGCTAAGGTCAGGGTCTCTTACACTAACCATAATAATAGGACCTGGATTGCGGGTAGCGCCTCTCGTGCCATCGTCTATTGCCAGCTCTATCTGTGTAGTTTAATTATCACAATAACATCAAGAAATCAATAAGAATTTGAAAATATTTTTGTACATTTTTAAGTATTCTTCCTTTATTTAATTTTAAATATTTAGATCATTAGCTACGCGGGTTTTATTGCATTAAGTATTTACAATTTTCCCGGAAGTAAATTTGCTATAAATTATATATGAGTTATAGGAAACTCATATATATTTGTATTTGTCGTATCTGTATCTTTTCTCTATATTCAGTTCAGTTTAATATTAAATTATCAAGAGTAGTAATGACACAAATAACTTCCACCTCTTACAATTACGTAGTTAAATGTAAGGGAAAGAAGACTTCACTTTTCAAAAAAGTGTTTGTTGCGTGTAACTAATGTACAATAAAACATTATTGTTTCAATAAGTAAATGATAAGTAATAATTTATTAAAAGAGTTCCACTTTGGATAAAAAGATTCGTTTTGTTCAATATGTTTTAGGAATTTTATAACATCATGTTCCATTTTTTATTTGTGACTTAAAAATAGTTTAATAACACGAAAGTTCTGAATACTCACAACTATGGTTATAGGATCGATTAGAGCCATGAATCGTGTAGGGCTTCAAGGTTATCTTAGTTGAAGACTCTATGGAGCAATATCATAAGCAATGAATAACGGCGTACCGAACGAACATACTGTCTGGAAAACAACTTTTTCGTGGTCTATTTCGCAAATTGTTTAATTGAATAAATTGTTTAGTAATATTATAAACCGGAAGAGTTTTATGTTTATTTTAAAGTAATAGTAGAATATTTTTTTTTTCATCCCTTCTATTCAAAAAGTGTCGGAACATATGTATAGGTGACACATTCATAGAAATCGAATGCAAATTGTATGAATTACTGGGTGTATGTGTTGATTACACGGCGCTAACTAAAAAAAAACGAAAAGCGGGCCAATGACGTCTCTTTTTTTGTAATCATTACCTACTATATACCTACATATTTTCTCATAGAAAGGGGATGACAAGAAGAATGTATGACTCGAGAGCAAATAATTTTTCCTTCTGGCGATGTTCTTTGAATCTCTTGCTTCGCTCGGGATTCTATGTCAATATAGTGCCTTCGACGTAAAAATTATACTTTGCTCCCTTGTGATACAATTTACTATTTTGTATTCATTATTCTATTTTGTATTTATTATGTTTCCACTAGAACATATTCAAAAAGTGTTTTTTAAATAAATTAATTCTATTTCCTGTCCGTTTTCAATTCATACCTATGAAATAATGAACCGTGTGACTGTTACTTCTGCGGTCTTTTCGAACGGAGCCGCGGATAACAGCTATTTGCAGAAGTAGGAAATAAGAAGTCTACTACATTTCAAGTAAATTTTTGAATGACATATAATATTTCGTAATTAATAATGATTGTAATTACTGAAGAAACTAGGCCCAAGCCCAGTCTAGTATATTACTGATATGTTCGATTTGTTTACTTCTCCAAGATGTGTTGTGTATGTATTTTAAGTAGCTAATATTATTCAGTTATTTGAATTTATTTGTAATCAGCGTTGCAACCAACGAAGCCTCTTCACACGTGTAGGAAGCGAGCTTAGTTTATATTTCATTTTTTTTTATACAAAGTAAACAATTGCTTAATAATTCATTCTATTTATAAAAAGTTCATAAAAATATATTATAAATGTTTTCTAAATCCTTTGTGTATACCCGAAAAATTCTAAATTTTGCACACTGATAGACATCAGTCTGGTAGTGGTTTAAAAAAAAGTAAAAAAAAACAATATGTAATAATGTGTCTCATCTTGTAAAATAGTTGAGGACATACGCATCGATATTTTATAAATGCAACTTCGGTGCTATTGGCACCTTGCTCCGCTCAATATGCAAACACATACAGAGATTTAGCGCAGCAAGTCAAAATTGAGGTCCGGTTCGCGCTCCTAGTTTTGAAAATAATAAAATTAAATGACAAGTAAAATAGAAAAAAAATTTAAAACCCTCACGTTCAGTTTGTTGCACTGGTTTGTCTGTCTGCTTGTGTGTTACAGCATTGGTCGGTACAGTGGTGGTAGCGCACGTCTGTGTATCTTTCTCTTCGACCTGGCCCTCCTTGACAAAACTGTTTCCTCTCAATACTCGAGAGTATTCTGAGTTATTAAAAACGGAATAGAGTTTTTGAAACATTAATACAAAAAATTAACTATGTATACCTGACTTTAGAAGTTCAACCAATAGCAGCGCTTCCTGTAATGCTATTTGTTCACTAGAGTCTTTCACGCTTGCTGTCTGCACTTCACAAGACATAAAGGCACACACATAAACTAAAATGCGTATTCGCATCATTTCCATGTAGTTCTAAACCTTCTCATTTTGACTTTGTATTCGTATTGAAGTACTCGTATGTGTTTAAGAAAACAATCATAATATTATTATATTTCTTCTCAACTTCCATCTATCGAATAAAATAAAAGAAATAAAAATCTAGAAATGGTTTTGAGATAAGCACTAACGTAATATATGTGAGTACTTTTAGAATTCAGTTTACATTCGTATTGATATTTACGGATATAAAAATATTTAATTTTAAATTTCAAATGTGGTCGTTATTGAGGGAGAGATATTGAAACTGAAATTTTAACCAGTTATCCTCAATCTTTATCATTATCTGGAATTTGCAATAAGTCATTAGTTCCAATGGCTGATTGACATGTTTGGACACTTGATAACAGATAACAGTAACAAAATCAGAATAAGACTTTGAACACCTTATTTTTCAATAATTCTTGTTTCCAGGATTAGGTACTTACTTTAAGGTATAGAGATGTGTCAAGAGAAAACTTCAAAAATAATTATAAAACTTATACAGAATTATGTAAGTACGATTACAAAAAAAGCAACCCTTTGTATATTTTCTTTATAAGGAGCGGTGATCACTTGGTACTTGATGACCTGCTCGATCACTCACATTCCTATGCTATTCTACATTTTAGGAATGAGTGGTTTATATTTATTTTGTACGCTTTAGAATATCATAGTATAGTAGCAACATATTTGATTATATAAGTACTGCTCAAAACAATTAGGGGAACAAGATTTTGTAATAGTACTAAACTTTTTGCATGAGGTTTTAATTACAATTGGCCATTATAAAATTTAGATAAACCATTTAAATAAAAAAACAAAAAACATCTTTATTTTAATTTGCGGTTCGTAGTTTGGTTGTTAAAAGTCTACATTAGACGCAAATACAAAGTGACGCTATAGCATTTTCCTAGGTTTTCAATCACAAAAAACTCATTTATGAGTTTTGTTCGAGTATTTTGTTTAAAGGTACTGAGGGAAATTATTCTAAATATCGGACATCATGCGAAATTTGACTGAAATTCTAGTCTACCGAGTCCCATAGAACACGTATGGGATATGCTTGATAGAGGCATTCGGAAACGTCCTATTGCACTTCAAACGCTGCATCAGCTCGCTGAAGCATTGATGGAAGAATGGGAAAGAATTCCGCAAGAAAATATTCGAAGGATCATTAAAAGCATGCCGCGTCGTTGCCGAGCTGTGATTAGGGCCCGTGGAGGTCACACGCGTTATATCAGAGTTGAAAAAAATATCAAAAATATATATATATATATTTACAATAGTAAATTGTAATCTATATTATCTATGTAGTGAATGGTTAAAAAAGAAATAAATAAATTCAAAGTAAACTGTAGGTGTAAAACGGCGTATGGATGACTTTATGATCAAACCTTTTCCATAAAATAACAACAAAATAGCATGGGAACTAAGCTAACTAAATGCCATGGGTCATATTAGACAAATTATTTTTATTTACCTCAATCGGCGACGTTAAAGATTAATGTTCCAGTGCTTTTATTTTGATAATTATATTATTCCTTTTAAATCACTTTCGATTATATATCCAAGCTAAGTAAAAAACAGAACGATTCCTCTAAATATATTGGAAGTTTAAAATTTTCAAATTGTATTTGTTTGTGTCGATTGGAAATAAGTGATTTTATTTTTACTCGTAAAATAATCGCTTACTGACTTGTTTATTATTCGCAAATATTGCAGAAGGAAAATATTTATTGTGTCATATAAAAATTCGGAAAGACGCGAGAGTCATGAATTAAAATAATTTTTAGGATCTTTTATGATGCAAGAGACATTAGTTTGGAATATCAAAAAATACAAACCTAAGTAAAATAACTCAGAAAATTAAATATTTATCTAATAATCAATAAATAGTTTGACAGCAACTATTTCTTAAAACAATTCAACAATCAATCTGAGCAGTATAGACAGCTAACTTACTAATATATTCATCCCAATAATACCACGTCTATTAAAAACTATTAGGAACTCGGCGTGATCAAACAAATCCAAAAATGTAAACCCGAAAAACGAAACCCTCTTAGCGAATTTAAACTAGGGTTCACCACCACGTACTTAAATACACATTTGTTGTTATAATGTATATCAACAACATACTAGCTGTGTAATGTAGACTAAAAACATCTAACTCTCAGAAAAACTAGCATACTAAAGAAAGAGATTGATGTATTAAATAATCAGAGTATTAAGTTTATAAACTTTAAGTTTCTAATTTTTTTAATTTGCACCAAACTTAAAATAAAATTTCATATTACATATATTAGGTACAGTTAACATATGATATACTGTATATTATTAGGGAGCTCCGCCCTCTATTCGCGTCGCTGGCCAAACCCCGGCCTGCTGCCAGCAAACGCAATTGTAAATGAAAAATTATTTTTAATTTTCTATCAAGGTAACTGTTTACGTAGTTACCACTTGTTTCTTTAGATGGCGCGAATCACAATTTCGCTACGATATAAAAATGTTGAAGATTATAAAAATTTCAGATGCTATGAAATTTTTTTTTATAAAAACAGAGAGAACAACAATAAATTTTACGCAAACCAAGATTTCGAGACTTTAAAAAGAAAACCGCGACAGAGGCAGAGTATTGTAGAATATAAACTTAATAATGCTTTTAGTTGATGTTGCCTTAATGATAGCAAAAAAATTATATTTTTTAAAAAGTTGTGAAATCGTATTTTTTTTTGTGAGTTGATTAACCTTCTTGAATAACTAAATAAAAAACGATATAATATTTTTGAATAACCATGTAAAAAAATAAAAAAGTAAATTATTTCCCACTTACGTTTTATTTTTTAAAAACTAAGAATAGAAAAACAACGCGGTGAAATCAGTAACTCTAACGAGGAATGGACTTGCTTTATTGAATTATCTTTTAAATTTACAATGGCAAGAATGTCCGACTAATAGCATTTGATACTATCTCAAAAAAAAACAATCGATAAGTTAACTAACGGAAAACGAAGTTGATTGAATATTTTAAAACCTAACACCAGCCGAAAAAAAAAAAGAAACCATCAAAGAGTCAGTCAAAAAACATTTCCAACATACAAGTTCTTAAATTGTGAATATATATAAAATAGAATGATTATTTTATCGTAATTTTAAACAAAAACTAAATTTTGTGTTTCTTGTTTTCAGTAAAACATTTTTTTTCCAATGTCTTTCGAGTGACTTCATTTTAACCCACATACTTTATTATTCGGGTAATAAAGCCTGCCTGTGAGGGCATCACGTTTTCAATATTAATTAAAAAAGCAATCATATTGCACTACGAACGTTCCCCGGCGGTAGAACAAAGTACATATATTAGGACCTAGCCTTAGCCGGCGGAGGCTGTGTGTGTCTGTGTAGTATGCCCTATGGTCTTTTAGGTCTGATATTGCGCGGCTCACCCGCGCTAATTTTATTATAGTTTCGAAAATACGAGTTTTACAAACCCTGTGGCGCCAACTAGTTTTGAACATCGAAACTAATTTATCTGACGAACGCATTTTGCGAATTTTTTCTGTGATGCTTTTAATCTAATGTCCCGTAGGAATTAATATTTTTTTAAGTATGAAGTATGAAGGAATTCCATTTGTATTTTTCCATAGGAATTAGACATTTTCCTGCAGTAAAAGCTACCTTAAACTTGACTAGGACATTCAGCTATCACAATACTACATTTCATCAAAATCTTTTACGTAAATTTTGAAAAAAGGGGGTACAAAATTTGTAACCATTCCATTTCCTAATTTACCACATGTTTTAAAATAATAAAGTTTACTAATTACTACTATTATTTTATTGTTGTCGTATAGTGTAGAATAGATATTGAATTTTTAAACACACTTTAAGCTTTTATTAATTTTATATAATATTATAGACCACTAAATTATATTCAAATAAATATCTAAACTCATTTATAAATAGTATTCGTATATGTAATAATAAAAATGTTTTTTTTTTGTAAAGCGCCATCTATGTAAAATTTTAAAACCGAGTGTAACTTGACTTGACTGAACTTTTAATTCCAATTTCAAAGCTTAGATGGCGCTTTAAATATATTTTATTATTTAGTATAGTACATTTTAAGATAGAATTTTTACATTAATATATATATATATATATATATATATATATATATATATATATATATTCATAATAATGCTTGTAAGTTCCAATAGATGCCGTTAGCATTAATATCATAAATGCAAAATAATAAAACTTCGAGTCAGCATGGAAAGATCATAACCACACAACTCTTTTTGTATTTAATTTGTGGCTAAATCTTTCAGCAGAAATTATCTAGATGGCACTATAGGTAGTCGCAAAAATTTGAATTAGCTACTTAACGTCTACTGTTTTTTCCACTACTGTCTTTTTACTAACTGTTTCTCGCGGTTCCACCCATAAAACTTTTTTTCATGTTAATAGAACTGAGAAGTAATGTAATGAGAGAAAGTCTCAAGAAAATCATAAGCAGAAGGAATTTTTCAATTCCATATCGTAGTTTTGAAAAGAAGATTAGAGGTTCAAAATAATCAATCTTAGGTTTTTTATAATATGAATATATACTAAAAAATATAAATATTTGTCTTTATTTAATAAAAGCTTTGCGTGTAGACTCATATCTTCTATTTGTGTCCATTTTGAGTCTTAATTTGGGCTATAAAAGGCTTGGAACAGGTTTAAAATGAATTCATCCAATTTATGTATATGCTTTATAACTTGAGAATTTGATAGCTTTATTTTATTTTGGGTATTCTTTACTCCAAGTATGTTAAGGGGGTTTCAAATAAAGTTATAACAGTCGCAGACCTTTTAACATTTCTTGCAATTACACTATTTTATATATGAATGAATTAACGAAGCCATAAAATAAAAAGAGTAAAATAAAATACAACTTGAATACAGTAGTGTTTATTTTTAATAAATAAATTAAAGCACTTAAATAAAATTACATATAATACTTAAACAATACACGAATTGTTATAACTAAATCTAGTTCATTCAAACACTTCATTGAAAACGCAATAGTATGCAGGTTTGGTTTTATATATTGAAGTCAATAAAATGGATTCTAGAATAAAATATATATTGCGATCTTTTTGTTTGTAAATGTGGAGTCATATTGCGCAATCAAGAAAAGTGTTTATACAAATAAAGTTTGTGCTTGTGCTTTAGATAATACATCAGCACTGTTATAAATACTTAACAACTATAGACAATACTGAAAGGAGATGATTGGCCAAGCGTTGACAAACATGGTTCTACATAATCAAGTTGACATCTACGCATGGACCCTAGGGACTTAGTTATAGTGTTAAGAACTAAGTAATTCTTGAACATGTTAAAATAATGTTTTATTTTGTAGCCACATATGGATACAGTTGTTAGTGGGAGCCAAGCTAACGAATACCTAACGTAATAAACATAGTATATTATATATCTTATCATACTATTGTTAACTAGCCTTACATTATATATCAGTAGGTATATCAGGTATCTATAATTGAATATTAGGAAGGATTTAATTGAAAAAATTGACAAATGACAAACTACCACCAAATCATTAGGTAATAATCTACAAGCTAGGACCAATAGGATTACAGAATTATACTTTTAAAATAATATTAATTATTATAAATAGTTCGCAGATACAAAGTAATTGAATTTGTTTCACATGCATTTATTTTTAGTAATGTAATAAATGATTTATTTTTAATATTATTCTGAACGTTTATTTTATATGTATATTAATTTCCGTAAACTAGATAATTCCTTCAATGAATTATTAAATCATTGACGTTATATTAAAAAATTTTCGATGCAATTATGAAAAAGTAATGATCTTCAGTTAAAAGAAGCCAATAATATTTTGATGAGATAAACTACTTTTATTGTTCTTCTTCTTAAGGTAAATATTTGGTAATAGTAATATTGAAATTATTTTATTGGACATTTTAGTTTTATGATTATTTGTGATACAAACATTATATTGTATTTACACTTATGATATCGGCTCGTGGAGTCACTCGTGTACAAACCGACGAAAAATGATATTACCAGTACTTGTAAATAATGAAGAAATATTCAAAATCTTTTATAAAAGCTGTTGAGGAGTAATATTTCTATTTGCACGTCTATTTAAGGGTAAAATGTTTCTGCCAGCACGCTTGCTTTGAATTGATTTTGATTTTGGTTTGAAGTAAAAGCCTCAGATGAAAGACAGTTCCGACAGCGAACCTTTTAAATTCTTTCCAAATACATCCGAAAAATAAGTCAAAAATTTCAATTCTAAGTGTGCTTAGCTTATATTTTTCTAAATTAAATTTACTAATCACTTTCACGCTCTACAGTATTACATTTGTAATCACCTACCGCTACCTTACGCAGACGAATCTACCATTGCTTTAGCTAACTCGCCTTCATTGATTGATATTTATTAATATAAAAATCTTTTTATTTATTTTGATGTAATCTCATTATTACTGTTTTTGGTATATGGTTAAATCATTCACGTATTTGTTATTTGAATTAATTTTTTTTTAAAGTTTTATTTAATTCAATACTTATTCGTTAGGTTTCAAATTACTGGTCGACTGGTATGGTGATTTTTAGGCCGGTATACAATATATATAAACATATGAATTTATTTATATATTCCGAAATAGTTATGAGCAAAAAACCCCTAATAATCTATATATTATGATTTTATATATTATTTTGTATTTTTTTTTCAAAAAATGTATCATTGTTTTTAATCTACATGATTCTTGTAGTCATTTAAAATATACTCAAATGTTATTAAATACGTTATTTACTGCTCTACCAGGAAGGCAAATGGACCTCGTCGTAAGCAGCATGTCACCAATAAATACTAACATTTACTTTTAATAAGCAAAATGATTCGTTGTTACTTTCGATATTATTGCTATCGTTGTATTATTGCTTTAATACTATATAAATATAATTTAGCCAATTAATTAACTTCACTTAAGTACTAAACATTATTTATGAAACAAATTCTAAAATGAATACGTGACCTGTATATTAAAAATGTAACAATGATAGATATCCTGCAAAGATATAGAACTTCAAGACCAGTTTAAATAGAACCCGGTACAAGTAAAGTAATAAAAATACATCTTGCGATTAAAAATATCACTTCCTTATTCTAAGCTGGAATTAAATAATACATAAGTGACTTCAATATTATGCTAACTTAAGTAATATTGCTTTGAATTCATCTGACTAGACACTAGACTTTAGACACTAGACACTAGACACTAGACACTAGATCTACAAAATTATTTATTGCTATAGGTATTATTATTGCTTGAATATTGCTAATTTGGACAATCTTAATTTAAATATATCACTGTATGTAATGCTATACAATTAATTCATTCAATACACACAATTGAATTAGTCTGTATGTACAAGGGATACGTGCATCAGCTAGTTATTTCATTACATTTTTCCTTAGGTTTACTGTTTTTATTAATCTCGTGTGGCGACCGCCATTTTATTTTGCAGTTAGATACCACAACAATCACAAAATTGAGATCTTTTTATTTTGTTTTTTTTATATTCTGTATTAAGTGTGAGAAGATGTCAATTATCGTATTAACATCTTGTTTGAGGATACAAAAACGTTGTTAGTGTAGACACATTCATAGTTATTGTAAATTTAAGATCTTATTTAGGATTTTTTTAAACGAATTTCTCATCATTGGTTTGTGTATCGTGCATTGGGTGTTATAATGTTATTATCTTCAATGACAACATTTTGTGATTGTTTAAGAATATACCAGAATACTACAGTACTACTAAGTGCTAAAATCACTTTGTTACATTTTCATTTAATTTTGATCTTAAATTGTATTTAAAAGTGAACTCAAACTTGATTGATATCTAATTAATAAAGTCTACAGATTACTTTAAGTCTAAATCTAAGTTTGAGTAAACTTTATACATAAGGCAATTTTGATCAATTACATTTGACTTCTAGTAGTTTTGATAATAACTTAAACCGAAATGACACAAATTTTAATAAAATAGTTCATTGTACTCGGTATTTACACGGCTCTCGCTGGATGTTAGCTATTCTCATATTCTGAGAAAATATTATTATTAATCTTAACGTTACTAACTACTATAAGTAGTCATTATACTACTCCTATTATTGTAAAGAAGGAAATTTGGTACACAGTGAAATATTTACAATCAAATATAGGTATATATATTTTTGTATATAACTTGGTTTCAATATCAATTGCTCGCTAATACTAACTTACAAGTAGACTTTCTACAACTACAATAACGTTAGTATAAATATTTGAATAAAATATCTGGATTAAGATTTTTTTTTTAAAAGCCAATACTTCTAGAATATTCTACAGAGACCAAAAATGTGACTAGATATTATAAGGTACAGGGTAAATTGAAGGATTACGTTAAAAAGTTTAAACACTAATTTAATAAATTGGCTTAGAATTTGAATAGACACGAGTAGAGAGGTACAGGGGATAAGAAATAGAAAGAATAATTTCACAAATAATAAGTAACAGATAATATTTTTTTTTTTTGAAAAACAATATCACAATTTTTGTAATGAATTACATAATATTCGATGTTAATTTCGATTTAACGTTTTCGTATATAAAGTACTTCAAAGCACCAAAAATGTCTACCGAATATCAATAATGAATATAAAACTACGTCTATATTAATATTGCTTTTACATTTATCATTATATTGCTTTTTCGCGCCACCTTTGTCAAAAACAAAAGAAAGTATACGTACTCCTTAGATTAATTATTTAATAAAATTGCAGATTTTTCATCAGTTTGTTACAATAACTTAAAAGGATCGCTCTATTTTTATTTACGGGTATTTTGGAAGAATATAAAGCTCTATTGTACAGCGATTCGGTGAATTATTTAAAAATACAGGAACTTTTTTGTAGAGGAATGTTATATTTAATTGACAGGGTTAAATGAAAATCACGGATAAAGAATTGACTCGCGAGGCTTGAACTAAAGTCTAGTGGCGATGTCGGCTACGTAGGGAAGCAAAGTCTAAACGAGGTCGTAGCGATACTATACAGTGTGCTCCTACAAAGAAGTGTGTATATATAGTCGCCATCGAACCGTTGAGAAACCGCAGTAGCCGATCCGCTACGTAGCCGGCTATCCTCTTCTACGGCTAGGGAACACTACGGGGATATAAAGTCTGCTGCGTCATATCGACGGCGGTGCGTGACTTCTTTAATACCTACATTATTATTGCTTTTCGAATACCCATTTCTTCCGAGCACCTCGTGCTCTCCTCGTTAACCTATTGTTATTACTACCTTAATCTATACTAATTTATTGCCAGTTACATTAGACTTGTCCCTAATAACACACTCAATCTAAAGGCATGCTCGCTGAGTGACGCGGCGCGCCCGTCCCTGTCGCCGTCGCGTGCTGTCTCCGCCGCCCGTCCGTAACCATTGTTAATGACTATGACAACATGGTGATAATATGAAAACTGTTATGTTACACGTGTCTTTGTATATACCACAACAGAATTTATATACTTGGGATTGGTGATGTTACAAGATGAAGAAGTATAATGAAAAGTAAAGGTCAGTTAAGGGTAGATGAAGGATTGCGATGGTAAGGCACTGTCGCGGGCGGCGTTCGGCAGCGGGAGGCTGTGCGGAGCTTCGGACGGAAAGTTTTGGCAAGTTCCTCACCGAGACGGACGACGCGACGCTCGGGCGCTCCGACCTCGTCCTATGACGTGGCTTGGCTCTCAAACTTCACATATTTCTTACATTCTAATACTCTCTAACCTACATCGCGGTTTGTAAAAATCACCTACAAAAGATATTAGTTTCATCCGTATTTTATTAATTCTATGTATATAGGGTATATTTTATCGACAATTATATACATAATTCAATGTTTAACGTTAACAGGACGTTTGTCGCTACGGCCTATCACCGCGTCCGCGGCGCTACGGGTTCGTACGTGATTCGTTGTTTGCGAAACGTTGCTCGATTGCAACACGACTCGGTATCTACCGGTCGTGCGCCTCTACCTATTTTAGAATTTTGTATATTTATAATAATTACGCTAATAAACTAAATTCATAATAATTAATACTTTAAGTTAATGTGTAAATCTTACAACAGTGATTACGGTCCCTGGTTGCGTTCAGCTGAATCGCGCGTTAGCCGGTTGCGATGACGGAAGTAGCTCCAGTGGTGGGGTCGGTAGCGGGGATTGTGGGAGGAGAATCAGGCGGTGGTGATTCACCGTCGCGCACGCAAGCCGATTCCTGGTGTTTGTTAAGGTAGCTCTTAAGTGCGAAGGTCTTGTGACAGCGCAAACATTCGAAGTTTTTATCGGCAGAGTGCGTTTGCATGTGTGCGCGTAGATTGGAACGATCTGCAAATGCCTTGCCGCAGTGTGCACATCCATATGGCTTCTCACCGGTATGAGAGCGGAGATGACCTTGCAATAACCATGGCCTAGAAAATAATTTTCCGCAAACGCCACACACGTGTGAGAGTTGATGAGTTAGCACGTGCATGGCGAGAGCCGGCATCGACACGTATGCCTTGCCGCACTCCCCGCAGCGCTTTGCTGCTACGGAGTCAAGACTGCGATGCGTCTGCTTGTGCCTTGACAAGTTCGATGAAGTGGCATAGCGCTTGCCACACTCACTACAAGTGTATTTCGATTTTTGTTCAGGTTGTTGAGCGCATTCAACGGGAGCGTTAGCGTAGTTTCGACGCTTGGAACGTCCGTCGCTTACAAAGAAGGCATCGTAGGTGTATGCTACAGTCTCCTTGGGACGTTCGGTTTGGTCCTGGGGCGGCTCT
This sequence comes from Mechanitis mazaeus, assembly GCA_959347395.1. Lineage (NCBI taxonomy): Eukaryota > Metazoa > Arthropoda > Insecta > Lepidoptera > Nymphalidae > Mechanitis > Mechanitis mazaeus. Next base: position 9,964,794 of record OY365748.1, on the reverse strand, counting down.
GGCGGAGGTGGAGGCGGGGGCGGTTGTTCGGGAGGTGCTGGTTCGGTGCGCGGCGGTGTTGTAAGGAAAACGGCGTGTTGACTCAAATCAAGTATGGCGTGGGCCGCATTGAGGTCCTCTTCGGCTCGATGGAGATATGCATTTTCGCCGAGACAGTAGGGGCGGTAGATATCCTTCTTTTTCGGTGGTAGAGACAGAAGGGTGCCCGTGCTGGTATATATAGAGTTAGATTTGCCGCTCGCCGGTGGCGGAGGAGGGGAGACAGGCGAAGACTGGAGCTGTACTTGGAGAAAAGGCGGGTCTGTCGAGTCTGAGGCGGAGAGGTGCAGAAGTGCGTAGGAGACAGGCTGAGACGGCTGAGAGGGGCCGGGGAGAGCCGGGCTCACCTCGCTCGGCAGCTGCGCGGTGAATTGCGTGGAAGGTTGCTCCTCGGTGTAGCCTGCGTACAAAGAAACATTCACACCATTAGAAAACAAATTATTAAACTTGTAAAAATTGTATTTTTAATAATAATTATATTAATAAAAACAATATTTCTTAAAAAAAAATGTATTTTTCAAAATTGTTTATTGTTTATCTATTGTTACATAAAATGTTGACGAATTAGTGACAGAGGCCGCATTAGTAAATGATGAATAAAAAAAATGTATATTAGTATCCGATCCGCCTCAGGTATATATATTGCAAAGAGATTGAGGTAATAGCTAAATGTTTAATTAGCGTTATTGTGATAGAACAAAGATCAACTTGCGGTAATGGAGCAGAGTACGGACCGGAGCCCAGTTCTAAAGTTATTTTGGGATCGTTAATAACTTGCAGAGGCAACCTGTGGCTTTCATGTTCCGACCTGTAGTAGTGACGCTCTAAAATGTATAGCAAAGTCTTTAAAGGACCCTTTTCTACAAACAAATGAAAATAATAATTACTTTTTTGTTATTTCCGTCATATTTTGAAATAGTCTATAAAACAGTCTTTTTTATATTTGAGCTTAAATAAATGTTTTGCAAAAAGTTTAAATTTTTTTTATTATTTTGGTACGCTGTAATTTACATTTTGCTTCATAAAAAATCCCTTTTCCTTTACCTACATAAACTTGTAAGGCTTAAAGATTCTCGTAGTACTATTATTAATAAACACAATAATCAAATTGATATGATTTTAGTTATAGCTCAACAGTTTACAGTGAATTTTAAAATAAAAAATAAAGAAAATAGGCCGCGCGGTAGCTGCCAAAAGATACGTCTGTAGGGGTTACGTAATCTGACAAAACCGCTTTGTTGGCGAATTGGGTTCAGAGCACAAATACAAATGAAAATGTATAAATAAAGAGTAAAGCGACACAACATACGCTTTGCGGATTGAGAAGCTTAACATTGGAAAGTAGAGTATATGAAACTCCGAGACGGGATTAGCTTGAGAATATAGACCGGAGTGCTGATGTGTGTAAGAATTTATTAATAAGAATTGTGGAACAAATATTAGCTTGATTGGTCTAGTCTTAAAGGTCATGGTTTCGATTCCAACACGTTGTTTTTGTGATACACAGATTGCTGTTTTGAGTCTGGGTGTTCTTTGTGTCTGTTATTTCTGTGAAACCTCAAGTGAGATTGTTTCTCTAATGTGGAAGTTGTTTTTTTTTTGATAAAATAAGTAATGAACCTGAACTATTTGACAGTGTTGATGCAATTCATTAACTATAATGGTATTCAATTAAGATACGCTTTACTTACAAATTGCAACTATTCTTTTTTATATGATAATAATATTTTTTCCCTCAGTAAAGAAAATGTAGTCTTAGCAAATAGTTTTTTATTATCAAAAAGATTAAGGCCAAAGGTTAATAATCGGTCCATAATCCGAGAATGAAATCAACTTTAGATGGCTTCCTACAAGCTCTATTGGTCGATTATAAGGACTGATGATCAAAGAAATGTATTTTGTAATAGCAAAAATTGGATCAGTACGGGTTATTAAATTCAACTGTAAAATATGATAAAAGACCTTTAAAAGCAACACATTCTGGTTAGTAAGGAGTCAAACGAAGTATCAATTGCAGCATGATTACTTAATAATACTTAATAATAGTGTAGTCTATTTTTGTATGTGACATAACGTGTGTCTTAACTTAAAGATACGTAAATGTTAAATAATTAGACAGAAAATAACTGACTTTTTTATTTAAAATAGTATGTAAATTCTTTAAAGTATCAAAAGTAATTACGTAATTACTTGGTATTAAAACAAGAAAAATGAAAAAAAATAAGATTTTTAATGAATCTTACAATATGTATATTTTACTCACTTACAGTTTTAAAGCTTATTCATTTTATGATAAATTCATTCAATTGGAAGAGCAATCCTCTTCGGATTTGTATTTGATCACTGGGGCTTAAACAACGGATTTAAGATTATGCAGAAGTATTTTCGAAGCAAGAATTCTAAAGATAGTACGCTAATAAAAACTATTTATATACTTTTAAACAAACAATAGCTACCTATTTAAAATATTCATAACCATGTTCCAACATAACGTTATAATTATACATATTTAAATATGTTCTTTAATAATCATTTATTATATCCCATGCGTCATGGGGTCGCTGATTATAAGAGGATTAAACCAATCCTAGAATCTAATGATGAAATATACGAAACCTTTGTTTGTTCAATTTTTTTTCTAAAATTTTTTTTATTAAGTTATTTATTTTATTAATTCTTGTCTCCAACTTTGAGACACTATTACATAGCTTATAACTTAGTTAATATTTATTAATTATTAAGTTGATATTTTATATTTTTTTGGATCCTGCGGTTGTTACCGTCGTTATTCCGAAACACCCATTCTTTAGGCGTCTATTAAGCGAATATCTAATAATGTTCTTCAAGTAGATTGTAAATATACACTTAAATGTCTTAGCATCTATTTGAAAAGCAAGAACAAATACAAGATCTCGTCACTCTACTCCAAAGACTGAATAACTCCTTTATTGTACAAACAAATAACCTTTACATATAAAATCAAAACTTCTATACTTTAAGATACTCTAATCATATTAAATTAAAAATAACTGAATGTAACATTGAATATTTGATAACAAAATTTGATATTAAAAATTTTTATTCGGTTTGAGCTCATATTAACTACTAGATTGGATATTGCTTCATTAGTTTTGCCTGAATTTTAAAAATTTTTATTCAAAGGTAATAACACTTCTTCGTATTTCACACGAGTAACTGGAGCTGCATTTGTATTGAGGAAAATTAAATTATTTAACTCACTTTATACTTGTGTTAATAAAAATATTTTATAACCAGTAGAATTTATTATTTTTTTCACTTTCACACTAACGAATTACGTTAAAGGTATGACAGTGACAAAACAGAGAATATGTTGACTTGTTATAAATATTTTTATTAGTAATTGGAATGGAGTATTAGCTTATTATATTTAGTAACTGAAATATTACCAATTTAATCTGGAAAATACAATAATATCATATTATATTTTCTTCAACTGATACTGTAGGGTGCTGAAAGTTAACATTTTTCCTTATAAGTTAAATATTACATAGATACACTGCTCCTCTAAACCATCCATCATTGGATAATAATAAAACAAAACCTCTGACAATGTCCGATCCATTATACTATTAAACTCTTTTTTTATCCGGGATGATTGGCAGCTCCGGGGCATCGTCGCTCTCAAGATAGAAGCCTCGCTCGTCTCCTTTTATCCCGACGATATTACTTTAAAGAGTAGTCTCCGGTACAAATTATCTCTTATATTTTAGTATAGTATTCTCATTATATAGTATAGTATAGTATAGTATAGTATAGTATAGTATAGTATAGTATAGTATAGTATAGTATAGTATAGTATAGTATAGTATAGTATAGTATAGTATAGTATAGTATAGTATAGTATAGTATAGTATAGTATAGTATAGTATAGTATAGTATAGTATAGTATAGTATAGTATAGTATAGTATAGTATTCTCTATAGTACTCTCTGCTAGTAAAATTTAATAAATATTAAAAATAATTTTTTTTTTTATTTTAATGATGTTAATATCTTACAAATTATTTTTATCGTTTCAATTACTTTGTAGGAAACAATTGTAAAAAAGTGGTACAAATAAAATTTTTTATCCTTATATTTTATTGAACATCAATAATTTTCACGATGTCTGCAAAATGGAGGCACGAGATCCAATTACACTAGACTGTATAGATAATATTGTAGAGAATACTGACTATCACAGTTCGGTTTTAATTAATCGAATAGTAGCATAAAATCGAATTTTACCACTCAATTTATTCAAACGTGGCGTCAAGCTAACAACTTGCTAAATCGATTTTCCGGCGAACAATCGACGAATAGCCGGTCGCGCTCGTTCACAACTCAGCTATTTGTTTAATTTGTAAGTATACTCATAACAGCGCCGTTTAGTTTGACTATGATTTTGTCGTTTTAAATCAAAAGGTTAATTTATTGAGTGTTGATTTAATAAGTGAAGTGCAAGCCTTCATCGTGTATTTCTTACCGTGGAACAGACATCGATTGTTCAGAATTGATCAAACAACGGAGTCTACGACAATATTACTGTACTTAATAGGAAGAAGAAGATAGACATTACAATTGTTAACGATTTAAAATCTAATTTATTTAGTAACATGTTATGAATGTTAGTTTATTCATAAAATGAAATAGTTTTGGTGCCAACTTGATTAAAAACCAAACGGTTCTTCATCCCTTGATCACGAGAGCAAGTCTGGCGACAACAGCAAAGGGTAAATGAGAAACTTACATGAAACATATATAAAGGTTTCAAAAGCTTATTATTTTGGTAATTATCAAGCTTGAATTAAAAATATTATTTTTATATAATAAAATATATTTAGAATTGTATTATTAGTGAATTATTTAACTTATGAATGATGTGACATCTAACGCAATATGTAACCCCGTGTTTAGATGATATGACGAAAGTAATTATTAAAATGTAAGTACCTCGTAACATCATACTGACACATGTTTCAATTTCCGTAACATTCTCCGGCCTATAAATGTATGCGGAATGTAATTGAGTTAGTGTATCCCGCGTGTGGTAATTGTTTTAAACGGACACGCTTGATAGACCTTCTAATATACGTTAAATTTAATTTATTCGTTTTGTTATCAATACTAAAATTTTATTTAACGTGTAATGAACGATATGATAGATGTTTTGTATGTTTGTGTTAGTATTTCTATTGGTATGTTTTTGTATAATAATTACTTATATATGTATATAATACTAACATACAAAAAGCCCTAAAAATGTCTGTTTATAGTAAAAGTTATGATATGTTATGTAACTTAGCAACCCTCAGTGGAGTAGCGTGATAGCTTCACACCCTTTGAATACACGGACAGGGTGCCTTTACCCGGCCTAGTAAGAAACAGTATTTTCGTTGAAAATAAATTGCCAGTTTTAAAATTAATAGTTACAATGTTTTATATATTTACTGCTTTACTAATAAATGTATTTATACCCAATAGAACTTATTCTTTGTTTTGTCTCTTTCTAACTAATGATATTGCTCAAAGCTTTGAAAGAAACAAAACAGAGAATATGTTATATAGGCTTTTTTTTACCTTTAAATAGGTTCCTTTTTGACAACAGTCTGCCTGATAATAATTATGACAGTAGTCCACGATACTTCCGAATTACCTATAAGTACCTATTTACTCTACATTTGATACTACTATATACATACTCTACATACTCTACATACTCTTCATACTGACCCCGCAGAAGGTTCTAAAGTTTCACCGTCCTTAAGAAAACGGGCTTACATATACCGCAATCCGGCATTGTGATATTGTTATTCAATATATTTTTAAAATCAAAGTTTTATTTTAAAAGCACTGTTGTTCCTCGGTTATAAAGTGGGTGGGGAAAGGGGGGTGGAAACAATATCTCCATGGAGGTTCTTTGTAACAAAAAAGTTATATATAATAAGAAAAGGTGAAATTTTTCTATGATGGAGTTGAGAATTCGAGTCCTCTTATAAATCTGCCAGCATCCGCAGCGACGCGGCGCCATGTTGACTATTCATGTTTTTAACATAATATCACTTTTAAACTTATATTTGGAAATAGTTTATTATATATACAGTTTTCAAAATATCCTTCAGTGTTGATAATATTAATATTAGTTCTGAAATATGATATATTATTTTGAACGTGCAATATTTCATGCACTTTTAGTATAAATATAACATTATTTAAAATATCATCTGAGGATCATGTCGCTTATTGAGATATACATGGAAAATTATACTCATCCAATTAAAAACTATATCTATCTAGTTATAATGTTAATTAAAAGCGCACTGAAATGCTACTCTCGTGGAATATATCTCTGATTTCTGTGAACACTATTCATTCTTGTTGAATATATTTTCCGGACTGTGATTCGAATATATATAAATAATTGTGGTAAATAATTGTGGGATATATTGTATGATTATTCTCTGTGGGTTGAATTAGTCGTAACTATAAATTTCGTCTTTAGTTAGAGAAATAAAAAGTATAGAATTAGTTATTCCAATGCTGAAGAATCTAGTACATAAAGAATACACACAGAGACGCGATGTGTGTGTATATATATGTATAAAGATGTACTATTAGATTTCTTTAATACAAGAAGAGATAGATTTTTCGTGAAGTCAATATTAGTGAAGCTATTTGAAGAATTACGGTGAACGTGTCAAATGGCGTTTGATCTTCGCAGAAGGATCTTTACGGAAGGTCAACCATTCAATTATACTCAACCAACACTGTTTTACCGGTTTCAGAGCGAATTCTCTCGACTTATTTGATAAGATTAATTAAACATTTAACTAGATGTTTAAGGCGACAATAGATAGAGAGTTATCTAATTCATTATTTATTCTTTTTACTTATTTATTTCATTTTTTTTTCTATATTGATGTTGTGTTTCTCTATATACAGTTTGGTTAATGGTTATGTATAAAAAATCACCTATCACAATGATTTACACGTAAATACATAATATGTTTCAAACTAAATTAGGATTCCGACAAGTGACTTTATAACAATATATAAAAGCACAAGGTAGCGCTACGAACTCGATACCGGCAATCTTCATTCAATTTGGTACAGAAATGAAGTTAGCATGTATTGCTGAAATACGTTTCTGAAATTCGAATTATTTTCTTAAAAATTTAACTCAAATAACCTGAAACTTAAGTTTAAGCTTGTATTTGGATAACTTCAGTAAAGACATCACGTCAGCGGAATATCTCAGTTACCCCGAATATTAAATAAAACAACATTAGAAGGAAAGTGGATAGAATAAATAGAACGATGGCATTCCGCCCTCATTTAAGGCGCTGATACTAAACAAACTGTACAAAATCAACGCTTAGCGTGCCAACTGTGTGCCGCAGATACAATGGCAAAAACTAACCCGGACAGTGGGATGAGCGAGGGGTTCGCCGCATTGCACCAGTTGAATCTCGACCCCTGAACGCCCTAAGGGTGCAGCTCCCCCCGCGGCCCCGCCCCCCTCCACCCGCACCCCCAGGAGCACAGTGTACTTGTTGACGCACGCTCATGCAGGGTCGGGATGCTTACAAGATTGATTTTGAAGAAAACTGGAGTGGATTGTTGACGCCGAACATAGCGACACTAGTGCTCAATAACGAGGGGAATAAGAATAATAAATAACAAAAGTATATACTTATTTTAATAAATATAATATTAGCTGGTTGACCTCAATATTGTTTATATAATATAGAACTTTACGCGAATATACTCAATGATATCTATTATTGTAAACTAACTTACGATAATACTCGATAAAATAATAATAGTAATTGCGAAAGCCGAGCAAATATTGAATTTCATACACATTTACAAAGAAATATAATCGAAGTAATAATATATAATATGAGTCACGATTCTTTTCTATTAAATACACTATCAATATTTTCTTTAAATATTTATTAAACATTTAAAATGACCGTATTTTTAAAGTCTCTCTTTAGAAAGAACTTATAAGGGATTGCCTTCTCGGCTCTTGCTGACTTACGTACTAATTAGCTTTTAGTAAAATGTCGGGACCGTTACGAAGTTAATTTTAAAGAAAATACCTTTCGATGTTTTGATATCAAATTAGTGAACTTAATACTATAAAGAATAATATATTTACAAAGGGGCGTTGTAATAAAAATATCTTTAAAAATATTTAGTAAAAAAATATTGTATATTTTTTTTCTCGAGATTGTGCATAGGTAATAAAATATTCTCAACCTAAGTCTCTTAATGTCTTCGTATAAGCTCTTTACTTATCTCTATTTTCAGACACGTAAATGAATTTTTAGATATTATTAAATAATTGTTAGATAAATACAAAACTAAGCTGGGTATTATGATCATTTTTGAGAAATTAAATGACAGTTTCGTAAACTGACCAGAGCTGAGTGGTTTAATATCGTCAACATGTTGGAACAGCTGTGTCAAACCTCAACGTTCTCACGAAAATTCAGTGGCACATGGACTATGGACCATGTATATACAATATTGACTGTTATTAAGTCCTTTGATGTCACATATTGTTAAACAGAATTCTGGTATAACTTCACAGCTTACAATAACAGCTAGCAATAAAAGTAGATAAATCCTTCTTTAAAATATATTAAAGTGGTTTTAGCACGTTATAATAACCGACTTGGTAATATTAAGATGACAATAAAATGACCGAGATAATAGATCTGAGTGGTTAAAAGCTGGATCGATCCTAGTTTCCTAGCGTTTATTCAAATCTGAAAGAGATCTATCTGAGGTTTAATACTCTTTATAACTTTTTATATGAATGTTAACATACTGAATGGCAGGTTTATTATACTTTATTACCAGTGACGTAACGTACCTTTTATTTCAAGAAAAACATGACTTTTATTTTTCTATAAGTTTCAGAGGGCTTGGCTTTAGTTTTCTAGGTCAACGGGTAGCAGCGAACAAATATACCATTACTATAAGCTGGCACGACTCGCCTCGCTTCAGTATTTATTAAATATTATATATCAGGAAAATATTTCGTCAATTCTGGATATTTAAAATCTAAACATACATTTTTATTGTTACACGTATGTAAGTTAAATGCGTAAATGTTGTCTGAACTAAAATGCAAATGATATAAATATTAGGAAATGAGTTGTAATGAGGCAACTTTGAATTACTTTAGAGCTGCAGTCTGCAGTACTGTTAAAATTCTTTTGATTTTGAGACTGGACTAGATCTTTAAGTTGGGTAAATCTGTAATGATGTAGTGTGACCCTGCTTGAATGTAATGGATTTTCAATTTGTGGAAACGTATTGATTCGTAAAAATTGCGCAACTTAGCTGAATTACGAGCTAATAAATTATAAGGTTACAAAGAATAGCATTGCCGCTAATGTGTACAAAAAGTAATTTATTGCTATGAAGCTATCCATTACAGACTTCTACTGATAAAGCTTCTTATAAAGGGGGTTAAAAAGGTTGGGTCACACTTGCTTAGATTTCAATCAACTTTCCTTAAAAAAATGAAATTGTAAGGCAAATGTGAATGCTATTTAAAACTTCTAAGTACTATTTATTATTCGTAAGAATATTTTAATATTATTAAGCTTTATAGTAAATTATAAGGAAGTATCTGTGTGAAATTATAATAATATTTAATATAACGGCTACCAGACCAAAATTTTAACTGAAAAAGATCATGTAATTATATTTTCGCTGAGAGACCGCCGCCGGAAATTAAGTGACGCTTGGACGACCGCAACAATCTTCTTTTTTGTATATAAACATTTTAAAAATAAAGATTACTTTATTATTAAAAACAAAATGTATTTTTTTCCGAAATATAATAAAATGTTGTTATCTCATTTTTTGTATTGTTGGCTTTTTTATAAGTAATATTGTATAGGCATGTAATTATAACTAGATAACTTATCTAATTATAGCTTTTATAAAGGTTTACTGCAAACGAGAATTAAGCGCCCCTTAACGTAATAAGAAAACTTGTTATCTTGATATGTTTCACAACACCCGCGGCGACCCACTTTAAACAATCAAAAGACTTAACGTAAATTATAATTACGCTATTTTGTTTTTTCAAATTTATCCACAAATTGCCTCAATGTATTAAATATAAAAAGACAAGAAGTAAAAGATTCAACGCATCAGAAAAACAAAGCGCGGGTGAAAAATGACCAACTACAATGAATTTCTGTCTTAAACATTTTCCTCGTAATAAAACCCCAAATCCGAAAGCGAATGCTAAAAACTTAACCATAGTGTATTAATATTTATATCACAATAGACATGTGACGCGATTCAGAATAGTTGACACATTTTATTACAATATTCTTGGTATTTGATTACTTAATTTCAAATTGTAAGAAACGATATATTTTAGTAATAATTGCTGCAGCGATTTTATTTCACTTCTCTCTAATATTAAATCATATTAAATATAAACAAAATTCGTACATCACTAGTTTTATTTTAATTACATCCGACCTTGTTTTTGTAGCGTGAAAATATGAAAAGTTATTTAGTTATTTAGCTTAGAGTTATGTATGTTAAGTTAAAATTACATAGAAATTCATTAAAAGACGTCAAGAAATTTTATACATTAATGTTTCCTTGTTTTTACATGAAAATTAAAGAAGTTTTTGAAATATTTTTTTTACGTATATTTTGTTAATGGGCCATAAATACCAAAATTTCCTGATCCGCTTAGCACCCACTTTTGTGTGAAAGGTAATCAAACAAACTAACAATTTCCTTGTAAAACAACAAACAAACTCTTGTTTCAGACTATTACCTTGTCTAATACTTAATATGTATGCGAGGAATATGCATTAAAAATTCAAAAGAAAGATTGCCGCGTTAACATTTTATTACATTTACCGATGGTCTGCTATATTCAAAGAAATGTTTATAAATAATATAAATATGGTATTTAAGTTATATTTCAGTTGTAATATATTTATTAAACTAGACTATTTATTCAACCTTAGTAATGAGTGCACACACACCGCATGTCTCGGGAAGAAACCTAAATGAAAATGATTTTGGTGACAGACACCGTAATAATTAGATTCCTTTCCAAGAATATATGCACTTACCACATTAAAATTTTAATTAAGTCACTGTGACGTATTAGAGGTAGATCTGTGTTTTGACGACATTTCAAAGATGTCAAAATTATTGTAAATTTCATAAAAGGTATATATTTTAGTAAAAAGCAACTTATATATTTATTATTAAGAATAAAATCAATTAATGTATGAAATTCAAACACTTACAATGTAATATTAAAGCATGTTTATAACGTTATTTATATTAATATTGATGCAACGAATTTCAAAGAAACTTTAAAAAAAAAACAGTTTTTAATAATTAAATTCAAGTGCTAGCGCCGTCCATCCACAGGCAAAATAACCGAAGACTTGCTTCAAAGGAGTATACGTTGGAACTTTTGAAATTACTTTCCTTAGAGGAAGGTTTTTATTTTTTAGTAGACGCTTTCAATTCCCGTGTATTTCCATATCAAGTTGCCGTCTTTTTCCCAGGAAAAACATTTACCAACGTTAGTGTATTTAAAACACCTCACTAGTATTGAGAAAAGAACTTATCCTATACTAATTAAATTCTTAAATACTATTGCTCATTTTACTTGGGATTTTCTTAACGAATAAGTGATGTTTTCATTACTTGTTCATTTCAATTTAGTACGGAATAAAAGCTTTATAACTGTATACTGTATACGTGTAACTGTATAAATGCTTCTCAAATGCCAGTAAATCTGTTATTTTATACAATAAATATATAAAATAGCTTTAAAAATGAAAAATGCTTGGAACTATGAGTGAAAACGCTTTGGTATCTTTATATTAAAAATAACGTCATCCTTTCATATAAAATTGAACATTTTGTGAGTATTCGTTAATTTGTTATACATGTTTTTTTTCTTTTATGTCATTTTGTCAAATATATTGATACAAAATATATATATTTTTTATATTATTCAATAAAAATATAAATGTTTTTCATTTTTATTGATATTTTTTGCTACACTAGATAGGGCAACCACTTTAAGTCACTTCTGTCTAGAAGTTCTCAATTAAAAACTAAACATTTAGAACCGGTGCTTACTGAAGAGAATAAAATAAATTTTTTGATTTATTTATAATTTTTTTTATTCTTTATTGCACATTACTCAAAATAATGTACAAAAGGCGGGCTTAATGCTACAAAAATATTCCCTGCCAGCCAACCTTAGATGTGTATTTTATACAAAAAGGAAATGTTTTAGAGAAAACTTATAATACGTACATACAAGAATCAGAGTAACACTGATAGGTTTTGTTTTAAGTTTCGTCATATTGTAAGCGGTAAAAGTAAACAGCATAGTTAGCAGTGGCGTAACAATAGAATGATATGGCAGTAAATAGCCAAATGCCCAGCTAGAGGCCTCCGATTTAAAATAACTAAAAATCAATTTTTCTATCGTCTATTTGTAATTATTACAAAGAAAATTTATTTGAAATAAAAGTATTACATCATTGGTTGAGCTTTTATATAAGAGAAGGGCCCATCCGGTGAATTTTACCCGGATCTCACATATTATATTTTCCCCACTGTTAATTAGTTAGAATATAAATAACGTGAAATATACATACTGTATCATATAAGTAAAATATTTAATTTCAAACTAGTAGAGATTGTAATAATAAAATATAAAAGTATTTATTGCAGTGATAATATTGGCATTTAAATAAAATGAACAACAGTTAAACTATAAATGTTATATCAACTAGTTATTAAAGTTTAATTATGGTGTTGGTGTAGTTAACTAACACAAAATGTTTGATACATTTACTTAAACAGTCATAATTTTAGTGAATATTGTCAGAAAGTTACTATGAATTTCCAGTTAGTTTAAATTCTCTTTCAATCAGTTTATGAACTATTTCGCGTTGAAAATTTGTGATAAATTCCAACTATTTAGCATTAATTTTACACAATTATTATTTAATTTATATATAAAAAAGTGGATCTGGCTTATTCTTATTCTCAGCAGATACGAACAGACAGACAAAAGGGATCAAGATATCTTAATTTTCGCTTACTGATTTCAATAAAAATAGACAAAATTTTTTGTAAGTTTAATCTTTAAAAAAAATAATAAATGTTTAATAATTAAAATAATATAAGTATATTCAAAAGCGGAAGATTAAAAAATGCCTGGTCATTTATCTGATGACCGCAGGTGTATAATGAATGAGTCAAGTGAGCCCTCGTCGAGTTGGCGACTTTAAATTGCATAATGATATTTTAATTCCAAATTGAATTTACGTATTTTGTTTATGCTTTCAGTATTTTTCTTTTATTGAAAGAATAGTGTATAGTTTGTTTTAAAAACTTTAATTGAGAGAAAAAATTTACTTAAAATGCTGTTAATTTCAGTCACATTAAGATTTATATAATTAAAAAGTGGTAATTGCTGCGAACGTCATCAATGTGATGACTTGCTGGTTAAGAAAAAAGTTTAAGTCATGATTATTATTTTTAGGAAGATCCAACATTACTTTTACTAAAGCTATTAAAACCACTTATTGCAGATACAGCATATATCACAATGTATGTGATGATGTATAGCATCCAACAATAAATTTGATATCATTTATTTCTTAAAAATTTCATAAAAAACAAATAATCACTTTTATAGGATATTAATACAGTTTGATTGGTCCCAAAACTATCTCGATTACGAAATTAGTGTTTTAAGAATTAAAAAAAAAAAACTTTAATACCGCTTGATCGATTACACCGGAAAACTAATCAATTCTAAGTTACGTGAATCGATTGGTAATCCAAAACTAGAGCCAAGTCAATTGCATAATCAGAAAGCTAAAAGAACTGGGACCAAAAGTTCGTTTAAGAACACACACACACATATATGCATGTTTTTGATAAGTGACAAGAAATCTTTAGAACAAAATAACTTCCTTCATCAGGAAGTTAAAAACCTTTAACTTGTCATCAGGTATAAAGTCTTTAAAGTATAAAGGAGCCAAGTTAAAGTCAGTGCCAAGTGTTAGACGGTCAATAATCTATTATTTATTTGTGGCCCTGTCAATAGTTGTTGGCGTCTAAGCGTGTTAGCATAAGTAAATATTCACTACAATCGACCTCCATACATTGAAAGAATGGTTCACAAACTGATGTAGTTATAAATTGTTATATTTTAAAAAGATTCGTTCAAGAATTCAATAAATAACGACTTATTCTGTCAAAGTATTCTACCATTTTCTGGACAGTCCAAACTTTTTTCATGGTTATTACTAAATTGCAATTTAGAATTCGGCGTTAAAGAATTGCGATAACTTGCACTTTAACTTTTAAAAGCTTAGAATCAGCCGTATTATTTTACTACGGGCAGATATTTGAACAGTTTCTCTGTTATAAACCATAAAAACGATAAAATGGCACGTTTTAGAACTACAAAGGCTGTTAATGCAAAATTCATGAAAATCCCGTGAGGATATAATCAATCTTCACAGTTATAGAAAGTGGATCGATCGAAATGCCTTTTTTTCGGATAGGCAAATGTAAGGAATAATCTTCTTTAGTGCTGAAAATTTGTAAAATATATTATACCAACAAGCAGTAAAGCAAAATGACAGAATGTACGTAAAGTGCAACATTGTCGCTTGTAGCGTCAGTTATAATTTGCTTTTATTGTATCTAAGCAGCGCCCTATAGATTTATATTTGTAAAAAGACTTAAGGCAAAGTGTATTATGAGACCATCTAAGAAAATGTAGTGAAACCTCTCAGTAATACTTTTTAGAAATATTCCAGCACAACTAGTCGCAAAGTATAATAGTTCTTACGAGAGCTGGATAATTCCTAGTCTGGCTCGAAACCAACATTCGGGACTTATAAGATTTAAAGATTGTCAACTAGCTCAGATCTGCACCTCTTGGAACACAAATTACAGTAAGTTTTTGAGGACATGTTCTAAATTACACACCAACATTGACCGCCTTAAGAAATGTAAAAAGTGTGATAATCCCTCACATTAGCGGCGAGACAGGTAAAATTCTTAAATATATATAAATTTTATTAAGACATTTTATGTGAGTGAAAGAGCATGCTAATTAAATCCGCTATTTTTTCTCGATGGGTTCAAGTCTCCTGCACTTCAAAATGGTAGCAACGCCTTTTTCGAAAACTTAGGGAAAATCCAGTTATTCTTAGTAAAATTATTGTAAGAAAATCTCAACATCAAAAAAATCCAAGATCAATATCATGGTTAGTTTGCCACAACATGGAAAACCAACGCAAGCCATATCTCAGGTCCTTGTTTCTGTACTAAGTTTCACTCTTCAAATACCAGACGGAGTGGACAGGTTCATATCATAAAAAATATGAAAAATATTGACATTATTCATTATCTATATATGTATGTTTACTAAAAAGAATGTTAATTGTATTGCTTATAATAAACACCTGGTTTTAAAACATGAAGGGCTTCCGATGAAATAACGTTGTATTAAGTATATTTTCCAAGCCATTCAAGTACAAAATAAAAATACACCAAATAGAAAATTCATTTTAAAAGGACGAAATATCATGAAGACTTTTTATTAAATTATAAATATCACAAGTATAGTATAATATTTTAACTGTAATGGTAACAATAACAGTTAAAATATACAGTGCATTATAAAGAAAAAGATTTCTAATAAATTATTTGCTATTACAGAAACAAACATTCCCGCATCCAAAGTGATCTAGTTGTTAGATTCAAAAAATTACACACAACGTTATTGCATACAAAGACATCCTTTGAAAAATCCCGTTTTAGAATTCTCTCGAGTGGTTCGACAAGACCGTACAATTGTAAAATGCTAAAATTCTCTCCCTTTCTGCAAAAAAACTGTTGGCTCCAAATTGCGTAACTGTTTGTGCAACAACGTGACTCGCTTGTGTCTCGAATATTTCACAGTAACTTGTTGTTACATGTTTACTTCATATTCGATTATGAAGCAGTTTAAATAAAGGTATCTTTATTTTTATTTCTATAATTACTGTGTTTGTGAGAATGACTAATTTTATATATTAAGAACTAAAATTAAAGAGTCCTTCATAATAATGTTAAATACTTGTTCTTTATTTATTAAATTCGTTTTTATTCGGTAACAAGCCATGTCTCTCAGGAAAACCTTTGGCTTCAAGACATGCTGTGATAGAAGTTAAAGAGGTTTAATCGTAGACGCGTTTGATATCGGTCCTTTTTGTTAAATCAAATAATAAATACAATAAAAATTAATTGGTCCCTATATAGATTAGAGTAAACACCGGAATTAATTAAAACTTAATTGAAGCCAAACATTAATATATACAAATATTTTTCAAGAACAAGCACGATCAAGAAACTTTAAACAATAAAAATCACTGCCCACACACACACACACACATGCACACAAGCTTCAGAATTACATTCAGAATTTCACTTCACACGCACACATGTTTCAGAATTATATGAAGATAAAATAAAGAACATATTGGTTATGATATTTATTATATATTGAACATATTTATGATAAACGTAAATGTTATAATCTGATATGATTTAAAAACCTCTTCTTAAATATCCAAACCAAGCCATGGTTGGGTTATTTATTAATTGTAATATAAATTTACTTGTCTATTTTCAGTTTAATTTATTATAATTATTGTAGTGACACTAAATTTGAGGTTGATTAATGGTAATGATTTAAAATTAATTTGAAAGCAACGTATTATCAATATAATAATGTATTTATGAAAAACACTGTTATTTTAAGTACATAAATGTTTTGATAAATTAAATATTTTTAATGCAAACGAAATAAACAAATATTTAATGAAAAGCAAGCATTTTGTTAATTACCACTTTGTTATTTTAACAGTAAAATCGAGTCATTATCAAAATGTTTAGCAAATTTTGTTTGGCTTTCTTCATTTCATTTTAATTTTAATTGTTATTTTAATGAATTAAATAATAATAGTAATAAATATATATTATATATTGTTATAGTTTCCTTACAAATACAAATTATACAAAATGTGACTAATAGTATCTTTAAACCTACAATTTTATTCTAAACCTAACAGGATTTTTGTTTTTCCATTAGTTAGTAATATTAAAGAAATTTCACTATAAATAATACAATTTGAATAAAAAAATGTTATATGTATAAATGTTTCTATAATTCTATAATTACACAAGTGAAGTCTGATATTATTGATGACCTGGGATTAACGAAGATCAAAGTTTGATATGTAGACATCCAGCCATCATAGGGGTTGTCTGCACTGAGGGGAGAAATGACGGCAAATTGTAATTATGCTGACTGAGGCACCTGGCTTAGAAGGGGATCGGGTTTTACATGTTTTAACAGGCATGAACGTATTTTTAGGGCTCCTGTACTCTAGTTATTAACTTAAACAATCACTAACTTATTGCATAGCAGAAGGCATGTAGTAAAAACTGTATGTAACTCTTTTTTGAGAGAATGCTTTTATATATATTATAACGATTAATAGTTATCTTTTGTTGGTATATATTATCAATGAAGTTTTCTAGAAAACTATATCTGATTATATATTTAGTAAAAATACAAGATACATAACGAAAATATTTTAATTTATAAATTAAAATTTAACCAAACCCTCTATTAATTTTACAGTTAAATTTAAATACTGTTCAAGCTCTGCAATTAATTTCAAACCTAAATTGGACACGTTAATATTTATTCGACAAAACACTGTTCAATAAATTCAAGTTGATTAAAATTTTGACACTTTTCAAAATATTGATATTAATTTAAATGAAACAATTCATTCCGCATTAAAAGTAATGAATTATTTTAACTTTCATGAATATTTTTAATATGCAGTTCAATAGTTGAAAAACCTTATTAATAATAAAAATAACAATATCACAAAACTATTAGATAGTTTTTTATGCCCTTTGGTTTAGTTTTCGCTTATTATTGATTTATATATATATAATGCATTTTGTTCCGGATATTTTAAGAGATGATAGATGGTTGATGCTTTGAGTATAGGTTTATTGTTCAGATGAAGACGCTTAAAGTACTCTAAATACTGAAAAAAAAACAAAAAAGATGTACTAAAAAATTGGCAATTTCAAAATCCTTTACACGAGATAATGTACTCGTGAAAACTCGGAAAATTCAAAATCTTTACAAACAAAAACAATAATAGTGGAAACAATCTTAGGATATATTAATAGTTAAGCTGAACAGGTTTAAATACCTGCCCTTAATATCCCCTCACAAAATCAACCCTGTATAATAAATGCTAACGATATAAAACATTAACCTACAAGTGCTGTTACATTTCTTTGACACGTGTACCTAAAACAAACAAAATACATGACCAAAGATATGATTGAATTTTGCATGCAACTTGCACTTGCCATCTTACTATTGTCTTTAGCCGTAGTCTCCAATTAATATGTGAATCGGTATCCAGACAATGGCTTTTATTGTTGAGAGAGGAATGTTGGGAACTATTCTCTATTATCTTGTCGCTAATTCAACCTTCCTTAAAGCTATGCGATTTCTGCTTGTTAAATGTTAGGTCCGAGTGGACATTTTCAGAGGCTTCCGGTTAAATAAATATCGGAAATTCTTCCCTGAGCACAGCTGTCTGGTATTGATACCTGCGAGTTGAACAATCTGAGCGGTTTAAATATAACTTTATTGAATTCGTTTTCTTGAATGCACTTGATAATTTGATTTTAATTAAAAAATATATGAGGTTTCATTTTTGTTTATATTTTAAAACAATTATTTCATAAAATAATATTTTTTTTTTACAATTATCACATAAAGTAAGTTTTATAAAAAGTTTTTTTTTGTAGTTAATAAAAAAAATTATTTGAAGTTGGTCGAAGTCGACGTTTTG
This sequence comes from Mechanitis mazaeus, assembly GCA_959347395.1. Lineage (NCBI taxonomy): Eukaryota > Metazoa > Arthropoda > Insecta > Lepidoptera > Nymphalidae > Mechanitis > Mechanitis mazaeus. The sequence goes on along the minus strand of OY365748.1, from coordinate 9,945,743 downwards.
TTGCGTTTATTCAAGGTTTTATTAAAAGCCTTTATTATATATTCCTCAATGCTTCCATTCGTTGCCACCGTAACATTTTTTTACCAAAATGTACACTTCCAATATTTTTATTTGTTATAAATAATATAAATGATATAAGTGTAATCAGTAAATTGTTCATATAATCCATATAGTATATTTTATCTATAATATATTTTAAAAATATATAAAGGCAATGGTAGATTTCAGATTATTACGTCGCAATTTCGTCGTTCAGCTATGATCGTTTTTAAACCGCAAAACTCATTGTATATCCTGATTTAATCCGTGTATTGTCTGACACTACGAGCAAAATCCTCTCAAAGGAATTGATGATGAATTCAGCACTAAAGTACTAGTACAGCATAGGTATGACGCTCAGTAATCATTTTCAAACGTTCCCATTAAATTTAAGCCACACAGGTATGGTACGTGCGCCTTTGACGGCATTATGACGACTCAGAATTGGAATTACTTCATATCGATTTAATTAATTTACAATCAAAGGAGATAATTAATACTGGTATTTCCTGGTATTTTCTAACTAATGTACAACTACTTGTACACATGTACATAACACACTAATGTGTACATATGTGTGTAGTGACACATACACATTTAAGGAATAATTCAATTATATCCAAAATGAGATACGTTAAAAGTTTACAACGAAATTCAGTTTTATTTTATATTTTACCCGAGATTTTTTGGATAAATCGTACACTGTCATAACTTCGCACCAAAAGATTGATATGTATTTGAAACAACTCTAGAAGTGTAAGAATTTGCAAGTATAGAGCAATAAATTCTAACAGTAAAGAATTTTACATTGACGTGAGAACGATACAGCAGTTTCAAACATTATCCAACTTAAATAAAACTTAATACTTCGGAATTATAGAACTAAACAAATATGATTATTATATTAAATATTTTCAAAACATCAGTTTAATTGATGTTAGTTAAAACGTGGAAAACGAAATCTGGTTTGAATTGGTTTATACTGGTTTGGAGCGATATAATTGACACGCATCAAATTAAGATCTGCGTTGTAAACTGAATCCTCTCTGCGTACGTAATTGCCAACGAGCGGCGTGTGGACCAGAAAATCGATATGTGACCCTCGCTCAATGCTTCGTCACCCAGGCGTACCTTTATTAGAGCTCTGGTGTACTTATTAAAAGTTAGAATAAATGAACTGTGATTAATAATTAACTGCGTTATTGTATTGCATAAGTCAGTTTAATTGATAATAACATGTTAGCTTTTTTCTATACAATATTATTTTCATATCTAGGATAAAATTATGAAATTATAAACAATTGTATAAAATAAATGTTTTAGCTATAGCTGCATTCAATAACAACAATTCTTTAGGATTATTATTATACGTAATCTCGTTTTTGGCTATATAATCAAATGCATAAATAACAATCCGAATATACTATAGTCAAATAATCAAGTAAGGACTCGATGGACGACTGAAACTCGATATCAGCAGTTCCTTAATTCATAAATTAACAAAATAAATGTTGTCAAAACTTTTAGTTAACATTTACGAAATAATTCTGACTATGAAGTAAGTTTATAAGAGGTATTATGAGGTAACTACAAATGAGGTTAACTGGCAAGTGGACTGTGTAATGTATAATCTAATTGTCACCCGTCTTGTATTCTTCTCTTGGTCTATCACAAATGTATATCTAGCAATAATCTAAAATTAACAATGTGTGCAGAGGGCGTCTGTATAAGAGAATATTTAAATCGTATTTTGTTTATAGTAGCGTGTAGACTGAAGGGTAAACGTCATTTCCACTTCCACTGGCTCCTGTCAATTGGAATGGCTGTCCCCACCTCGCATGAAAATCTGCTTCACGGAGCACAAGTGCAATTTTACTTCAACCTTCATTCAATACATTGCAACAATGTAAAATATAATACTTTACGGATGTGTCCGTTTTTTCTAATGACAAGTTTGTATTGTTTTGTTATTGTTTTCAGTATGCTTTTGGTATTATTATATTTAAAAATAAAGATTATCACGTAAATGTAAACCTCTGATTTATTGCGTTTAAAAATTCAATCGAACGTAAAAATGAAATCAAATGCTTAAATTGATGATACGAATGAAATTAGGATTTTTTAAGAAATATTAAAGTAGTCAGTAGTCAGTGTACATTAAAATAATAAATAATAATTTGTATTTCGCTATACTTCTAAGCTGTTATTATATTTTAGGCGGTTGTTCTTAATATGTGATTGTTCGAGCAATACCAAATATACTACCAATACTAATTTGATATCAATAAACTTATTACACAGTAGCCATTTGTATATCTTCTCAACTCCACCACGGCATGTTATAGACGCTCAATTAGGTATAGTGCACACTACAGCGGCCTCATCAATGTCGCCTCAATGTGATAATTTGATAATAACGTCCGACCCAATCTATAGAGAATTAGGTTTCGATCCAGATAGCTACCAGTGTCATGTCAGCTTCAGATCCGATAAGCTATAATCAAATTGTAATCTTAATGATTGATTTATGGGAAGGAATCTATTTGTTGCAGCGTTCCAGTGTACTCTAACCTACAGCCTCCCAATTACGTTCAAATCAAACTTACGAAAAAAAGCTTACGAAAAAGGGAAGTCGTCCAACAACTACAAATAAAACCCCTTAATAAATTGGGAATTTACTTTGCAAGAGTTTTATTTTTAAAAACCTTCCGTATTTTGTGCCGTACCGTTGGTACGAGCCCGTCGGGAATATTTCGCGGTCAACTACGACTATACTTTGTTCGAAAGCAAATTTTTCCTTTTGTTTGTAGTATAGGTATTACCATATACACAGCTTCCTTAGATAAAAGAGAGAAGTCTTAAATGACTAAAAATTTTACAAAGAACATTCTAAAGTATACAGAATGACGAAATTGACAAAATTTGTTGGAAAAGTTATTTGTTTCAAAAATATATAAAATAAATTGCATAAATTTTGTCTGTTTATTTGTTTGTTTCCGTATTCGATTTATCGTCCAATTATTTGAAGTTTGTCTAAAAAACAGAATCAATATTTCACCCTTCCCTGAGACGGATAACGAGGATTTTATATGTTCGTATTTTTATTGCGCTATTTTGTCAAAACTCTGTACGTAAAATATTGTTAAACAAAAATAAATAGATTTGTTTCTTGATATATGTCGCTTTAATTTTTACTTCATAAGCCTCTCATAAATGTTAATGGTGAAACATCGACGCAGGAGAGGCGTCGATCATAAGAATTTCATTTTTGAACTTTACAATACTATATTATAGAAAAATAATTATTGTTGTCAATGCATCGAACATTAACGAATTCATTGTGACTTTGCCTGCGGTTATACCTGAGACCACGAATACATATATATTTTATTTAAAATAACCAAACAGAATTGCAGTAAAATAATATTGCAATGTACGAAATAATCTCCATCTCTCGAGTATTATCAAAACTTATATACTCTTAAATAGGCATCTTTTACTTTATGTATAAGATTTTATAATTGCTTTGAATCAATTGTTAGAATTGCAAAGTTGCAAATTAATTTATAATTGAATGGTAACAACTATTAAACAACTATTTACTACTAAACCTAAAAACTGCTTATTTTATTTAATGTTAAACATAAAGAAGTCTTTCATGTATATATTTTTATTTAATATTACATTTTCTTTTTGTATGAATCGACTTTAAATAAATATGAATAAATATTCAGTTTTGTTATTACTTTTAGCATGCGTCTATAAACGGTCCTTGTTTCATTATCAGTTTCAATTAAAATTTGTTAAGAAATTAAATATTAATTGGCTATTTATGAATAATAATATTTAATTTGTTTTTTGTTTAAACTCAATTTTTTTTGTTTTTTTTTAATGTTAAATATGTTCATATTCGTTGTATTACCCAATTTAACCGCATCTTCTATCGCCAATTCAATGGATGATGAAATAAAGATATTGTTTCACATAAAATGTAATGTCTTGCTCATATAAACATGTTATATGATGAAATTATATTTTAATACAATATCGTTAAGTTAACCACTGTCAGGAACCAAAGCTAAAATTAATATTAAAGTCTATGTATTAATGTTGTATGTCGCAAGCGCATGAGTTTATAACCAAATGTAGTTTATAAAAAATTCGCAAAAAAACAATCGCAAATAGCACCTTCATAAATGATACATGCTTAAGATAAACAGGAGTTTCTTGCTTGTGTAAGCCCGGTGATGATGAAATTCCTCTTGGTGTCTACGAATTTAGAGTCTCTGTTGATATCGGTGACCTCTAGATGATGTGCTCCATCCATCTGACTTCGTCAGGATACATTTTAGAGACTATTTATCTTTAGAAAGTCAAACTACATACCGTTGTATAGGAGCGTGGGCTCTGGATCGCGGGGCGAAGGTCCCGGCGCGGTTGCAGCGGGCGCGGGGCTCCGGCCGCGCCCCTCGCCGACCACGTCGATCTCCTCGTCCGACTCGTCGGCCAGCTCGGTAGCCGCTGCCACCTTCCACTTCTTGGCCATGAGGCAGCGCGGCATGGCGGCGCCCGCATCGGCCTTAGCGCGACCGCATCAGCGAGAAACAGACGAACAGAGAAAAAGAGAGAAAAGAGAAAGAGCGGCGCCCCGGGCGAGCGGCGTTGCGGGTGATCGCGCGCGTCCTCTTGCGTTGTGGCGCTCCGGCGTGCGGCACGCGGTATATATTTGACGCGGGGTGGTGCGCGCGCTGCCACTTCGATCGATGGGCGGGTGGTGCTCCACGCCGCACAAACTTTGCCTGCCAACTTGGATACTTACGAAGGTGCGGGATCGACCAACGAACCGCGACCTAACTTGCTACTTGCAATCAACCAGTGGAATAGTACGGACCCTACAAGTCGAGCACACAGCGTGCCTCTGTTTATACTGGCCTGGCTGCGCCACATAGGTGTCTTATTAGATTCTTTAGGCTATTATTTGTTTAGAATAAAGTTTACATTTGAAGTAATGTGTTTACTTTTTTTATTCTGAATATTTATAGCAACTAAAAAATATCTTTAATAAAAATGACTACAAATATGCTTCTTTTTTACACCGACACAAAGACTGAAACAAAAAAATACGGAATTTTTGAATTGGTTCTCAAATCCCTACAATCGGCTATATGCCGGCTATCCTACATATGTGGTCTATCAACTAAACACGTTCGGTATCAATACGCGTTGCGGCGATGGCCACCCTCCGTTATACGAGTTGCAAATAATACCTACCGCTGCAGAGCGCTACGCACGCACCAAACTGAATCAATTAGTTAACCGTATTTAATAGATCCAGGTTTAATTTAATATCATGGCTTGAACATACTTTAATATGAAATATTATTATTGGAATTTAATTTTAGATAAAATATAGGCTCTATCTATAGTTAGAGATACAAGAGCTTTTAAATTAATGCGAAATAAAAAAAAGAATGAAATGTACTCTGCTTTCAGGTAAGAAAGCCACTTTCTAGTTTATGTGTCCTTAGTGAGTCATAAAGTTAGTCAGTCAGCTGTTATTTGAATACAACGGAATGGTTTCCATTTACTAACACTCTTGTAATAAAATTAATGTGAAGATTTAAGATTCTCCCACACTGTTAGATTATTTCATTTTAACATTTTGATACTTATAAACTATTCAAGGTTACCAAATAAAACAACAATGAGACTACTACATTTTATTCAACGATGTTTCTCTAATTAGCATTTATAATGATAAAGCAATACTTATAACACAATACTAAGTACAATACATAATTTTTGACGTCGCTGAGTTCGTATTTAGCGACATTGAAGTAATTGTGTTCTGTCGCCTCCGTACTTAATATATTATTCTCGGGGCTCACATAATTCACGATCCCTTAAATTACATAAGTGAGATTAATTAACTTTTATTTATGATTTGTATCTGATCGAACTTTCTACGTATAACATGTAGTAAGTAGTCCTAATTAAAACATTCACTACGACCAGTTAAGATATTCAATGATTCAAAATTACGATAATAAGCATTTGACATATAGATTTATAATTACAATATGTTTAAATGTAAACTGTTCACAAAGTCTACGTCAGCATCGTTTGCATATTTTCCAGCTCCTGATTTTAGCGAGCACATATCTGTCGACTGGCGCTCCAAAGCAGAACCTGCAGACGAAATTATGTACTTTGACGTCTAAATGCACGCTGCTTATAGCACTGACGGGGCTCTGTGTACACTTTTTATATTAATACACTTATCACTTAAAATTGTTTATAAATATATTAGTAAAACTAAATTTTTTAAATAATATAGATTGTATAATCATCATAACTCCCGAGAAGATACAGGTTCTGACAGAGTTGACTTATTCATACAATATTATTTAAAAAATTATTGGGTTCCTACAATGTATATACACTTAGTACAGCCGAGTATTTTAATATCTAATGAAAGATTAATATCTTCAATTACAACTAGTTCTATAAAGTGGTTGTTCTTAGCAAGTTATGTATAAATGATAATAATTTTAAAACTACAATTTTATATTAATTTTACAGGTTTCATTAAATGCTTCCTGAAAATACTTATAGGTAGAGGATGAGAGGAAATCGTTGTTTACTTGTATATGAATGGTTTCGTAACAACTAGATATGATTTTAATTACAATGCTATTAAATTTAAATAATTTTGAAAATATGTTATAATTATTTGTGATTGAGAATATCTTACATTATCAAGGCCATACCTTGTTATATAACTATTATTGTAAGTTTAGGACAATATCGTTGTATTTCACCTGCGTGTATCCGCTGTACGAACAAACGGTTATATCTATATATATTAAAATACTTGAATCAAAATTCAAATTCGCAAATATTCGTTGTAAATGTATGTACAGTAATCAGATATTTATTTTATGTGCAAATTCATATTATCTCTTCATAATCTGTTCTTGTTTATTTTGCTTAATATTTAATAACTTCATTTAATAATGACTGATAAATGCTAAGTACAGTGATACAGCTAAGTGATTAAAAACAGAATTAATAAAAAAGAGTTAAAAATTCACATCCAAAAGAATACGAATAAAGAAGAATACATTAAATGCATTTTTTACAAAGCAAGTTGTGAAGTCCGAGAAAACAGTACGGGGAATTTTAATTAAAATGTAAAATAATAAAATCAACTTTACAAGAAAACACAGCTTAAAAACGGGCACTATAATTTGCTTCGATATTGCAAGTATGTATACGTATAGCGAGACGGTGTCCGACAACCATCAGTCACAAGCTGTTAAACCTCAAGTTGACACAAACGATTCAATAAACACTTTAGGGTCGAAACATTTTGACTTCTTTAAATTAAACTTTTAAAATTTTATGCTTATTTTATTAAGTTCTAAAAGTATTTAAAGACTTACTATAGATTTGTTTTTGTAAACTTCAATTCTACGAATATTATGATAAATTCAATTGATCCTCTTTTCTATAGAATTGTACGGAATGTATTGCTTTTAGATTTCCTTACATTTAATAATTTTTAGTTTGGTTTTTAATAAATCCGTGTCTACGACCAAAAGGACTACAATATAATTCAATAATGATCCAAAGATTAACTTCTAATATTTTTATAAGTATTTGATTTATTTGACATTTGAAATGCGAGCCAATACGCTAAATTGACGACTTAAAGTACGACTCATTAAAAATATTATTATAATTATTAAAACATTTCATATTTTTGATTACGATGCTGAGATCTAAAGTACGCAGTCTTACGAAATAATAAATAATAAATAATAAATTCCTTTGAGTATTATAAAAGAAAGCATAATTAGTTTTTCAATCCGTTGTTCCAAAACGAATTATTTTTTCAATCCTATTTTTGATATGGAAGGATATTAAATTCCACGGAACAAAGGATAGACTAATTAACGTGAAACCTTAGCTCTGAAAACGAATGCTGACGTGGCTCAGGCTGCATTGGTCGAGCCGCCCGTTGACGTTTGTTATTTCAGAAAACCTGTCCCATTACTTATAAAAACATTAATGCCTAGTACGATATATTCTCTCTTTTGTTACTTTCGCACTTTTGATGTACATCGTTAGTGAAAAAATTACAAAACGGAGAATTAATTCTACTCAGTATATATATTTTTATTAGTAAGCCAGTGAATGTTTAAGATACTCTTTGAATTAAAATTAACTCATAGTTTTATTCTAATATTTTCTACAATAAGTCCAACAAATAGTACCGCCGAGTAACGAGCTAATTGAAAATAGATATCGAGAATTGAATAAAATTTTTTGCTATTCATCAAGGCGAAGCATATTGGACCGTCGGAGCTCTCTTACTTTGATTAGGGTATCGGTTTTGTTTTATTATTCCATTATGACATGTTCTGTTCTTTTAGTTTATTATTAGATAACTGGGTGTATTTTGTGTGCTAGATAAGGATTATTAATAATGACTAAGGATTTAGAGACAAAGGATTTGATTCACTGGCTTTTAGAATTTTAGAAGACTTGTCTCGATGAATTCTGTTGATATTTTCCAGCACTCAACCATCTTTTAGATTGAACAGCACATGTCTCTTTTATCAGTCTTTTACATCTTCGTTGAGAAACCGTATATTATATGGACTTTTACTTTTGTTTTAATTACATTTTTTTCTTCAGTTTTTCAATAATTTTTTTTCAAATTGACTCCATTCCAAATCTATAATTTAGGCAACATCAAATAAAAATATCTTAAAACTAGATTAAGTCACTTCTATAACGAATACAAAATATTTTATACTAAAATTGACAGACTAATATAGTTCACAGACAAATTATATATAATATAAAATTTTAAATAAATAATCCTTAACAAAACATTCTAAAGAGTTTTAATATCAACAAAAAATTATTAAAGTAATAAGTAAGTATAAATGTTTCGTCGAAAAAACTTGGCTTTCCACCCATTAATTATAAAAATATTTATATCCAGTTATACTTGGTACATGTTATAACATTTTCTCTGTTCTGTCAATTTTACACCTTTGGCGTAAATCCCTAGGGAGAAAGTGACAAAATAGAGAATAGGTTGTACAGGGTACAAATATTTTTATTAGTAAGACCAACAGTTTTTAGATACTAGATACACATACGTATTAAAGATTGACAGCGTACCAGTATCTTTCTATTTAATATGTAATTGTAATATGAAGAAAATTATTTCAATATTATGATTGTAAAAGTTTCATATCTTTACAATCTTAAAAAAATGCATTTCAAATGCTTTTCCTAAAAATTATGTAAGCAAAAGCTTTTTAATAAAGCTATAACATCGTGTTTTTATCATCCATAGTTCAGTTACATAGAAGTGAAATTTGTCTTTGGCATAATATATTTGTAAATTAATTATAAAATACATTAACTTGACTCGTAGACGTTTAAATAAAATATGTTTTTCATCTAATTTCGTTGACTTATCGAACTTTTGTCATTGTATTTGTAGTAAAAATGCAAGGTAAATAATTTATGATAAATAATAAATTGTTTTTTTTTTTATATTCCCCCATCACGCCCCTTTTCCGTTAATTCGTGACTGTTGAAACCTTAAAAATTATCAATAAAATGAGGAATGTGGGTATCAGCCCTCTATAATATAAATTATTGAGATCAGCCCTTACAGTACTAGTATTTGGTATAGCTATGAATTATCACGCAGTGCTTATATTAACATATTAGGGTTTGCTAAACCTAATTAATTCTATCTTATCTTTTATAATGATTATGCAAACTACGAAATTCCTTTGGATTTCTTTAAACATTGTTCATCTTGCACAATAATAAACTAGACATTTTAAGATCTACGTGATTATTTACTAACCTAATTTACAACTTTTTTTTTGTAAACTACGTGTGCTACTATAAAAATATATCTTCGAAATTGCACTTATATATATATTTGGTGACTAAACATACAAGTATTTGACGTAGAAACTATTCTTAGTGTTAATAAATTTCTGTGATAATATGAATGAATTAATGAACTTACTCCAAAATATACTTAAATCTAAATTATCTATGTATTTTAGGCTTAAGAAAAATATGCGTAGAAAGTAACAAAGACCTTGAATGTAAAATAACAACTATTGTTTTTAACAAAAAATTTTAAAAGCATTATATATTTACAATCGCCTCTGTATACAGCTTACTTAGAAATAAACTACAACGACCTCACTACTTAAGATTAAATATTAAATTGACAGATTTAATTGAAACATATTATAATTAATCGATGAATCCATTTCATTAAAGGTTACTTTCTTTTGCAATATATATTTAAAGATGAAGTACTCATGGATGCTTTTGTAGATTTTTTAAATATTATTCTGCTTGTTATAATTATACGATAAGTAAAATCACATCTGTGTACGTGCTAGTGCAGGGCGTCATCAATGGTAACCGTAGATCGACAGTGGTGCAATAGTGGCGAGACAGTGGCGAAAGTGGCAACAGTTTGGTCCTTCCACAGCGGGCCACGCTAACAACTACTCGACGCACGCTACTCGTGCTCCTACCGTTTTCTTCTATTCACATTACTTTATTGCTCTCTTTGTACCACAGCTCGACGGTTTCATTAAGTCTCTACGTATCACCGTAACTACTACCTAATTGTCACATCCCACGCGTGTGGCGCACGTTATATTACCATACATTTACAAAAAACTACGTTTAATTAATTACGATACGTTTATAACATAGAGGGCTCTTGCCATAAATTGACACAATTAAATCCGTCGAAGCCGACTAATTTATCATTGACAAAAATACATTTTTAAAACGTTATTAGAAAGAGCCATATTAATATTAGGTACACAATTATTGCTTATATTTTTTTACGCCGCCGCCGGAGTAATAATTTCTATATATGTTTTTGTTTCAATATACAGATGTAAAGAAGTTCATAGAGAAGCTATTCGTTGCAATATTTCCTCATCGCCTTAGTCCAAATCAGGCAGCACGATCTGATCATATCGTATAATTTTTGGCTCAGGCAAAGCACAAGACGGATCGAAACGTATAACCGCTGGTTGAGGCAGAATATCATCAGACTCAAATGACATACTGTCCGGTGACTCAGGTGACTCGATTACAGGATGTATGCTCGCTGGCTTAAACCGTATTACTGCTGGCTCAGGTTTAAGACACTCTGTTTCAAACTGTGTACACTCCACATCGAACTGTGCGCATGCCGTCTTAAACCGTATTATTGCTGGCTCGGGCTGAGAAACTTCTGACTGAATATTCTTCTGTGGTTCTAGTGTAATAGCCTCCGGTAGACGATGAATAACATCTGGCTCAGGCTGTACACATTCTTGCTCAAATGGTATACATGGCGAATCGCACGGCTTCAGCGGCCGCGGAAAAAGTGGTTTTGTAGGCTGCATAAATTCTGGATCACACATAATTTCATCCCGAAAACATACCGTCTCTTCATGTTTTGCTAAGTAGGATTTGAGAGCAAAGTTTTTATGACATTTCGAACACTCAAATTTCTTATCACCCGAATGAGTCTGAAGATGTGCTCGCAAATTGGAGCGATCCGCAAATGCTTTTGTACAGCCATCATAGGGGCAGTCATAGGGCCTCTCTCCGGTATGAGAGCGTAAATGTCCGCGCAGAAGCCACGGTCTCGAGAACAGCTTGCCGCACACGCCGCAAACGTGGCCCATTCGGTGAGTTAAGACGTGCATAGCAAGCGCCGGCATGGATACATATACTTTGCCGCAATCTTCACAGCGTTTAGCCTCCACCGAATCGAGGCTCCGGTGAGTTTGCTTATGACGAGATAAGTTTGAAGATGTGGCATAACACTTGCCGCACTCATTGCAGTCATATTTTGTAGGTTTCTCTTTAATTGCAGGCAGCGTCTTGGCTACCATAGGTTCAGGTTCCATGGTCAGGCAAGGTGTCGGTTCCGGTATTATATCCGCTGCAGGGACCAGTATGGGAATGATGGGCATGTCCGGTATAGGTATATCTGGTAACGGCTGATAAGGTGGTTGGTAAGCAAGATAACTTACTTGAGGTTCAATTGTGTACTCAAAATGTGGCATAGGTGCGATTGCCGGCATGGTGTGATAGATTGGTTCATGTGGTTCATCCGTAATTATGAATATATTAGTGGGTTGTATAGTGTAGGTGTAGATGGGCAGGATGGGGGGTTCAGGCGGCAGCAGGGCGACCATGTTGTTAGGGGTTGGTTCAGGTGGCAGCACAGCGACCATGTTGTTGGCAGGTGGTAGCGGCGGCAGGCTGTGTGCAAGCGACAACAAGTCGTGCGCAGCCTCAGTTTCTGCCGCTGATCGCTCAGAGATCGGTGTGCCTCCGATTTCCTCATATTCGACTGATGGTGGTCGAGTTTCTGTAACAATTGTAAAACATTTAATTAATTTATAAAATATTAACATGCGGCTTTTGCATTTACGGATTACCTGTAATAGTGTAGCGGTAAGCAGATTACAATGTCCTGACTTGCATAGTGCGATGTGAAAAGCTCTCAAAAACCATTTGTATTTTAACAAGAGAAATATTCCAAAGCTTAAAATTTATATTTTAAAATTCAAATTGAGTTTCCACAATATGAAAAGTTGTTCGAATGTTTACGTTTTTTTCATATTCAAGGCCCTAATTACATAATGTTTCTGTTCTAATTTATTGAACTTCGTGTTAATAAAATAAATTTATAATTTCATTTTCGTCATTTAATGTTAACAGTTTTACGACAATAGTGAAACTCTATATGTATGTTATGAGAGATATAATTAATAAAATGGATTTTTTCAATGAACACCTAATTTTACAAAACAATATCTAGATTAGTGTCTATTGCAGTCACTAGATACTAATCTAGACATTCGTAAATTTTAGTGCATTTTAGTGTGTTTTATTGTACTTAATATTGAGATCAGATGGAATGGGAAGCAAGCAAAACACGACGTGACATAAATTTAACAGTGAAGACTACTTAAGAGCGAGGCTCAACGGCCTAGTGGTCTGAATACGTGGATCACAAGCCAGGTTTCTCCTTTGATTAAAAAACAAAGAAGTTTTAGAACTCCGCACATAATTTTTATATAAAATAGATCCGTATCACCTAACTGTAATAATAAGTTGTTTCTTAAACTATTTTAATTTTCATCTGTTAGTTAATTTTTACTTACAATTCAAATATTACATTAATTTTTGTTTGTTATGCATTTTTCTAAATATTTTATTTTATATTTCACTATCATTAAACTTTTGCTGGACTCTCGAGTATTCAAACTTTTACTGAACTCTCGCTCGAGTTTTGGCGAGGCAATTATATGTAATTCTAACTATATTGATAATAAAAGTTAGGGAACTTATACATCACTCTGAGAACAATAGTCAGTTACTTGAATAGGAATACTTTGGAAGAGTTACATAAAGTTAAAACTATTATTTACTTGTTTGAAACGAAACATATTATAATACTAAATAATATTTTCCCTGTCTATAGCTTTAAAGTTACCTGAAAGTAAAGACTACTTTACTTCTTTATCTACGGATACGAGGTCTACGGAATAACAAGCATTCGACCTATTAGCAACATCTTCGTATACAGGAAACTCTTTTTTCATATTTAACTCTTCCGTTTCACGTTCGGTATTCAGTTCTTAGTTATTACCATTCTATACTTTTTAATAGTCCTCCGTCATGTATTCCTCTTCGGAGAAATAAGCATTTATTTTAAAATGAAACTACATTATGTGAAAACGAATTAACAAAAGAACTGGACAAATGAGAGTCGGACTTGCCCAACGAAAGTTCTATACAAATTTGTAGATGACAAGTAGCTGCTCTTAACCAATTATGCAATAGCTAACAGCTTAGGTTTGACTGTGCCTCTTTCTTTGTTACCGTATTTTTGTAATAATTTCATTAAAAATATAAATTTATGTGAAGTCAAAATAAATAACATACGGTTTGAAATATGCATATGATACCTCACTTAAATGAGGTACTTCAATACTAAATTGCAACGCAATTTTAATGTAATTTTTTTTTATTTCATTTAAATTTCAATTATTAGAATATTCATTTATTAGAATTTACAAATATGTTTTTTTAGATTTTTTCTTAATACTTAAAATTGTGTCATTTGACCAATTTCATAATTCCAGGTCAACGGAAAGCACCCTATCAATTTTGATTCTTTTGAGTGTCGAAATATGCTATTTTTTGCGACATAAAACGAACGTGTCTTTTTTTTCTGTTAATTTAGAAGTTTAATTTATAGCGTCATTACACTAGACCTAAGATGGTTTTAATATCAACCCAATCGATTGATTGAAATTTGGGAATGTGAGGAGATTTCCTCACATTCCCAAATTTAAGGGTCTTGACATAGAGAAACAAACAGACACACAACAAAGTGATCTAATAAGGGTTCGGGTATTCCTTCTTTTGATGTAAAGAACCCTAAAAATAATCAATGGAAATACTTTAAAAATAATACAATTATTATTTATATATATTATCTTAGTGTATTAACAGTAAGAACAGCATTAAGCCAAACAAAATTGAACAAGTATAGTATAAAGCTTATGTACATTTACTACTTGACAAAGGCTAGTAGAAGAATTATAAGAGATTTTCAATCCTGCAAACGAATATAAAAAATAAAGCGAAACATCAAAGTAGATTAAAGAAATAAAACTTCATAAATTTTCCGATAAAGATTTAAAAAATATTACTTAAAAATAATTTTATTATTTTTTAATCTTATCTACCTATTTAGTTTTTAGATTATTTGTATTATCAATAACCTTGATATTTATAATACTTATTAAATTTCTATTATTCTAAGAATATTTTCTTCTCAACTATTAATCGACAACACCGATGTGGTAGATTGTACACCGAAGTGTGTGTCTGTCTGCCCGAACACACACACACACACATCAATATTAGGTACTACACTATCACACTACATATACATAACTGGATCAACAGGTCCAGGTGAGATAACGTGCCACAATAAGGAAATATTCTCGAGGTGAAGGAGATGATTGGGCTATCAGTTTCACAAAATTTCAAGAACAAAGCTAAGGCGAAGACAAAGAAGACAAATATTTTCTCCGTCTTTATCAGAGCGTCAAAAGCCGCTATCACTGCTCTCCACGTTTTTACCCCCATAGATCTGTGATACGGCGGTTACCTTAGAATTTTATTGGTTCATTCTGAAATGACGAACGTATGTTAATGTAGTATTTGCTAATTAGGCTTCCGCTTTTTACAAAAACATAGTAAATATAATAAAAGAAAACTAAAGTGATATTTCATTTCAAAAAAATATTAATCCCGTAAAATGAAATAAAAACGTAGAATTTATGAACTAAAAGCCAGATCAGCGATCAAATCTGATAAGAGCTTTTAAAACAATTCAGTGCATTTGTATTTTATTTTACATTCATAACAATTTTCATATCAACGTACCTAAACTAAGTAAATTATTTAAGTAGTCGAGCCGTCATGTCAACATGAAAATAATTTTCTTGTATATTATCTGAATATAATAAATAATTACATTTTTTTTGAGTCTTTGTTATTATTGAACACCGTCTGCTTATTACTCATCAATTAATACTCCATACATGTTCAATTACACGTGAGCGTTATCTACTGATCACAACAAGATATATCAAACGATATTAATTTACAGAGACGACAAAGCGTGCACATCAATGTAATTAATGCAATCAAACACTGTGTATTATGTATTACAAATTAAATTATAGTATTCGATTATACATAAAACATATCGGTTTAACTGAACAAGCACCAATAAACTGGGACTTCGTTTTAGAATTCCAGGATCAGATATCTAAAAGGAACGATGTTAAAGAATTTCTGTCATTGTATTTCAGTGAAGCTTCTATATCTTTGTTGTTCGTAAACAGTCATTTAAACGTAACTTTAACAGTCACGTAACAGACCTTATAATATGAATATTCTATTTCAATAATATGATAATGTAATATAGTTAGGAATGAAGCGCCTTGACGACGAATATTATATTAGTTACAAAGGTAATATGATATAAGGAGACTAGCGCCGAGTCAAGAATCTTTGTGTTTAAATAGATGAAGGAAGATTTAAATCACTTAAGTCGTAACTGGTATAGATATTCCTACAATGTATTCTGACACTAAGCGAAGAAACAGAAGACATTTATGTCCTTCATTCTTAATACAATTTACAAGCTCAGAAAACTCGCTGGTCGCACTGTTGAGCGAAACTATATATAGTTTATAATTGAATAATACATATATACAAAGCAGCAGGGGTAACAAGTCACACATGTATGTATGGAATAAAGTTTTTTTATTGTGCATGGATGATAGACGAAGCCCTGGTAAAAATAATTTCATCGAAAACATAGGTATATCTGAACCCCGCCGCTAAAAAATTGAACGCCTCAGGGCTCAGATCTCGCCGGGTTAGGTTTCCATCCGTACAAGCTCGGCTTTTATCAATAAAAGTTTATTGAATTGCATATTTTTATAACAATAAAGGGAATCGAAATTTAAAACTGGCACGTGGAATAAAATATTGTTAAACCAATAACGATTGTTGGCGTGTGGTTGTGTTTTATGTAATATTATTGGTAAAAAAAAAACGTTAAATTAAATTAACTTTTACTTGTAAATACTTTGTATTAAATGTTTTTTGAGTGTAATTAATAAAAATAGTACATATGGCTTTTAATTTTATTATATGACTATTTTTCTCAACCCAATATTTCCAAAAGTTTGTTAGCCTAAATTGCGGCAAAATATACATTATATTGGGTACATTACATTTTAAAGATTCTGTTAACTACCACAGAAAACACAGACAGGGCGAATATAGTATGCAGTAAACAAGCGAGATGACCAAATATTTAATTATTATTTAATGTAATATGATTAATATATACTTTATAATTAAAATTATATTATATTCAGAAACTCTATTAAAAAATATAATATAGTACTGAAAATTGAATTTGTTAATGACATATGGTTTAATTTAAATGAATGGTTAATTATAGTTTGTATACCTCAAACTATTTGTCGCCACTTTTCTAACTGATATTATATTTTTTTATTATTTTTATATATTATTTTATGATTCCCGTTTCCAATTAACAGTATGGAAGTAAAAAAAATAAAAATATTAAAATATGTTATAACGACTATATTAATCTCCTCTTGAAATGAAATGAAAAAAAAGTGAAGTTCCATTTAATAAACGACAAAAAAGAACAATTTTGTGCAAAAGGCTGATTTTTCACTGATTTTATTCATTTCAATGAAAGCAAACTTTTCACCTGATTAACTTTATATCAAATAGTTAAGTGTCTATATATACATATATATATAATTATATGTAGGTAGGTACAAAATAAAATCCAAAGGTTTGATTTCCTATCAGTGTTTCCTTTCAGAATATAATTTAATTTCCGAGTCCGTCAATACAAAGCAAGCATTGTTATCCCTCCGTCAGAATGTCGTCGTACGTAAACACTATGAAACAATATGTCCAGTACTTCAATCGAACAATAGTATGCTTACGTTTTGATGTAGACAGTATTAATTGTAGCCAACGCAACTAAAGCTACTTAAATATATATAAAGTAAAATAAAATTAATTAGTCTTGAGCTTTGTTGCGCATATCAAAAGAGCAACATCTCAAAAGCTAGTTCTACTAAAATGTTACTAATATGATATTATGTTTTTGTAAAAGGAAAAGATAGTTTTAAATTTTGATAACGCAGAATATTTTGATAAATGTATCAAAATATTCTCTCTCAGGTTGTTTTAATGTATAAAATCGGGGATAACACGCTGTTAATCGAAATAACGGCTGAGTGCGAAGTTATTTTACGCATGAGGGTTCCATGTTTGTATTTAGGTAGGTAGTTCTACCATTTAGGGAAGGGGGTTGGGTACATTTTGCAACTAGTGCAACTCCATATTCGTAAATTTAATCTTACATTTATGAATATAGAGTTTAATACTGACAAAAGGATAAAAAGGGATAGCCTAGGTGCAACAGAACTTTTGAAGTATGACGTCTAAAAAGCAACAGAGTTATAACTTTTATAAAAAGGATGTTTAAAATTAATTTGAATAATTCAATCATGACATGTAACGTGTTTTTGATTTTATAAAACAATTCAAATAAACTTTATAGTGATATTATATGTATATAAAAAATGTAATTGTTATTTGTTGGAGGTGGAAGCGCTGGTTTGCATATATTATGTGTACAAGCGAGTGGGTTGAAGAAACATGTCAAAGTACATATCTCCTTTATAAATAATTAAATTCTAAGAATATGATATTACCTTGTACATTTGCAGTCGTACAGTAATAATAAGTGAATTTTCCTTGCAAGTTTTAATATTTAAAGAAAAATGTGAACATAAGACATATTTAAATGGTTATTTTTAAATAAATGTCATTTTTAAAAGTGGTTCTTGATACTAATGATAAGATACATGGAAGTCAATTCTTTTAAGTAATTTCATTCTTTTGATATAACTCAGTCTGTATTATTTTATTTAGATCTTTCAGAATTTCAAGATGTCACTAAATGTCAGTGACATTTTTCTCGATTCTTTGAAATTTTTGTTGAAGTTTCTTAGCTCTTAGTTATTTAAACTAAAGCAAAATTTTATATACCAAGATTAAACATAATTTATAGTTTAAATTTTTATATTCCTCACTCGTATTATAATAATAAATTATTTTCAGTTCTATTCGTAGCAAGGGAAATGGATTACGACAGGCATTTAATAAATCGTCCGTGCTATTGTCACGTGATGAGGGTAGCTCGAAAAATATATAATCATAGTCTACTTTTACTCCCAGCTTATATTAGATACTTACTATTAGTAATATAACTTAAAAAAGAAATGACAATTATAAAATTAACAAAACCATAAATAAAAGGTTTATTTTACGAATCTAAGATAGTTTTATAAAAGCTAGAGGTGTATCAGAATCTCATTGTAAATGGCAAAAAAAAATTTGTGGTGTACAATTTTAAACAAATTCCATTAAACTATCTTGATACTGTTTAATTTTTGAAATGATATTTTCTTATAAGAAGGTAAACGGCTTCGTTACGTAACGCGTGACGGCGCCAATCTTTAGTTTTTCTTTCTCTCACGCATACGGTAGCAGCCGACAGGCTCCTCCTTTCTTACTCTATCCCATAATACCAACCGTATTTCGGTAAACAGTATAATTCGTATATTTATTTATATAGTATAGAACATATTTTTTTTAAATTAAATAATTATACTAATAATGTACATACACAAAATTTTAATGTACATATTCAAGAATTGTAACTAAGAATAAAAAATATTTTTATAATCAATAAAAGTTTTTAATAATAAATAACATTTCCTTCTATTATTATATTAATATAAATACAATTTAAGTAATAATATTTTTGTTTTTAGTATTAGTGAATATGCAGTATATTAGTTTTTTTTGAAGAATGTTGTTAAAAATTTCGACCGCTATCGTGGTGCCAAGAATCTAAACTTTGAACTTCCCTGGATCCCGTTGTCACAGCGATTACAATAGGCAAGATTCTCAAAATGGAAACTCCTAAAAAACTTTAAAGTACCAAAACACTCCAACTCGTACATTGATTGGACGGGTGATGCGTGACATTGCCACATAAAATTAATCTTTTTCTATAATGCTATGAGATTCTTACCTCTATTCTTGTTGACAATTCTTAACAAACTTACTGATTTAACATTAAATTATTTAACTTCTTCAGTTTCAAATATCGATATTTGTATTTAAAAATAGTATTTTCTTTCCTACAACTGTTCAATAAAGATCAGACGGCAACAATTCTCGTCTTACAAAAAGCATGTTTTACACAAAGCCTTTGAAGATGACAAGCACTCTATGGGTACCTGATGCCTTGTTCGAGAAATACCTTTTAGTGTCTGGCATTTTAATAAACTAATAATGTATATAAAAGTTAGTAAGTGTTTTAAGCAATATGTAAAATAACTTTTTATTTTAATAATAATCAAATACAAAAATGATTTAACAAATTAATATATTAAGATCTATTTTCTATCTTTAGAACATTCTACAGACACGAGAAATCTGTTCAACTTTCCTCTCGCAAACTTTAAACTTTAAACTCTGAAAGTACTTAAGCGGTGTTTGCACGAGGCTTTTATAAAAACTGTATCTGAAATATTCTTTATCATCCTAATCCTAGTGATAAAGTTTATTATAAACTGTTTAAACAAATTATAGTCGTGCAAATGGTGGGCGAGAAAATCTTCTCATAATACTCAATTGAACATTTGTATCAGAGTGAATAATTACGATAGGTATTTATCAAAGGATTTTAAATGAATATCCTGACGAATAAAACGAAACGTATGAAAAGGTCAAATGAGAAGTGTTGAATACAAAATCCATAAAATTTTACAAATATATTTTGTAATTCTGTGAATTTGCACTTCATATCATTAATATTACCCTTATATATGGAAGCTTATTTTTTATATTAAGAATAATAATTACTAATTCTTTTGTGAGAACCATAGTTAAGTTGAAAGACTTCTTTTTGTAGAGATATGCTTATCTTATATATTACATCGATGTTACCTTTTCCCTTTTTTTATTTAACTAACTGTGGTAGAATAATATATTAATAAATAACTGAATAGATAAATAAACAATTACCAATAAATAAATAAATTTAAATGCAATATAATTCTTTAAAATAAATGCACCATGAAATAAAATATTTATAAACAGCGGGTAAATTATGTATTAAATTCTCTCGGAGAATCATTAGTAATTTATTAAAAAACTGTTTTATACATTTACATTATTGATATGTTATTAATATTTTATTATAAAACAACATTAATCTAAATGCATAAACTTTAAAAATAAAATAAAATTTAATATTAGTTTAAAAATTACTGTAGTTGCAGATAGTACGTTAATAAATAATCGAAACATTCGATATTCTCAAAGTATGAAAAATCCCTATGGTAATACAATTTATAACAGATTTCATCTTAAATCTGATAGAGCTATACAATATCAAATGAACAACTCGCTCCATCCGTATATAAACACAGTAGGTATTTTGGGAAGTGGTCGAACACGTCAATACAGCCAGACAATAAAACCCTAGAGCATGGGGCTGTACACTGTACACATCCTCTGCTTTGATTTAAACCCTAACGAAAATGTGTTTCACCGCCGCGGGCTACACGCCAGATTAATTTTGTATCATTCACCATGTCTAGTACACTAATTGATGAAATTTTATAAATTTTAATTAAATTTGTTTATCATTTTGTTAATAAAAATGCAAGTTAAATATGATTTATATTATATCTAGTTATTAAAAATAATGAACAACACACTGTAGCCGGCGTATTGTGTCCGAATTAAAGACTGGAACTCGCGTAGCAATTATACAAATTAGGAAATTTCGTCTGAATAAAGTTTTTTTTTTAATAAGCTTTCACTTTAAATCTGAATAATAATATTAATAATTTAATAGCATAGATTCAGTAATTTAGAGTGCATTTTAATCTACTCCGAAGTATATAGTGACAAGAAAAGTAGATTTTTAATATTTGACTAAACTATTGACCTCTTTATAGCGTGAGCATACTTGAAATAACTTTTTGCGCCAATAAATATTACTTTCTTATAGTACCTTAACATAATAATATTTCAATGATTGTCGTAAAAAATATATCAATTGTAAAAATTTCTCGCAAAACACACAATTACTTTTCATGTCAACACCAGCAACAAATAATTTTCAAAAATATTTTTATTACAAATCTATCGCAATGTTTAACTTTAGAGCGGAACTAACCTTTGACCTGTGAACAGAGGTAAAAAAATAAAAGCAAAAAATAGAGTTTCAGGCAAAAGTTTGTAACGACCAATATACAGTTTTCGCGCCACCTTCCGGCTATACGTTGCTAGGCAATGTTTGCTATTCACATCAAAGGGTCCAGTTGCACACAAAGCGCTTTGTTTAGTAATCTGTTTTAACATTAGAATTAAACCTTCATGAGTTTAATTCAAAATAAAGAGAATGCACTCAACCTTACAAATAATTATAGGTTGTAATAATAGTAATACTCAATACATTTTTGAGACTCAAGTTTCTCTATCATTATTTTCCATTGAAATATGTCATAATAATTTGTATTCTATATAATTCGGCTGTACTTACGTAATGGCTATCGGCATTTTCCCGACTAGTTTAGAAATTAGTTGGCGTCCATTTTCATGAGCTTTGAGCTTATTTTGATAGTAATTACATGAATACAGACGGATAATTATATGCAATAGTAAACATGGAGCATGAGAGTTTAAATACAGTAATAATTTAAAAAACATACGGCTGTAAAAATGGCGATAGATGTTTAAACAAGAAATTAAAATATTTTTAAAAAGAAATTAACCTCCGTTTTAGATTTTAAAATCCCTGTGACACAAACATATAAGGAATACAAACACAGGAAAAGACACCGACACCCAGAACAAACAAGTTATGGATGACATAAAGACAACTCTTTCTATTACTTACAGACTCGAACCCACAACTGTCTCAGCAGGGTCACTGATCACTACACCAAAGCATTATCGAAAGTTATACCCATCTCCGTTCAATCTGTTATTGAGATTCTCACACTTGAACAATCAAATGCGTCTTAAGTCAGAACAGACCTCAAAGCGAAACTGAATACTAAGATGGAAACTATCCCTCTGCATTTCAAGATCATTTTCGCTTCTACTTAATCTTCAACTACTTAGACGAAATTAGTTTCCGTCTACGTAAGTCTAAGGTATTTAAGGTTGCTATTAATATATGCAATTTTTACTTTGGACAAAACAAAATTAAATAGTACTTTACAAGATCGCGTTTTCATTAAAAATAGATACAAACGAATGATAGCTTATTCCATTGTTTATTAGTTCAGAAATCAAATACTTGTAAATTGTTTCATTTTGTTTTGACTTTTATTTTTTAACTAGCTTTTGCCCGCGACTTCGTCCGCGTTTCCGTCGTTTTTCGAAAAAAAATTAGCAGATGTCCTCC
Source organism: Mechanitis mazaeus (assembly GCA_959347395.1). NCBI lineage: Eukaryota > Metazoa > Arthropoda > Insecta > Lepidoptera > Nymphalidae > Mechanitis > Mechanitis mazaeus. The sequence goes on along the minus strand of OY365748.1, from coordinate 9,922,483 downwards.
CTCATAGTTTTGACGTAACAGGCAGATTCACTTTCGTATTTTAGAAGGGAAATAGTAATATAATATGCCAATCCACAAAAGTGTTATTGGTATTATATTATACGTAATAGTAAACAAATATAATAACAAATCTCTGAACTGCTAAGCTATCGGGAGTTACACGTGTTATTGTGAGTCAACTATAAAAGATAGATATATGCTGTCTTGGGATATTTTTTATATAATTTTATGTTGAATATTTCCGTTATACATGATTTCTATGTAGCTTTAACCATTAAGGCTGCACACGCGACGGAAGCTAAAAAAACCAAGTAACTTCTCCCGTTTTCCCAACATTTCCTTTCACTGCTCTGCTCCTATTAATGGTAGCGTGATGAAAAGTATACTATTACCTGCTCAGGAGTATGTAGAATAATTGTACCAAGTTTCGTTAAAATCCGTCGAGTAGTTTTTTTTTCTATAAATAACATACAGACAGACAGACAGACAGACAAAAATTTTACTGATTGCATTTTTGGCATCAGTATCGATCACTAATCACCCCCCGATAGTTATTTTGTAAATATATTTCATGTACAGAATTGACCTCTCTACAGATTTATTATAAGTATAGATATGTATATTCGAATATATTTAAAGTTGTTGATATCCACTTTCTTACTACTTTAGATTATTCTTGCTATTTTAATTATTTATTAATTATTTTAACAATTAATAATCCAAAAACACAACAAAGTATAATGAATAAATAATTATAATAATGAATAATTTCACACTATAATGTTTCAATGTTTATTTATTTACAAATATGTAATATATTGTATTTTGATATTATCAACAGTCTAATAAACATTATTTTGTATAGATTTAATTTGATACATTTATATTTCGTTAGTCTTGCCTATCTCATTATAAAACAGAATGCAGCATTTGTAGAAATCATTTATTAAAATATCATTAATTGAAATATTGTAAATACACAAATGTTGTTATATGTTTACGGTTGTTCAAAATATGTTCATAATATTGTACTATCGAGAACTAGTCGCGTTTTACTTAAAGTATATAGAAAAATAAAGCATAATCTGAAAATTATTTTTATTTAATTAAAAAGTGAAGGCTCAAGTTTTTAAGTTTAAGTAGGCGTATGCACTTATGAAACGTAAGATTCTAGTTGCACAGTCCCGAGGGCGTAGGTCCATAGAGAAAAACTCTTTTAACCTATTTATTTTATTTAGAGCTTTCAAACTTCCTAAGGAAGTATGTGTGGGTGTGTGTATGTTTGTATGTATGTAAGCATATACTTGACTCCATTTACTAACGAGTTGATTATACAATTGACTTCGTTTTATTAACAATCACTAACTTAAAGCTGATTAGCTTTCAAACAAAATCAACAATATATATTATAATCTTAGTACTGACTAGTTCTATGCTCTAGACTATGTTATTTCAATTATAAATGCAATTCATTTTGCTCCCGTCCCTTCACTATTTATTATTTAAAAAACACAAAAGATTTAATTTAACGTCACATTGCTCTAGCATAACTATGAAATGAAATAGTTTAAACAAATTTCATAAATGTAATAGAATTTCAAAATTTAGAGACTGTATTTAGTTTCACTTTGAAGTCTTTATTCAAACAAATTCCATGTTGGACTTAACGTTAGTTATAGGTACATAACCGGTCCCAAAACATCAATTAACGCATCCATGCACTAAATAGAGTTCTGTATGCGTATAACATATGCCAAGGTCCACTGCACAAACTCATTAGAATCATTAAAGATACCATTAATGAAAATATAATCAAATATATGGTATAGTTATTATTCATTTAGATGTTTAGGGTAAGTTTATCACACACATATACACACACAGATGTAGTGATATTATGTCCACCGGTTATTGGACAGTACATTATATACCGACAGTATAGAACCTTCTATTGTCGCAATGTATATGACAGTACTCTATTGATGTTTCAATATATTGAATAGATTACAGCGATGAGAGACGATATTATATATATATATATATATTTTACATTTCTGTGGGATTCAATAGTTCACTCTCATTATGCACGTTTAATTTGTAATCCCTTTGCGCTTTTAATATAAAATACGAATATAAATCAAAAGCTTTTCTGGGGTATTGAGGTCATAGCTTTCGAATTATTGAAAACCAATAATCTGGCTTGTGTTATAGCCTATCTTTGTTTATTAAAATTTATGATTTCTATAAGTTTTCGGTGTCCTAGGGCTTGTTTTATTATATTAATCGTTATATAGTTCACAATGTTACCTGAGATGGCTGGGTCTTCAGACGGGCTATAGCACGGTGGTGCGACGCTGGCCTCTGTGGGGCTGCAGGGTGATGATGCATAGTGACGGGGGACTTTCTTCACCATATAGCACCGCGGCATCGCGGCCACGCTGAGGGGCATACTTATTAAAACCATATAATAGCAAACCATTTATTTAATATTAACAATTAATAAATAAGATTATAAGAATTTAAAAAAGAAATATACAAACAAATAAATCGCGAGGCATTTTTACGTCTATTGAAAATAATTAATATTATAAAACTGAAGATTTTATTGTTTGTTTAGCTTTTGTCTTTGCTTTGCTTTTGAAAGGTCAAGTCTCACTGAAAGTTCTATAACTTCACACTACGACCCATACGATCAGTTTTAAAAAGTGCTTCCTAAAATATATAGTACAATTTTTATTTTTTGGTCTCCAATAAAAAAAGCACGTTTCGTTTTAATCTACTCATTTGATGGCAATAAAGCACACAGTGCAAACAATCTACTAATAATTTTGATAAATTCAATCAAATTATAATTTTTTACATTTAAGTAAATTATAAATATTCACTAAAAAGCTTCAGTAATGAAATCAAAATGTCTCGGCAATACAGCTGCATTATTTTCATGAAAAAACCTCGTTAACTTTGAAACATAATGGCACTCTGCTGTACGCTCGAATAAGATTTCTTTTTAAATAATTACATGAACTAATAATAATGAATAATTTAATATAATGTTACATTGAATAGAATACTAAATTTATTAATAATAATATTTAATTCTTACGATATATATTTATGTTGAAATTATTAAGACACAAAGAGATTAAATGCAATAAGCTGAGGGCTGTAGATAGAAATAGAAGCCAATTTAGCTTAATATAAATATAATAACTGTGAGGGCGTTACTGAGCTGAAATAGCTACTTTTATTAAATTCTTAGAGTTCATACAACTCAAACAAAAACTACATAAACTTCGAACTACTACAAATTTCGACGACGCCTTGTTATTGTAGATTCGAATGTCACCACGATAACAACAGCTTTGATACTGAATACAGTACTATTTTTATTTCATATAAAATTATAAAATAAATTTCATACAAACATTACAGGATACCTACACTTCTTTCCAAGAATTCATTAATAATGGATTTAAGGATATATATTGTAAATTAAAAAATATATATTATTTGTGACAATAGTATAGCGAAAATCAAATCACTAGAATATAATAAATAAACTATTTCCATTACTTGGATAGAATCCAAACTTTAAAGGGCAGTTGATTTGAAAAAAGAAAAAGAAAAGAAATTAAAGAGTAATCATTATATTTATTAAATTATTTAAACTGTTATTGTTACAAAAGACTAGACCCAATTACAAAATATGTATGATTTGTTAGCTTTATTATGAATATATTTTGTATTTTCTATATGAAATAAGATTAATCAGAATCTAGTGTGGTTCGGTAAATCCAATATCGCCAGAATATTTGTTTCCAACAGCACACCACAACACTGAGCCACTTTAGAGACGGATATTAGGTAACAGGTAACAAGTGCCACCCACGAACCAACACCAAATTTTGAACATTGTCTTTAAATTAGTATGTCAAAAAGTAACTACGTAATTAATAAAATTTTTATGGATTACATAAATTACGTTTCCAAAAACAAATAAAACATTCGGTAGAAAAGGATTCTGTGTTGCCTAAATCCAATTTTAACCGTAACATTGAAATTAAACAATAAAAAAGGTACAATAATGAAACTTCAACTTTGTATAATTATTAAACAAGTTCGCGTGTAGCAATTTCCGATTTAGCATACAGTTTGAAATTCTCCGTCGTTCATGAAGTGCTCGAGTTGGGCTCGAAATGCTATTACCGATTAATAAACAACCAGCGCCTCTTTTGCTTATTGACCTTATAGTTACCAATAAAACAATTTGCTTTGGATACAAGCTAATTGTTTTATTGGTAGAAATTGGTGAAGCCCGTAAAGGGAAGGATTTGGGATTGGTAGAAACAGTTTTTTTTATTCTTTAAAGGTGATCCCTTTGATTCATTTTAATTCAAATATTTGAATTACACTCTGCTAGATTTCGATTGAATCCTTTATTGCTGCATTTCAATTTACCTTTCTATCACTACCTCAGTCCTCTCAATTCAAATATGTATTGAACGAAATGGCTGCGATCGACGGACAGAAAAAAAACATCTTTTAAAAATAGAATATCCAACACCATTAGAACCAAAAAATTAATGAATATTTTTTTCTAGTGGATTTTATAATATAATTTGAATTTAATATCAAAACATTAAACATCTCTAAGACTTCTTTAATAAATAAATTGCAAGACAAAAAAATAATCTATTAAATTTATTAAAACATGAAAATCTTAATTGAAAATAATTTGTAGATTCAACATTTATAGTACTGTATTCATTTGAAAAAACAATCTTTTATAAAACAGTAATTCTATTTTCACGGTATAAATAATCAAACTTTTTAATAAATTTTCTATCAGTTCTTTTATTAGGTAAGAAATTTGCATTTGGAAAGCTAATCTTTGTTCTTTCATACAAAATATTAGTGCAAAATTGTATGAGTTATTAAAACATAAATATCATTATTTTATATCTTTAATAATATTTTTAAACATTTATGAAACTATTCTGTTTGTCTGTGTCTGTGAACTCCAGTTCCACTTTTCTCATTTACTCGTTGGAAAAAGATACATTTGATTGATTTGATTTTTTATTTTTTTTGATAATTTTACTGTCAGAAAAGTTATTAAAACCGGCGCATGCGCACTATGTAGCAGTTAACAAAAAGCTAGTTTTATATAAAGAGCAAATTGATTAAGTCAAACCTTGTTCAAATACTGGCAGCGGCCAGTATTTGAACAAGAATCAAGAAAATCACGATAACCTTGTAACATAACAATATATTATTTTACATTTTCTAATTGTATATCTTTTGACATGATGATATAGGAATGACAATTGAAGGATAAATATAATTTTTGATGCTAGCTCATGTATGACCACAAAATAGTCAAAGACCTCACAATACTTTAGAAGAACTAAAGTAAAAATCCCATTTAATTATTTAATGTAAAGATATAGAAATGTTAATAATTCAATTTGTGCAATATTGTATAATGTTTCAAAGGTAATCTACTAATTAGTAGCTTCTTAGGACGCATTGAAAGCTCTTCAGATGTAGTGGTTTTGTATGTTCTCTTCAAAAACAACAGAAGATCTTAGAATATTCATAAATCTCTCGTTTGCCTTACAGCAATTGTCGCTAATGAATAAGCTTTAGAAACCCAAAAGTTTAAAACTTTAAAGTTGTTTAGTGTTCGTTATAAAGACAGTTTCGATACAGATTTAAATGTATTCCTGAGTAAGTACCATCTAACTAGGATTGTTTTCAAAATCGACTTAACAATTGTCTTTCATTTATACATAACATTTATACAAAGTTCATTGATTGTACTTAACTGAACTGATCCATCTATAACTGTGAAATTATACCATTTATTCTTACTCTCTTGCTATGCTTGCTTGCTACAGCTTTCTTAATTTCCTCTAATCCTCCTATTATTGGAAATTATTTTCATTATTATTTGTATAATCGCGACGCAGATCATTTTCTTAACAGTTAGTTAGTTTTAGTTTTAATAAAACCATATTTAGTAGTTATAAAATAACACAAACATATAAAACGAATCAAATAGACAGTTACAGTAGTAGACGATCAGATACATTATGACGCCGCTTAAACTTTTTCCACTACTTCGTTTATTCTGCCGTTATTTTTAGGTTCCAGAAAATTATTGAAATAACCTAAAACGTTTTCTATTTCGCAAAACTGAGATTTAAAAATCTACTTAAACTGCACATCCGTGTTTAATATCGCCATGGATTTGAATATACATTCAAATAATTATGGTTTATACTTTCTAATTTTAATGAAATTTAAAACAAAATACCATTAAATATAATTATCCGGTTGTAGTCATGTTATTATTACCGAAGTTTGCCCAACTAGTTCACACCGCGATTCCACCATGCTCAGAGCTCATGGCCTCTGAGCATGGTGGTCATGACTAAAGACCCCGAATGGGCTCGAAACTAGTTGGTCAAATTACTCATTGCTAATGTGATACGCACTAGACAATATACAAATATTGGTTCTTAAAGAATTCACTTGACAGATTTCCTTAGATTTTTTGTTCATAATGTTGTACTGTTTGCAGTATAAGGATATTTTATTCTATTGATTCTATCACTTAAATGTCTTCTTTAATCTAGATATTTTCAATATCTCATCTTAAAGTTTTTATTAGTAATATCTTTTATCCAACTTAAGAAATTTATTTATTTATTTTTAAATGAGTTCAAGTTAATAGAAGTAGTATTAGAAATCTGATAAGTTAAAAAAATCAAAGATTGTTCAATACCTAATGCTTCCAATATATTGTTATGTAACTGTGTCCTAAGTATGTAATTTTCAACATTACCTTTGAAAATATTACAAAAAAAAAGGTAATATTACAAAAAGACTTGAAACCTTTATTGTATCCATAATTCGATCCTCAACACAGACTTGCAAAGCTCCCCCAAACTCAATATAAGTATACCTACATATTATATCAAGCGTGGGTGAACTGATTGAACAGATGAATACATCGGCATTAGCTATGTACATAGTTTTCAAAATGAAATATCTGAGTCCCCTTAGACCCGTTGACAATGAATATTATGACATACCTAAATCCCATTGATTCAGATATCTTACATCACGTGTATTTACATTTACTAGAAAACTGTATAATTTCAAAGTGATATCTTAATTATCACTTTCGTAATGTCACAAACTTATTAGAATCGATAATGTTATTTCTGGAACTTCAAACATAATTAAGGTTGACGTAGTTGGAAATTTTGTCATTGGAAGCACCTTCTCGTTTCCCACATAAAAGATGAGCTCAACAAAGGTGCCAATAACAACATTTTACCTTACAAAGGGCATGTTACGTATCTTTTAGGGTTTCGGAGACAACACTATTTAAATTGTATTTATGCACGAGCATCGCAGATAAAGCTTTCAATATTTCAAAAATTTAGTAACACCAGTACCAATACAAACTCATCATTGTCTCTATATGTGTAAACTTAAAATAACGAATAGATTTACATACACGGCAAATGTATGGCAGGAAATTCGAAGCTACTTCCTATTGTTTCATTTCCTAATAATTCCAAATACAATTCTAAAGCCGTCAATACTGCCATATAGACTAGAGCTGGATCAATAATTAGGCTTATTACGTGTATCAGAACATTATTCATAAGTGAACAACGGTACTTTATGCTGCTCTACGCTGCTCAACAGCAGTTCTGCAGTATAGTATTCTGCTGTACGTTACTCAATATAACTATAACATATTTTATACTATTTAATAACATTAATTATAATCAAAATCTATGTAAAATATACCAATATCAATTTCTTTATCATTGTGTCATGTGGTGCTCCACAAAGAGTTAAATGAAGAATGTGTTTAAACGAAGCAGTAAACCCTGGTTTGAGGGCATATATCTGATGCCCTCACACCAGGGTTAATAAGGGTAATACTAAAGAGATTATTAGAAAACTCAAATTTGGCAAGCACTTTTAAACAGTAACTAAATTTACTCAAAATTACCGACTCATGTCCTTACTTTATAAATATATTTTGTATTTTCTTTAGTTTTAAATCATTCTAGTAAGACATAATTATTTACTAAAATAATAAAGCATCATAGGGCTTTGTGTTTTTATTCTTATAAAATTTTATTACAGATGTTCTTTTTATTCAGAAGTTTGTCCAAGGGTTTTAATGCTACTGTTTATAAACAGTACAAAGTAAACTTTTACTACATAAATTATTTACTCAGTACAATTAAAGAAAAAAATAGAAACAGAATTATGTGCTTTTAATATATTTTCCAAGAAAGAAAGGATATCCCCCTACTTTGTATACCCATAAACTGATATATACCGAGAATTTATATTTAAGATATTTATAATAATTTCAATATGTTTATGAGATATGAAAATGTTAAATGGAAATAAACTACGAATCATTAACCATAATCCAAAGATATGTAGATCGTGGATTTAAACATAAATTTAAAGTCTAAAAACGCTGCGATTAAAATCTGTAACAAGCGGTAATGGGTGCGAGACCTAACATTAAAATCCTGGTTAAGAAAGATGTTATATTAATGTCATTTATGTTTTTTAATGACATCCACTCCATTATTACATTAACTGAAGTCAATAATTTGTTTTAATACAAATTATTGCAAATATAGCATAATTTATAAGTTTAAACCCAAAAAATACGAGATTTTTTTTTATTATTATTTTATAATAACACAGCGATTGCGACAACCAGTCTTATAACACTTTTTTTTTGATAAATTGTTAATAAGCGAGCTTGAGCGATTTCGTTTATCAGTTCTAAGATAGATAAATAGGCATCGATTGGTACTACAACCATCCATATAAATAAAAATAAAGAAAAAAAAAAGAAATAAAGAAATTATTTTAAAAAAATAACGAATATATTTCGCATTACGTTTTGGTTTTTTCAAAAAAAAAACCGTTTGAAGGATTTCGTTGAAAAACTAATAAGTTCTAATAAGTTACAGTAACACTCGTCTATTGTTATCACAATCATCCCGATCGTGCAATTAGTTCTAAGAAAACGGAAATACATATCGCTTTATTTTCATTATTTTTTACAATAAACATCCGTTTCATGGATTTCTCTGAAAAACTAATAACTTCTATGTTCCAGGAATAAGCATCAATTAGTACTAAAAAACTTAATTCCATAATCGGAACACGAGGATATTAAACCGAAAAATCGCGTACATACATACATACATACATACAGATACACCCATACATATGTATATACATGCACACACACACAAGATGTTAATAATTTGGATTGGTAATTAATGTCCAATTTTATAATTTCTCGTTTGATTGCTCATGTCCACTCTAGCTATGAATGATTTGAAATCAATCAAGAGGAACCTTTGTCGCAATTAACTGTATAAATTTGAAATATGTAACTTATAGGAAACTAACCGTTTGTTGTTATCCAATTATTATTATCTACTTATATCAGCCGTATTGTTTCATTTCATTCAAAATATTAATGTTATATCTTTGTTAAATGCTCGCTCTATTGTAGTGTCTATAGAATATTTATTATGTAGGAACTAACTGTTCTGAATTGATATCTAAAAATATCTCTATTTTCATAAAAATATGTTACCGTTTCAATTTTATTTTCATATACGTTTTATTTCATATTTAATATTTAGTGTACTTATTCCTATTTATAAATATCAAATCTTTTAATCAATACTTCAGTAAAAATGTTATTATTTTTAGTAAATAATATAATTTTAGTAGATAAATAGAAATAAATAAAATTGTACAAAGATTTAATGTCTATTATATAATAAATTTATAAGATATTTATTTTCTAATAATAAAGATATTCGAGAAATTCGCCAGAGCACATGTAGTAAAACAACGCTGAAATTTCATTTTTGAGTAGCAATAAGCACATTATTATATAAAAATTTGTTATCTAAAGTTATTGTACAATTTATGGAACTATTATATACCTAAATATATATATTCCAATGTTTGATAATATAATTAGAGTGTGAGACGCTTAGCATTTAACTCAATAATATCGCTTGCATAATTTGTTCGCGTAACTTAATAATGAAAATCAAAAAAGTTTATTTCATCATCATAAAAAAGTTCATGTATAACAATTAAACTTACGCGTATCGCATATATAGGCTGTACTTATTATAGTTAATACAATAAATGATTTTGAGTGAATAAAATGAAAGTCGCGCAGTTACGAAAAATGGAATGTGGTAGAAAAAAATATTTTATACGTACTGGTTGTTTTCGACGTTTGAAAATGTAACCACTTGTCTAATTATATACTAATTCAGAGAATTAGTATTTAGTGTCAGTTCAGTTTTTCACTGTCCTTTTTCTTACATAAATAAGAAAAAAGGTATTGTTCTTCGCTTTCCCAGATTAAGGGAACAAGAGCGTTTAATTTTAGATAAGGTAATCAGACTACAATATTCGCTTTCTTGTCCAAAATTTAAATTACTCATATAATACAAGTGTCCGTATCACTAAGCAAAAATTTTTAAACACAGCATCGTTTAAACAAACCCCGCGCTTGGGATTAGTAATGTTCTGAATAAATAAAAGGTTATCAACAAGTTGTAACTCGCGCGTTAACCGAGCGATACTGCACGCTGAACGTACTACACCTGTAGATTGAGACGTATCGGAGGCGCGGTACCGCGGCACGTCCGTTGCCGTCGGAGCTACAGTGCACTCTAAAGTGAATGCAGATGCCTAGATACAGGCCTCCTAACGTTTCCACGCAACTTCGCCTAGCCATAGCTTCCACCCCTCAGTCCGGAATAGTCACTTCACGCGGGTTGATTTTATGGAAGTCACAGGATTTTCGCGAATTAATTACTATTTTAATTTTAATTGATTTTTAATTGATTTGATTTATATTTTTTAAATAATAATTAAAGGAATAAAGTAATAAATATCAATCAATGAATCGATGAAAAATAAGGTGTAGCCTAAGGGTTGCCTTTTGAATACTGACAAATAGATACAATAACCGCATTTACTATTGTACTCTGATAAGTATGTACTTCAAATCTTGAAAGTTTCTTATCTGTAATATTGTTTCGACCGATGGCTCTGACAGCAATTTATAGGAGGCAGAGTCAATTGACTTAGACAAGTCTTCTGTGTCTTCGAGCATTGATTGTAAAATTTAATATTTTATTCTTAGAACTTTTATTTATCAATTTTAGCTTTTAAAACAGTGAAAACAGCGAAGGTAGGTGAATGCAATTTATCGTGCTTGTGCTACGAGGAGCTTAATACTTAACAAAAAATATTGCTTCAAAGAATTCAATTAATTAATTCTTATTAATCATCAAAGAAGAGTCTTCTGTTATAATGGAACTGTTAATTAATTTTTTATAGTGAAAATTATGATTTCAGTGCCCGCTTCTTCATCCAAAATAATAATAAATTGAGGTTTATGTAACTATTGTATATAAAATATATTTGTGTGCGTTTGTATTCATGTGTGTGGATGAGAGTGTAAAATATATTTTTTAACCATTTCATTATCAGAAAATGTATTAAATTTTCGTATAAAATTTTGAAGTTTTCGTTTTATTTTATTAATCGATTACATATTATTTTAAAGAATAAAGTTTTCGGTGTTTTTCCGTTATCGACAAAGTTGGGTAAATGAGTGTATTTAGGTATTTAATATATAAAATACTTTCCCGGGAATCGCGTAAGTAACTCAATTGTAAGTCATTAGTGCTACTTTAGACGGACCTATACGGATAAAATAACTGGGAGAAGAAACTTTTAACTAGTCGTTAGCATGATTTATAAGTTCTTGGTTAATAATAATATTAAAGTTCGAATAAATTCTAGTATTATCATTAAATAAAGGCAGCAAAACTCAAGCAAAAATGAGTAAAGATTAAATATTACAAAAGAACTCCCTGGCGTCCACACACACTGCTAGCCATAAATTTGATCGGGAAAAGAGGAGCATATAATCATATTAGGCTCCTCTTGGCCCTATGTACGATATATGCACGTCTTTGATGTCCACGACATATTAATAACATCGGAAATTAATAAGAGAATTATTAAACTAAATTAAAAATATCGTTTTAATAAAACATCAGTATAATATTTTCTGTAAAACATGACATTGGCTTGGTAACATATTTGAATGAAAAATAATAATAATGATTTATAATGTCTTGTTCTAATTGTTGAAATTGTAACAGTGGCTAATTCTTTAATAATTTGAATAAAACTTTTTAATGTAAAATATTTTATTTATAAGAAATTTTTAATTAACTTAATTGAAGAAAAACAATATATAATATTATATGTCTAGACTACGAAAATATATTAGTAAATGCAATGAAATATATGCTTTACTCTTATTATAATGGATACTAATCATTCAATAAGTCATAGTCGGTGTATTGTAGTTCTTGTGAAGAAAACTACCTTTAAAAGGTACAACGGAGATCGTAATGTGTTTTATTCATAATTGCTCTAAAATAAATTAAACTAATTTTGTAACTAAAATACCGCTAATAATAAAATTTTTATGCTTTATCTTTTATCCGCTAATATTTATATTTTTTCACATGACGTCATGTTCATTTTAACTTTTAATTCTACATCGTTACGTCACTTTGTCTGGTAATGCTTTTATTCAGTTAGTGATAGCATGTTCAGAAAATTGCAACTGAATTTTAAACCTGTTCCCCCAACCGGGTTGAAATTATGTACACACCTTTGCTTCTAATCCCAAAGCTATAAAAGCTTGATGTAAGGGATACCAATATCAAAATGTTAATTTTTGTTAATATTATATAAAAATATTTATAATTTATTTAAAAGTTCACAGTTCTTCTATTTTAATTCTATATTATGATCTTTAAAATTATGAATTTTTAAAAGATATCTTATATATTAATGCAGGATGCGATTTCGTTGGCACACTGTAGCTCGAGAACCACTAAAGGGAAAAATATCGTTGATGGCTCAAATCAAAGGTCTCATTATGCTACACTGCTGAAAAATAGTGACATAAAATCTCATTAGCCTAATTGCAAAAATTAGTCAAAAAATTAATTTTTCCCATATACTTTGCATGGGGAAATTTTGCGCGCGCTTTCAAATTTTTTGTATTATCTATTGTGACTAGCTGGTCTTAGCATACTAGTAGTCAAGAATAGAAGGAACAGAAATAAATAAAATTGGAAAGTAAAAGAGCAAGAAGTGACATTTAATAAGTGAAAGGAGATAAAAATAACTAAAAATAACTGGGAAAGGATGGAAGTGCCTGTCTGGATGTCAATAGAATATACAATAGTTTACAACTTACACAAATAATAAATCAGCTAAAAATAAATACTAACGTTGTTGGTTATTATATTTTTTATAAATAACTATTAACTTTCATGAGCTTTTAAAACTTATTTAAAAATTTACGTATATTAAAGTTATACGCTGGTTAAATCTTGAAAAATACTATAAATACTGTAAATACTATAAATACTGTAACTAGAACTTTTGGAATCGATAAAATTCTTACAAGAATTTCCAAGATGTCATATTTCTAAAGTATATACTAACTGTCTCTTCAGCATTCATCAAAATGATAGGTAGTTCGCGAGGCTCTCTTGACCAATGTAGTATTGATCCGGGTGCAATTAAAAACTTTGTTAACGTGGGCACTTCATGCATTTTAATTTGTTTTCGTTAATAATTCAAAAAGATTTTTAAACGGTTTTTACCGCAAAATATTAGTAAATCGTATTATCAAATTCAAAATTATTTATCAATGTAAATGATGTTTTTAAAAGATATCATATTAAAAAGACTAGTAAGTAGTGATAGCAGTTTTTATTGTAGGTTATCAACAATATAATAATGTGATTTTAAAATCAAAAATTAACCATAATTAAATTAAATTTAAAACAAAAACGCACTCAAAGCACTTATGTTAATCAACAACACAAATTGTCAATGTGCAAATGCTGACAGATGAGATAGGTCCATGTTTGTCATCAACTTAAAGTTGAAACCTTTTTAAATCGAAATAGCTTGATATCTATGGTAAAACGCACCTCAATTCGCTAGTAATGATATCGTTCCTAAGTCAATATTAAGTCGTGTTTGTGCTCAGAGGAACTAAAGTTAGATCTTATTTAAATAATAGGCGATATAGACTATATTACTAATGCCTTAACCAACATTGTATAGTTTATTATAAGACAGCAAAGAATACATAATGCATTTCGTCCTATGAATGTAGGCATGTGTAGCGGTCGGTCGGTCGACGTAGCAACAAAGCTACGAAATAATATTTCACTCAAGCGCTGTTCCAGTCAACTCGTCTTTACAAGTGTAGTCTATATTTATTAACTATTATGAGGTAACATTCTTTTCATATAATATTTATACTAATTTTAATGTCTAAATATAAACGAAATATTAATTTTTATGAATAGTGGTCATGAAGTTCATTATTACGTCAAAAAATATTAGTTAAATTTTTACTTTTCCTCTAATTCTATTATTTACTAAAAAAGCAACCTTTTAGTCATTCCTTTTATTGGATTTTTCTTTAGTTCTGTAATAGTTCGTACGATTATATTGAACATATATTGTATTTCATGAACTTTAAAAAAGAATTATATTTTTAGAAAAATTATACAGGAAACCCATTTTTTTAGATCAAAGGTTTCCTTAAAGTTCTTTGGCAACCACATATAATATTCTGTTAGATTCTGTTTCTGTTAGAAATAAAGATTTCTAAAATAGAATATTATTGAAGAGATTTCCAAATATATAGAGAAAATAATATTATAGAAGAAATACCAAATCGTTGGTGTTATGAATGTATTATACGATTATTGTCATCACATATGGTAAGATTTTTTTTTTTGAAAAAGAGAAAATAATGTATATATAAAAAAAAAGAAACAAGGCAGACGTTCAATGTTTTTGATAAAATAATTGCTACGTGTTCAGTACATGAAACAGAATTCAAAACTTTTATAAACTGCGACCTTTTTGTTTATTCGCGCACAACGAAAAAACTGTTAAAAGATTTTTATGATATTTTGTATGGTTAAATGTTATAACATCGATCAACGCATAGTCCGCTTTCTACTTAAAAAAATTGTGTTATGAAGAAACACAAAAACTGAATTTGACTTTGATTACAATACAAGAAAACTGCTACAAGATTTTTAATAAAATTTTAGTGTAGTTTTGGCTTCTCTTGTCTCTCTCTCTCTCTCTCTCTATCTCTCTATATATCTATTTAATCGCCAACACGTAGAGCCTTCTCACTTCTGAAAATTTACGGATTTTAATGAGCATATGCAAAAATTTGATAAGGTTATAATTATAATACAACAAATAGTGTAATTATAATGTACTAAACGAATTTAGTTAAATTTATGTGGTGATGTGTAAGAGTGTGTGTGTGTGTGTGTGTGTGTGTGTGGTGGTGAATTATCCAACTCATCATATACTATGCTTTTATATGCTTTAAGTCTAATAAGGGAGAAAGTGGGGGCAGAAGAAGTCGCTTGAAACGTCTAGCTTGCAATATAAATAGTGCTGTTCAAATATGGTTAAATTTCCGTCAGCATAAATAGGAAGAGTAGAATACTAGCAGAGTGTTTTTTAAATGGAAGTAAATTTAAGGTTTTTTAAGGATAAGGAACGTTAAAGGCTCAAATAGCAGTTTTTAGTTATTGCAAGTTCTTTACAGTGTCTAGGTACAGCAAGTTCTTGCAATAAATATACAAATGTAAGGCCATTAAATTAAGATGCGTTAATTTTTAGGATTATTTTATAGAGAATATTCATTTGCACACCTAGAAAACTCTATTTCTATTGCATAAAGATGGAGTAAGTAAATCCAATTTAAGGAACTCTCATCTGCCTTCACAACCCGACCACGATCATGTGGTTTAATTGTTTGCAAAGCAATTAAATTCAGAAGAGGTTTCATTGTAATGTGTATAATATTTATTTTCCAATTGAGGTAAGGTGTCAAATTGTATCAATTTATTTCAAATATAATGCATAATGTAGAATATGACACCGACAGACACATCTTAATTGTAGTTGTTGTATATTACTCGTTAAAGAATAATTTAGTCTCAAATATGTAAATAATTGCTAAGCGCGCTATTCGCACAGACGAACCATCAATATTAGAGCATTAACAAATGGTTCGACCGATTCTTTTGTGTTCAAAATGTGGAACGATGGAACTTTTTCCAACCAACACACAAAAAAAAAATAGTATGCGACAGGAAATTTTAAAGAAATAACAAATAAAATGTTCATCCAGTCTCGGGACAACAATCTGTGGATAGTAAAAAGTATTCTCTTGTATGGCATTCAAATTTAAAACCATTGGAGGAATAGGTTTCCTATATTGGGTGTGTTGTAATTAAATGACCCACTATAGGTACATGTTCTTTCAATGCTGTACTCTGCTAAGTGGAGTCAGGTCACTGATATGTCTCCAAGGAGTTAAATGAGCTTGTTACGGCATAATATAATTATTGTTTTACGTCAAAATTTTAGCTTTATCTTCTTGCAAATGTGAGTGCATCATAGAATTACTACGGCAGTTAGTTATTCTACTCTTTTTTCAATACCAAGCTTTAACATTAGATATGAATGCGACTGTCATAATTAATATAATGATTAATTGTAAGGTTATAAATAAATTAAAAGCGTATTCATGGGGTTTCTGGACAACTCATCTCCATGGACTTACCCTTTGGAGCCGTGGCGGAAGAGAAACTTAAGAAAAGTAGCAATATAGAAATAATGATAGATATAGATTGTGTTTTTATATAAATGAATTTTAACTCGACTATTCATCACGAAATGGGGTTGAGGTCTAGAATTAAGACTCTAAATATAAGTTTTTAGATCACGGCAGTAAAATTAAACTGAAATGAGTAGGATGTAGAACGATTGTGATTGAATTTTATGTATTGAATGTCGGATTTGTTACAAAGAAACCTTGTATTTGAATTAGTTATTGTTTGAATTTTATCGCTTGCATTTGCATTTCACCGAGTTTCAGAAGTCAAATATTATAAGGATCTTTCACTTAAAAATGTCGAATATATAAAGTTTTTATTTTAGAGCCAAGTGATAGTATTTTTTTAATCATATAATAAATTTTATATTGATATGCGAAAAAACAACAGTTCACTTGATGGTGTTGGTTATCATTAAATGAATTGTTATTTCTGATGGACTTGTTTTTACCATCGCCTACATGCAAAGAAACTGTGGAATGTTAGAACAAACTGCGCTCTTTTCGCCGATGTTATAATACAGGAAATGGATATTTTTATTCCAAACTATTTTACAGCTGTCAAGGAGAAATACAATCGTATTTTGAGATTCTTCAAATGGGAAATCGCTAGAGTGAATTTCAAAGTACACATAAGTTATAAGGGCTCTCTAGTGCTGCTGTCTGCAATATCTTCTAGCCGTCGCACCGGCTATTGCATTTTGAATGATGATATTCTGCTCATGTAACACAAGTTTTAAATGATCATTTGGATACTCCTATCTTAAATTTGAGTAACCATTTACCAAGACCATAGTGGACATATACCTCTAAAAATTCACAATATATTTTTTTTCCTCACCTTAAATATTAGTTTCTGTTCTTTCACTTCAGCCGCGTATTTAGTTAAATAATGTTTTGAGCGACCGACGTTTTTAACAAAATAAACACATTTCGTATTTAAATTTTTAAAAAAAGTTAAAAGAACGTACATAACTTTTTTATATTTCGTATGTTCTTCTGTTTATATTTTTTCATATTATCTAAGAGACAGGTTGTTATTATTGTATCAGTATGGTACCATCTATTATTATGTATGTATACTATAAGTGTACTCGAGAAAATAAATTAAGCTACAATAACAATACGACTTAAAGGTTTTGGCTTTTATTAAAAATTTGGTTTTATATATTTAATTTAACACTAAGGATGATTTAACACTAAACTAGGTCCACGCAAGCGGGGCTAGCCTCGCGACGCAGTCGAGTGCATCAATGTTTAGAGTTAAATATTGATATTTATTTATGGATAAAAATTATGATTTTATGTCAATACTTGTTTTGAGCAAATTTATAATTGCAAATAATATTAATCGAAAGGATAAAGATAAATGGGAGAAAAAGCGGAAAAGAATAGTTTAAAAAAATCGGTCAATAAAAAATCTGACTGAGGTGAAAGCACGTGAGACGCCTCTGAAATAGTGTAGTAGGAATGTTCGCGCGCGCGAATCAAAAACGTTCTATATGTTAACTATATGGGACACATTTTACCAATTATCCCGAAAACTACAATTACGATTCGGCTGATTTTCAATCCAGACCGGGTTTTGGTCATTATGCGCATGTGTGCAAAATTCGTGAATGTAGCTCGTAAATTGAAGGAGGAGTAGGGTAACAAAGAGTTGAAAATTTGAGTAGTAAAGAGCTTCGCTTCGCTCAGCTCAATAATCCTACTAATATTATGAATGCGAAAGTTTGTGACAATCCACATATGTATGTTCCTCTTTCACGTACGCACTCAACAACAAATATCGAGTTAATCGGAAAAGATAATAGCCTTTTGAGAGATATCATTTCATGCGCTGCCTAAGCCGTTGAAGTTACATGATTACATGAAGAATTACCTTCATGTAACTTCAAACAAACAAGTTGGTACATTAGTACATTGGTACCGCAGCCTTGTTTGTTTTAAATAGATCTAAATAAAAGACAGCGACGGCATATGTATTCGTATCGTATACCTTTTACAGCTTTTATATCCAAGACAGTGAGCCATAAATACAATTATTTAGTTACTTTATTAAAGTAGACATTTATGAGTACTAATTAAATTGTTATACAAATTTATGCAGTTTTTGTTTTTAATATGTAATACACATAAACTTTGTCTTTTACACTACGTAATTCGGGTGTGTAGTTTCAACTTAGCACAATAAGATTAACTGAATGAAGCTATCTAAGCGCCTACTTTGAGTCGGCGCGGCATGGTTTTTTCATCTACACATCACGCGAATGAAGCCGTGGGAGAAAGCTAGTATTGATACAAATGAGAATATATATTTTGAAAAAAAATTTTAGCCCCACATGGTAACTATGTGGATAAAATAATTATAGAGTTATTGTAATAGAAGTTTTAAATAATAATTATTTTGTTGCAATGTGTTTCGCGATGCTTCGAGTTGACTAGAAAACAATGCTTATTAGCATTAAGTCTATTTCTTGTTCTATTTTTTTTAACAATGAAAGAGTTGATAGAAGCTTAACCTAAATCTTAGGTTAAAAATAAACTACACAACTTTAATCTGATCTGCTACTCTAAAGTCTAAGTTAACCCAATTGTTGACATTAAAAGCTGTTTTAATTAACTTTTTTAAAGCTATATAAGTTATAAATTATTGCTATTAGCCTAAATAAAAAGACTACAAAACATAAAAGAATAAAATTCCTAAATTTAAGGGTAACTTCATCATTTTTATTTAATATTTTTCCGGCAGACTGAATATAATTTTAGTTTATTATACTTGACGTACAAAGCTTATCTCTCTTGTCTTTTCTCGCTAGCTTCAATATTACCGAATTGAATACCAGGAGTGCAGAGAGTTAAGTGAACGAAATAAATAATATCATGCCGTTATAACAATGAATATTTAACATTCTGTTTTTAGATAATTTTTATAAATTTCTTTTCTTTAAATATATAAAACCCAAATTAGTTACATATGGTTCTTTTAGTTTTTTTATTGATTATCAGATTTTTATGAAATAATCTTATATCTATTATGTATTTTACTATGTATTAACTTCTCTAGTAGAAGTTTCATTGTGTAACAGAGTTGTATTATTTAGTGTCTAGAAAGCTTAAGTGATCAACACTCAAAGTTTTCTGCTAACAATTTCAAATATCCAAATAGTTGAAGACTAAATATCTTCATTTCGAAAATAGGTATAGTTTACTTGATAAGTAAACTACGTACAGATGTTATGTATTTCGCAATAATATTTAATTCAGGAATACTATATGGTTATATTATTGAATTGATATAATTGGTTGTCAAAATATTTATTCAGAACTATTGACTAAATCAGAAGTAAAGATATAATTCTCAACAATAGCGTTATATTTTTTAAATAATTAAATACTTATATGTCATATTGCAATATGATATGATATTCTTTATCGTACCAAAGAATAAACAAACACAAATAAAAAAATACGAATTTCCGAGTTCCGAGTTATTCTTAAAAACTTATCTCTGTCAGGCTAAGGGTAGAGAATGTAATATGGCTGTTTATAATATTGAAATAAAGTCTAATTAATTTGATTGTAATAAAGTTTTATCTTTAATGCGAATCCATTGTCATGTATGCCGAAACTTAGTATGATTCGGATTCAAAAGTTCAGTAGGCCCACAAATGTATTTCAACCTCTTAAGTTGTGACAAGATAGCATATGTCGGCTCATTAAACAATTAGAAGACATTGTTCAAGAGCAATTGTTATAGGGAGTGGAAGTAAGTTGAGCAAACAAAGTTGCAACGATGCAGCAAAGTCAAACATTCTCCTGCTGACACTCTCCGACTGACTTCTCGACCTGTTACACGAGGAGTCCATCATAAATTCCGCTCAAATGTAACACATACACTTAAAACGGATTTACCGTATTATAGTAGTATTAGATATAGGCATTATTTTCACTAAAGTCAGTATTATTTTACTGCTAATAACCATATAGATTGATATATTGACAGATTTATTAGTTCATTTAGAACGTTATATTAGCATCATCGATCTTGAAAGCATTTAGGAGTTCAGTTGTATTACAGGCGTGTGCTTAAAATTGAATTTCTTCTGCATAAAAATCATAGGTAGAGAATGAGGTTTAACTTATAATATTAATACACAAAAGCAAAGGACATAATGTCACGTGACAGAAAAACGGCATTACTTAGAATCAGTAAGAGTGCAAATTATTTGCAAAAACTGTTTGCCGCGGTCTAAGTAACTATTCTATCAAACAGTTGTCACACTAGAGAACTTGGAAATAGCATATCAAAATCAAAAGCATCGAATGTATTACTGAACTCGTGACGTCATTACTACTTATAACCTGTTGATTTTCTATGCTCTGGAATATTCTCTTTTATCTTGACTAAAATAGTAGACATACTTGTGGTGAGGACGGAAGCCAGATTGGAGAGGGTTAGGACTACTCAAATGTTGATGATCAAAGCGTTCAAGTACTTGAGATAAGAAAGAAAGAGCGCGCGAAAGTTAATCAAAAAATGAGAATACATTTCGTGTTTTTTTGTAATGGTATCTGTGCGTCTGTTCATAAATTTAAGACTATAAAATTATTAATCATGGAAGAGAGTCGTAATAGAAAGAACGGAAATTATCGTCTTAAGACAAATAGAGGCAGAAGTAATAGCATGAGATTTTATTGCCATAATATTCCTTGTGACATCACTTTCGGAGAACCGACGAAAAATCTTGAATATCATTAGTATCAGTTGAATTTCTTCCTTAGAATTTATACTTTGCCCAATTTTACATTTTCTTGAAAGACATTTTCTATTACTCGTTCTAGAAGTCGTAGTTTCTTTTTACGTAGTCTAAAACTCTCCAATAAATTGACTGTTTTAAATCAGCCTGGAAGATCCAGATTTAAGCGCCAAGTTTATATAGCTTAGTTTATCTAACCACATATATAAAGGTATAAGTATGTCAATAAATGTAATACAAAAATTGGAACAATCCATACTGATTTTTTCGTGTGTTAATGCTGTCACCAAAAATAATTTTATTAGTGTAAAAATAAAAAGAAACTATGAAATTAAGCAATAAAATGATATGCTATTGCCTTTCAAATGTATTTTATTTACACCAATTTTTTTCAAATTCCCTCTTAGTTTTCTTTATTGTAATTGTAGCTTCAAAATTTTTTTAGGTTGAAATTGTTTTGAGATATAACTTTCCGGTATCTATAATTATACAATAATTCGTAGAAAATGTAAAAAGAATACGGTCAATGCTTTTATTTTAAACTCGGTTGCCAGCGACATGGTCTACTTCTCCCCAACTCAGTTTATACCACCTAAAATTTATAAAAATGCTTACTTTTAAAAAATATTTACCATACCGTTTTGCTTTGTTGTTATTTTATATTTTATAAATGAGGTACATCTTATCATTTTGTTTTTAGTTTATTTATATTTGTAAAACAACATTGAAGAACCGTTGAACAGAGGGGCCAGTATCAGAAGGGTTGCAATCTGTCAAAATATAAAATGAGCTCACACACAGTCAAAGAATCCTTTCATTAACATGGGGTTATTAAAAAGGGTCCGGTAATTTGACCTTGTAGTTGAATCTCGTTTTTACGGTATTTATTGCGAGATTAAAAGAAGTTATGTTACATGTATAACATTAACCAGGGTAGTATTAAGCAATCGTTAATATATTTGATAATTAAGTTGACTTGACGTGTTCTATATCCCACAGATTAGTAATAAAAGGTAATAATAATATCGACTCTTGGAATAAGACGTTCTTTGTAGTACGGTCTATTTATTAGTATTTTAACTTGCCACTTTAATTAATGCAAGTTTGTTGGTGTACCTCCGAAATTCTGTAATACAATGAATTTTATTTAAAAGATATTCTGAAGAATAACTTTACTTCATTTATTAACATCGGCACCTAGATAAGTATAATAATAAGCTTTTAATTGTATCCATAGCATGTTTCAATCATCACATGCTCTTAGTGGTGTGGGTAACAAACCTTACTAACAAAAGAAATCGTTATATCTTCAACTAGGTCATGACTTCGCCAAGAATATCAGAAAATAGTTCATCCATATATGAACTAAAATATTTAAGTAAGAGTTAAACCAAAAATATATAATAATAGTATTATAAATTTAGTTATTTCTATCCAAGAATCTGTAAAACTTTGTATCAATTACTAGACGTACATTACTTGTTTACTCTAGTTGCAGCTATAGTCCTAGTTATGTAATTTAAACGACTTAAAGCCTAATCCTTAACTTAGTGATATCACAGCAACAAACTATAGCCACTCTAACTATATCTATATGATCTAATAGATGTCATAAAATAAACCTAATAGATGGCAAATTTATCTCAGAAATATGATAGAAACTTTTTTTAGTTTTACTTAATTGGTAATGTCAGTTTTTTTTAAATATATTTACATGTATCGGTTGAATTTGTTTTTGTTTCAATTAAAATATAATTTAGTTATAACGTTATATTATATTAATTCCGTGTTAGTTATATCTGAAAATAAATAACTATATTCTCTAGTGAAAATAAAGAAGTTTTAAAGAAAAAACAACTCGAGTTACACCACCAAATACTAAGCTAAGTCTGTTTCAGTGAGTAAGAACAAAATTTATAACCTCCGCTCAAACTTTCAACACTATTAAACTTTTTACACTTTAAGTGCGATCGCGTGGGATTCTAGTGAAGTTATAAATACTTTAATACAAGTTAAAAAGAATGACCTATAGACATTATTTTTCCATTAATAAATATGGCGGAATTCGCAGCGGCTGCGCGTTATGAAATGACTTACCTTCACGACGCCATGTGTTAACAGGTGGCCTTCGCAACAAGTCGCGCGTCCTACAGGTCGGGGGCGTGCGGCGGCCGCGACGGTCCGGCGGCGACACGCGATGAGTCGCGCGAGACGCACGCGCGACCGGCCTCATCTCCCCCCATCGATTTTCGATGTACGCCGCCTTAGGCACGTTATTTACCCACGAGAACTACCGGTTCCCCTTCCTTACGTTTTCCTTATTCTTGAGGCCACTCACCCAGTATCATTCGACAACAAATCAAACTGTGTCCCTCAAAGTTACCAAATATGATTGTAAACAAGGTTAAGATTGAGTACTGAGTGCTACTATAAGGGTTAGTTGTAATTTCATATTACTATAAATACTTATTTGCTCAGTTGTTAATAATTAGTGAGATACCATATAGTTTAAAATATATTTATATAAATAGATGAGATTTGTTTATTGTACATTTAACATCATTTACTATAAGGATAGAGGTTATGAGACGATGTCAACACGTGACAACAACAATTTGTTTCACGTGTAAGTACTTTTCATAAATATTCATAGCATCCAATACCTACTTGCATAACCGGTGAACTTAAATTTTATTTATTAAATCTCTAAATAAGTTTCGTAGTGAATCTCGTAGAATTGCTACGAGATTACTTAATTTTCTTTGACGATTCTTTAGCAGTGGAAGTTGTTAACATAATAACTACTTTATAATTAACAATTCCAGAGCTTTATTATAAACATAGAATATTTTATTTAATATGTATTATTTGTGTCTTGTTGTTTAAATGATTGTATGTTTTTGAAAAATCTAAAAATATTATATTTTGATCATCTACTAATTTGGCACTATTAAAAATGGAGTTGTAAACAAACTTATAAAACCTTTTATTTCATGTTAATATTTAACAAAACTTTATCTGTTTTTATATTGTTTAAAAAATTATTAAAAAGATTGATTAATATCTATTCCTAAGTTTTATTTTCAATACATAACTTCAGCCTATACCTATTAACCTTCTCTTATATGTGTGTGATTTTCATGTAATCTAAGCTGTATGAATGAACATTTAAAAGCAAGATTTAATATTTTAAACACATGAATGTAAAAAAATTACATAGTAATATGAGTTATTGTTTAAGTAGGTACCTAATATTTAAAAAATAACACAACTTATAACTGCACTCTTTTGATGAACCCAAGAAATCTTTTGTTTCTTAAGGTCTGTGATTGAATATTGAGTTTTTATAATATTATACATAGATATACTTAACGTGGGCCTATTATACTATATTTAACTAAAATATAATGTTACTAAACAATACAAAGTTTTTTGTTATAGATACATAAACACAACTATATATAATTTTAATTGTACATATATATATATATATATATATATATATATATATATATATATAACTAGTTATTACATGTTAAAAGCTTTACAAACTTCTTTCTTATCATTTTATTAAAAAAGTATCAAAGTTTTGTAACCTTAAGACATATGTCAATACTGCAAATAAAAAAAAACCTGTCAGACTTAATCTGTTTATACAATTACTTTACATATTACTTAATACTGAGGTTTGCAATTTATTTTAATATTTTAAAATGACAGCAAAACCAAAACAATTTGCACCATTTGGTTCAAGTGCAAAACGATTTGGAAAAATTACTGTTCATCCCAGCCTTGATCCAAGTGGCCTCTACGCTGTAAGACCAGTTTGTTGCGACCCCTGCCTCTACCACCCCCAATCAATCAATGAAATATTTAGAATAAACAGAAATAGAAAGAATGTCAAGGATCCATGGCGGTACAAAAATGAGTTGGAAGAATGGGCGCGAAATTTAGGATATAGAAACCAAAAAGTATTAGAACAGAGAAAGTGGTTCAATTCTATATTGGGCCCCGCGTGGCAAGGCATACCCGAGGTTACAAAATATGAGCCTGCGTGCAAAAATTTAGGTTTTGGGAGAAGTGCTCGGTTTAAACCTAGTAAAAATAACCTACCTGGCCCGGGTGCGTATTACCAGAGTATCCCTTACAAGTCACCGTACGGGTCACATTCTACCAGGCCAACTTTTGAGAGAGAAGAAGCCTGTCGATTTAAAGATACAACTTTTAAATGGTCATTGGCACCCAATCGCTATACAATCACAGATAAACAAGCCATTGAAAACAAATCCAAGAAATTAGTATCATTACGAGGTCCATACGATCTTTTTACAGGGAAACGTGATGGAAGTACAATAAAAACTCATTTTAGTACATCAAAAAAATGTGCAGCAGCTACTTGGCCTATTGCGCTGAAAGGAACCCTAGATAAATACGACAAATCGCATTTTGGTACAATGAATAAAACGAATCGCAATCTTCCTTATAGAGGACGCAACGCCTTAGTAGATATAGCGATGTGTATAAAGAAACCAAGAGACCCGGGTCCCGCGCATTATAACACAGACAAGCCTAAAACTTTCAAACAAAATAAGTGCGGTTTCAATAGTAGTTACGATAAGCCACCTGGGTACAAGCGCGTCGTAGTATGGCCTGCTGTCGGTAGATATAAAGCGCATAGCATCTCTTGTGGCATCTTAGGTCAAGGGCACCGACATGTTTTTCTTAGCAGACAGGAACGAACCATAGGAGCTATTATACCGCAGCCCATGAATTCTTTTTGATTTTATTAATCGTTATATTAAATGTAATAATTTAAAAAAATGACTTTAATATGCTGTAATTGAATAATCTGCCACATTTATTAATTTTAGTAAATCACAAAATATTCACAAAACAATAACATTTATAATTTTATTCTAATTCTATCTAAGACCAACAGCAATGTTTGTTCCCGACTTTGAGAAATGTCGCATTTGTTATATTGAACGATAATTTATTAACACACCAAGTCTTATTAAAAAATTTCATATTAATTGAAGAATACAAAAATATCAATTTTAATCTAGTGAGGAGAGTAAGAGTGGAATAGAGTAATCATTCTATCATTTTATTGATTAACATACTTATTTAACTAATTACATACGCCGGTACCACATTGAAGTTAAAGATGTAACATATCCATAGAAAATAGGGACCAACTGCTACCCAGATCATCTGCGCCCGCGCCACTCAAACATTCCCCTTCCTCTTCGTTTCATAAAACAAATTAATATTTAAGAATTCTTATAGTTTAATTTGTATGTGTAGTTCTATTGCGCTGTATCGACGAGCAGAGATATAAATACTACCTCGAATTAAGACTAACCACAAAATCTTTTAAAAAAGTTTACATCAGATATATAAATAGCCGTTCCGTATTATTTCTGTATTTATTTCAAAGAAACATTTGTTCCGCGAATAATAAGTTTTTAACACGAATTGCAAAATAATATTTTTGTCTTCAGCCGCGAGTGACTCCTATAAATATTGGAATGTTATAAAAACTATATTTAAAGTATATTTGGTTTATAAATTCAGAACAGTTACCAGACCTACATATATCAAATTCAAAACAAAACATTCAATATGATGTAATATCTATAGGTAGGAGTAAGTAGAATATACTTTTCATATTTTCCCAAAAATTAAAAGAATTGGTCCTCGTCGTTACTATTTATAACTTTATAATTTCTTATATAATAGTTAAGAATTACACAAAAACGCTTTGCATTACTCTGGCAAGCAGATTACTTATAGAATTAATTTTGTTGAATGTTAGGGGAATAGTAAAAATATGCATTGTTTAAATAAAATGAATTCCAGTTATAATTTTAAACAGTTTAATACTTCCAGTTATAGAATATTCTCGTCTAAATCAAGTGAATACAGTGATATGAGGTATGAGCAAATCAGGATAACAGGATTCTGTGTTGACCAACGCGTGTATGTATGGTACGCTCCTGATTCACCCATAACGAGGAAACCTAACTAAAAGCTTCAATCATATTTCATTATCATCTTAAAATATGCAAATTGTATTTCCTACTTGCAACATTATTAACAGGTATGAGATACTCTTGCAGCCTAAATATATATTCTATATTACTCTTACGTTTCATTAATCATATTTACATCTTAAAAAGTGAGTTTTGGTTTAATCAATAATTAAAAGAATAATTACACACATGTATACAGATGTTACAAGTTTTATTGAATTCTATTGTAAAGCTGTTGTAAAAAAACTCTTTTTTAAATTAGTCAATATTAGCGCTACTGTAAGAATAACTTTTGTACAAAAAAAAAACAAGTAAATACACACATACATTACATATCAAAATGAAGAAATAAAGAAAATGATCAATTAATTATAGTTAATATCAATACCTACTTATTACAATACATTTTTATGGAGTCAGGGGCACTGTTAATTGCGTACAGAATTAACGCACTTGTCTCATGGCAGCTAAGCGAATATACATCAAATCAGTTGAAAATAAACAGTTTAGTGTCTCTGACAAAATAGATATTTATATAGACACATTTTTAAAAAAAAAATTCCAAAAACTAGACGTGTACATTTTTATTTTCGGATTTTGCACATCTTTAATATAATTATTGTTGTTTCTCTTCGAGGTTTTATAACTTTAGAATAACATCAAATGACTTATTATTGAACAACTCCTCAAACATACAGAATATATCTGTCAGTAAATCGCCGTGTTGACCCAAACCCTACCAAACACATTTTTTGTCGTTTACTTTTAAATACATATATTTATTACCGTTTTTACCAAGTAAACAACATTAGCGATTAGACTTTATAAATAATACATTTATAATAGAGCTCTTACTTCTTTATAAATATGACCAACTTGAAGAGGTAACGAGATAATTTTAATTTCAAATAACATTAATAATGATAATATACAATCATTCTCCTAGGATTATCCCTGTATTAGCCGCTCCTCGTTAATCTAATCATTTTTAAGTTTTACGATTTATATCAGGGATGAAAAAATAAATAAAATAAATAAAATAAGCTAACTCGAGAACCCTACTTGGACAACTTTAGTTTTGTAGGCAATATTAAAAGATATACTTAAAAATATATATCTATTTGATTAAAACTCACGTTAACGTAAACTTCGATTCAATTCAAATTAACATAAAACTTCAATAAAATGATCGATACACGTATTGAAAACAATGTAATTATGTAATCTTTACAATTTTAATAATTTTATTATTATTATCAATTGGTACTCGATAACATATTTGTCTAAATAAACCGCTAAGAATATAATTGTTAAAATTATCGCAGTTTTATTACGATGGATAAATAGAAAAACAAATGAATTAAAATAATAATATTATGATATGAAGTTATAATAAAGTTAAAATATTCAATAAAGAAATAGTAGAAATCGTAGAATAATATAAAATTAAGTTATATTACATTGAATGACCGCAGTGTATTGAAAGTTAAGTACATTTTTTTTTCTCTTGTATTAAGTAAATATCGATTTTTTCTTTATGTAAAGCAATACAAATGGCATATTAATTTAATAGTAATTATTTATTTATAATTACATGTAATCCCATGAACATAAATTAAAAATAGTTATACCTATAAAGAATTCTTCGGATAAGTAAGTTTTTTTTTTGTATCTATGAAACTAATGAGTCATACTGACAAATTAAATTTTCACACAATGAAGTGAAAAATTCATAATCATTACATTACCGTGACTTTTTTTTTGTTTCTGGTGAAGCAGTTTTTATTAAGGTTAATATATTTTGTTAATACATTCTATCCACACTTTAAATTGTTGGATGGAGTACAGATACACTCTACCCTGTATAATAAATAGATGCATATTATGCTAATTTTGAAATAAAAAACTATATTTTTACTTAAAACAATTATGCAATTGATCGTACACGTTTAATAGAAGAATATTTGACACTTAGTGTATGAGGCCCGTGGCAAAATCACCAGGTGGGGCCCTTCCGTTGACATATGCTCGGTCTTTGAAATCGGGGCTTCTTTCAGGTGAGGGCCCGTTTCATTTTGGCACCCTATTGTTACACCACTGCTGTCATTAAATAGATGCTCTCGTGATGAAAACTAAGTATCATAATGTATATGAAGACAATCACTTCACACGTTAACTTTTTTTATAGAAATTCTTACCTAAATTCTAAATTATACTATCTATCATTATATTCACACGACATTTAGACTTCGGACATTTAGTCTATATGTTATCAATAATTTAAGTTTACTATTTATCTGGTTAAGTGAAATCCTCTGCAGGTCATATTAGACTCAAATAATTTGATATGATTTAATTTGACTCGCGCATATTTACACATTTTATTAAGCACTAGTGAAATTAACTAAAATGTTAAACGTAAAAAAAACGCAACGATAGTTAAATATAACAAGAATCCGGGATATTTAAGATTTATTTCTTCTTAAATTAAAAACGTCATAAGAAATTATAAGGTTCTCAAATTATACTTACAAATAGCAATCGATTTTCTTTTGTTTCAGTCGTATTTAAATAACCACAACGACTACACCTGACACAATAATAATATCTGACTAACCAATTGTTCTAAGTGCGTTTTTAGAATCTTGTTAATCATATATTTTGTTTGCAGGCACGCTGCCTTAGCGCTTTTGAGATAGTTCTAAAATCGACCTGCGATATATATTTACTCAAAAACTTTTCTTTTGAGCGATTTATTAGATAGTACTTCAAATCAATCGCTTAGCTGCCATGTTCATTTTCTATTTTATCACAGATCAAAATATAAAGTGTCTTTTAAATTGTAAAATTGTGTCCTAAAATGTTTCTCCCATCTGTTATCTGTTTAGTGAACATTAAAAAACAAGACATCCTTAATCAATCTAGGAAATCTAAGTATAACTAAGAATTTTAACCTCGATAGAACCTAAAACTAACTGTAAACCGCGTAGGCGTAACTTACAATATACTAAATGCTTCACCGTTGCGTGCGTCGGAAGGCCTTACGCATGCGCCTGCCGGACGTGTTGGGAGCAGTACCTACTGTGAACTGCACCTGGGGGCTTGCCCCGAAATTATACACGCCCTGCTGCTGTTGTTGCTGCTGCTGTTGTTGCTGTTGCTGTTGTTGCTGAAGATGCTGTTGTTGGGGTTGCTGCAATGTTATTCACATGATTTACAAAAATATACTCTTTTTAGTTTTTTCCTTGACTTGATATAATTTTATTTTTACAATAAAAAAATAAGCTCTTAAATGAATTACTTAATAGCATCTCTAAAATGTATACTTAATAGCATTAAGTTAAATTACCTGTCCAAAGCCGAAAATCCCCGACGTCTGCTGTTGCGCACCAAAATTGAATGCCGGTGGTGGTGCAGTATTCATTGATTGATTGATATTAGGTGAATCAAACGTTGGAAACGAAGGTATGGCAACGCCGAAAGAAGGGGTTTGGCTGGCGGGAGTAGAGTTTCCAAACATGCCTACTGGCGGGGCAGGATTACTTGGTGGCGAACCAAACATATTGGATGCCATCGGACTTGGTGCGGCATTCCCAAATGGATTTGGATTGGTCTGATTAGACATACCAAACATTGGTCTGGATTGGCTCGAATTGTCAAAAGCCGGACCTGTGTTGAAAGGCGTCGACGTTGTACCAGGTCCAAAGGTGAAAGGTCTCTTTTGTAAATTACTCGAAGTATCATTGGAACCAAACATATTGTTCGGAGTGTTATTGTTTCCAGATGCCCACATATTTTCCTTTTGTACAGGGGTATTAAACATATCTCCAGAGGCATTCGGTGCATTGTTCGTCATTAAATTATTTCCCATACCTAATGGGTTCTGGGATAAGCCATCCATAACATTTCCTTGTGGCAATCCATTACCCGTAGTCAGACCACTAAGCGGGTTATTTCCTCCCAACATAATTGGCAAATTATTTCCAGTTACACTTCCTCCCAAATTGCTTGCCGGCAACATATTACTCGCGGTCATACTTGGTGGGGGCATCATAAACTTATTTGTCGTTGAGTTATCAGGAGTTCCCCCAAAAGGCATTTTGAACATTGAAGGAACTTCAGGTTTACTGTCTCGCCCAAAGGTGAAACTAAAACTAGGCTTTTCAGCTTGTGGTGCTGCAGTTGGTGTGTTTTTGCCAAAACTGAAAACTGGTGTGCTAGGAAGTGCGGACACTACAGCTGTTGTTGTGGGAGTCTCGTTCTTTTTAAACATTGTCAGTGATGGTGGGTCCGTCTTTTGGAAGAATGATATTGAAGTGCTTGAGAGTTCATTCTTTTGGAACATTGGCATTGAAATTGTTACTGGCGCTTGGGACGTGGTAAAAGAATTAGTTTCGGTAGATGGAATTGGCTTAAACATATTGTTTGAAAGCTCATTCCCAGGTAAACTAAATGTTAGATTGGATGAAACAAATGTATTGGTTGCCGTTGTTAATGTTGGCATAATTGTGTTGTTTGGTGCAGTGAAAGACGATTTAAATGCCGGTATGCTGTTTGATATTGACTTATTTAATATAGATTCATTAGTTAACGAAGAACCAAACACAGCAATGGATTTTGGAACTGTTTCAATTACGGGCAATTGAGATTGGTCAACACTTGGAACTTCTTGAGCTCGTTCGGAATCATTAACAGTAGATGCACGAGTCTTCTTAGGATGCACTGATGGAGGGCTAAAGATTTCAGTGCTGAGTTTAAATGCTGGTGTTGGAGTTGGTATTGAAGTTTCTTTCGGTATGCCGAAAGTGAAAGCAGCCTTTGGCATTTCTTCAACTTTATTCTCTACTTTTTTAGAAACTTCAATAGCTGGTTTTTTGTTTTGTATACCAAAGGTAAATGAAGGAACCTTTGATATATTATTATTATTAGTTTCCTGTTGTGGGGTTGCTGAGCTTATTATCGTCACAGATTTACATTCAATTTTATTATCAGTGGCATCCTTCTTTGGATCAATTCCAAATTTAAATGTATTTGCTGAAACACCAAAATTAAAACTTTTCTTTTGAGATTCTTTAGTTAATCCCGGCTTCTCTGTTTCACAGCATACACATTTGCTCTTATTGTTGTCATTGCGAACAAAACAACTTGGACATTCCCATTTGTCAACTTGTGTTTTTACAATTGTCTGTAACAGTGAATCAGTATTTTTGTTAGTTGAAACTGCAGCCTGTAAACTCTGTTGTTCCTTTCTGCTTACTTTCAAACCACCACAAGCCACACATTTTTCATCACTAGGCTTGTTTTTAATCCAGCAATCTTCACATTTCCAATCAGCTTCTTGATTTTCTAAATTTGTTTTAGGTAAAGGTTTGGATATCATCTGTGAATTCTTCGCCCCGCAGCATACACATTTGTCTTTTTTTACATCATTCTCCACCCAACAATCTTCACACTTCCAGTTAGACTTATTACTTGATGCAGATACTTTTGAATCAGGTTTATCAGCAGATTTTATTGTTTTTAAACAATTACCACATGTGTCATTAAATACCTGTTTGCTACTAACTTCGCAAGCACAATTGTTAGGGACAGGAAGTTCGTTTGATTTTTTCGTTTTGGCACCTCCACAGCAAACACAAGTTTCTGATGCCACATCATTAGCCACCCAACAATCACCACACTTCCATTTTTGTTTCGTCTGTGTTACAATTTGTATACTAGCTTCTTTTTCTTGCATAATAGGCTTGGAATTACTGTTGCTTAGGTCCTTTCCATTCGATTGTTCTATGGATCGCTCAGGACTTCCAAAAGTGAAGGTTGCTGAAGGCATCACAATTTTATCATTAGATATTTTAATAGGACTAGAAAATGTATATGAACTACCATTTTTCCTATCATCTGGCTTACTTGTAGGCTCCTCAATCCTTGTTGCTATTGGTTCTGAAATTGAGTTTGTTTCTTTTGGCTTTGACTCTGTAATTTTTTGTTTATCAGAAAACGAATGTGACAGGGGAGTGTCGAGTGAAAACTTCGGTAAATTATTTTTATCTATCTGTAATACAGCTGTTGGTAGTTCAACAATAGGGATTGCATTAGTCTCATTTGCTGTTTTATCTTCACGATTGATTCTAGTGACTCTAGCCTTAATTTTCGAAGTATGTTTTTCTTGACTGGCTTCCTTGGGAGCACTGAAAACATTATATATATTGTATAAAATAAAACACTACTGATTAACGTTATTATTTATACAAATTAAATTAGATTAATTATTTCAATATTTAGATTTTTATGTGGACTTCAATGATATACCTTGATGTGCTAACAGGGTATGGCATAGAGTTTATTGAACTACTGTGTGATGCTATTATTTGCCGCGCAGTACTAGTGGTATTCATAAGTCTCGACTTATGTTTTAGTTGTAGTATTGAAGCAATACTTGGCACATGAAGTTCTTGTCTCTTGTATGCTTAAAGGAAGATTATTGATTAGCACAATACTTACAGCTACAAGATAGCATAATAAAATTTATATATTGAAAAACATTTATAAACATCATAAAAACTAAAATTAGCACAAAAATAACTTACATCCTTCTTTGCTATTAATTGCTGTAGAAACACTACTATTATGAGAGGTATCCAGATTTTTTTCACTGGATGAATTCACAAGGCGTGAAATTCTTCGAGCTTCTATGACTGGTGAAGAATAATTTTCTAATAAATCCATTACACGTTTGGCTGAATGGCTAATATTTATACTATTATTATTATTATTGGAACTGTGTACTAAAGGTTTTGTTTTATCTTTGATGTTTGGCTTGTTCACATAAGAAATGTTTGTTCCTCCATAAATGGGTCTTGATGTATAAAATGGGGTACATAAAAGTCCAGGTTTAAAGTATGGTTGGCTAAGATCCTTGTATGTATTTAATGAAGACTTAGCTGAAAATTCAAAAACAGTTAGAAATATTTAAATACTACAGTAAATTGTTGACTAAATATTGTTTATTCTTTCCTATGTTATTTAATATTTACC
Source organism: Mechanitis mazaeus (assembly GCA_959347395.1). NCBI lineage: Eukaryota > Metazoa > Arthropoda > Insecta > Lepidoptera > Nymphalidae > Mechanitis > Mechanitis mazaeus. Next base: position 9,887,783 of record OY365748.1, on the reverse strand, counting down.
ACAGGATTGTTCAATTCTGTCTTCAACACCAAAAAGTGACTTTCGTGTTTGCACAACTGAAGAATTCATGCCCATCATTGAATCTTGATAAATGTACATAGAGGGTTCTTTTTCATTGTCATTTATGGTAGACGCTTCACTTGGAGAGCGTGAAGGTGTAGAAACATAGTTTGTCTCTGGTCTAAATGCATTTTTAGAGGACGATTGGCTATATGTGTCTATAGTATCAGTATTAGTACTAGTACTTTTAGTCTGCAACAAATTTCGAAATCATTAATGAATAATGCATAGAGTATTACGAAAATCTAGCCAAGTTCTATGATGAATCAATGTAAACAAACCAAATTAACATCATCACAACTTAGAGTACCAAAAAAATTTTAAACCTGTCATTTATTAGAATACTGCACATTAGCAAAATTCCATTTTAACAAAGAGTTACTTACTTCTGGTATGTTATAGCTTGATGTGCCTGGAGTGCTGTAACGCATTCTCTTGGATGGAGGTTGGGATAGTTGTCTTCTTTGATTTGGAGTTCTGAGACCATCATTAGCCTCATCCTCTGTTGAGGAATCAGTTGATTCTACTACTGTTGATCCATTAGTATTGGAAGGACTTGAGGAGCTAAACCACTTTGTAATAGTAGCAGGTAATAATCCAGACATCCGTGATGTTACGCTCTTGACAAATGACTGAAAAATATATTTTTCTAATGATAATTTAAGTTTTATAAAGGTTTTGTATCATGCTTTTGTTAAGACATCATCATATATGAGGGGACCAATGAAATCTACATACTTACTGCAAACTAAACAAAAAATAATTTAATAAGTTTTATTGTAATATTTTTTTTTATTATTTAATCTATTATATTACTTTATATATGAATGAAAATAAAATAAAGATTTTAAAAGGTCATTTTGATGTTCTTTATATTTGTAAATGTAAGATTAACAAATAAGTATACAAGCCAAGCAAAGAAATAGCATTGCACATGTATATCAATGATAAGATAAATTAAAAATAAATTATGTAGCAATATGGTATGCACTTAAAAGATTTCATTTTTTGCTAGACACACTGACAAGGCAAATGCATTGCTTTATACAAAAAATATATAGTCATACATATTCAGAATATTTTTTTGAAATTAGATAAATATATTTTTATTTATATATTGATATCCAAGTGTTTATGTTTTAATTAATGATTTTCTAAAATTTGATAAAAGATGCTTTTATAGAAAATTGTATATAAAAAATATATCTTAATTATTTGACTTCAAATAGTCAGTGATAGTGATAGTGGATTACTATTTCTGTTATTAAAACTTTATGTATGGCAAACAAACCGGTTAAAATTTGAATAAGGTAAAGCATCAAAGTACTCACTTAGAAAGTCATATTTATTTAATTATTATCCATTTATAAAGTAAATAAGAAAAACAATAGAGCTTTCTAAAATTATAGTGTTATAAATGTGACTATTTGTAAATTTTAATGTTTGTCCATTCAATACCAAAAAATCATTTGATAGATTTCTATATAATTTATTACACCAACAATCGCTGAGTAAAGTACATAATTTCCAATTTAAAAAATATCTTTAGTAGTTTTAAAGTGATTTGACATCCATAACATGAACGTCTGTATTCTTTAAAGGGAAAATTAATTCACTAATATAAATTAATCACAGCCATATTCCTTTGATAACTAGAGTTCGAGATATTTGTTAGCATTTATTAAGGAACTTGTACTGTAACATACTGTATCAGCTAGAGAACTTTAGTAGTAACACAATATTAAATAATTAGTAAAAACTACACACAAACTTCTCTATAATAGCAAGAACTATTCACATTTACCTTTCAATCATGACATATAAATATATTTTTTTACATTATCTATAAATTACATAAAACTGAGTAAAAAAGTTATATTAAAAGAAATACTGCTAATTTGCCCCTCTGAAAATTGGAAAAAATTAAATAGAAATATAAATGTCTAATACAGTCTCAGCACTCTTTATTTATTTTAGTAAAAAGTAATTAATTCAATATACAAGGAAAAAGAGACCATGCTCTTCAGAACAATCCACCTTTGGATAGATGTATAACTAATAACAGGTGCTATTTTAGACATTGTATTCTAGGTAACTAACTATATATGTTCTTCCACATTGTATTTTAACTACAATCGGAAAGCAGAGATAAAAACTATTCTCAATATACAAAGAGAAAAATATTAAATCGCCTTTAAAATCATCTTATCCATATAACAGTTTAAAGAGCATTTGCAAAGAACATATGAAGATATTTCAAGAAATATATTACTAGTTTTGAACTTAGATATGGAGGATAACAGTATTTACTGTCGCTATCGCTAAGCAGAGCGTCATCTTCATATAAAAATATACATCTACGCCGCTACGCGTGAGGCCAGAAATGTCGCCAAGAGCGGGAATTTGATGTCAACTTACATCGTTAGCTTCACTATCCGACCTTGACCTCTTCGGTTTTCGTGGTGAAGGGCTCGCACTCATTTTGAATCTTTAAAAATATAAAATAAAAACTACCAGCACCGACAATATTAAAAACTTTATTTTCGGTTTAACTTAATCACAACTGGCAAAAACGTGACAAACATGGCGTCACTGTACTGTCAGAAAACTACTCATTTAACGATTCATGGAAAATTTTAAGATTACGGTGATATTTAAAACAGCATAAGATTTTTCACATAATTAAACGGCGTACCAAACAAAGTAATATTACTATAGTATTTAATTATATTAAATTGACGACAAATTTCACGTTACCGCTTATCTAGCGGTGACTCGGTGTCAAGGATGTTGCCAACTTGCCACTCAGAAAATCTAAAACACCAAACTGCTATACAACTTTTACTCAAATTACATAGCAGTTTGAGTAAAATTTAAAGCATTTAAATGTTTTAGATAAAAAATAAAATTCATTAAAAATTTATATCTTTTAACGATAACAATAAATACTTTTTATTTTATAATGCAGGTATATATAGATTTATTTAGAATGTATTTATCGGTATGTATGAAATAAAATGAAAACCGTTTTCATATTGTATATTTTGAAAATAAGTTTTAAAAAATATATTTTTGCATAGTTAAAGCTAGAATATGTTTTTTAATCTGTGACTCCTATTTTGGGGGGACTGATAAACTTAAAGAACTATTTATTTTTAAAACTATTCTCCTTTTAAAAAATTTAGCAATCTAAAAGTTGACAAAATAATGACAAAATAAAAATAAACAAGACTATAGGATTTTTCATAGGTACTACATGTGGTATATTCTTTAATGTTGCTACCTTTTAATCGATAATCAATATTGATTTGCACACTTGCAACAACTTGCACTTATACATCTATTTAATATTTTTTTTTAAATTTAAATATATATAAATTAATACTAACTGCTCCGGCAAACGTTGTTGTCTAAAGTAACAAAAAATGTAAGCACTTATATCGCTTTTCAAAAACAGGGATCGATGTTAAAAGGGTGAAAATTTTGAATTATATGTATTGTTTTAATCTCCGACTATAAAATTAAAAAAAAAATAGTAATAAAATAAATAAGTTGGCATTAAATTCTTATTCTTGAAGATTTCAATGCTATACGTTAAAGAGAAACGTTGATCTCAAGGTCTCGTAGAGAACAAAAAGTATAACGTATAGCTTTGAAATTTTCATAGTTTCTATTCCTTTACAAAATAATGTTTTTGTAACACGTTAATAATATTACTGTATGAATAATTTTATCTATCAGATTTTTTTTATATAAAATCAAATTTGTATAATGCAATTGCGTATGTCATTCCTATTTCTAATATATAAAATTCTTGTTTCACAGCGTTTTTGTCCAAATTTTGCGCTTTTCCGATTCTTATGAAAATTTGTGTTTATATTCAGTAGATTTGAGAATAACACGTAAAATAATTTACATGTCCCTAAGTGATAAGAATGCTCCAACTTATTTTTTTAAATTATTTTTTGGTATGGTTTTTTATTTGATTTTATTTATTATAAAAATATAAGTTTGCGTCTTTTTGGTTTTAAGGTAATTTGCTTATTCTGCACTTTAAGAAAAAGGGTGATATTTATAAATTCACACATGCATTGCAAAAGGTCTTATGTCTGAATATACAATAACACAAAAACTATTATTAAAACAATATATATATTTTTTATTGAACCAAAATACTGTATTCTAAAAATAACTAACCCACCCCAATTTCATGGTGTTTATTTGATGGTATTTATACATTCTCTTTCTAATTTACCAAATTCGCTCACCTTTTCTAAAAGGATTAATAAAATGAATAGATCTCAGTTTACTAGGCTTGAGTAGTTTCAGATGTACTAGGTAGTAATTCTTTCTATATATAAGATAATTTAAATAAATATAAAGCTCACAGAGTAGTCAAATACACTACAAAGTTTGAGACTTATTCAAACTCAAATAATTTTAGACTAATTTAGTTAGGCAGGTATGCATACCAATTAGAATAATTTCTCATGTTAAAAATTTTGAAATACAGGAGCATGAATGTGTTAACCATACTATGTATACATATATTTTAATAAACAAAGTATAAGTAAATAATTAATTGGAATTAAATGATTTCTTAAGGTTAACTTTTATTGATTATTAACAAATTCACAAAAAAAAGTACTGAAACAGGATATACTTCATAAAATATTATATTTTTTATTATTTTGGTATATATGCTCTTTCAATTTTCACATCATCTACAGGACAGTCATTTGTATCACATTCTACTAATCCAATTCTTTTCACAACAGACATTCCAGATTGAACTCTTCCAAAAATGGTGTGTTTACCATCTAGCCACTGTATTGGAGCAAGGGTTATAAAAAATTGTGATCCATTAGTGTTTGGTCCAACATTGGCCATAGATAATATTCCAGCACCCGTGTGCTTCAAATCATTTGATATTTCATCATCAAACTGTGGCCCATATATAGATTGACCACCTTTACCAGTCCCCGTGTGATCACCTCCTTGCACCATGAAGTCTCTTATAACTCTATGAAATTTTGTATTATTATAATATCCTCTTCTTACTAACTCCATAAAGTTTCGACAGCTGTGTGGAGTGTGTTTCCAATACATTTCCACTACAATTGTGCCCATTCTGAAATAATTATTTTTTTATTTATTAAAATTTGGAAAAAAAATAATAAGGTAGTTGCACTTTTTTATTCATAGAAGATAAGGGTTTAATGAATTACAATAAAAAATATATCTATAACAATCTGTCTGTCTGTTTAACATTTAAAAATTAAAAGATGATATACATAATTAAGCTTTTTATTTTAATGTACCTTATAAATATTTCTTGTAGGAATCATAACATTCTCTCTCAGTAAGAGGTATAATATCCAAATAGACATTCATTACACATATTGTTAAGTTACATATTACATTTTAAAATATAATTAATAATATGCAATATTTTAGACTTACGTAGTTTCTATTACAGCGACTGGTGGTTGCCATGATTTATCTGGAATTCCAGCATTTGTATATCCGAGCATCATTGACTTTAGGTTGTGTGACTTGTTCAATTATAATTAAGAGCCAAGCTTTATTGATATATAACTTTTGTTATTATCCTGATTTCGATACGTTCCTAGATATGTGAATGTCATAAAAGAATCTGCAGCTGTTAAAAATAGTTTCAGTTGTAAGTAAACAATTAACGAAATAAGCCGCGTTTTATATATGACAATAAATATGCCAAATGGCTATAGATTATAGATGAAAAATATTTATAAAAGAGTATACAATATTTTATAAGCCATAGCCATTGTTCTAAGTCTATTTAAGGTTATGACTATTTTTTAAACCAAAAAAATATATATATATAATAATACTTTTAGGATTTCAATATTTTATTTACGAATATTTTCAAAAATTATATTAGTTAATCCTGAATAACCAAAAAATAAAACAATTGGAAATATAAAAATATTTTATTTATTAATAAAATGTCGCATAACTTTTACTTTTTCCTTTTTTTATATCAAATAAAATACTTTCCACTAAAATTTTCAAATATATTCAAATTAACTTTGACTGTAATTTTCTTGTCATGTGAGGACCATTTCGTTGATTTTAATTTAAAACTTTGTACTTCGAAGGAGAGAAATAAACTTTTGAAAACAAGTATAAATTGCAATTAGTTAAAGTCATTGTTAGCTAAAGTTAGTTGAGAAATAGAAAGATCTAATATTACCTAAATAAATTACGTATATTTATATAATATTCAAGTTCAAGTTAGTTCTTCGGTAATTTTGAGTGTGAAATTTTTTTGTAATATTATGTTTATTTTATAAAATACTATTAACTTTGAAAAAATATTAATAACTGAAATAGTAGGGCAGATTAAGAGGCACAGAGTATATTAAGAGACGTTTTAAGTTCAAACCATAGACAAAAAGTATATCTAATTTGTACATAAACTAATGTTTGTATGTAGTTTAATGTGTATAAAGTATTCATCATCCCGTTTAATTTTCCTGTAATATATGAATCATATAGATATGTACTGCGTTGAATGTACTGTGCAGTGAGTGAAGTGTAGTCTTGTAAATTTTTATACATTTAAATTCAAGTTGTTCTAAGAAGATATTGAGATTGAACTTTGAAGTTTGAAGTCTTTCAATCGATTTTTTAAGTATAAAGTTAGGTGTTGTTTCGAAAAAGTTTGAGAAAATTAATATATTTATCAGCTTAAATTATAATTTAAATATTAGATATTAAGTATTCATAAGCCTTAGTTTAACATGAAAACCAATAAATTATTAATTAATTAGCCCACAAGAAGGTAAGTTTCAAAACATTTATCGATACGACGTCAACCTATGCCATGGAGTCCGAACATCAACCTAAATTGAGTCCAATAAGAGCATACCAAGGTATTAAATCAATATATTGAGTTATACTTGCTTGTGTTAACATCCAGGTTATCTTAAATATTTTAATTTATTTTGTAACTAGTTCTTCATGGAAATAATATGGAGCCTGAAGATGCTTATACAAGTCTTTCTGAATATCATGATTATGAACCCAGCTTGGAGTTTGATGATTCAGAACTGATACAGGCCTCAGGATTGGGTGAGTTGGTACATTTATATTTTTAATTATTAATTTTATAGCATCATAGTGTACTTGTGTATATTTGTGTAGTATGTATGTATGTACCACTTAGATCATTATTGTATCCTGTATTGTATAATATTTAATTATTAGTAATAACTGTAGTATAATATATATTTATGAGTTGTAAATTATAATATAAATTATTTTTGTAAATTGTAGTAATATTCCAAATTAAAATGTTGAAAACTTATAAAAAATTCAAAGTAATTAGTATTATTTAAATAAACTAGTTTTTCTATTTAGTTTATTAATGTTGGTACCTAATGTATTGAATCATGCATATACAAAATGTGTATTAAAAAAAATACTTAAAATATATATATGTTTAAATAACACAATTATTTCATTACCCTTTTTTTTTATTAGTGATTATCAAAAGGTAGGTTAAATTTTAATTGGACACATTTTGAATGAGTGATTTGGTTATTTATGTTTCCATTAATTGATTCTATTATTTTATCAAGATTGGTTAATGAAATATAATGAGGTTGTCCGCAATTTTGTATTAATTCATTTATACTTTATTTAATTATTATTGTTAATATATTTTATTATTACTTTTTATATTTATATTTTACTATTTATATTATTTTTTAGATGTATTACAAATGTGCTTTGCTTAGGCTCATCTCTGCTTAAAGATTTCTTAATAATTTTAGGAACATTGATTAAGATTTTTAAGTAAATCTTATTAAAATGGATGTGTTTTGAAGCTCAATGAATTGCAAATGCAAATGATAGGAACAGACACATTGTTGAGAATATTATTAAAGAAGCCAATTTTTTTTTTTTTGGAACGTGTCGCACATTCTAATAAATCTTCAGTTTGTTTGTTTTGAACTAGAAAAATAACAAAAAATTAGGCTCTTTCAAAATATAAATATGAAGTGTCACTTCATCAGTATGAATTACAGCTTTTTTATAAATAATGTTTATAGAAAAAGCTGTTATAAGCTAACTGCAAATGTGCATATAGCGAAGTATTAGGATATCTATAGAGATCCCATCCTTTTTTTTCACAAGTTAATAATGTTTTCTTTCTTGCTTTTTTTAATCTTTCTATCTATGTTTACAACAACAATAGTGCTCCCGGCTTTGTCTTTGTAATAAGAATCCACCATATATGTACAATTTTATTTTTTTCGACAGTGTATGTATACATAAAATGAAAAAGGTATGCATTATAAAGGTTTTTACATTGTTTGTAATGTTATATGTCGAAACAAAAGCTTTTGCATCATTGAATTAGTTTGAGGTTTACCTTTATTTGCCTTTGCCAGTGCGTCGGAAACCGCATGCGTGCGCCAGTATGCGCCGATCTCCCGCGATGAGATCACACAAATTTTGATTTGGTTCTACACTTTTTGTGTAGCAACGTTTTTAAAAATAAACAAAATCTTTAAATTTTATGTAATTGAACATTGACTGTGTGTAATTGTGTTAGTTGATTAAACAAAACTTATTAAGGTACTACTTTTAAACTTTTAAAACACTCATTTATTTGATATAAGCTTTTTAAATAATATTCTGTTATCATCTTTTAAACGTCTATTTATAAAGAAGATACTTCTAATATTCTCTTCATAAAAAAAACATGTTTTTTTTTAATAGTAAAAGTTTATATAAATTTAAATATAACTTTTGTATATTAAAATAACAAGGCAAGAATTAAATGGGTTTACCAAAATTTTTATAATATCAGAATTTTGATTAACACAAATTTATTGTTAATATGGTAATAATGATGATTAGAAGCCTCCAATTAACATTAATCTTTAACGTATACAAGATTATAATTCCAGCTAGATGACAACATATTATATTAAAAATAAAAATTAAGTCTCTAATAAAAAAAGAAAACATTATGATGTGAGTGAAGATACCGGTTTATTTCTTTCATATTTTTCACGATGTACGTTTTGTTCGTTCGTCGATAAAACAATAAAAATAAAATGACATTTGACACAATTTGTCATATTTCTCGTATTTTTCTTGTTCGTTCCTAAAACTTAATATGACAATTGACACATTAATCTCGATTTTGAGAGTTTATCTAATTTAAACTTTAAATATTTAAAATCCTAAACTGATTTGACACTCTGGTTTACAGTTAAGGGTAGTCCATATAGAGTATAGGTATTTCGGTCTATGTATAGGTTTTGTCTTGTTATGGTATAGATTTAGTACACAAAAATGTTAAACCTAATTGGTTGAATGTAATGTAGGGGGAATACCATCTTCAAACTAGATACCTAATACAAACGGCAATGATTTACTAAACGACGTCATCCAATACGTACTTCCTGCTCTGAACGCACACATGAATAAATATTGCATTGATCATCATTGTTAGAGGTCTTGTATGGCGGATAAAATCGATATAAATATACCGTTGAAATAAATATTAATTAATTATTTCATATAATAATGAAGTTCAATACTATTATTATTATAATTCTAATTGCCTGCTCAATGTGTTATATCAGTTTTTAATCCATCAAATCGGTGTACGGATTAGAACACCTTTTGGCTTTAGGGAATATAATAATAATATAATATTTTAACAGTTATTAAAAAAAAAATAATTAAAGTTTCATCTAAACAAAAATATTATTATTATTCAAAATATTTTTCAATTTCTAATATTTTTATTTAAATTGTTTTTTTTAGTAAATACTAAAGGTTATTCGTATATCCCGCATCAGTACATCCGTTTTAATAAGTTTATAATCAAGATTTCTCAAAATTTGCCAAATTCACAGATTAATTTAAAAAAATATTTTTAAGCAAAGTTTTTGATATCTGCCGTTGCGTCAGTGTTGTATGCCAGTTACGCGAAAATGCATTACGTAATGCACCTCCTTTATAAACAAATACTGTGTCATTAATTATAATCTTAATAAAAAAACTTCTAAATTTTGTAAATATATCGTAAAGGAAAAAATAAAGTCGTGATAAGTGCATCCACCTTATAATAACGAGTGCGTTCACGGGACTTAATCAATACTTTAAACAATATTTGTAATACGTAGTTTCAAAAGGTAGATTTGGTGTTATACCTGTCTACCAGCAGGAACTTGACTAAAAAGACTTTGCATTCACGTAAAGATCGTTTCTAGCACCGTTACCACCCGAATTACTGGATATCCCGGACGATCTTCTGAAGCGATCTGCGAGCGACGGAACTATTGAAGAGAATTTTGAAGAGGAACTCGCAAAGGCTCCTGAGGTTTATGCTGAGGTATTTATCTAACACTATCATGAATTCTTTTCCGGAAAGCATTTTTATTTCTGGTAATACTAAAAATAGAACGTGAGCTTTATTCGACATTGTTGCCCGTCGATCAATAATGCAATCTAGGTCTCCTGGGATCCGCTGAAAGATCTGGGTCATATGTATAAGTTTATCAACACGAATAAAATGTTTATGTATATTTAGTTAGTGCCACTGATTTTGGAAGAAAATTTGGTTCACATTAAAAATAACAAGTGACAAATAGGCTTTAAAATGTTTTAATAAATAAAGAAGTAAGCGTCGACAGCATTTTTAAACGTTAATTTAATGTTATGAAAATACTAATAACTATTTTTATAAATAATATTTATCTAGTGGTGTTATAAAATTTTGATTATAATAAGTACATTGCAGTGCTATCGATCATATGTTATGTAATTTTGAAAAGGCGTCGTTAAGCTGTAATCATTACAACCAACGTTATCGTTTATTCAGATTGCTGCCTCTTCGTTAGACGACGAATGCTTCTCGGAGCTTTCGGCGACAGGTTTGGTTGAAGTAGTTGGCGATGACGAGGTCGGTCGCCGCATCATCATAGTCTCAGCGTGCCGTCTCCCTCCCAGCAAGGATCTACATCCGGACAAACTGCTCAGGTGCCTTATATTTCCTATTAGTTTGATGTTTTATTTTATTTCATACTTCTGTCTCAATCTGTATGGCTTTCAGTGTTCTTGATTTTTTTAATGTTTTAGGTTCCTAATGTTTACTTTGGATAAATATGTGGAGCAGGATTATAGTGTTGTGTATTTTCATTATGGTCTAACGAGCAAGAACAAGCCCCCTCTCTCTTGGCTATGGAAAGCATATAAAGCTTTCGACAGAAAGTACAAGAAAAATCTCAAGGCCCTTTATTTGGTTCACCCTACAAACTTTATTCGCATCGTCTGGCAAATGCTAAAACCAGCTATAAGTGTAAAGTTTGGTAGGAAGATGATGTATGTGAACTATTTACACGAATTGCAACAATATTTAGATTTGGATAAGCTTTGCATTCCAGAGCCAGTCTTAGAGTAAGTATCGTCTCTCTTCTTAGCCATAGGGTTTTTTTCCAAGTTAGAAATCGTGTTAAGAAAAGATCTCGTTCAGGTACGACAAATTGCTGCTGTCGAAGAATCCTCGATCTGCTGAAATGGCTCGTCAACAAGCCGAGAAGTCCGGTTTGGCGGCCGAGCAAGACGCAGCAAGAGTTCTTCCTGAACCGAAAACACCTATCCCAAAAACTCAACAGTTCGGGGTATCGCTGCAGTTCCTCAGAGAGAACAACCCCAACATGGTGGACTCCATACCGCCGATCGTCCGACAATGCGTCGAATATCTCTCGCAACCAGAGAGTGAGTCTACATACATATTGTTATTTAAAAATACATTTGTACCAAACCCGCAGACGACGAGTTCCGGTCTCCTTGATAACTGTGATTGTTGCTCACTTGCGATGAGCAATTGTAATGAGATTAGGATACAAATATAACAGTATTGTTTCTAATAGATGTTGATGAATACAGTACTACATCCTTTAGACTATAAACCATTTATATTTTTAATGATTATTTAAATGTCGTTACATACTTTTATGATTTAACTGAATTTGAGTGAATTTGAATTAAACTAATATGCTGAGCGATTGTTCGAATTTTTTTTTTTCTTTGTTTTAGTTTTGGAAACTGAAGGTCTGTTCAGGCGTTCCGCTAATATAGTCGTAGTGAAGGAGATTCAGGCGGCTTGCAACAAGGGGGAACCGTTATCGTTTAGGGATGATCCAACTAACGCCGCAGTTCTGCTCAAGACGTTCCTCCGTGATCTGGAAGAACCGCTGCTTACCTACGACCTCTACGACGATATAGTGCAGTTTCAGAGTAAGTTTGCGTCATTGTACTTATTTCTTAAGAGTAAGTAGCCCACATTATAGCAAGTGGCTAAGCCATTGTAAGGTTTGTAACCTAGCTGGCATTTCCCATTCTTAAGGAACACAAAGGGTATTAGAAGTAGAATACAAGGGTGAGAAAAAGAGATTTGGGATTCAATATCTCTTCGATGATGGTTTGTGAAAGGTACTACAGCTTATACAAGCTGTAATCAGCAGCTTTAAAAATCAAAGAATTATCTAATAGTTTAATAACATATTCGATTAGTTATTTATTTCGATCTGATAAATGTTAACATAATTTTATTTACAGCTTGGGCTAAAAGGGATAAACCCCGTCTGGTCAAAGTAATGATCCTGGAGAGGCTACCGCTTGAAAACTACAAGCTTTTGAAGTACATCTTCCAGTTCCTGTGGAGGGTAAGGCAATATGATAATTTACTTTGAAAGTAACTTTTTGTAAAGTTATTTCTATAATCAAGCAACTTCTCGTTCCTACAGGTTCAAGACAGGAGCTGCGTCAATAAGATGACTAGCAGCAACCTCGCAGTGGTCTTCGGGCCCAATCTATGCCGATCTCCCGTGGAGGTGATATCACTCTCTGCAATAGCCCCAATCAACGCATTCACCGACTTTCTGCTCGAAAACCAGGAATCCATCTTCATTATATAAATTTGTCAATGAATCAAGAGATTGTCTATGATCGGCTTTAATAATGAATGCCAAATAAATTGTTAATGTTTACCTGAAACTAAGTGCAAAGTATTTATGTGTTAGGTATTAGTTCAATCACATGTTGAAAATATGAATGTAGTGTCATGTAGTTAGTCGCAGGCGTTGCATTTGATCTGGTTTGAGCTAGTGAATACTATGGTGGTTGGATTTGGATAATAAAATATAAAGGTGCAAGTACAACTGGCTTTAATGATGATGCATTAAACTATATGCATTTTCGGACAATAAATTATTAGGGTGCGTACACATGATATGTGATACTGAAAAATTGTGGTTTTACTAGCATCAAAGTATGGCATCAAGGTATGTAAATTGTAGATCTTTTTATATATACTAGATTTTTGAATATTTATATGTATTTGGACTCTGTTTAGGCTTTTGTATTTGTTGGCCTATTATTATTAAGTTCAATTGAGTTTTATAAAAAAAAAAAATATTTGTAACTTTTGTATGTAATTATTAAAATCATAAACTAAAGCGTACATTCAGCACAACATTCACCAGACAATCGTTTTATTGTTAAGATTGTGAATTATTTTACTGTTCTGGAGATATTTGATAAAATTTGTCCTAGATAACATCACTACTATACTTTTATTTTGGCAAAATAGTGTCCGACCGAAATAGGTTTTTCAGCCGAAAAAAAAAAAACCAACATTCCGGCTTTTGCTCCCACTTTCATCCGAAACTTACTACAATTTTTACTTCTAGTGTTTTCTACACCTTTCTTTCGGATATACATACCATGGTTAATAAAATAAAAAGATTATTATTGAAGTGTGTAACAAATATATTTATATTTTTTAATTTAATTACAAATAAATGAACTTAAAAAAAAAAAAGAAAAGTTAAACGTTTAAAAAAAAACGAGTGATCACGATTTAGTCACGAAGTTTGCCGAACGGCCCACGATAATTCGTGAAAACTCCAATCTCGGCGCGGCCGAAAGTTTCGGCTATTTTTTGGCCGAAACCAAAACTAAGGCTGATATTGGCCGGAAACGAAAACAAACTTTCGGTCGGTCACTAAAGCAAATCTATATGATTTATAAATTGTAATTAAATTACAGGTAACTCTGTTATATTCTATATAATTCTAATATTGTTATGATAACACGTAGATATTAAGCTAAATAAATGTACTGTAGCCATCTTTATACCAATATACGGTGATGGTTTTTTATTAGGCAGGATGCGCACTTATCTGCATCTCTACTAGTAGACTAATGTATGCTTAGGTTATATTAAGAAAAATAACGTATACCAAATATAAAAAAAAATATTAACTTCAAAATATAACTTAATAATTTTATTATTGACATCTGACTTTTACCAACTGTACCAATACATTGCATTGCAGGTGTTTCTTACTTTAACTCCATGTTGTTGCCAGCCAAAAGTCGTAGGAGTTGATTAAATATGATAGAAATGTCGAAAAAATTTAAATAAAGAAACCGAACCTATTCATTATAGATAGACTTTCTGATTGTAAACATCTAAGTCGGAGTAGTTTTTCTAAATATTTATAAAGAGAGAGAGAAAGAGCTAGAGGGAGACGCCATTGTGTCGATTAAACATACTATTTTACTTGATCTATTTGTAGTGAACAGACACAAAAACCTAATTGAAGAGTTTTTAATCGGTAACAATTGTCTTTGAGCATATAACAAGTCATGATGCATGATTAGTTTGCTACATTTTCCTAAATCGTTAATTGATACTACTAAGTTGTTCCAAAACAAAACCTCGCTAACATATCCTTGACTCCGCCCATCTTTACCTTTGCGATATTTTTTACTGGAATTAATCATATTTTAACCGTCTATCGGTTTATTTACTGAATCATAAAATAATTCCAATTTAAAGCATGTTTTAAATATATAAATGTTGTTATAGTGACGCCATTTTCTTTATATATAATATATAAGACTTGTCCCTGTTATGATTGTATCTGCTGTTTGTTTGTTATTTATATATTTATCCTTTAATATGAGATGTACTTTTATATATTCAGAGAAGCATTCCTAACTATACACTACATGTTCTACTTTCAGTATCAAGGTTCCTCAAGTGATGTGAGATTTTGCTTTAAACAAAAAAGCGATATTAATTTTAATAACTGGTCAATTATATCAACGTATTTTTAATGTTTATTATGTTTATTCTGAATCCATATTGCATTGTATTGGCCAGGTGACGATAGGATAATAAAACTAAGAAGTAGAACATAGATATATTTAAATTGTTCATTGTAAAGCAGTGAGGCTCTTGCCGATTTGATCCGTCACTAATAATATATAATCTACTTCTTACTATGAAGATATTTGATATTTAGAGTCTCATTTATCATTCCTGAATATTGTAAATTAACTACGAATAATAATAATGTATGCCTCAACTTGATGGATGTATTGAACTTTCTCTGTATTGTCTTTTTTTATGTGAGGCACGTGTTTGTAAGTTTTAAATAGTAGGTCCTTATAGAAAATTATCGATCTGGGTGTCTATTACGAGCCTACGACCTTCTGACCTCTAGCGTCGTATCTTGTCATCGAATCACCACCCGGTTATTTAATTTAGTGAGTTTAATATCACATTATAAAATATATTGTTTTAAATAATATATGAATTGTTACTATATAAGCCTTTATTAGTAATGGAATTGTCGATTTTAATAAATGTGATGTAAATAATGTATTGTTTTTTAATTTATAAACATGGGTCTCTTTTATTAAAATGTTATATGAATTTAATAAAATTCGGGATTCGAACCTCAACCCTTTGGCATACCACATGTTTGTGAATTTAGGATTTCTTGTTTTGTGTTTCTTTAACTTTAGTAAGTTTTACGTAAGTAAATTGACTTCTTATGCATGTTCTCTTTTAAAAGTTCTTTAATAGTCGCTTTTAAAAGTTCTTGATGATAAAATTAGATTATAAAAATAGCTAATTGTTCTTGAGTCTCAAATAATCCATTTTAAGATTTTAGATGATACTATCAATCTTCTGCTAGTAAATTATACCGACGTCAGTGTGGCTTCTACTGTTACTTGTCTGCCAATTGGAAAATTACATTCGCGCTTTGGTCTAAAGTACTTATATAAAAGAGTGCGCATCAAAGAAGACCACTGCTTGATGCACGAGTAAGTTAATTAGCTTTTAAATCCTAAGGTAAACAATAATTCTAGTAAACAAATAATAATTAATGATAAAAACACACACAGCCTGTAAAGAATATTTAAAAAAAAATCGAAATGACGAAGGGTTAAAAGTATACTGTATTAAGTTATTGACATCTTAAATCTATTTGAGATTCTTAATTATAAAATTGTTATTTAGCGAATATAATGTTAAAGGTTTTTTATTTAATATTTATGTAGATTTTAAAGGTTTAATATTTATGTACAACTATACGTAAACGGTAATGGTAGTTTCTAACATTGAACTATAGTTTATAGAAACATCTGATTTATTGATATTTATTTTATGACATAGTTATTATTTAAATATAAAGTTGTATCTTTGTTTTAGTTTCCAGTGTTAACTTACTAAATATAGTACAAAACCTTTTAAAAATGTAAAGTTTTTTTTAATTTCAATGCTTGCAAATTACAAAAATCTTACAAATTGGTGAAGTTAAGTTGAAACATCTACCTATTTAGTATAACAGCAATGGCCATGTCCAACAATGAATCAATATGTTGCACTTCCGAGAAAATCCCCGTTAGGGTTGTCACGATCCAAGCAGGTAGAATGTTCAAAAATAATATTAAGTACCTTCAATTATAAATGTGTAAGTAGTAATGTATTTATATATATATATATTTTATTATTTTTTGAGTATAAATTGTTATTTGCTTTGTCAAGATCTTTTTAAATATAATCATATCATTGTAGCTGTTATATATAATTTAAGATCTCATATTAAGAAAAGTACTGCGTAAAACAAAAAATATTGGTTTTATTTAATAATTAAATATGTTTCTTCAGCAAAACCAATATTAGAAGGAAAGTCGATAAATATAAGTTATAATCAATGATCTAGAATATTTATTCAAAAGTAGATAGTTGGTTTCTAATAAACTAAAGTGTTGATTTTATAAACCAGATTTCTATTTAAATAGGTATCTACGGACAATTAACTAAGTGAAATGGAATAGTTCACATTATAAATATCATCCTTAAAAATAGAATAAATTTTTAATGACTGTAATTGGAAATATGGTAACCCTACAGGTAAAATCGTTTGCGACCTCTACTACGCCTGTGCGAGACGAAGTGGTATGAATAGATATCGACGCACGAAAAGGTGATACCTTGAATAAAAGAAGGTTTATATCTAAACGCCACACATTTTAGTCTCATCAAATATCATTTACAGAAAAATTATACTAGTTAAATAATTAAAATTAAATGTTTGTATTTAAAATCTATAGAAATTTATAAAATCAATTAATGATAAAAAAAATGAACACAAAAAAGAAAACACGAAAAGCTTTTGCGTATATTAAATACATTGTAATTTTTTGTCTTTATATACAATATAAATAATGTAAGTTTACATCATTATGATGAAAGTTAATAATTTCGATGCAGGCAACATTGTATTTTATCTAAAGCGCCAACTAGTGGTTTATTTCCGTAACTTCTTATTGATATCTCTCACTTCGGTTTCATGTTGTATTATCTCCATAATTTGTGCTACTTTGTGACAAACTAAATGTTTATGAAATATGTGGTTGTGTTTGATTTATATGAATGTCCAATAAATTGAAACACTTTTCTCAATGTGTTTATTGTGCGACAAGTTCTTTGTAAAACCAATGACATTATATGAACTCGATGTGCGTTTTGGCCATTTTACTTGGCTTGCGTTGGTGATTCGTATATAGTCACGTGACCTAAGTGGTTTTCGGATCAATGGCGCCAAAAGACTATTACAGAAAATGTATGTAAAATGAGTGGAATTTCGTACCATTTATTGCATTACAACAAATGAATGTATAATCGACCTATTCATTGCTATACATATGTACCTATATTCATACCGAAATGTAAAGGAATAAAATGATGCGTAGGTTTCACGTCAATCTGGCAACAAAACAGTGCTGCTATCTATGTTGTCAATTTTGTTATGTACATAGTTAATGGAGACTATCCGTGTAATAAATATTTACGGTAAAAGTATTAGAGAATGGATTTATTGGAATCGATTTCAAATTTAAGTAAGTCAATTTTAATTACAACGATCGTTACGAAGTTTGAATGAGAGATTCTTGATGAAACAAATCCAAACGCTACCGCTATCGTATCCCTGATTAATCCATAGGCCCGCCATACATTTTACTCGTGCAATAGTGAAACGTCAAACAAGATTGTTGTTAATTTTTTCTTTGCATTGCCAAAAATTACTTTTTTGCACATAATAATAATGTATTTATGAATATACAGGTACAGTTCGATATTTCGTGAAATATGCGTATCTCATTTGGGAATTTACACAGTTGACATATTTGTCAAAATGCACTTTTGTATAAAAATATACCTTGTTTCTTAAATTTTGTGTAATAAAGACAGAAATATATTGGATATTAGCACATTTATTGGAGTTTATATTGAAAAAATTGAATTAATTTCAATGTTGATTATTGTATTTTCAAAATTACCACATTACTATTGTCTCCCATTATGCATGTATGTTGAAATGTACTACTACATCTTTTTTCATATTTTATATTTAACAATTTCTTTTTATCCGTTTCAGGTTGTGCCTATTTTGTGGTTGCAAACTGAAATGTCATCATGTGAATAATGTGACATTCTACACGATGTTGCTACCACGTTCCAAGTGTAAAGCAGTAAAGGGTTCGTGAACATGTAGGTTGTGAACATATTAATTAAGATGTCGTTGCGAGGCACAAAACGGGCGTCTGGGATGCGCGGGGAGGAGGCAGGCGCATCCAAACGCCGCAGGACAGATCCCGAAGATCCACTCTGGCAACTTCGGCCTGTCAGTGACCTCAAAATGTCATCTATATATAATAGAAGTGCCTCTGAGGCACCTGCTGAACTATTCAGGTTTGTGGACCTTCACTTGTTTAAATTAATAATTGTAGATTAGTGTTTAAAATATTATATTATTTTTTTAGTTGACAATTGTAACTGCTATGCGACATTATTTTTTTTTCTTTTATATTTTTATATATTTTTTATTTCATATTAATAATTTATGATACTAAAAATAAAACCAATATGCTAGATCATAGTATCAGAAGCACTGCTATTTATAATATTCTTTAATCAACTATTACGATATTTATTTTTAATGTGCTATTTCTATTATTAGTTTATATCATTAATTCATACTTATATAAATAAATATACAACATGCTAATATATATATATATATATGTACATATATTTATTTATGTAAAAATATATATTTATAGATTATAATATTAAGTTACATTTGAAGTGAATAATGTAAGGAGTTTTTGCGAATAATTGAAAAACATGTATATCAATATTTGCAAAAAGTGGCCTGTATTTGCTATGCATTTCTTAATGTTGTCTAAATCAAATTTGTAATAATGCTGTTGCTGAACTATCAAATCTTTCTGTAAACAATAATATATGTCAAATCTTTCTGTAAACAATAATATAAGTGTTTTTTAATTATACAAATGAAATTTAATTCAAATTGTTATATCATCTGGGCTACTCCTTTTTTATTAATGAAAATTTATTTTTATATATATTACTTTTGGAAATGATTGTAATGTAGTTGTAAGCTGTGCTTTTTTTATTTAATGATTGTCAGTTCACAATTTTTCAAGTGTTTAATTTACTTTAATGTGATATTGAACAAAAGAAGTGACTGTTACTGGCTATAATAACTTAAAAAAACTTCCATAAAACTGAATCTTATATAAGCTATGTTTGCTTTTGCAATTGTATTAGATGGAACATTTTAGTGAAAAGTGTTACTTTCTAACATAATTTAAAGCTATCTATCACATATTAATATAAATAATTAAGATCATAACATTTTTCATCTTCATAATATTATTGCCACAGTTTTTAAAGGACAATTAACTTCTCAATGTTGTTTTATATGAGACAATGACAATATTTCTATATTTGGAAAATTTTGTGAATTGGAATATTCTGCCAAGACATAAGATAACACTTTTCACATTAAATGGTGTTATCAAATAAGGTAAGGTTTGAAAAATACTATGTTAAAATAGTTGAAAATTATGTGTCTCTTAAACAATAAAAATCATTTTGTATTTTATTATAGTACTACATTACATATATAAGTAATAAAGGTTTGTAAATATATGTAAATAATTGCCTTACCTTCAGCTGTAGGAAGCTGTTGATGTGGTTGATAATATGGGTATATATAGTGCATTTTATTAGACGACAAGCAAAGCAAACTAAAATATTTTTTTACTTAGTGGATATATATTTGTATACTTGTTGAATTTTGTGTAATATTTTGAAATTTTACTAATTAAGAAAAGAAAAAATATTCAACCTGTTTTTGGTAGCTATTTAAGTATGTTAACAATACAATTACAGAAAAGATCTTATCAGCGCAATGAAGTTACCTGATTCGGAACCATTGACGCCGAGCGAGTACTGGGTGATCACAGATACATGGAAACAGGATTGGGAGCGTGGGGTACAAGTTCCCGTAAATCCCGATTCATTACCAGCACCAAAAGTTAAAATCATTGATAACCCAAAACCGCCAAATTTCCAAGAGTTTAAATTGTGAGTATTGCAATCGGTTTGACTTTGTTTTTAGAATGTAATAGTTATTCATTTTATTCTATTTTATATTCCAGGCCCAAAGACAAATATATACACCTAACTCGGGATGTCCACTATCAGGCTGACAAACATTTACTCAGCACAACACCGGCACGGGCAGAGGCCGCTTGCAGCTACGATTTGGACGCAACAGACACAGCTTGGTTGAAATTGTTGAATTCAGAAAGAGCTCGAGCGGGAGCGTCCTCTGTCTCAGAAGACCAGCTGGAGAAGGTTATCGAAGAACTGGAGGTAGGTTCCAATTGAATGATTATACAATGTTGTTTGTATAGTTAATTATAGGTCTCCATGGAAGGTGGTGCTGGACAATAATTTATGCAGACAGAATACTATCGGTTGTACAATTCAGACATTACTTTGCACTTGGAAACAAATTTTTAATAAACTTCAGATTTTCAGTCATGGAGTACTCTTTGAAAGATGGCTCTCTGATATGTTTGGATGGTTTTAAAAAATGTCGATAGTCCTGATACAAATGTTTTAGAATATTTTTTAGAACTTTTTGCCATCGATTTTATCTTTTATCACATAAAATTTATTGAATAACTATACATCTTAAGTTTTATTGTAAATATAGCCCAAACCTGTGAGTTTTCCCATGAAAATAAGACAAAAGGAGAATATTAAAAAAAATAGTACTTGTATTTTGATTCAGACAAACACCCTACAAAATATCAAAATGCATCCAATACTTATTGTATACTACATTAAAAAACAAACAAAAAAACAACATATACTTAAGTCATTTTTAACTTATACTTGGGACATGGCAAAACTTGTTTGTGAAGGTGTGTTTGTTTGTTATATAGTGGACTAAATATTATAAGGCTTACTGTTTAAAAAAATATTATATTATTATAACCTCTCATTAAGAGAAAAAAGCATAACTTAAGTTTTGTTTATTTGTTGCACTTATTACAATTATTTTTTTTATTTATACAATTAGACTAACAAATGATAATAAAGTGTATTAATGAAGTAAAATATAGACATACTTATACATACATTTCAACATGTTACATAGTGTGGCTATAAATCAAAAAGCCTAGAACATTTTAATTTCTGGATCTTAGTTTATAGTCTGAAATAATTATTTTTATTAAGCTGGTTCAAAGGATATTAGTACCTCAATAATTAATCTTTTATTAGATAAAAACACCTACTAATGAGGAATAACAAGTCTATGCAGGTATCATTATTTTGTGTCAGTATTAGTAACCAACTAGCAAGATAAACTCAGAGCTATTTATGAAAAGTTTTTTTTAAACTTACAAACTGTATCTAAAACTTAAAAGTTCAGTGAATAGTTATTATATTATCTATTACAAAATTGTCTACAATTTTCTATTTATGTTCTTACATTGCAAGATTAAATCTGAACAATTGGATGAAATTAATATTTAGGATTAAATCTTCAAACTTAAAAGAACTCTGTATGTAAAACTATAACAATACTATTGGGCCTGTCAGTTAGTTCAGTACTGGTTATTTGAGAGTGAAACTAATTTAAATGCTAACTACAGATAAAAGTATTCTAGTGATAAGAGCTCACTGGAATACTTAATAAGTTCTTAAAAGAACATTATAGTTTTCATTAAAGCAAATGTAAAACATAAAAATAAAAAAAGATATTAATCTAAACAACTTAAAAGATTTATATTCACAGTTGATTGACTTACAGTTTACAGTTGAATATTCACAAATATGGATAATTATAAAATAATTTTATATAACTTATATTCTTTTTTTTAATTTCCTTCTTTTTCATACTATTTTTTTTAAATTTTACTCTTAAATGTGTAAACTATATCATAATTTTAAAACTTTGATTTTAATTTAATTTATTTACCAAGTCATTTGCAACATGTGTTATTGAAGTGTCTGATTGGCCTTCTCCTTTCTTTCTATTTGGACTACAATCAAAAAATTATACTTTATGTATTCCAATACATATAAAAATATATATAAAATACAATTTTACAGTTAAAACTAAAGTTGTTGAATATTGAAACACTATAATTAGCTATAAGCTTTTGTAACTAGTTGATATTTCTTCAATTTACAAGTGTATGTATACTTAGATATTTATACACTAATAAATGAGGTCTATTGAACTGTTACAGGTTCGGACCTGGGACAAAATTCAAGCAATTATAAAGTCGGAAGAAGGCCTGGGAATAGAATACGATGAAAATGTTATCTGTGATGTATGCCGATCTCCAGATTCCGAAGATGGAAATGAAATGGTGTTTTGCGATTCATGCAATATATGCGTCCACCAAGCCTGTTATGGCATCACTGTCATACCAGATGGTATGTTTATCTTATAAATATAAAGAACTGTATTGCTACAAGGTTAATAAATAATTTTCCTAATTTTTCAGGTCAGTGGCTCTGTCGACCTTGTGGAGCTGGTATCAGACCAACTTGTGTGTTGTGTCCTAATCTTGGAGGTGCAATGAAATGCACTCCCTCTGGTCATAAATGGGCCCATGTTAGTTGCGTGCTTTGGATTCCTGAAGTGTCGATCGGTTGTGCTGAGAAAATGGAACCTATAACTAAAATAACGTCGATCCCAGCATCTCGCTGGTCGTTAGTGTGTGTATTGTGTCGTGAGCGTAAAGGAGCCTGTATACAGTGCTCAGTGAAAACTTGTAAGACTGCTTATCATGTAACTTGTGCATTTAAACATGGACTTGAAATGCGTGCAATAATTGAAGATGAGAACGCCGACGACGGCGTCAAATTACGTTCTTATTGTCAGAAGCATAGTGTTAATTCTAAAAAAGAAAAATGTCCTGGCTCTGGCTCTGATGAAGAAGAAGTAAAAAGAAAACGTCGTAAAGATATGACTTCGGAAGAAAAAACCCAAGCCCGTGCAGCGCGACTACAGGAAATAGAAGGAGAATTTGACCGACATGTCAGTGTAAAAGATATAAGTACACATCTTCTCGATGTTGATCAAGATGCTATTAATTACATTTACAACTACTGGAAATTAAAAAGGCGAGCGGGACACAACCGTCCTTTGCTTCCACCAAAATCTGATGACAATGAACTGCTGACTCATAGACAAGAGCAAGCAGATCTGGACAAAATGAAAATGTTTGTACAGCTTAGACAAGATTTAGAAAGGGTACGAAATCTTTGTTATATGGTGAGTCGAAGAGAAAAGCTTTCTCGTTCATTCTTTCGCATGAGAGAACAAACCTTTCATAAACAAGTTGCAGTTCTGTCTGCAGATCCAAACATTGCAGCTCCAGATATGGCTGCCATTATTGAAGCTAATCATGGTCCCTCTATTTATGATAGATTATATTCACATCCAAATGCTGTTGATCACAAAAATGATTTTGATGACCTACTTGCACGGATAGCACCACAAGAATCCGGTGACGATAAAAAGAAGGATCGCAACGGTTTACTTCGAGGTTCTAAATCAGCAAATCCCTATAAAAAACACTATGTAAATGGGTCTCGGCGGAGTGGCAGTATGTATAGTGGTTTGTCAAGTGAGGAAAGTGGTACAGAAATCAGGGGAAATACTAAATACCGCGGTCGGGCTATTGGATCAAGTACTGATGAGGATGTAAAGAAGCCTGCTACTTCTCCCAAAAAGAAAATTTCACCTAAAGCCAAAGGTAAGAAATCTCCCAAAAAGCCAGAAAGGAAGAAAAAGAAAGGCCCGCTTTCTAAAGCAGTAGTTGAGAGTAGTAGTGAAGATGAAGCTATTAAGTCAAGAATGAAGAAAGACAAATCTCGAAGCAAGACATTACAACAAATGGAAAAAGAAATGACAGCTGGCAAAGTAGGCCAATCTGGTACAGATAGTGATGAAATTATTTCGATACGAACAACGAGAAACAATAAATTTCCAATTGATATTTATTCTGATAGCAGTGAAACAGCTTCTGTAAAAGAGGAAACCAAGCCCGAAAAATCTACAAAATCTAAAACAGATAAAACCAAGTCTGAGAAAACAAAAGTAGATAAATCATCTAATGAAAATGATTCTCAACAATCTTTACCACGCACAAAAGCGGCAATGAAAGAATTCATTCAAACTCAACCAGAAAAGAAATCATCCCCCATTGAAGATAAACCTGCACCTAAGAAAAGGGGAAGAAAACCTTCAAATAAAGAGAAAAAGACACCAATTAAAAATAATGAATCAGATGATGAGGCGAGAGACAAAGAAAATATAAAATTTGCTAAACAGAAAGACAATCCTACTGACTTAATTGTGCCCCAAAGGCAAGCTGCAAAGAAAGCTTCTGAGAACATGCGCTCTACTACGACAGTTAAAAAAGATGAAAATACACCCGAAAAACCAGTAAGCGGTGATGATTCTAAGTCTAAGCCAAAAATTAAATCAAAAGGAAAAGAACCTAAAGATAGTCCAGAAAAGGTTGGAAGAAAAAAATCATCCAAAGACCAAGAAAAGGAGCCTATAGCGTATGTGCCACAGAGACAAGCTGCAAAGAAAGCTGCAGCGCATATAAAAAGTGGACTTGGCACAAAAGTACCTCCTACAGAAGCTACTGACGGTGATAAAAAGAAAGATTCAGAAAAAATAGACATCACTAAAACTTCACCTAAGAAGGATGACAATAAAAGATCAAAGTCTCCACAGAAAGAAAGTTCAAGTTCTTCTTCTAATTCAAGTAGCAGTAGTTATTCGTCGTCTTCTAGTTCAGAAGAAGAACCAGAAAAACCAGGAATGAAACCTACAGCGAAGGCTCGAGAAATTAAACCTATTCGACCGCCATCAATGTTTTCACCACCTGGCTCTAGACCGACAGTGGACTTGCCCTTTCTTGACAAGGTGTCAAGACCACTGTCTTCAACTAGTGCCTCGAGTGATACTGACAGCTCTAAAGGATCAAGATTTTCTGAATCGGGAAGTCCCTCACCCAAACGTCCTCGACGACGCCGGAAAAGAAAAAGTGTATCAAACGATGTGTCTCCACGCAAGGCCCCAGAGAAGAAGCTTAAAACTTCCGAACGGGGGTCCGAGTGTGGGGTACCATTGCCGCCTATTGAAGGAGAGGAACCGAGCAGACCCAGCGATACGCGTGCTGCCACACGTGCTCGGACCAGAAGCACTGTTTCAAGCGGAAATATGCTTAATAAGTCTGACGACACCAGACAGGGAAAACCATCTAAAGACGACACGGGTGTTGCAACAGCCTCCAGTAAAAATTCCAAAGAGGCCACCCAGCCCATTGAACTTACAACTCCGAAATGGAAAGAGAACGAGGAGATAAAGAATGAAAAAGTACTGGATGGTCCAGCTATATCCAAAAATGAAACTAAAATTAAATCTATTAAACCAAAAGGTCGTGTGTCCGTAGATGAAAAAGTGAAAGTTAATGAAAGTGAACCTATTGCCTCTAAAAGAATGAGTCCGAGGAAAAGCACCGAACTCAAACATAAGATTACCGCAGGTAGAAGGATGAGTGTAAAAGATACAATTGAAAAAGAAATTATGTCGCCTCCTAAAGAAACTCGTGAACTTATGACTAAAATAAAGGAAAGACGTTCTTCCAGGCGCGACTCTCAACAACATGATCATGCAAGTCTATCACCAATAAAGAAAAATAGTACCACTCCTAAAGAACAGCCATCTTCAGACATAATTGAAAAGAAAGTTTTGCCAGTAATTAATGACGATTTTTCAGATCCAGATAAAAATTGGTTACCAAAAGCTCCAAGTCCGAATGTGCATCCTCCTCCTGTGGAGAAACCAGGTGATCACGAAAAATATATGACCGAGGATAAATCATTAGACTCAGATTATGCGGATAAAAGTAGTATAAAGATGATTGCTAAGATACAGGCAAACTTGAATGAAAATACTATGATTAAATCTCCGAAAACTCCAATGGACGCTCGTACAATTGATCCAATGGACCTTGACAACCCAATAACAAGAAATGTAAGAAAACGTTCGATACTGGATTCAGAAAAGAAGTTTATTGCCCAAGATGCTAGCCACGTTCAGGGTGTAGAAATATCTAAGAGCGCTAAAATACCATCAACTGTTAATCCATTCCCAAATAGGACAATATTTTCCCCACAGTCGAAAGACAATGAATTATTTGAATTCGATATATTACCTTCTGTTGAAGATGGATTCAATCACGAAGAGATGATTAAACCATTTACGTCTTACCCAGAATTCTTTATAAAGGAAGATTCTAAAGAACAAGGTGTGCAAGAAACTTTGGAGTTGGTGGATAGGCTACGAATGCAGATGAATACCAAAAAGCCACCAATCGAGAATCATTCTCAAGAAGATGGCATAGACGATAAAGATCAAAGAGATGAAAATATTATTAATATACCATCCATTCCTAAAAGTGAGCAGGATAATGTAATAGAAAATAAAAATGAAATATTAGACTTACACGGTAAGGTGAGATCACCAAAAAATAACACAACCTCTAATCATTATTCTGAAATAGATGAACCGATTACTTTGGCTAGTAACTTGCAAAATAAGGTTCATGTACCTCTGCCTATAAACAGTAATGAAAAATGGGTAGATTTGGATGTATCTCAAAATGAACAACAAATGGATCAATCTATTGAAACAAAGTACGAAGTCGCTTCATATACCGAAGATGTTAAAGATCCAAATACTATTCAATCAATACCTTCTGTGTCTGAAGTCGGAGATTGTATATCTATATCTAAACAGAGTGACGATTCACAATCGTTATCGGTAGTTGACCATTCGGTGCATAGTAATGATCAGGAACTAACACAAGACAACCAAACTTACGACAATAATAACTCAGTGATACATTCAGACTGTGCTACAATATCATCACCTTATATTAGTCATGATTCTAAATGGCCTGAAAGTAAGATAACAATGCGTAGATCTTCTGCTTCAAGTACAAATTCAGAAGCTTCGATATGTTCACAGAAAGTGGACATTAAATCTCGGATTAGTTGTGAATCTCGACAAGGACCAGAAATTGATTCGTATCCACCAATGCCGGCTTACGCATGCAGAGTTGAACCAACATTGCCACTAAATCAGTACACAACTTATCCATCTGAGTCTTCCCCATTTTTGAATTCGATGGCAACTTTGCCTTTATTTGCGCCAGGAGCATGCGCTTCGTCACAGTTGTCTTTACCATCACCGGCCACTGGATTATATGCTGCAGGCCTAAATTTTGCACCCAATCCTTTAATGCCATTATCCAAACCATCTTTTTCTCTGTGTGCAACTTTCACCTCTTCATCTCAAAATATTGCATTGACAACTGCAATGATCGCCTCGCCAACTTCTAAGCCTCTTGATTCACCGCAAGATG
Source organism: Mechanitis mazaeus (assembly GCA_959347395.1). Classification (NCBI taxonomy): domain Eukaryota; kingdom Metazoa; phylum Arthropoda; class Insecta; order Lepidoptera; family Nymphalidae; genus Mechanitis; species Mechanitis mazaeus. Next base: position 9,859,499 of record OY365748.1, on the reverse strand, counting down.
ATATTGATGTTACAAGTAGTGATAAATTATCTATTCACGTCGCTTCAAGTCCCAGTATTAGCGTCGACTCTTACAATGATTCAAATAACACAAGACCTCCTACAAAGTTATCTAATGATAGTAGCGAGACTATTATCAGTGTGACTCAAGATTCGAAATCTCCCCCGAAGTTGACCAAAAGTGCCACGAAGTTTCCAGGAAAGTCACCCGGTAAAAGTCCTGGGATTTCTCCAAAACAATCTGAGGCTCCTAAAGGGACAAAACGTAATAATAATCGAAACAATAGAAGCCAAAGAGGCCGGGGTAGATCTAAGAGCAGAGGACACGCCTATGCATCAGGAGATTATGTCGGTAATTCAATTCAAAGTAAACTAGTAGGTACTGTATATGATTTCAATGAAGAGTTAGCTAATGATGGTGTTGATCTTAAAGCACTAAGGGACAGACGCAAGTCAATAGATATGCGGGATGATCGAAAATCTGAACACTCGTACAAAGATTCCTCTCAGTCGCCTCGGGTCCTTAGTCCCTCAAGTATAAGTAAACGATCTACTCCTGAGCCAAAAGATGTAAAACTGATAACGCCTGAACAAATAGAAAGAGCTAAATCACCACCAGAAAAAAATAATGCGGAACGAGGACCGGGTTTATCACAAGTGCAACCAGTTCTACCAGGTCCCGTAGATATGCGTACATATAATAACTTTGACAATCCAGCTCCACCTGCTACTGATGCTTATAATAGCCATTTATTGGCATTTGCGAGCGGAACTGCTGACCAACAACTAGTAGACATCGATGAAGAGGTAGAGAAGCAACTCCATTCCGCTCTAATGGCTAGCAAACCTAAAATTGGAGCTCCTGGTATGCCACTTGCACAAGAAGTAATTGAACCCGTTAAAGAGGCTGTAGTACCCCAGTTACCAAAAGTGTCCTTATCAGATTCCAGAAATCAATTAAAAGTAAAGATTAAAGGTCCGTTTTTAGATGCGAATTATTCAGCAAGCTCGGTTCAACCAGTGGTAGTCCAACCACCCGCGCCTACCTATGATTCCAACATAAATACTTTAAATACGTCAAATAATTCTACAAGTTCAATGATGTCTGGATCTACTAACTTAAGGCGAATGCGTAAAAAGGAATTATTACGACAATATTGGACACAAGATATGAATATGGATGACCCAACAAATGCATCGACAATGGGAATTGCGCCACCCCCAGCTGCACCCCAACCACTACCTCGTGCAGTCATTACAATACCAAAAGCTGTAGCCTCTATGACAAGTATTCCTACTAGGGAAGATTATAAAATTACGGACACACCTGTTGAAAAGAAAAAGCGCAAAACTATTAGAGGATTATCTCGTGAATTACGACATTTAGAGGTGAGCATGAACGACGATTTGGACTTATCCGACGATGTCAAGCTTTCTAACATAGCTGGCAGCTCGAGTCAAGCTCACAAAAGACGCGGTCGAGTTTCTACTAAACCGAACCGATCCAGAGCATCTTCTCCCCTTGCTCCAAAGCTAAAAATAAAAATTGGTTCTAATATCGTACAACAAGTAAATGATGAATCTCCTGGATTGCAGTTCCGGCCGCCTAAAAAGCGCCTTCAAAGCATACCAAAACTACCCACCTTTGAAGATTTGCGTCGCGAAAGTATGAAATATCGTCGTATGGTGATGGCAGATTTCGAAGAAGACGAAAAAACAAGAAAACATAAACCAAACAAGAGTGAAAAACGCAAAAAAAAGAAAGACAAAAAATTAGATAAAGAAAAATTACATGTGATCAATAGTGAAAGTGAAAGTGCTACTAAGTTGATCATTAAAATAAAACGTACTAAAGAAGAAGAGAAGAAGGCGACAGGAGGCTCGCTCGCCAAAGCGGCTGCCGCTGCCCCCGAGCCGGCCGTGGACCCTTTCGAGTACGATCCGTCGGCACAGGACCCCCTGGCTATTGACCCCCCCTTCACGTCCGATACGGCTTCCACTTTACGTAGGATACGGACAGACAAAGTGACGCCCATTCGGTTAAAATTATCCCGGAGTTCGCAGGGCTCTGGTTACGTGATGAAGGGTTCTGAGGGTGGCGCGGGGGACGCGCCCCCCGCGTCCGGCGGCGCCCCACCCGGCGGTTCAACGGCAGGGCCCTCCGCGCCTCCTTCCAACCCCGCGGCTCTCCCGCTCGCGCTCAATAAACACTGTGAAGTGAGGTGATATAAACCGCGTCGACGCCGTTGAATAGACACCGTGTCTGAAGTGCGTTGAACAATTGTGTACAGTGAACATTATATGTAGATGTAAATATTTAATGTATTGATATATCTTCTTTTTAATTGTCGATGTAGTTTATTACATTATTTATTTGTATAGATGGAAAGCTCAATGGTTAACTTAAAGTTACTCTAAGATGTATAATAGTTTGTGCATCATGTGATGTGCAAGTAAATTTTAATATAACATATGATATATTTTTGTTAATGTTACTATTTTACTTTGTGCCTCATTATATGGAATCTCATTAAGTATAATATGGATATATAAGATATTTTGTTCTCAAAGCTGCTCTATCACAATATACATCACAGACTGGCACGGCATTTGTTTCTTAGGGATTCTTTTATTAAAATATATATGAGGCTTTATTTGAATATTTATTATTATTATGAATTTTTCCTATTAGAATTTACAAAATTGATAATTATATTTTAATACGGAGCTGGACTTCTAAATCATAACTCAATGAATCAATTTTATATCGGCGTATATTATTTTATTTAGTTTAAGTGACAATCAAATTTTTTTTAAATTTTACGAAAAAAATATTATTGATGATATGAAAACGTATCCCAAATTACATTATACCCGAGATTAATATGGACTAGGAAACGAGGAAGTTTCCTAACAATGACAGATTCATTGATTGATTGATTGATTTAAAAATAAAATTTGGTTTAATAGTAATGCCTTGCCAGTTAACATCATTTTATATATTTTTAGGGATATGTTTAAAGAAAATCATTAATAGCTCATGGTTTTAAACTTTTTTAAATAATAATTTATATTATTTTTAACGAATAAATGAACATTTATGAAACGAATACAAATTACATTTTAGAACAACATTTTTAGGGATAACAGCAAGCATCGTGACGAAAATTATTTTTGATAAAAGAGCAATCCAGATACCATTAGCAATTAATATTTTTATTTATAATTTACTTTTTGAACTCGGTATCGTATCCGTGGAGTGTAATAATAAACTTTATTTTACATTTCTCGAGTACGAAATGGAGTTATCCTGTTATGTATTTATTCATAACTATTTTTTTTTACCCTTATATTTTTTTAATATTTGTAATTATTTAGATGTATTTTGGAATTGTATATTATTGTATATTGGACTGATTGGCGTGTCGATTAAATAATTCGATATTTTCTACACCTGTTATGTGCAATATTTGGCAATACTCATCGGAATAGTCAAGGTTAAACGGGCCTAAGTGGGGTGTATTAGTTTTAAGTGCATGTTTGTTAAGCGTAAATTATGTCATAAAATAATCGGTTTTAAATCGCGAAAATCGCGACTGACATTACCACCACCGACATCTTGAAGGAAAAGTGCGAAAACGAGATTAATACTACATATTTTTTAAGCTATATAAATAAATATACTTATGTTATTGTTTTTTTTTTTACGATCCCGTTTTCGAACGTTTCCGACGGATGAAGAATATGCAACTGCTAAAACTCAATGTGGGTCCACGCGATGGTCATTTGTTTAGTGTTATTATCCAATATTTTAGTAATATTCATTATATGTATATAGAATACAATATTCCGCTCAGTTAGTCGTTGCTTCGTACCATAGCGTTGATTCACGTCGAAGATTAATTTCCGGACATCAATACGGTGATTCTGTCCTTTGGCCATAGGTTTGTCTCGTAACGGACTTGAGTAATGAAGACTCGATAGGCCTCCAAGAAGTTTAGTTGTATCGACTTCATCCTGTTTATTCTTTTATATCATTATATTCTCAACACTTGACGAACGTCAGTCGACGATTACCTAATATTTTTTTATTTATTTAAACTGTCGCCGCGACTCCGGCGTTACAATATAATGTAGAAAATAAAAGTATTTTGACCTGCCAATTTTATTGCGTCGCTGTCGAGTCCTCACAACCCTGCTTTGAAATCGAGCTAACCGTTACACGGGACAGAATTCCATGCAATATCGATATAGTTACTTGTTAAAGATCGAGACAAAACAAATCCTGTATGTAATTGAATACATAGAGAATAAGTTAACAGCTCTTAAGGCTTGTTACGGACGAGTCAGTAGCTGCAAGCTAAACCATAGCGAGGTCGTTAATTGTACAAAATACTACAGACTTAATAAAACGGTACGTCACAGAGCCCCAACTCTCGATTTACCTTCATTTATTAACTAATAGAATAATTCGATGTGAATGTTAAATGTTGCCATATATATCCGGTTGCTATTGTAGCTTAGACATAACAATTGTATATTTTCGCTTCTTATTGCTATTTAATAGTAGGTTATTTATTTAATTGGTGGATCCATTAGATGTTTTCCATTGAATGTAATTATTGTATTTATATGGAAGCGACGTGAATCGTTGACGAGTTAAACTCCTAAAGATCAACGGGATGATTTAGAAGTCCTGTCGTAGCAGTCAGCAGGTCATTGTACTTGCCGCGTCCCTGGCAATATTGAGAATAATTTCCGTTACCATGCATTTACAATAATGTTAGCTTTTCTGTAATGGTCAGTATGTCAGTGTTGTATATCTGTAAATAAAATGTCGACAAATCAATTATCAATTAGGCTGTTATCCTTCAGTCGTGCTTGCGTTTGAGAACTCAACAATATGAACTTATTACGTCGTTAATTTACACATTAGTTTTAATTTGTTAAATTCTGCTATTTATATTTTTAATTCGTCTTTTTAAATATAACAGGGTCTGAGCAGACTACTTGTGTAAATATATCCATTCTACAGACGTCTATTTAGACTAAATATTTTAAATAATTAAATTATTAAATTACATACATTTAATAGTTCAATTGACCCTATGTATAGCCCATACATGATGACCTTAAATTTTTAACCTAAATAGTACGTTTTCATAATATTATTTACATCCAACCCGACCTAGAGCTGACCTCCGATTAGTGGTTTTGAATCTTTCGTACCTTAATTCAATTTTGAATGAACACTCAAATCAGTTTAGAATGGAAAATTACGTAATCCAAATTAAGATTACGAAAATGACGATGTTGCGGAAACTAATTGTACATATGAATAGTTTTAATGTGTCACAATTTGGAAATTAACGTAGAATAGGTTTGCTCGGAATCTTAAATCATATCCAAGTGTATTTATCGGACGACATGCAATCACTCGGTGGAAACTTCCATCGACGACTTAAACCGCATTGCACCGCCGTGTGGTGTGGTGCGTGACGGTGGCTGCATGTTAGTTTAATTAACACTTTTAAATACAATTGTATTTATTATTAATTGATACCAATGTTTTAAACTTGCAATCAATTTAATACATATTTATTTATTATACTTTTTTAAAAATGTAAATCTCTGTTCTGTTTATTTGAAATTGACTGTTCATTTAGACTATTATGCATAATATTTTTAACACTTATCTATCTATCGGTAATGTCGGCAAAATAAAAAAATGTGTCAAAACAATGCTGATGAAATATTAATTAAGACAAAATTATATTAAGAAAATATTGTCGGTAAGTCTTCAGTAATTTAATTAATTTATGTTAAAACTTAAGTGAATATATCTCTACTTTATTCCGAAGATAAATAGCAATTGATGTTTAAATTTAAAAGTGTTAGAAATACGTTATTCAAAGAGTAACAATTAAAGTACATAAGCTATACCGTGACGTGTTTTATTAATTTAAATTGTTTGAAAACAAAATAGCGACAGCCTTTTAAACGTCGACATTACTATATATAAACAGCCAAAATTATTCCCGAAAATATCATTGCTTACTTAAAAAAATTATAGTTTCGAAAAAACAAAATCACAATAAAATCGTCTTCCCTATTCTGCGTAAGATCATATCGAGTCCGCTTTTCAGTTTGTATGTTGGTTTTGTTCAACTCTAACGCACAAAGCGCCCGAACCGTCGAGTAGCATCACATTCGATCTTTACCTATATACTGTGATTTGTTTTTGCATAAGGACTTTTGAATGTTTTATTTTATTTGAGATTCCAACAGCTGGATGTGAAGGCAATTATTGTAAATACATTTCAATAGTAACTACCTTAGACAAATATCTGAACATTATTGATGTATGCAATTATTGATATTTTGTAATGTGTGTATTGATCTTTGGTACTATATTATAGTTGTTATTTAGATTTCGTGCTTTGAGCGCATGATTTTATATTTTAATTTACCGAGTGTTGAATATTATAAGTGTTGTATGGAATTGTAGTTTACTTTTTATCATAAGTGATGTTAAGGATGTGTGTTGTTACAACTTTTATATGTTAAATGTATGTAAGCAAATATATTATACAAGAATACGTAGATGTTGTCGCTAGAGGTGACTCCGAACACGGTTTTTCTTATTTCTACTGCCTCTGAGCTGTCTTGATGACGTCACTGTAGCCCTATATCTATGATTCTTGGTAATCAGGTAGCTCACAGTCAGTTCACGTTATATTTATTAAAACGAGTACATCAATAATATTACGTATTTAATATTAAGAAATAACTTTATGTGCCACAGCCGCAAGAGTTATAACTGTTAGTTGTAAAGCCATGGCTGAGGACTCGTACCAGTCATTAGAATAAGAAAAATATAATACTATATGAATATTTATGTCCTAGATGATAAATAATTTTAGAAGATTAACATCTTATACCACTATCCTTTTAAGTATTATGATCAAAAATATTTCTGACGTTTTAAAAACCTTTGTATGGTAGAAGTAACCTTTATTGAATAAGTTGTACAAACGACGTATGTACAGTGTGTAATGTTAAGAGTGAAGAAGTAGCGCAGACAAGAACCGACAGAGGTCGCCATCGTGGGTTGTAAATAGTGTTCCAAGGACCCTGTAAAATAACAAGTGTTTTCAAAGTGCACATAGTCGCCTCATTCATTAAATAATTTTTTTAGATCAATATCCAACTTTTATTTATTAAACTCCTGTTTGGTTTTATTGAGATTAATTCACACTGTAAAACCGCTGGTGGTTATTTAATTTAATAAAAAGTTTACAAAAAATTACCAACAAGATGGACACACATCGGCTATTATTTTAATATTAATTAAGAGTTGACTATTTAATAAAATCCTATACTTTTTAAATTAGGAACTAAACGTTAACGAAGTTTAATTTTCTACAGCAGCGTTTTTAAGAAATAAATAATATATATAAAATATATAAAAATAATATTTTATTTAAGGATTTTTTAAACTAAATCACCCCGTTATTTTTGATACATCTTTTAGAAAAATATATATAACTCTTAGGACTGGTCGTGTGCTTAATGATAAAAATATGTTAAATAATAGCATATTAGCGCAATGGCTTACAGACTTCGCGTAACAACTGAAGGATTTTTTTTATTGATATTTTCTTAAAAAATGTTATCTTCTCGACTTTTTCAGTGTTTTTTCCAAATAAAAAGATTATGAAATTTGCTGAAATCTGAATACAAAATAAAAGTTTCGAATAGCAGTAATGTGCTGATTTAAAAAAAAAATTGTTTTAATTCGTAGGTGCTCGTACAGCGACCCGACATGAGAAAAGAATTGTCAAAGGACTGGCTCCAAAAATGATTCAGTAGCAATCAATTTCTATTTACAATGTTTTAAAATAAAATAATTAATTAAATAGATATTAATTAAGTGAAGCTCTCTATGAGAAACATTTCTGCATTATTTGTGCAAGCATCAATCAGAAACGGTATATCCGATTATTTCCAAATTTGGCACACCGATAGACATCAGTCTGCTTCGCTCAATATACTTACACTCATATATTTGACTTCTTGTACGACTGCCAATGTACTGAAAGTCTGGTTGAATAATTTGATTAAGACAAAGGCAAGGACAATATAACACAATAGTGAAATAGGCTAGAAATTATCCTGTTTTTATACTGCGACCGAAATACCGTTCTCACTGATAAAAACAATGCCGTCAGCGAATATCACAAACTATGCTGTCGAACACTTTTGAGATCCCTATACGGCATTCTACATAGGCATTTTTTTTTACCCTTTTGTGTTAGTGTAGTAGAGTAGATAGTGTAACTTTATTATTTTAACAAAGAAGCTAATATATATTTTAAAATTGACTGACGCTATCATTGCCACTTTAATATCTACAGTAATAGTAATCTAACCACTTGTGGATCAATTCTTATCAATAAGTATTACGATAATATAAAGAATTGATTAGGAATTGTCAATGTAAAGAAGCACATTTTTCTATGTTTTTGTGTGATCTTGTAGTGAAACAATATAAAATGTGTCGGTCTCGCACTTACCTACGTTATTTATACTTTTTTTATTGATTTTCTGCATTGTTAATAATGGATTCAAAGAGACACAGTTACTTTGAAAAAAAGTATGGAACATCAAGAAAGAAAAATTTAATGTTGGTAAGTAAACAAGTATTTGTTTGTGTATAAAAATTGAAGAGAATATATTTTCTAAATCATTTGTTTCTAAAAATTATTATTTTTATGCATGTACTTGCAATAACTATAATAAAGTTTGATGAGAAACTAGTTTTAATATTAACAATACTTTAAGAGACGTTTATTGTTCAAAGAGCGTTTATTATGTGCCCGTTTCAAAATACATATTTTAGTATGTCTCAAAATGTATTTCTTACTCTCTGGTGCCGGAGGATTTTTTGTGCCCAACTTTATAAGCCACGACCTAAAACTTTAAGTATATACATTTTTTCATGTTTTTATAATTCTTTTATTTTAAACGGATACATTTTAGTAGTAATATAATAAAATAATTAACTAACTTCACATTAAATTTATAAATATCCGTCCCTTAGTTTTTTGTATTGTAATTGTTATTTAAATATCTTTTTTATTTTACACTTAAATGACAGATTTTTCTGGAATAAAAAGTCGTCGAATTGATGAATAAGCTTAAATTATAGATATACTTAGTCTGGCTATAAATACTGTCACGATGAAAAAAAAATACATTTGAATTTGGAATCTGTCATGCTCACATGAATAGCCATTGTGTTTTGTTATTTTCGAGCCAATCGGTGTTGTTTATTTTTGTAATATTAAAATGGGGTGGTATAATAAATAGAATCGAAATGTTTTGCTAGCACTACATAAAGCAGGTAGGAATGAAATTTTTGCAATTCTCCCTTCGCTTGTTATTAGTTGATTATCTCTGTACCGCGCTTTTCAGAGGTATGATGAAACGTGTTTTGTTAGTGACAGAAGAAGGACTGGTCATCCACTTATTGTTCTTATGAAAAAAACGATCGAAACTGAAGGACAAAATTCGAGAAAATTCTATCACGAATCATGTCACGATTTTATTTCAGGAAATGAATATAGCTCCTAGAGCCAAAGATGACTTGAGACTTGCAGCCGACACTTTAAAAACGATTTAGTTGACAATTTAAAAAGTAGGTAAATTGGAAAAAAATTCGTAAGCCGTATGCAAAGGAAGGTCAACGAAAAATTTTATTTACAGATGAGAATTTTTTTACAATTCAGCAATTTTTCGATAAGAAAAATGACCCACTGCATGTAGCGAGGCATGTTCTAGACATCATGACAATTCAGAGTCCCTAAAACAATTCATAACAGTAAAGAATTTTCTGATGGAAAGAGTGCGTGTTTCTATTGATAACTGAAATCATTTTATTTGAGCTCCTTATATTTTTATGTTATTAATGTATAAACTCACACATTACACAAAAAAATGTTATTGACACTCAAAAAAAAAATCCATTTAAAATATTTAAAACAAGACTAAGTATAGGCTTTGCTTCGTTGCTATACGTAGGTATTATTACAAATACTTGGATAAATTTCTGAGCTAGCAAAATCAATCCACCAAATTGAATAACTTAATGCGGCCGTGGTCTAATTAAATAGCGGAAACGTAGGACCGGACTTGGTCAAAACTTATCAATTGGATTATCCATGACCTAATTTAACACAGAAGATGTTTTTAATCCAAAACTGTCTCCTATGGTTAAAATTCTCTTAATTATACTAAAACAATGATGAATAAAAATAATAATTTCCAGAAATTTCATAAAATGATTCAATTGTTATTGAAAAGATATCGGTGCAAATTGTCGTTTTATATAATTAGGTTTTGTTTGACCTAATAGACTTAGTCTATTTTGTCACTTTTCTATGTATAAGACAAGCGTAGTGTATCCTCTCGTTCAAGGTATTAGGACCAAATCAAAGTCTTTATTTTGAGGGATTTGTGATTTTAAACAAACCCTCTCAGATTCTCAAAAGTAATTAGTTTTATAACCTCATTAAGTAATTTTTGCAAGCGTTACTAATTAAAAAAGGAGAGCAATTTGAAATTACAAATTAGTTGTATTTCTAGCATACTTTTTATACTCTTAAAATTGATAGAACTATGACAAAATAAGAGTTTCTCGAAAACGGTTAAAACACAATAAAATTGTAAGAACAAATCACATTTTTATCATTTCCAACATAGTATAACGGATACTTATGAAGTTTAAATTCATTATTTAGGCCTAGAAAATGTCCCAAAGAACAGATGTCCAAACAGATGGTAAAACGTTAACGTCATACACATTCACTTATATATAATTATCCGGTACTCACGTAAGTGCTACTGCGAACGCACTTCACGCCGCGATTCCAACGTGCTCAGAGTTCATAAATAAGGACCCCGAATAGATACGAAACTAATTGGGCAAATTCCGATTGTACTTACATGAATATATTTTTTTAATTATCTATATATATATTTATTATTAATCTAATTATATATTTTTTTGTTTTATTTTTTTATAAATTAGCCTACCATAATGACTTCACTGTGCTTGATGTTAAGTGGTCAGTGGAATCTAGTATATATAAAAGTAATCGTGGATCACAAAACTTTACATACCACAATACTATATATTCTACATAATCCCAAGAAAGAAATACAAACAGAAATAAACAAAACTGATCTAAATGTTGATAAGTACTTCAATAAACGTTAGACTGAACCACCAAAAATATACAATCCTTTTTAAATAACATCGTTGACATTAAAAAATAATAACTTAAAAGGCGAAAATGAATAATGGAATACCAAATAAAGCCATTACGAAATTACACAAATCCAAGTCTAGTAAAGGTTGTTAGTACAGTTCACATAACCGTTGCATGTCCGATACATTGTTAATACCTAACTCCATGCAACCTGCCAATCTGCATTTTGAGTAAGGTTAATTGACCAACCCTAGAGCAGTTTTCTAACTGTAAGGAACTAATCTATTTATATGAAAACTGTCAGCCAACTGCGTTCAATAATTCCCTCTTTGATATTTACTGTATCTAAATTTTATATTATGTAGTATCAAGTGTAACGACAACAAATTTCACGACAAATTTTTTTCAATATGTAAATGTAATTGGAAAATAAATATTTAAAGCTTTCTATAGTTTAGTTCTGTTTTCTGGCCGTTTGACGGATTAGAAAGTATAGACAGTATTAATTTAAGAAAATTCAAGGGAAAAAGTAAATTTAATAAATTAAAAAAAAATGGGATATAATAAAAGTAGAATAAAAGTATTTACTAAATGGATTACGATGGAATTTCGTTTTATGTGATCGTTTTAGGGCAAACTCATTAGAATCAAATTAAAAATGTAAGATTTTGCATAAATAGCTGAAGGGTGAAAACACCGTCAGTTTCTGCTATCTTATATCAGTACACCTCATAACTTTATGATACGCGACGGTTTTAATTAAAAATTAATTTAAAAATACTAAAAAAGTGATAAAAAGAAATACATATTTTCAAAGGGTAGTTTCAATTAAAAAGTCCAATACTAAACAAATACAAAATATTTAAGGGATTTTTAAGAGGAATAGTATTCAAGTCCATCATTCAAACATAATAGAAGTGGTTTATTAGTCTGTAAGTCGTTTAAAAGTAGTTGTAGATATATAGGAAAAAATATAGTCGTAACATGGTAAGATATTTCTTCACTCTTACAGCGCCACAGATTTTTAGTTGTAAGGTAAAAAATTAAACGTTTTTACTTTTTTTGGCTACTACTTATAGGATCTACTATATTTGCGCTAATATATATTATGGAATGGAGTTGATTTTAAATGAAAGAGACCTGTCTTTTGTATTTCCACTAATCGACTGCTTATAAATAGTAATGACTTTAAGTTAAGGCCAGTGTTCATTCTATTCTAAACCGTTTTAATCCCTGAATGAAGTAGGGCTATTGTTAATCCCTTCTTTATAATAATACATTTTACAATGATGTATAAAGTTGGGGAATTCGTCATACTACATCCGAATTTACTATTTAAACATATTAATAAAAATGTCGGAATATTTAGTCTGTGAGGTCGCTCTATGGTTAGAGCGAGGATATTACGCATGCGCGAAACAAGCCTCGATCGCAACGGACAAACGCGCCAGAAGTCAGAACACGGTGACGCTCGCGTGTGTCGTCATCGATCCACCTCCCGCGGTCCGTTTCCACTCGGCAGCCGTCGCTGCGACTACTTCATCATGCAGCCCCCGCCTAGAAAGGTAAGTACCGGGCTATAATCATGGCTGACTATAGCCTACACGAACGAAACCCAGATCATATCTCTAAGGCACCCACGCCGCTACGCCGTTCAGGCATCTCATTGACAATGAGTTATCTGAATCGTCTATGTTTTCTCTTGTGTCTTGTGTGAAAGAGTTCTCGTCATTACATAATTTATGGCCCTCTCTTCGCTGTTTCAGTTACAGAGTGAAGAAGTGATAATTTTTTAAGAAGGCCAGTGTCAAGATCAATGTCCCGAAACTAAGTAAATGGCCTATTTCTAATAGTAGGCACGCGTTTATAAAAAGCGTCGACATCTTTTTGACTTAAACAAGTGGCTTTTGCTTGTATTGAAATAACTATTTTTAGGTTTTAATATTTATACTAATTTAAGTATATAGTTGCTATTATGACGGCATAGTTTTTAATTCAATAAAACTCAGTTTCTTGTAGTATTTATGTACTGCACAATGATGTTATATTAATTTGATTATTAAGATAAAAGTACAAACCACTTTATTGATTTAGTAAACAATTTAGTAATTAAATTATGACTCTTATAGTGATTGTAGAAAATATTCAATACACCAATTAAATTGCTTTTTAAAAATATTTTTAAAGTTACATAGTTTAAATGAACTTCATAAGTATTGTCTGAATTTACGCTCATCTAACAAAATATAATTAAAAAATTGTGATTAACAAAAATAAAACTATCAAAATTTATACAAGAATCTTGTGAAGTTCCAAAAATAGGTCACAACAAATAAAAAAAATGCGTTTTACATACAACACACATTTTAGTGAACCTCTTTTATATTCTTTAGTGAATATTAAACAGCTAACTAATACTAATGTCTACTAAAGAATATATTCAAAATATTCGAAATACAAAACAATAAAAACAACATGTCAAATTTAACATTGCAAAAATAAAGACATACAGACGGTAGTTATCTACCGGTTATATATAAACGGTGATGATTCCTAATCACAGTTGCATCGGGAAATGTCTAAGCAGGAAATTGCAAAATTGCAATATTGAACGAAGTGAGGTACCGTTTTTCTTTGACTACTATTTTTATTTACGATATTGAATTTGGTTTACCCTAGAACATTTTAAAATTTCTATTTACTCCGAATTATCGGTTTCAATATATCAATTTATCAAATAATTGTAACCATTTCTATGATTTCTCTATATATGATACGATATTTTAACACAGACTATGTATAATACTATTATCTTGTACAGTTCTAGTTTTTTGATAATATATTCTTTCCGGTTTTGACTTTAAAGACCTTTTTTATTTGGGAGATTAGTTTAAATATAAATCTTACAACTATTAACTCGTCCTTTTCGTTATCTATAATCTTCATGAAATTACTTTCCGAAACTTCTTAGTGTTTGTCAACACTATAAAACTTGTTAATTTATAATTGAAAGACAGGTGTTTGTTATTTTATACTATAAAATATCATATCACACTGTAACAATTAAAAATCGGTATACATAAATTTATATCGATAAATTAAGTTTAATGTCTGGTCGACGCTAATAAAAAATAAAAATGTTGGCACACACACGATCAATTGGCAATAAAATCAAACCCGTTGTTAATGATTTCTATAGATATTACATATACCTTGTAACTATTTAATAATTGACATCACAAAAAAAAAAACAAAGAAAAGAACAAAAATTAATAGATAAAAAAAAAATAAACAATTGTGACTGGAGTTGCTCCAGCTGGTTTCCAATGGCCGCCGTGACAATTAGACGATTTTTTCGGATACAGTACATGTAGGTGTTAGAGGGCATAGATTAGACGGTGAAAGATTTCTTTCGTCGTCTTTTATCAAGTGGCGCCGCATATTGGTTCCCAAAATCGTCGACACTTCCAATCTTATTATAATTTATTTGTTAAAATTTTGTAATGATTTTTTTAAGCTATTGTATATAAGATTTATTAATACTTTTTTTACTGCTAAAACAAACAAAACAATAGTTTTCCATCTTTTGACTAATATCTAAAAAATTCTCAGATAACTGTAATGTTCAAGAAGACAGAAAATGTTTATCGCAGTCATCGCTATCACACATTATTAAAGTATATTACGAATTAAATAATTAACTTAGGGCTTTAACTATTATATAATAACTTCAAAAGAGATAACAGAATACAGTGCGTTATAAGTTTACAAAATAATATACATGGTTGTAAAAACAATTGTAAGGACAGTAACAATGATTAACACGTGTCTAATTAATACTGTAATAACACGAAAATTACAAATTACTATAATCCTGAGGACAATAGACGGAAAAGATATAATAGACAGTCCCACTTCCAGCCCGCGGCTGCGGTCCTATTACTCCAAGCTCGAAAATATGACTTTTAATAAACGAACTTTAAACCAGAAGATTATTAAATAAAAACTTTTTAAACTGAGATTTATGAGAATATCCCTTTTCTATTTTACATCAAATAATAAAACGACACATATGTAGTTTAACATATCACAGGACGCAGCCGCAGATGATTGAATCAGAGTAATCGGTCACTTGTGATCCATCAAACGTTCCAGAAATGTGCTCCGTTGTTGACAGAACGTTTACACACATACACTCATACATATACACACATACACTCATACACATACAAAGAATTGTACTTGTACGATTTATACTTTACACATAATATGTACCACTTACCTCTGATTTTGTAATATTTAGAAAAAATATCCACGTTTTAAAAAAGAAGCATATAATAGAATATATATATCTAATTAAATATAAATAATGCATTTTATCATATGTAAATAGAGATATAAATTGAGGTCTTCTTTATAAGATATTAAAATCTATAAATCTCTAGAATGTTTAGAATTTATGAAGAAATACCTTTTTACTTTATGGAACTGAACAAAGAATACTTGACGCCCACACATAAAAATGAAATCGCATATATTAATATTTTTGCATTATTTCTAATATTTAACATATTAGACAAAGATATCAGGTAATCCTATTTCGATAAATTTTAAGTGACTTATATATATTCATGTTTATTTGCTAATAATTCTTGGCTATTATAAAATTATTATGATAGAAAGCCGTCAAATTCCGTTGAGAATTATTAAGCTTCGAGAGTAATGTTTTCGTACTATGTAATAGTACCGCGTGGGAGTGACGCTGTGAAGAACGGGGATGAAGATAATTAAACTTTATGAATTGACTTTTTCTAGTAGAAGTCAAAGTTTTTAATTTTAATTAAGGGTACATTTTGTTTTCAAACGTCACTGCACTTCAATTTTTAACAAAGATTTTAAAAGGGTATGAGAAATATGTCTAAGGGCAGGGCACTAAAGAAACTCTATTAATTTTTAATACTTATACTGTTACATACATAGATAAAACGAATTTAGTTAGTTTGACCTCGACTTTTCATAAAAATGTGCAAAGTCGAGATCGTTAGTTTTAATTTTTAATAAAAACTTATAATAAAATTAAAGATATACGTAAAAAATTATTACATGCCATTTAAAAGCAATTAATTTTCTTCGAATCCAAGTTTGTTTGTGACGCAATTTTAAATAATTAAAAATCTTCAAAACTTTGTTACCGAGGAAAAATATTTTACAAAAAATTCGTTCGGTATATTTTTATCGTAGGTCGAACCCTCAAAAGAAGTTTTTTTATTTCTCTACTTAATTAACAATTAATTATTAATATATATCTCGTTATAATTTTATATACATCTCGCTAACTTTATTATTCTGTCTGTGTATGTTTTATTAATAAAAACTAAAAAAAGAGAATAATCATTTAAAGAAAAAGTTGTTAGCAAAAAACAGACAGGGTAATTTCCTCCTTGACAAAAACTACCTTCTTCTTCAGAAAGAACAATAATTTACTTTAAACGTCCGTACGATATAACAACACTGAATTCAAAACTATATAGAGTTGGAAAAGTCCTGATTAAAGCAATAATATAATTCAAAAAATAAGAGGAATATTTTCGTATTTCTTATTTGAAAAAATGAAAATCAAAGTATTTAGCCCAGTGATAAATTTAG
This sequence comes from Mechanitis mazaeus, assembly GCA_959347395.1. NCBI lineage: Eukaryota > Metazoa > Arthropoda > Insecta > Lepidoptera > Nymphalidae > Mechanitis > Mechanitis mazaeus. Next base: position 9,842,581 of record OY365748.1, on the reverse strand, counting down.
TTCTTACATTATCTAATTCACACAACCATATGGTTGTGGTGATATCCTACTGAAACAAATTACATTTCAAAGAATCCAGAAGAATGATCCAAGAATTGGTGATTGTTGAAGTATTTTTTTTTCCTAATATGGGTGTACTTTTTTTGTTTTATATACGAGTACAATTCATATTCCAGGAATTATCAAAAAAATACTAAGAAGCTCATAAAATATATTTAATTTTATGAGTATGAGTCTAGGTTCAAAGTTTCGGAAGTACGCTTTAAATAGTAATTATTACTATAGCATAAATTATGAGATTTTATTATGATATTATGATTCTGAAATATTAAATTAAATACTATTAATAATATACACGTACACATTATAAAATAATAAACATTCCAGTTTATATATTTATTCACTTTGTAAAAAGATGTCACTGGAAATATACATATTACTAGCTTTTAAGGCAAATGTTTTGCTTTATAAAAGAGTAAAAGTGACACGTTTTAAAAATTGGGGTTGGTGGTAGAATGGCAAAAATTTAAGATTGTATATATTTTTTATGTGGAGCCATAAAAAAATTACCAAAAAAAATACGTTGGACCACCACGAACCGTAAGTAAAATAGGTTATGTCTGATTCTCAGATCTACTGAATTTACACACAAAATGTCATAAGAATCGGTCAAATCGTTTCGGAAGAGTTTGGATACAAAGGCTGTGAAATGAAAAATATTTATATGATATTAATTAAATTTAATATGTCCAAATGAAATATAAATATATAAATACCGTACAAAAACAAAAAAATATTTTTATACCCGATCCGAGAACAGACGTAGTCAACTTATTTAAATAATATTAAATGTAAAAATAAACAAATCAATTAAATTTAATAGCAAAGGTATCGACGTCAGTGATCACTAAATTAAATATTTCAATATTGAAAGGCTTTAAAATTATATGTCATAAGAATCGTAATAGAATAATGTAAATTTACTGGACATTAATAATAGTATTGTTACTTCTCTTTTATCATGTATTTTATATAAAATATAAAAATAATATTATTTTATTTTATTGAGTATTTAATATTAATCGCTTTCGTAGCGCTTGCCGTAGCTCGTCTACGAAGTATAATCTTCTTACGTAGGCAGAACTAGTTATAAATTTATAAGCTTACTACCGATGCCCAAAGCTAAGATTTATGTTCCAAGATCTATCTATAGTTAATAAGATTAACTTTTTTATTAGAGTTACTGTTACGGTTATAGATATAATATTGATATACATATCAATATTATAACCGTATGTAATATATCGAATTTTGATCAAGAAAAATAATAACGATTAAAATTTTTATTGACAATTATTTGTCTTAGGCACTTGCTTCTTATATTATAAGAAACTCGGCGGTCTAAATTAAACTACATATAAAATCGCGGACGGGTGTGACAGCCGCCGGACAGCAAATTCGGACGAAATGGACGGAAATGGTCATGTAAGCATTTCAAAGCGACAACTTGAAATAGCAAACTTCAATTACGAAATATTTATAACAATTTAAAGATTACGCTAAATAATAAAAACGACATTTATGATAGTTATAAAAAATGGAGAGTTTAATTTAATACGCTAAAGTTCTAACATTACTTGTAATACTTATATTTCCCGGAAGAATTTTAGAAATTATATAATTATTATTTGCTCAGCTCGAACACAATATGTTTATTGTTATTCTTACATCAAATGTAATGTTCTGAATTAAATTTGTATTAAAATTTTTAGAGAATGGATGATATCGGTGCCTTACCTTAGGATACATATTTAATGTAACGAATTAAAAATTAAATACATCGAACGGATATATATAATTCAAACAGTCAAATGGATAAAACTTTTTTACAATATATTAAGAAAACATCTATGTATGTTGTGTTTGATGAAAACAATGTAACGTGTTCTGAAAGTATTGTAAAAAGTATTGTATATTCTGAAAGTGATAACACAACATTGTTGTAATTTTTTTTACTTTTTAGACAATCACATAGATTTACTAGACTATTCAAAGTTCCCAGCTGCAGTAAGCAAATTACCATATTTTTAATTATAACTGATCGTATTTATCTAATACTAGCTATCATCTGAAATTACTTTTTTTAAATAGTCACAATAATAGAAAGGCAGAGTATTTTTTATAATATTTATCATAAATTTTTAGATAGCTCATTTTCATTATTTTAAAGTGAACTATAAAAATATATTTGGTATAAATATTGATTGACTTTGGTAACACTGGAAAGCTTTTTGAAATATTTATAATCCGCTTAAATGAATTCCTTCTGAAGTCGGTGCAATTCTAATACTTAATAATAGTGTTTCAATTAAAGGGACTTTGCTATTTTATTCCTTTGATAGACGATTAAACGTCTCTTGGTTTATTATTCATCGTTACCTTTGATATATGCAGTACGAAGAAACCTTGAAAAAAATATTGTAATATTTTTTTCTATTCGGCTTATCAGCGAGGAGACGTTCAACCTGACCATTAAACCTTCTCAGCATCTTGCTCACATCACATTGTTGAATGCGGATATATCGCGTTTCGTTGACCATATTAAGCTGCCTTGTTTCTTTGCCAACGCACAAAGGCACCAATTGGTCTTAAAGTTTTCTCACTAACCATACTAAACGTAGCCATAATAGAGTATATACATTTGATAGCAGTATTGTCTTTGCCAAAGATACTTTGCACCAGAGGTTCCTAAACTTTTTACTCATAGACTACTTTTAAAATTTTGCTGATTCCGCTATTTTTCTACAATATTCCCAAAACTTAAGAAAAATGTGAAGCTCAGATGGAAGTTTCGGCTGAGTTCCAATCAATAAATAATAAAGAATTTCCGACAAAAAAAGAGGTTGATTGGTTTAATTAATTAATTGATTCTGCTGTGAGTGGATGTCAAAGACTAAAGTACCTTTCAACTTTTCTTTTGTAATATCTACTCAAGAAATCAAAAAATTCTCACTTATTTTGTTAAGACAAGTCTCCATTCACAAAAGTTAAATTGAAAAGAAAAAAGTATATTTTCTTGTGTTGAATTTAATCAAATATGTAATTAATTGTAGTAATACAACTAAAATTAATAGTTAATTAAGCACATCCCGTAGATTGACAGAAAATTATGAATATTTGGCTTCAGTTTTGTTATATAGATATTAAATTTTTTGAACAACCTTGTCAAATTTTTTCAACAACCTTGTCAATCTATCATTGTGATGTGTGCTTTCAAATTATAAATTTTCTTTTCAAATTTGGATTTAATTTTTCCGAAACTGTAGAACTTATTCAATAATTAAATAAAATCTTGTACAATTTGCAGCTTATGTCAACCAGCACACTTCACTATACAAAGGAAACGTTGGAAGTTTTCATTTATTTTCATCGCAAAATTGTGCAAATAAACTTGTATTGAATGTATTATTTCGAATTTTATTAACTGCATAAATTACAGACTGAAATGCAATCTATCACTTACTCTTATCGCTACTCGGTTGTCGGGATATGATACAGTGAATTCCAGTTACCATTGCTTAGAAATCTTTTAAGATGGTTTATTAACCTACAGTATCACCCGGCAATGGCAGGAGATCCAACTTTTCCCACCGAAATAACATTTATGGACGGCATCGATTTTTCATAAAAACAAATCACTTAGGACATGAAGTGCCCGTCTATAAAGTTTTTGCGAATAATAAGCTCTTCATGAATTTCTTTGTTTCGAACATTTGCCAATAATAATACTTCATTACCAAATGAAATTGACTCGTCCAGTTAAAAAGAAAATGAGTTTTTGGCAGATATACATGCTCTATCGGTATCAGAGCTCTATTCATCAATACATCTTTGTACAGCATTGTAATTTAAATTAATTCTATTGAGTATCTCAAATGTAGATTTGTGTTAACAGTTGACGTTACAGAAAAGTTTTTAAAAACAAAAAATGTAAAATTAACATTTCTCCAATAGTTAGGCCGATAGAGGTGAGCGAAGCATTATTGCTGAATGGGTTTCGCATGCTTGTAAAATTAGCATAGCAAATAGTGACTATAATCTTAATCTTAATAGGAATTCGCGCGTCCGACTTCGTTATCGTTACTTTCAGACTTTGAAGCCACTATACTGGTACAGTGGGTATTTTTGCATATTTTTCCTTCCATGTCAAAAATGTTGCAAATGTTGCAAACCTATTTTTTTGAGGATAACACCTTCGTAGACTATCTTCTGGTTTTATAGACATTGGTCACAACTTTGTTGCATAAAAGGCGTATGTTCAATAGCTTGTCTGCCTTTCAATGAAGGAAAGCAAATTTTAAGTAATCCTCACTGCTCTGTCGACATTTCGTTTTAAAATCGGATGAATATAAGACTGGAAGTAATAGTAAACTTTCATTTAGTAATCTTCAGGCACTCGTACTTAACAGATATGGCAAGACATTATAATAGAATAGGATACATTTATTATTGCATTTAAATAAACGAAGTACCGGCGGCAAACGGATTGTGATAATTTAAAGTAATAAATCACTATTATAATAGTATCTTATTAAACATTTTTTCAGTAACTATATATTAATATATTGCTGTAAATTATATAAAAAATACTTTAAAATAATATTCTCATATCAAAACGCTTTCGTGATTTCAATTATTTATTTGATGCATTTTCATAATCCGTAGTTAATAGTTTAACACACACCCAAAACTGTCCTCAACAGGTTAATTAAAGTTTCATAAATATTCCCCTTAAGTTTAATTAGTATTTTGAATCACATATAGTTCCTGAGACTTGCAGCCACTTCATACATCTTTCATTCGTTTAGTCCTTCATATCTCCGTCAACTTTATCGTCTCTTTAGAGAACTGAACCAAGGAACCGAGGTGACAATATGATGTTTATTAAATTCCAAATGGAATAATATGATACTTATTCTGTTGAATTAAGTTTATACGAGATTTTTAAGATATTATTAGCATTCCACTTTCTAGATCTTAATTTATTATTTCGTATTGAAGCAGTTATGGTGTCTAAGTAAATTTATTTTAGTCCGTTTAATTTCATTCTAGATTAAATATTTTATTATATATTATTAAAAATTCAGAGGTGAAACAAAGATTTAAAAATATATAGTACTGAAATTTTAAGAATACAAATAAATGTTGCCAATAATTATAAAAATATTTTGCTATCTCATCAAAATGATTAAATTTCCACTACTCTATATATTTATAAGTGTTCACCGAGCGCAAAACATTAAATTTTAAAAATATTTTGTATTATCATTTAACATTGGAAGTTTCAAATGTTTTTTTAATCATACTATTTCAATATTGTGATTAAAAAAAAAACATTAAACTCAAATTATACAATTTTGTTTCATAAATATGATTAAGTTGCTAAAATCTTTTTATTTATACTATCGAAAAATTATGACTACTTATAATTATAACCAAATAATAACTTAAAAGCTTATATCTTATTATCTTTTGATTGAAACTCAATAACGAAAAAAGGTAGCTAGGCTATTGTATGCTTTAGGATATCTTAAAATTAAGCGTTTTTTGGGAATAATGATATAATTATTTTTAAACGACAACCGTATTCTGCATTTGATTGAACTATTCGCATTTTATATTGTATAAATCAGCCGAACAACTACCATTTAGTTTACGGTAACTTAGAAAGATGCGGGTTTATAGCAACAGATATAATCGACGGAAAACTATATTATGTGGCGAATGTTTGTGTTGATGACTCTGATACGATCAGTCACTTTAATAAAGCACAAAATATGTAGACTTACAAAACATGTAGGGTTTTAAACCCTTGTGTAAACTGAATCTTGTGGACGGAGTAGCCAGTAGCGGCTAGTAACGAGTAGCTTAAATTCTAATGAAATTATAGGTAATAAATCAGAAACTAACATGGTCGTTTGTTACAGAGTAACTATACGAAGTTCCTGAAGAATCTTCACACGGAACAGATAGCGAAACTCCACGCCAAAAACCAGCATGAATGCGACTTGCTTGAAGAGTTGCGCTCTTACACCATTAAACGTTCAGCCATCGAGAAATCATATTCCGAGGTAAGGTATACTGATATATTCCTTCACAAAAAACTTGTCTTGTATATTTAAAAGACGAAAAATATATTTACTATTTTAGTGAAACACGTACATATCATGTTAAATGTATATTAAATCTTTATTTATTATAATCCGTAATTATTCGGAATCTCCTATAAACAACATTAGCAAAAAAAAAAAAAAACGAGCAAAAGAACTACAGTGATCTGCAATTTTACATCTCCATTATTCTAGTGCGATGCTGTAAACCAATACCTGTACCAGTAATGTAAATTGAAAAAAATGTAACGAAAAGTTGGCAACTGTATTCATAAGAGATGTTCATTTGACTTTCAAACCAAGAGACGTAAAATAAGAGAGTATTTGACTATTGACAACAAAACTAAAAAAACCCTAAAGTTTTTATTATAATCTTTAGAGAAGCTATATCAAAATTTTCATCACAATATATAAACATATTGTTTGTACGTCATCATCATCGTCATCGTAATCATTATCTATCATGTTTATTTTTTTATTAAAAATGGTATTAAAAAAGTCCACTTTCAAAAGGGGCGGTGTGGGTCTATGGCTTCTCATATTGAGTTGTTTGTATGCTATTCAAAACACTTTATTGATTTAACTAAATGTATAATTACTGCAATTTATTTTGTTATTGCATACAGCTGACAGTATTGTATCTTTTCTCAGGCCCTGCTTAAAATATCTTCTGCGTATTTGAATAAAAAAATTCCTAACATACCCGACTTGAAAGTTGATGGTGCTGAAGAAAAATGGTGAGTCTTTAATAAGTACTACTTTTTGTTACATTTATCATTTAATTGTGTCATCAAGTTATTGCGATATGAAGTATTTTTATTTTGTTATATAATAGTTCTATATAAATTTGCTTCTTTCAAAGAATAATCAATTTACTCATTACACTGTGTGCATAAATACTAACATGTTTCTTATTTACATCACTTTGTACGATACGAATATACTAATAGAGAAGTTATCAAGTAAAAAATGAGGAAGTTGTTTCTTTGATCACAAAGGAAGGAATGAAGTGGGTTTTTACTTCCGGTAATCTCGTTCTTTGTCACTCACATTCCGTGATAAGATCGATACTACTCCTAATCAATTGACTAGAAATAGACCGTACAACATTACTTTTTCTTGGAAATAGTAGTTTTTTTAACGTGGCTTCTTTCAAACTCACATCACTGTTCACACCAATGTTTAACCACTGAATCAAAAAAATTGAAACGACGCTATGCATTCATGTGAAGAATATTATAATATACGAGTAACTTATTTGAATAATCACCTTGTTGGTGAGTGACTTGTGAACATTGAAATTTATCATAAACAGTAAATGAAGCAAATAAGAAGCTAGAAAAGTAAAAAAAATATGATACAAATATACTTGTCAAATTATTCTCTATATTTTTTAATATTTCAATATAAAATAGAAATAAAAATTCAACAATACTTGCAGGCAATTTAATTTATATTACCGAAAGCCAACTTCTAAGTTTTTATAGCAATTTAAGGACTTTTAATAATAATTTGTACAGGAAATAGTGGTAATATTTTGCCTTATTTTAAGTTTCGGAAATTTCCTTTTATATCATTTTTTTCAGAGATAACATAATCGAATGTTTCCAACAAATCTTGTCTTTAATTATAAAACGTGCAGAGTGTTAGTGAAAAAACAGAACATGGACATAAAACAATATAAGTACACTTTCGGATTCAAATAGTTCGGCCAAATAGTTTGGTCCATTTGAAAATATAACATACTAGATTTAGCTTTGCTTTGCGTGAAAAATATGTATCTAAGATCTTTTTTTCTGGGCCAACAATAAATATATATGTAAACAGAATTCTCTTTTAATGCATACAATGGCATCGCGATTTTATTTTCTTGGTGGACCTACATTATGTTTTATGTGGCAAATGTGTTTTAATATTGCATGCGAAATAAGAACAAAGAATTCTACAGTGTCAGTATTTATGATTCTTTAAATAGATTAGAAGATATATTTTCATTTGTGTAGGAACATGTGGAATGTGTGGCGCACTGTGTTGGAAGAAAATGAGAAACTGGCCCGCGCTCGGCTTGCGGCAGTTGAAGTATTCCAGCAGCAGATCGCTGACGAGGCCAAGGTCTTGCGACAACACAAGATGAATGTGGCTAAGAAGGTAAGTTATTCTTAACCGATTGAGCTGAAATTTGGAATTCACGTTTAACGAGAATGCAAAAGGTATACAATTAATATTGTTATCAATCCAAAAATGACTGACAACAAAATGGTGGATATTTTTAAACAAAACACGTAATATGGGTATCAAATTAAAGGGCTTGAATTGTAGAGCATAATACATGACAAAACATGTCGTAATTGGTATTAATCATTACGGTTTCATAATGCAAGCCTCGTCACAATAATTTCCTCATTAAGAAAAATATGAACAATATGTTATTTCTTTTTTTTATAAATAAAAAAAAATATATTTTTTATTTTTATTCAAAAAATACTATTAAAGTATGTTTACTTTTCCAGAGCAGCTTAAACTTCCAATTCCAGAGCCATTCTCGGTTTTTCGGCTTTCACGGCCAAATCGGCCTCCGCAACCTCTACGACTTCCACGGAAGTTGTCCTTTTACGGCCTTTCGTCGACAGCAATTTTGCAAATTGAAATAATCAACTTACAAAATTACAAAATAATAACCAATTATTCTCTCCCAACAAAAAATCTTCTATCAATAACATGGTATATTGAAGTTATCTTCTGTCAAGGGATAATTACGGCGGATTTGATCGTACAGTTCTTGAGTCAGGTCGATGTACCTTTGCACCTGCTGCATAACCAATGCAATGCAAAGGTATGCTGGTACTACTGTTGTTGTTGTTACTTTTTTAATATGGATGCTGTTACGACTTGAAATTTCTGTTGAAATTTCTGTTGTTGCGTTTGTTGTTATTGTTACAGATAGATTACAGGTTGTTATACATCCCCGTCGCCGTATACCTTCTATGACCTCCCGGGCCAATGAAATTATATTCTTCAAACACTTAAAGTAAATATATATTATAATGTATAGATAGGATATACTGTTAAGGTAAAATGAAAAGTACCTTGATCAGAAGTAATATTGACAGCTATTGATATGACATTCACAATAATGCGAGTAGCTACTCCTTTAAAGTTTTTTTTATTCGTAAAATGTTTTTTTTATTTTGATAAAATTTATTCCATTCTTACTTTTACTAAACCATTAACACAATCCGTTACGGATTGAAATAATTTCATAACTATATAAATTTTATTATAATTTTGTGCAAATTGTGTCGTAACCGCGACACTTGTTCAAACGTGGTGTAAGGTGTGTTTATAATTTGCAAATAAACTTAATTGCTTTCATTAGCTGGAGATGCTGCAACATGCATGTATGAAACTTGAAAGTAATTTCATTTTCCGTTATTTAATGAAACCACACGTTCCTCTTAAGCGCTGTATTATATTGCATCAATAAACGCCAAAGGTTTCTAAAAAAATGCTTTGAAGTCTTGCATCTCTTTACCGTCACTAAGTTATAGCTTATACTAAGGTTAAATTTTATGAAATTTAGCAAAATAACTCGCGTATAATAATTTTAAATTTTTATATGTTAACGGGAAGACAAAAAGCAAATGTCTGCAAATCAGTTCATTAGTCACATAACTACAAAGGTTTTCAAGTTTACAGTCATAGAATTCGGTATTGCTCTAGACGTTGTAAAAGTATCTTGAAATCTTACAGTCCTTATAAATGTTTGTCCCGAACACAAGTTCAAACATAATTTTCGAAAAACTCAGTTTTTCCTTCCGATCTGTCTGTCTGTATGTGTGTCTGTGTGTCTGTCGAATTTTATTTTTCGAATTTTGAAAAACTAACGATATATTTGGAATCAGCATCTAAATGTAAGATTCACTTTTCAAAATTATGTTGATTGTCCAATGGGAAGGTGGTCAAATCGCCCGCCGAAGTTACCGAAAAATGAAAAAAAAATTTCGAATTTTTAAATTTTTTTAAATTTAAAAATTAATTAATTAATTAATTAATTGAATTTTTTTAATTTTTTTTTTCTTTTGTTAATTAATTTACGAGTTATAATTTGCCGATTAGGAGTTTTTCATAGCGGCAAGCTCGATTGCCGCGTGTCAGATGTTTATTTTATTGCAATTGGTATATTTTTTAAATTTCAATAGCTTTGAGAAACTTTGTCAATGCATATTTCTATGGTGCTCTAAAATTTACTGAATATTTCAATTATTTTTTTTCATGGCAATAAGAATTTCTTATTACTAGAACTTGGAAGAGAATGGAATGCACAGAATTTATTCTAACAAATAAATTTATTGCAAGCCATTCCTATTGTCTATCTCTAGATAGGATGTTTTTCGTTTTATAATAGGCTTTAATATCAGGACATAATTTTTTTTTCCAGTAACAGGCTTAGGTTACTTAATTTGGTAGTTTATTAAGAAAACAAACATTTCCCGAAAAGGAAGTTTTTAATGTCAATTTAATATTTTTTTATTTATATAAAATTCTTTCAGCATTAATTGTATGCAATTTTTTTGGAAGTGTTTCTTTATTTTCTCCGATAAATAGCAATGGCAGTGTGAGAATACAAAAGTCTTGTGAAACATGTCTGGAAAAGTTACGTGCATTAGATGGAGTTTATAACATCTATACTAATATAATATAAAGCAGAAAAGTTTTTTTGCTTGTTTGAATAAACGCGATAATCTTAGAAACTACGGGATGGATTTAAAAAATTCTTTCTAATAGGCAGGTTCATGAGGATGGCTATAGTGAGGATTAAACTCGGATTAAACCGCGTGGCTCAACTTGTTTCAAAAACTTTAAACGATTTCGTTAATTCAGTCGAACTGGCAGTACCGGGTCTATTTGTCTATCAATCATTCTGACAGCACTTTCAACTGTATGTACTATAGCGACGAGTAAAGGCTTTCGAAGCGGTCCACTACATTTATTGAACTGTTTGCTTTTGTTCGTTGTACATTATGGGATTGTATTTTTAAGCGGTTTTTAACAGTTTTTATTTCAACTGATTTGTTAATTATTGTACGATAATTTATTTCAATAAGCTAGAAATTGAAACCATCTCTAATTAATATACTTTTAACTATATTGTCAGTAATAGCTTGCATTCGCGGATTAGTACTAATCTTGCTGTAAATATCTACTATTTGATTCCGATGGATCCAGTTGTTGATGAATGCTCACCTAATATTAACTTTTGTGACACAATTTGTAATAGGAACCTTTAGCTGGCTTTAACTTTTCTTTCAAGAATATTTTCACAGAAAAGCTTTTTCGATAAGTATGACACAAAAAGGCCCTCCTGACATTTCGATTTGAAGCACACAAGTGATCATTGATATTGTTCAAAACATAAAAGATAAACTATAGCAAAATATAAAAAAAAAATAATAGTGAAGTGTTGCTAACGACTACTTTTAAGCGTAAATTAATTTTATTAGTAACATAAATATCAGAGTAATAACTCTTAGGGGGCAACATACAACTTGCCGTTTATCTAAAAATTATCAGACAACATATCCAGATCCATTTTTTAAATGTTCAATAAAGGGTTAATAAATTCTCGTGTCTGATATAGATATTAAGATTTATATTGGAATCGTTTATGTGAAGTAGTTGAACTAGATCAACATCGTAAAATCACAAAACAACCTCCAATGACAAAAGTAGCAAAACTTTTTTTTTTTTTAAATTACTTAATTCTCCATAGGTTTCACTTTTTCTGCATAAAAATATTTTTTTAATTAAAAATATTTTACATGTTAAAATATTTTACATCTGATAATTTTTATGTAAATTATTTTTGAAAATAGTAAAACTTTAACATGAAATATTTTAATGAAAAAATATAAATCTCATTACTTTTTAATTACACGTGAAGATGAGTTTTATATATTAACGGATGTAAGGTTATGAGATATGTTATAATGTGGAATAACAAATTTTAAGGGAATTAATTTATTTAAAATCAGGTCGAGTTATATATATAAAACTGACTGACTAACTACACAAATACTGCTGAGTCTAGAAAGCTGAAATTTGGAACAGATTTTATGAAAGTTGTTTTCTCACTAGTATGTATGTCTTTTGAAAATGTCTATATTTGATAATTCGTTCCGCATTACTTATTCATATACACCTATAAAAGTTGTTTTTATTTAAATAAAAATGTGTCTGTCGATATTTATCACACGCTTTTTTGTATTCTCTATATTCTATATCTATTAAGTTGTTATTATCTCTTAAGTGTACGGATTCATTGGCACAAGCCCATAAGGAGTTGCAACTGACGGTCATCGACGTCGATAAAACCAAGAAACTGTACTTCGATGAAGAACATACAGCTCACGATGTCCGAGACAAGGCTAAGGATATCGAGGAAAAGTAAGTTGAGAGTGCTGACTGTTAATGAAATTCTGTTTGGGTAAGCTTGCCTAAAGATGAATCTAGAAACATTCACTTTCGTCTACTCGTAAAATAGTACTAAAAAGTTTTACCACTATTGGCCGATATTCAGGCCAAGGCGTTGGTAGCAAAACAACCAAATAGATGAAAAAGTATTACTTGTTAGAGTTTTTAGTTAATCTCAGGGTGTATCTTTATAAAGCTAACTCTTTTAAATCTATTAAGTAATTCCTTCTTATCCTTTATAAAATGATTTTAGGCTAAAAAAGAAAAAGGGATCATTCTTTCAATCGATCACCTCACTGCAGAAAAATAGTGCAAAAGTGTCATCTCGAAGAGACCAACTTGAAGAAAAGTCTACGGGAGCTCGAAATGATTATCTTTTGAGCATTGCAGCTGCTAATGCCCACCAGGTCAGTAAGATAGGTAATTTATAGATAAATAATTACTGAATAGTCCTTAGATAAAGAATATTATATTTTACAGAATCGCTACTTTTTGGTGGAACTACAATCATGTATGCAAAGCATGGAATCATCAGTGTACGAAAAAGTATCAGAATTTCTTACTCTTATGGGTCGCACCGAACTGCTCACATGTTCAGCAACTCAACACTCTTTCGGAAAGATTAGGGATCAAGCGCAGCAGCTTACCCGAGAATATAATTTGCAATGTCTTTATTTATATTATCCTGTTCTTAAACAGCATATTCAAGTACGTAAATAATAGTTTATAAGTCTAAATTTCAGTTGCTAATATATAAATAACCACATAAGGTAATATAATTTATCAACCGTTTTAGTACGAATTTGAGCCTTGCGACAATGATCCTGTTGAAACTGTGACCATGGAGCATGAGTCAGTAGGGATTACTCTTGCTGGAGAAGCTCGTCGTTGGGCAACTCGTGTTGTTAGAGAAACTGCTCTTGTTAGAGATGCAACTCGCAAGCTTCATCTCTATCAAGCTATGCGAGATGCAGGGCAAAAAGTATGATATTTTTTAATAAATGACTACTTTTCGAAGTAGCGGATAAATCACAATATTTTCTCACAGGTTGATCCTAATGATCCAAACGGTCCAGAGCTTGAAGTTCGCATCGATGAACTAAGATCCAATATTAGGCGATCAGAAACTTCTAAAGGGAAATATGAGGCTCGTTTGGAATGTCTTCGAATCAGTGGGGCTCCGGTGGATGAATGGCTTAAAGAAGTTGATTTGTTAGCAGTTCAAGATACTTTGCCCCGAAGTAGCAGCCTGCTTAGCGTTCGCACTGACGCATCTGGAGCTGCTGTAAGGTTTCATTACAAAGTTTGAATGTAACCAGCCATATTGCATAAACAGATTTTTTTTTTTATTTTGTTACAGGACCAACCCAGTTCTGATTCATTCTACGACAGTGATAATACAGAGGGAGAAGTAGCCACTACATCTGGTGTGCAAAGTACTTCAGGACACCAACGCACTACTTCCGATTCACAACATGAAGAAGACAACGACGAAGATGTTGATGGTGTGTTTTTAAATATAATTTTAATTATATAGCTGTTAATTAGGTAACCCGATTCGTTACTTTTCATTTCTTAATATATATTTTTTTCATTTTATTTAATCACTTTAGCTGCTTTAGAAGAAGAGCGCATGCGTATAGAGCAACTAACTGTCGGTTGGGATGATCCCACTCAAGTAAATTGGGGTGAAGCAGAGCAAGAAGGAGATGCAACCCAAGCTGTTGCTCCCGCCGCAGAAGTACCTGCAACGCCTTTGTACAAATGCACAGCATTGTATTCGTACACTGTAAGTGTTAATTCTTGGTTAATTATATTTACAATACCATGATAAAGGTTTCATTAAACACTCTTGTAATAGGCTCAGAATCCAGACGAGCTTTCAATAATTGAGAATGAACAGCTTGAAGTAGTCGGAGAAGGGGATGGTGATGGGTGGCTTCGTGCTCGAAACTATCGAGGAGAAGAAGGATATGTACCTCATAACTATCTTGACGTTGAAAGAGAACAGGTAGGTAAAATAAATAATTTGGTGTGAATTACCTTAGATATATAATGTTATGGGCAAAATAAAATATTTCAGCCATCAAGCACTCCAGGATTGGTCTCACAGATTTCTTTTTCGTCTGTTGATTATACTGTTGAAGGGGAAGACGCTGATGTCATACAATCACCAGATCAAATCTCTGTAATATCTGCACCAGTTGCTAAGCCCGATGAACCTAAAGAAGAAAAACCTCAAGAAGATATTGAATCGAAACCAACACAACTGCCAACTATTGGATATTGCTTTTCTTTATATGACTACGACGCTGAGGGCGCTGACGAACTCAATCTTGAGGAAGGACAGGTTTGTATTTACTTTGTTTAAATTTGATTGCTTCGTAGACAATATTTATAAATTATTATTTCTCATAGATCATACGTGTTGTTTCCCGTGATGCACATGGGGTTGATGATGGCTGGTGGAGAGGCGAGTCTAATGGTGTAATTGGTAACTTCCCGTCTCTTATTGTTGACGATTGTGACGAGGTACGTGTATAAAAATAAGAATTATTGTAACTCGTATATGTCTAATGTGTATAGATTATATAATATATAATGGCCCAAATTTAAATGTTGTTTTGTCATAGCACGGCGAGCCACTCAGTGGTGGGGATAGTGATTGGACTCCACCGGATTCTGCCCCCCCAGTATTTGTTTCACCCCCCGATTCCCCCACTGACTTCAATGACGACAGTAAGTATAAAGTACACACACAAAAATAAATTCCAAACTCCCCTTTTTCTTCTTTGCACTGACTTTTCGTACTTTGGCAACTTCATAATTATAGATATTTTGTATTTTTAAATAAAATAAAACATGAAGTTGTCTGTGTGCGAATGTCATGCCTTGGTGTCTTGCAGCGCAGCAAAAAGTATTTATTGTATAGTAATAATCGGCGTATATAAATAATTGCGTTTGTACGCGCAATAGATAGTTTTTGGCAGATTGGGCTATTGGTTGTCGTTTTCATTCCCAATTGGTATGGTAATTACATTTTGTTTTCTTACAGTATTTTAAAGCACGTTTAAAACTGTTCATTAGCTATTGATATTACATAAAGCTGCGTATCGTAAGTTCATCATACATTATACATCGCCATAAATGCATGATGTTTGCACGATTATAATAGATTAAAATATATTTTTAGGTAACTATAAGTAACTTTCCTTAATCTTGGGTTAAAAGGTATTGCGTATTTTATAAAAATAAAACAAAATGGATTTTGTTGAAATTATTATCGTTTTTATTAACATATTTAATAGAAAAAGAGCAACTGATAATCAACTGAATATATTAAAAATAATTATACAGCATCTAAGCTAATTGCACCTACCTGCACATATTCCACTATCGTAATTGGATTTTCTTTTGATTATAACTTTTTATATTTCTTTCTACTAAAATACAATTTTAATACAATACAAAAAAAAAATGTTATACTCTCAAAATACATTAATATCGACACCTACCCCTTTGGATCAGAAAACACTAAGCCTCAGCATTATCTGATAACAACTACTTTAACTATAATATCGCTTGTGTAATTGTGTTTGTAAAAAAAAAACAGGAATGTACATTGTGGTTGTTGTGAATTTGTGGGAGACTAGTGCTTTAGTAGCCGCTTCGTAGCAGAGGTCTTCGCACAATCGGACTTTACTCGATTCGAGTGTTGACTATTTACCCTTACCCCGGACGCTGCCAGTCTTCGGTGAGAACAACAATACTAAGAACGCGGCTCCCCCTGCGGACCCACCTCCACCTCCGCCCGCACACATGGGAGACTCCATGGACAGTCAACCAGACTTCGTCTTTAACCTAGAACTTAGTAGGAACCAAGTTGACCAGTACGATACACAGTTTGAGGAAGAGTATCCCATAAACCCGCCGGTCACCATTGTCGGTAAGTAAACGTTATATTTATTTTATGAGCCCGGAGGGTTATGGAAAATTTAACTTCAAAATTTAATCTGAACATAGTGGGATAAAATGGTACCAAACCAAAATTTGTATACTCCCTATTTAGTTATTAACATCTAACGAATTCTTTTTTCATGCTTCAGTTGATGAGGTTGTCAGTGATATGTTCGAAGAGGAGGTTTGGCTTTCAATTTAAAATATATTGATCTGTTTGTTTGTATTTTATCTATAGGTTTGCTTTATGATGCGCTTTGCCGGTGACGGTCAGCTTGATTAAAGAGTTCACGATCAATGGTCGATGTATCAGGTGATCGATCACAAACATTTCATGTCTATTTTTATCTAAACCTTTAAATATCTACAATTTATATAAATTCGTTTTTGAGAAGATATTTGTGATCGATTGCTAAAGGGTCATGTTGAGTGTCGTGTCACATTGCTTGAGCTATTTACATGTAAATAACAATGCTATTTCTAAGTATTTAATAAATGGACATCTTGTAAGACATATAGGCTATGAGCTCTGTATTTGAAGTACTAAAGGCTATCTTCTTATTTAAGCCAAATTTATTGGACACTGGATTGATAGAGAGAGGTTTTATAGTTATGTAAAAGTTTTTTTCTTTTTATAGTGATTGAAGTATCTAGATCTCATCATCACCAGCATGTCGGCTTTTTAGTAGGTAGAAGGTATTTTCAATTTTGTAGTTCAATTATAGGGAATAAAAACCAATTGATAATTAAAGAACCCTTAACTTGTATTACTATTATGTCAATTCAATTGTCCAACCTCCTATTTTTGTTATTCAATTTAATGAAAATCACTATACCTTTTCTTGGACACCATTTTTCGGAATTAGCACTCAAATAACAAATGCAACTGCACACACTGCTACATATAATATAGAAATTTTAGGTAAATAAATACAATTACCCCTCATTACCGTTGCTAGGAAGTGGAGGAGTTGCCACCCGCACCGACACCGAAACCTGCACCACCAAAAGTTGAAATAACAGACGAAGAATGTGGGCTTGGGGTTGCGCAAATAGTCATCACAGCCGCAACACCCATGATGGAGGAACCAGAACAGCCGTTCCCACCTGTCGACCCCGAGACCGAGCCGACACCAGAACCAGAACCAGAACAGGAACCGGAACTCGAGATGCGATCCGAGGAATCCGGGCGCCCAGAAGACAACGAGGACGACGAATCATCTCTCTCCGAGCAAACAGCGGTTTGCCTCCGGGATTCCGAGGAAGGTCACGCCGACTCTGCCCCCCATCCGCAGTCAAGTTCAACGGCTTCAGAGGGAGAGTCGACGGGGGCGTCAGTAGCCTCGGGCCCTCCGACCGCACCCCAGTCCCCGCCTTCGGCGCCCCGTGCTGGCCGCGCCTCTATTCCCGATGAATTAGAACCTGCGCAACTCGCAAGGCTCACTGATCTCAAGGAATCTAACGCTTAGGCCTAAAGCTTCTCGACTGACTGTAATCTCTACTGTTTTCCTGCTACATACTAGTACCTACAAGATGTATTAATTTTCTCATTTAGCAAATATAGTTGGCCAGTATCCACTTTGAACAAAAATATTACAATATTTTAATATGATTATTGGGTAATAAATGTTTCTCGTTCTTTAATGTTTTTCACAACATTCAATTGTTTGTTATGGTTATTAACATGTTTACTGACCACTTTGTCGAAATAAAGGAAAAGTCATTTATTATTATTATTAATTATATATTAAAATACTTTATTTTATTATATGTAACAAAGGTACAAATTGGTTAATATATATTAAAATAATGCTTATATACATCTAAATAATTTACATTTCAGTAACTACATTTTAACATTTTCTTTCATACTCCAAATGCATATTTTTCTTTGCCTATTAATTGTTTTATAACATAAAGATGATGGGACGGAAAGCGGTTAGATTGATGTAGAACTTGTTGTATATATGTTTAGCAAATAGTAAGTACTTTTGTGTACTTGTAACTTCGTCTGTAGGTAATTTGTGAAACGTATTCTTGGGCCCCACATTAGGCTTTAATTCTAAGAGAGACTTCATATTGGTCGAAGACAATTTAATAATTAATGAAATAATTACGGCAACAACTCATTAATAAGCTTTAATCTTTGATAAAATTTTATTAATATTATTTAAAATATGACGTACAAATGATTTCTTTAAAATATCGTATTTTGGGTACCACAATCATTAAAAAGTATAAGAATGAATTTTTAGGCAAAATATCAGGTCATTTAAGAGTGTATTACAATATTTTTTACCGCGGCAGTGTATTAAAATATATTTATTGTATTCGACCAGACGATACCACACTCTGTAAGTATAGTAGCGTTGTAAAAGCTATTCTCCTATTACATTCTGATTCCTGACGCACAACTTGCGTAGCTGCGCCTAAAAAAGTAGCCTACATGTTATGCTGGGTTACCTTATAACGCAACCCTAATCCAACTACTTACCATGATATTCAAATTTTTATGTGGTATATTTAATTACATAATAAAATTCTCCTTTCCTAGTTGAAGAATATTCATCGGAAAATTTTTGTACCCGCATATTTCTATCGAGGTACATACCTTTTTATATTAAATATTAAATTATAGAAAACTGATTGTCTGTACTACAAAGAGGTAGTATAATACGAATGTTTACAAATATAGGTATTAAATACAAAGTATAGTAGATTCACATAGCACATTCAAATAATATCAAATATTCTTTATGTCTATTACATTAGTTTGTTGTGCTTAGTACAGAACTAATTCTTATAAATTGAATGTTATTAATTGAGACGCAACAATACTTAGAAGAATTTGTAATTCATTTATTCAATAAAGTAAATAGAATTAATTGTTATAATGTAATAACTTCATATTATATAAAATAATTAAATTATTGCTGTTTTAGATGACACGTCTTTGCATCTATTGTTGTTTTTTTTTAACTTAGGCATGTGTTTTTTTAAGTCGAAAAAAATTAACCAAATTCTTGTAACTGCATATTTAAATATTAACCATAAAAATACATTCCAATAAAATCATACGTTGCTCTTAATCCGTGGCTGGGTTTTGTTATATTTTCACATTGAAAGAAATCTTAGTTACGTTTGTAATATTAGGTCCCTGGTCGATCATCACCCACGCCATATCAATTTTGCCGGTTAACAAAACCCACATGATTTATATTTTTTAACCTTGCAATATCTAGATAGCCATACTCGGGAGTGTGTAGTGTGTAATGTAATAAAAATATACGTCGAAATAACAAAAATGAATAAAATATATATTATTAAAGAAAGTGATTTAAAATTTGTTAGGATAATACTGCAGCGGCCAGCAAGTCAGTGATGGACGAACGTGTAAATGTGGGCTGAAGGAAACCGAGGTACAAATACGTGAGTCCATCAACGTCTAATTGCGGCCAAGGCTTGTATATTACTTTTCTCAAATAATGCGCGGAAATGAAAACAAAATAATTGTACAAAAATTACTTTTCAAAATCAACAGCAATCATTTTTCACGCGTCAAAGTGCTCTTTTATTTTATTTTTTTCGATAAACCTCAGAAGACGGTACAATAATAAATTTTCTGATTGCAAGCGAGGTCGAATTTAAATAAAACTTTTGATAAATTATCTCCATTTTTGTCATGTGTCTGAGTAAAAATTCGTTTCTTTTTTAAATTACACGACAGATTTGGGTTTACATAGTAATTTATTTGGCGACTTTAACGTTTTAACTCGACGGATGTGTATTTTCATACAAGTTTCAACAGTCGCTGCTTGCATATATTTGGTAAGAAAATCAATTTCCAAACATGTTTGAGAAAAGTGTTTTAAATAAACCGGCAATATTTATTTAGCTTTATTTTATATTTACTAATAATTGTATTTGTATCATATTAAACCCTTAGTGTTTTATTAGATTGGTGTCCCCGGGTGTCATCGGTTGTCTGTTGTCATCGTTTTTACATTTTGTAGATACGTAATTGTTGTATTTATTTAGACACAAAGAATGTTAGACTTAGACACTACAGCCTAAGAACTGGAACCGCTGAATTAATTTAAATAAAATTACATACTCATCTTATGTCAGTTTTTTATTTCAAGTTATCCTGCCTTTAGTAAAAAGAAAACAAATAATTTTGTCTGTTTGTAAGGCTGCCATGTACTAAATAGGCACGAAATTGAGTGCGGTTTTCAGTTATCTTGTATGAAATCTAGTTTAATATTTCATGGTTTACTTTCATTGGAAGCGTAGGTGTCAAGTTATTAATGTTTTCTCAGAAAGTATAAGTAATATTACAATATTTTTATTCAATCTTTAACATATTTATTATTTGTTTTACTTTGCATTAAGTAAAATTAACTCAAAATCTTTTTAATTTATTGGGAAAGGTTATAGACTGTATGATATCACAATAGAAGTTTACGTCAAGTAGATTAGAGTTCAGTGGCGAAAGAATAGGGTAGCAAACTGAAAAAATGGGCTTCCAAGTACCTAGTCCAAAGAGGCCTCCGATTTGAAAAGGTCGTGAGCATATGTCAAGTAAGGGCCCATCTGGTGAATTTGCCACGTGCCTTACACAGTATAATTGTGCAACTCTTAATCTCTTAAATAGAGGTATTGTTTAATATCGTTATCGAGTAGAAGTTAAAACATTTTCCTATTTAAAAACAATTGTGGAAAGAGATTCATAGTTATATATACTTAGGATATTAAATTATACCAATTTATAGTCTTTTATAGTTTATTTATAGAAAGTTTTAGCAATATGTAACACAGTATGTTTTAATATAAGTTAAGCTGTCGACTTAGTTGAGTAATGGATTTACAAAAATACAAACTTCATTTACAATACATTATATATTTGTATTCACTGTTGACTGCATGCTCTGTTTATGAAATAATATTTATTATATTTGTTGTATAAAAATATTAATTTTATACATTTTTTTTAAATATCATTCGACTTATTGAGACTGCAGACCCATTAATATTAAATAAAAATTATTAAACCAAACATACAATGAATTGTAAAGCCATTGTCACATACAAGGGCCCGAGACAGTGTGACCAGATTAATTATTTTTTTAATAAAGTTAATTGTTAATATTAAATTCTTATAATATAATATTTTTTGTTAAATACTCTTTTAATACTCGGTATAATTAAACATTCAGGACCATTCAAGGGTTCGTGAATTGATACTGTTCGTATATTTCCTGGAACATGTTCCTACAATTCATCTTGACCTTGAGCTTAGAACACAATAGGAAGACTCCGGATAGTTTTCTATGCAGTGAATATATTTCTTCTGGAGGAGGGCACAGCCTGTGTGTGAGTACTGTGGGCACGAGAGTCTGTATACGTCGCGTGGTCCTCTGAGCACCGAAGTCGAACTCACCAGAACCAGCCGTCGTGAACACTTCTCCCATTATCATCACCATATCCACGTGGGTCTCTTCCATTACCTTAAAACAATATATATTTTCAATTACAGCTCAATAGCTTCACATATCTTTGAGTAATTCTATTTTAAGTTAACAAGAGCAATTTAAATACATCATCATATATGATTGAAATAAAACATCGTTAGAAAAATAGGTAGATATCCAAGCCAAGGTAAGAGGTGTGCCCACAAGTGGGACACACACGAGACTCTTAAATATATATCAAATATACCTTCGACTCATATCCTGTAAGGAATTTCATTTCCAAGGACTTCTTCAAGATGGCGTCTCGGTCTCCCTCCGACGCGGCTTTAATGATTTGAATGTATTGGTCCATAAATTCTTTGGAGTACTCTCTGGTAGCACCGAAATCCAGAAGAATAAGCTGATAACAAAATATATCGTGAGAATATGGTCTAATTTCATCAACTAAATGAAGTTAATATAAATTAGTGGCCTACTGAAAATTCGGTTCTGGTTTCGGTTTTGGCCCGTTTCGGCCTTCGTTTCGGTTTCGGCGAAAAAATGGCTGAAACTAGGATATTCTTATATTATTGTGCGTGTTTTCGCAATTTTCGAAACTAACTCTTGCTATGTCCCGTTTTGTTAAAGTTAAACTTCGAAGAGTCATGACAAATATTTATTTACACCGTTCATTGTTCTTATTATATACGTCATTAACATAATGACATATATAATAATAAGAAGTACGTAATACTGTAGCAATTATCTTTTTATTTTATTAAAATTTATTATCTATATGGAAAAAAATATATGAAACAAATATATTAGACCGAAAACTAGTAGTGTATTTTAAATCTGTTTAACTAAGTTTTTCGAAATCAAATTTCGGCTGAATATGTAAACAAAGTAGAAAATTCGGTCAGACACTAATAATTATAATAATACTCAGCCAGAATACTGCCCTGTATCAAGGATATTAAGTATATTTGATTAAACTTTAAACATGTTAAGTGCTTTTAGAGTGTCGGTTGACATCATTTCGAGTTCAGTCGGCTTTACATTCAGTGGTACAATCTGTACGTAACTTTAAAATAACCAATGTAACTAACTGACATAAAATACCACATGACGTATTAAAAGTCAATTTATTTAATTACCGCCAAAGATTTTAATTTAATAATTTTTTATGCAACAGGAAATTGCATTTTTGTTAGTGGTATGCAAAATCAAATTAATTTTAAAATGAAACTATAGGATTATGGGTTCTTTATACTTTGCGAAAAATTATAAAAATAGATGTAAATATTTCGATTAAATTATTGATTAAGATGTAAATTACTTTAACTGTTATGTAACTTAGTACTATGACCTCCGACGTGTTGGTTGGATGAAGAAAATTGCGTTATATACTTTCATATTAATATTAAATTTCCTACGACATTTATCTGGACTAGTAGAAGTTGTTGTTACCTGTTTATTTGTGGTGTTGTAGAAGAAGTTAGCCCAGTTGGGATCTGTCTGCATACACCGCAGTACGAACATTTCACGCAAGCAAAGTTGCATTATATTGTAAGCGATGTCGTATCTGACGGGATAGTCTGCTTCGAAGAGTTTATCTATCGGAGTGCCATCTATCAGCTCTGTTGTTATTACTTCTTTGGTACAGAGATCATCTGA
This sequence comes from Mechanitis mazaeus, assembly GCA_959347395.1. Lineage (NCBI taxonomy): Eukaryota > Metazoa > Arthropoda > Insecta > Lepidoptera > Nymphalidae > Mechanitis > Mechanitis mazaeus. The sequence goes on along the minus strand of OY365748.1, from coordinate 9,818,856 downwards.
AATAGACAAACATTCTTATGAAAAAATGATTTTACCGAACATTTTTTTATGACATGAAGTTTTTTTTTAAATTTTAAGTAATGTAGACGAGAAATAAACGATACTGGATAATATCATAGCGTTAATATGAATATAAAAGTAAAGTTATTCACCCACGACCGTCGGTACGAAGTATTCTGGATACGGCGCTAACAGCTGTTTGAACTTTTTGGTACATTCGGCCTCTCGAATGTAATCTACTTCCCAAGACAATTCTTTCTTCGCCACTTCTACCACGTTGTCGATGAACATTCCCTTTGGAAACATGTTCCACACCTGGACACGTTATTAAGAAATTTACTTACAGACGTCAATAGGTGTGTCGCTTTTTTATATTAAAAAACAAATATTTGTCGGTCCATCTTATGCTTTCCAGCCGTTATTGAACCTTCTTTTTCGAATTACATATTTATAAAAAATATATTACTTTATTTTAAATTAATTAATGTTTCCGTCTAATAATTGAATTCCAGATACCCGTGTAATAATTAAACTCAGATAACGTTTTCAAACATGGATAAAAATAATTTTGAAATATAACTATACTTTTTCTCTATAAGTCACAAAAAATTTAAATTGCGTTTTTTTACTATAAGTGACACCTATTGTTCATCTTTGAAAAATTTTATCCCAAGAACATTCATGCACTAGAATAATAAATATGTGTGCAATATTAAAAAAAACATAGGTTCCCTGGAAGAGATTGCTCTTTAGCAATAAAGCCGACTTTGCACTTCTTTGTTTTTTTTTTATTTTACCTTTTAGTATCTTTAGTATAATAAAGAATATCTTATATTATCTTCTAGTTTAAAAATATTAATTAAATAAAAAAAAAACCAATAAAATGAAATTATACTTATACAAAACTTATTATCAGTATCGACAAAATAAATGCTTTTACCAATCTCCAAAATCGTCCAGTTACTAAATTGCATCTCCGATCTCCCATAACTTAATAACTCATACAAACCTTCAAGACTCCTACGAGGTTGTCGATGTCGCTGTCGATGCCTTGCGCCACTCCAGGGTATTGGATCTTAATTGCCACCTCGTGACCACTGTGCAATACTCCTAAGTGAACCTGACCTGTTACAATATTCAATTAAAACCTTAAACACTTGTTAAGGCGAATCTGCGTATGTATGTCTGTGACAATATAGCTTCTGTACGGCTAAATTTATATGAGTGGGATTTTTAATCTCCAAGATTGTCTCCAAGATTCAGCTCTTAGAACTATTAAAACGAAATTGAAGTTAATAATTGTGTAATTTTTGATTTAAATATATTTTTGTCAAAGTTTGAGTATTATTTATTATAAAGTTTTTACCAATTGATGCAGCGGCAAAGGGTTGTTCCTCGAAATATTGAATTTTACTCCTCCAAGCAGGCCCCAATTGAGAAGTCATGACCTTCTCAACTTGCCACACCGGCATGAAATCAGCTGACTGACGCACGCGGTCGAATATACGTTGAAGGTCGGAAGGGATGACCGAATCGTCCTGAATACTTAGTAGTTGACCCAGCTTTAGAGCTGCGCCTATATTTCAAATAAAATAAATGTGTTTTTATTTTATTATCTAAAAGGTTAACACTTCTTGACAACTAAAAAATGCAGTAAAGGTTGTCCACTTGAAAATGTCACTCATGTTTCAATTAATCATAACTAACTCTAACTCTAAAAGTGGACTCCAAAAGATCCAGACCAATTTCACCAACTACCTATAGGCTTTATAATTTAAATGTTATATTTCTAATATAGAATAAATAATAAAAGAATATCAAAAGGAATAAAATACATACCTCTAACTTTGCACAGAGTGTCCACAATCCGCTCAGCATTAGCTGGTGATAAGAATGTATTAGATGATTCATCAACTTTCCCCGTCACAGACTGCAGCGTGTTCCTTGCATACTGTGCTACTGTTCCCACACCCAGCCCGGCCGCAAGGGACCCAAATGACATCATTCTGCCTATACGAGAGGAAGGCACTACGCGTTCTTTAGAGTTTGCACTTAGCTGAGGAAAATTTACACATTAATATATTATTTCATAATTTTAAAATGAAATAATTTAAAAAACTCACGGAAACTTTAGTTTTCTTTTTAGCTACAGGCTTTGGTGAAGCTGAAATGCTGCTTGACTCTACGCTTGGTGCTGTTTGATGAATACTGGCTTTGCTTTCTTTTGACATCACAGATGTGGTTACAGGTGTTGCAATATCTACTTTGTCTATTTGCTTGACAGGTTCTACAATTGGAGGAATGGTCACAGAAGATATTATTTTCTTTTGAGTCTGCTTTAAATTCTCAAAAGTTTCATTAAACTCCTTGTTAAGCATTTCAATTTCCTCTTGTAGCTGCGGGTCCATACTGGTACTTGCTACATTATCAATTGTATTAGTTTTATACATAGTGACATATTGTTTAACACCATGGACAACTACCTTGGCTCTATCAAAAACATCACCAGTTACATCAGCATTAGGTTTGTAAGACACAGTGTTAGTAGTATTCTGCAGAGGTTGTCGCAAGCTAGAGTTATTCCATATTAGTTTACAGTTTTCTTGTTGTAGCTTAATACCAGCCTCTACCACCTGGCGGAGACCTCTAACCACAGCTATCAAGTCATTAATGTGTGTCATAGCCTGAAAGGATTAGAAGGATAATATAACCATCTACAGCTTTATTAGAATTTTGAAATTAAATGGTTGTTATATTTAGTAATCACAATTTTTGTAGGATTCAAATGTTAAATGAATAATGGCTACCATTCCTTTTAAACTTTAGTTTATAAGTAAGTGTAAGTAAAATGAGGTATGTGTGTTTGTAAAATTTGAATTTATAATGTGAAAAAGCTTGTTCACTTTTTTATTAAATTTATCCATGAACCACACAAGATTTTTAAATTTATCTTTACTCAAACTAAAGTGCAGTATATGACTAAACTTTATAAAACTAAATACAAAATATACATTAATAGATAGAATAAATTTTTGCAGTGAGTCATATTTAGTGTACATTGCAAGGTCAGTGCGACTTAAAGCTTTTTAGATGTTACTTATTATTGCATAACCATTATTGCATATGATAACTAATATTTAATATATTGGTTATCTTCTTATGATAAATGATAAGATCGACAAGTCAAAGTATATTTCTTTAAAAAAATAAGCTATAAATTTACATTAACATATAAAAAGTTATTTAATAAATACTTTATATGAAATATAAGAAAACAGCCTATTTACGTACCTTAATGTGATAAGTACTGTATATAAAATTATTTTAAATAAAGTTAACTGTATTAGATTCGGAGATATATGTTCATGGGCCTAATTATGATAAAAAATTTATAACCTTTAATATAAGACTAAAAATTATTTATTAAATGTTTTCAGTTTTTGTAATTCTGTCAGTTGTCACATTGTTAAATATTACAGCAAGCTGTCATTACCGTCACATTTTTGTCTCTGCATACAGATACTAATTTATTACAAGAAAGGATTAAATCAGTCGTTACATTAAATAAGGGATATATGTTATGTTTTATATGAAAATTATTTATTCTTTCAAGGAAGAAGTAAAGAATGATATAAAGTATTAAAAATGTTAATGTTTAAAGAAAAAAAAAACAAAAATAAATTATTTAAAGGAAAATAATGTAGTCAATGTACATAGGAAAATAATGATTAAAAGTAAATTCAAGGAATATGATGTTGACAAGAGCATTATGTTTATCTAAACCAGTGCCGTCGGTAGTTATAGCATCAACCATAATATGGTAATTCTTCACCTGGACATTGTTTGGCCCATTACTACTCACATCAATCCCTACAAGTATTTTTTCTATAGTAAAGATGGTCACGTCATTTCTCCACCTAAAGCTTCCGCACATTCAGACAGGGCTATTTCTATTTCCCCCTTACTTTCTAAGGCTTTAGAAAAAATATTTTTCCAACAGTTAAATACTTTAATGCACTCCAACAAAACTCTAAACCCATCACAATTAGTCAGCCAAGGCACTTGTTAAAGTTACAGACGATATTCGTCTAAGTATGGATAAAACAGTTTTGACGTTGTAGGGTTACAGCAATGGTTTTAATTCGGTCGGTTACATATCGTATACAGTTACTAAAATATCTCTATTAGTGCCGATAGTGGAGTCTTACTGATTTTATTTCATCTTGATCTGTCATTAACTAGGAACGCCACCAGACCCTCAATTTCGACTCGCTGGTTCGCGAAATCTCGGGTGCCGTTTGCATGTTGAACGAAGCGAGCCAAGCCAAAGGTTTCGTTTTGGTGTGAGAAAAAAAATTTAACAGGACAGTACAATTCGATTAAAAAAATTCGGCACGCGCATTCACAATGAGACTTCAATTTTTCACGTTAATTGTTTTTTTATTGAAGTCTATGGGAGTGATGTTTTTTGGACATTATTCCTCAACGACAATGATTTTTTTTTTAATTTTTTTTTACAAACCACCACACATATCAGCATGGTATGTGTGCAAAATTTGAAACCGCACCGTTAAGCCGTTTTAATGCCAACTTTGTAAAACCAAAGCAAATTCTCTCCAGTAGAGCGCTCCGCTCGCTTCGCTCAATGAGTCGTGTTATCACCTTTGCAATCATTGTAAACAATATAACTCTCATAAAAATCAATGACTTCTCTCTTTCACATGTATGCATACGGTATTCATATATACTTTCTAACAACCGTATCTGTAATCATTCAAGATCTTGAGTTAATATCTAAGTTAATGTTAAGGCATAACGATTAACCTTGCAAAAATTCAAACAACTTTGTCTACACGAGTTCGCCGCAATCTACACTTTTTCTCTTTTGTATTATGTATTATTTAAAACTTCTAGTCCTTCTTATTTAACATAAATTTATTTTTATTGATTCTGATATCAGAGCTGTAAGGTCAACTCGAAGTCTTATACTCACAATTCTATCACACAAGTCCATATTTTATATTTAGAACTATACTATTGTGGAATGTCTTACCAATGAGCTCCAGATATCCCCATCAATTGTTATTTTGATAGAAAACGTTAAAATCGTACTATCCTTATCAGGTAAAATAAACCTACCTTATAAGGTAAATAAAAGGTATGAAAATGTCACTTTTATATATTACTTTTATAATACTATATAAGAGTTTTAACTATGTATTATATAAGTATGTGTTACATTTCTAAATCCAGTGTATACTAGCGTGGTCTTCTTCATTTCATGATGTTTTATTTCATTACTCGAATAAGGTTGTCTGGAATTATATCGATAAGGCCGTCTTATTGTTCAACATTCATTGCATTCTGTTTACGTACTTATTAATTATAATTTACAATAAAAGTACTATGGGTATGACATGATGAAGCACCGAAAGAAAGCGCTCGCTTGCAATCCGTCATAAAAGTCATAACTCATACTAAACAAACAAACTTCAACTATGCGGGCGTCGGGTAATAGCTAGTATACATATAAAATATTAAGTCCTGACCTTCTATCCTTTACCTAAAGCTAAAATTGTACATACATTCATAATATAGATTTCTAGACTACCATTTTTCAAGAATGTAATAACTGAAATTATCAATGGCAAGAGTGTAATTAGGGTGAAGATTAAAAAAAATTAGACCAATTGAAAAGTTTGCAACTTTTTATTACATAGTTTTTGGAAGAAAAGCAGCATAACTACTCGTAGCATGTAGATAAGAATTATAAAAGATTACAATATATGAATGGAACGTCATAGAATCATAAAAAATCTAATTTTACATTTACCTTTACGATATATAAATCTATAACAATTATATAATTTACCGAGGAAATACACAGAGTGATATTTTCTTTTAATCATCAAAGAGATGAGATCTTTGCAAATATGACAAACGTAAAGCAAATATTGTACTTGCAATCATAGTTTGTGTCGTACTTATAATTTATACTATAATTAGGAATCAAATATATTTTGAACCTCCAATAGAAAATCGACCTCCATAAATTATTATAAGATTTTTAAAAAAAAACAGCACTTTTTTAGACTTATATATTATTAAGTAAATATTTAAATACATATAAAGGCACGTTTTTTTCAAAGCATGAATTATTATTTCCAAATGTCAAAAGTACCTTATAGCTTCGATAGTATATAATTTAGGAAATGTAGCTTATTTAATAAATATATAACTGTAATTTTTTGTATATTATAAACACAATTAAGATGTCGCATAAAGACACAAAAGATGTTCGTAACATCTTATTTTAGCCTCTTGAGGTTACCGGTTGACCTTGCTGAATATTTTTAACTAGATTAATTCGTCAAAGATAGTAAAGTGCCGAGTATAAGAACCATTAATAGGTTTTTTTTAAGAGTATGAAGCATTTAAGATATAAAACAAATAAATCGTATGCTTATATCCAGTGGTTATTATAATAGTTAGGTTATCACAAAAGTAAAATAAACATAGATATCAGCACTTATAAGCTGTAGCCTGTAACTGACAAAAATGTTTACTTTAAAGATAAATTAGAAAAGTTGAATTATTCATTTTTTTTTAATTTCTCCTGTCTGCCTGTATGTATTCGTATCACAAAAATTTTAAACTGAAATAGACTTTCGTACATAGAACAATATTACAATTTTTTGACCGACACAAGTTACTTGGTTGTAAATTCAGCAAGTTCTGTTACAAGAGGTATTTCTTGGATTTTGAAAATAAGTTATTTTGTTAATCTAGTCAGTCTTACAAATAGGCACCAATTCACAACAGCATGTATATTGTATAGAGCACAACAGTTATTTATAATCATTTATTTTTAAAGAAAGGCCTTTAATAGAAGTCTTTAATTACGAAAAATTAAAAAATATGTATTTGTTTGAAAGTTACATATACATGAGAAGCACTTAATTAAATATCTGTTACATGTGAAATATACTGTTTGGCACTTACAACAAATAGTTACAATTATACTTCAGAAAAGATGCTGGGAAAAATATTTCATTGGGTATATGACATCTATATACTTGTGCTTCAGGCATTATTTAAAATGTAAATGTAACAATTATAAAAATATTCCAAAACAATATTTTCAAAATAACTTTTAAATTGTTTAAAATTACAAGATCATTTAATGCTAAAAAACCACTCCTGAATTAGATGACCAAAAGATATTTCCAAACATAAATAACAAACACAATGAGCATTCAAAAACTCAAAACAGAAATCTGTAGATAACACAAACAAGTGTCCCATGTAGGAAACAAACCCATGGTAAAGGACTTATGAGGCAGGCCTACTATACAGTAGACCAATAAATCATCATTGAATTACAATAATTAAATCCTTTTTGCAAAAGAAAATATACATGGCATTTCACATTTTGTGAACTATTAAACTTATTTCCTACAAATTAAAGTATATCATAAAAATAATGTGTATAATATACAATAACTAATTTACAAAATTACAAAATAAGTAATTGTAAATAATAAATAAAATTATTTAATATAATATGAGTAAGTCCTTAATACAGATGCTTGTTAATTGTTTATTATCTAAGGTCTAGGTAGAGTTCAATGTTGCAGTCACAACTCCACACTGTACAAGGCTAACTGACAAGTTTTCATTAGTATTTATAATACCAATCCATTTAATAATGATTTATCAGAAATAATGATTGGGAGAAACACAAGACAACTTACCCGTAATAAAGTCAATAGAAACTTAATAAATAATGTTATGTAAGAGTACTTGTGCAACTTCCATAAAATATTATCTCTTACCATCTATTCTGTTTAACATTGAAATATTTAGCTACAATAAAATACAACTAATATTAAATAATTTTAAAAACATATGAGAGATCTTATAAAATCATGTGATGAGTAAATAACATTGTCATAAATACATACATATAAACTTTCATTACGGCATTTTAATCATACTGAAAGCAATAACAGTATACTTGGAATGCAATCAGCATACATTTTATATAATAGATTAAGCTAAATTTAAGATCGTTTAGTAAGGAATAAACTCACTTGCATATTTTAATTGAGGTATTCTTAATAACCCAAAATCCTATGGAATAGGGTGGCATAGAGATATGATTTCCATATTTTTTATGATTTGGTTCCAGTTCTAGTGATGAGTCATAATAAAGAGGCCAGCCATTTAAAAGTACAATTTTGGTTCTTCTATTGTTTGAAGGTGCACTGATAATAAACTCGTCAATATTTAAATTGTCACCATGTAAAGCAGTTCCATTAAGTAGAAATTTTGCTTTTTCCATATCCAAATTAATGGCATAGATTGTTATGGCCGTTGAATCATTTGTATATTTTCTATTAGCACAATGAGCATATACTCTTTGAGATGGTGAACACTTACAGCTCACATGCAACACTTTGCTGCCAACCAACTTCTTGTAAATCACACTAACCCACCAATCAGGGAGTGGATCCAGCTGCTCATCTATTAAACTGTAATTACCTCCATAAAAGCTTTGTCTTATCACAGTTGTGATATTGTACTTGGCTGATAGGCCTAACTTATCCAGCCAGAGAGGAGTGGCAGCATATGTATTGGATAGTCCAGGAGTTCCTCCACCATATGAACTACTGGTCTCACTGAGCCACATTGGTATGTTGTGATACTTTTTAGTGTGATTTCTCATTATCTCAATTTGATGTTTTAGCAAGTCAAATGTTTCTGGATTCCAAAAGTCTTGCAGTTTAGCAGTTCTGCTGTTTAAGTAATATTGGTGCCAGGATCTGGCATTCACATAATGGGAAGCATTGCCTAGAAACTCCACCATATATTTGAGGCAATTAGGTTTATCTTTCTGTGGTCTAGTTGTGTCAGGTCCAACTAAAAATGCCTTTTTGTATCCTTGATGATTTAAAATATTTCTTAATTTCTTGAAATCATGAGCTAATGCTTGTGGGCTAACAGTTATATTAAATACATGTTTGAATGAATTAGGCTCATTTCCAAGTTGCCAATCAATATAAAAATTCCTATGTGCTGAATATTTAATTATTTCAACAGCATTTTGAGAATTCCATTCTTGATTATCACGAAGCAGTAAATTAAGTGTAAATAGTAACTTGATATTAGTTGCTTGACAAAACTCATTTATTTCTGTCCACTTACGACCCGTCATTATGAAGAATGGCAGAAATTTGTGACTACACAATTTTTTAACAGCAGAGCAAACATTCTCAAATTTTCCAGAAACTGGACAGTGATGACATGACACTGTAGCAATATCTTCAGAGCTAAAAATTAATCTATCAGACATAGTCCCTCCCAAACGTAGTCTTGCAGGCGCCAGAAGTGCAGCCAATTCTCTGAATCTAGGCTTAGCGAAATTCACCTTGTCGTAGTCCTGTATTTCTGAAGCATCAATACCAATACTTAGAAAATCGTCAGGCAGTACCGATAACACTTTTTGGTGCTCATTAATTGTAATAAAACATCTTTCTCCAATATTGTATTTCGCAAACAAAACGAGCAGACCAACATTGCAACATAGCACAATAGCACATGTAGCAACTAAACGTTTGTTAGATAACATTTTGAATTAAATGTTGTTTATTTTGGTTGCTTTACGAACGCACAATATTTATAGCCTATAAATACATTAAAATTTCTACTAATTTCTTTTAGTATAAAAAATATTCACTGTAACGTAAGATGCGATGATCCATAAACTTTTTTTTAAACTAAAGCTGAAATCCACTACCAAATCAGTGGAGACACGGAGTCAGAGTAGACTGAAGACGCCAGGCGTCAGTCACTCCTTTTACTAGACGCCAGACATCAGACTAGGTGGCGGCTGACCCCTGACCCCTGTGAGGTGGGTTCTGAAGTAATTAGTAGTCGTATCAAGTTCAGGAACTTCAGTTGTATCAAACCCTTTCAAATTAATAAGTTTTTTTAGTATGTAAATGTCATCTTTTATTTATCCGCAAAGTAATAAATTTCTTAATAATATTTTTTATAAACTTTTAATTAAAATTCAAGCCTAGACGCATTAACAGAATAAAACAAAATTACAAACACAATGTACCAATCGTCAAAATGTACATGGCGAATTCTGTGGTAGGTACAACATTTTACCAATAGATGGAGAAAGCTTGTCACAGCATGGTTTAGAAACAACTAAATAGCAATAAAAAGGTAAATTTATTACATTTACGCAAGAACAATAACATTTGCTTATATAATGTACAGACACAAATTTATGATTTAATGTACCATTATATTGTTTTTTTTTTTTAACATTCTTTTCCATATTTATGTACCAAATAAATTTTGAGAGTTTATCACAAATTAAAAATCTTGTGATTTAATTAATAATATAAGTAGGTTTTTATTTCGAAAATACATTTATTTTATCGCATTGTGGTTATATTCTTTAGACAATGGATTCATGCAAAATTAAATAAATTGATTCATTGAATTGAATTGATGCAAATATAACTGGGGTGAAAGGGACATTATCGTTTTGTCTTTATATTCGTAAGTACAATGCAATAGCTCGTAAATTAATTGATTTATTCTAAAGATTGAAAATTAGAATTAATATTATATCAGAATTAGCCTAAATTAGATATTTAAGTTATTCATAAAATGAGCATTTTGGATGTTGCATTCATGTATTAATATTGTTGCTCTATAAAAAGATTTGAAATTAAAAGTAAAAGTTACCTAATCACTTCTTTAACTATTATATTCCTTATAATACATTAAATTGCAATTTTTGCAAAATATCTATTGTTTTTAAGAAATTAAGTTTAATTTATCTTACTCTTCATACATAAAGGAGTTATTTTAAAGAATAAAAAAAGAATGAAAAGAAGATGGGAAGAAGGAGAAAAAGCTTAAGATTTAAGAAAATCAGTTATAACTCATAATGTAATTTAGTTCTGAAATGTTAACATTTATAAAGAAAAAAATATTATTGGGGTGGGTCAATTAGTAATGATAAAAATATAGAAACAAAAAAATTGTATTCTTTATAAAGTATATTTATATACAAGTATATATTCAGATTTTTAAATTCTCTAAAAATGATGTTGGGATTATTTTTAAAGATATCATTAAATCTTTCAAATACCGCCACGCCAGCCGGATTTAGTACTCTGTGCTTAATTAACAATAGTTGATCCACAGAGTTCTATATATAGTCTGTGGTTTCAAATGCTTCTTGCCAAAGCCAAGCCAATTAATTATGAATACCGATTTTACAGTTTGAATTTTTTTAAAATTACATAAACATTTTAGTGAAAGTCATATTTTATCAATTATAAAATATTAAAGGTAATGTATCAACATTATATATAATTTTTCAGAGTAGTGAATTACTTTTTATGCTATCTACCGTTAAATGTTTTACTGTTGTAAATTGTTTACCACGCCCTGAACCAGAAATCCGTTCATTAATTTCCGAAACATTGTTCAAAGAATTTTTTAAAAGTTAAGCGTAGGGAAAATAGAGTAATGAGTGTTTACTCTAATATAAACATTCATTAAATATAATATAAATACTTGAAGCATTTTTTTCTTCGACAGGTTCTAATACGAAAATGTCGGCATATGAATCAAACGCTTACTTTACAGGGAATGGGACATACAAGTCTATAAATCCGATTCTTTCTAAAGTTGGTGACTTCACTCCTTTTTATATCACGATAGCGATCTGCTCCGTTATCCTGGGCTCGCTGCTGATCATCAATTTCGTGTGCTGCTGCTCGCGCTATTCTGACTACTGGCTTGATCGCCATACCGGTTAGTGTCTTTATTTTATTTCATTTAGTATGTTTTATTTCAAATTGTGTAAGTAATTTGACTTCATTTAAACATTTGAAATTACAATTAAACATTTGAACATTTCATTAATACATTTGTATTGCTTAACAATAATGACAAAATTATGCTTTAGGTAATCGCTGGATAGTTTCCATTTGGTCAGCAACTCCACATAAGCAACCACCGCTAGATTTTACCGAGTTGGAGAGCCAGTTTCAACCAATTCAGTACGTACATCCATTTCACGGAGAGGAATACCAGGAAGTGCACAGGCACAGTGAAGTGCGTCAGTCAATATCTCAGCAGCCCCTCACCTCATCGCAAGAATATTTGGAACTTCACAAGAAGGAGAGTGACATATAAAATGGCATTCTTAATGATGTACCCTGCTATTGCCATCCTTTCATTATTTGTTCTTATGGTTATCATACTCATACTTAGGTTTGGGGCTCGATTGTGCAAGCTCCGTCACTCTACATTTGCCGACCAAGAGTATTGGAATGAAGAGGCCTATGAGCAAAAAGTATCTTATGCTTAAAGATGATTTATCTTAATTTGCAATTCTTTCCGTCCATTTATGTCTGATTTTATCTCTTTAATTTTAAGTACTATAGGCATTAGATTTAGAATCTATATTTTAATTTTTTATACATTTTACCCTTCTTATACAATTTTATGCACAAATTTATTAGTGTAAAAATATGAAAAATTATGTTGATATCATATCGGAATATATAACTAATCTTAAATAGAATTGTATAACTTTTAAGTATACATCATAGATGTAAGGTATAAACTAATAAAATATATTAAAATAACTGTATTATTCATTGAGCACTATTAATATAACGGGAAGTGATTTTTTAAAATGAAAGTGTTTTTAAAGAAGATATTTTTCTAAACATGTAATGAAATAAGTCATTCTGTACATAAAATTTTTTATGAAATTATAATTGCTACATATCAATTATGTGACTGTTTATAACAATTACTTTTTTCTAACTAGCTGAAGTAATTAGTAATTTATATTAACAAAAAAGATTTTAAATTTTTAAATAAAATATAACTGCATGAAATTTTGGAGTAAATTAGCGCTTAACGCATTCAACTACTCATCAAAAGCAAAGAACTGGTGGGAGTATTAGTTCCCTCAAATCTCTATAATTTTGAAAGAGCCTTAAAACAAACCAATACTATCCCATAATTATCCCAATTTGTGATAACAATGTTTTGTTTTTTTTTATGACACCAACTCTACATCCAAAAAGGATTGTTATACTGTTGGTTGACCGATAAATAGAAATTTTGGTGAAAGCTGCTCTTATTTTTAAAAGGATTTATGGGAAATAATACTTATTTCGACTAAGTTTCTGCATTTGTTTATTAATTACTAAGTTAATATGTTTATTATGCAGAAACGCATTCTTAAAAACGATTACTGGTACATGGATTACTTTCATTATATAGACAACATATTTTGGTATCTATAATTTACAGATAGGAAGGAAAAAAAAACAAAACGATATAAAAACACTTTTTTTATTTATTTAATTAAATTAATTAGACCACTCCATAAACAATTCATAAATCTTATGTAATGCAATAATTAAATATTGGTAGGTAGGTACATAAAAATTACTCTCAATCGGAATAGTCCCGATGAAGAAGTCTGTGATATGACGCGGGTTTCGTTTGTTTTCATTATTATTGCTTTTTCGCAATTGTACTCCGGTATTGCTTCTCCGACAGAATGGCCCAAAATCAACTTTTGGCCGACTTTTAAGTTCTCACCATCAAAATACGAAACGACTGCACAGTAAATCGTCAAGCTGTTTGTGATAATATTGTCTAGCCGATTCCAAAGATACATCCAAAGTAAGGACTACATCCTAACCGCAAGACTAATATTCTACACACTTTATAGATAAATTAATTAGTTTAGTTTATCTCTACTCTTCTAAATCGAATGATAATCACTCAATTTTATAGAAAAATTTAAGATCTTTAAAAATGTGGTGACGAAGGCCCAGTGACTGGAAAGTACGAAGTGCGAACTAGTCACGTTTATATTAAAGAATTGCTATATTCTAAAAGCTAGGTGCTAAAGTTATAAATCATGCAATAAGCAGTTACAAATAACATAACTATATAGACTCTACGCGGTCTCGCTCTGTACCACTGAGAATTACTCGGTACTGGCTTAAAACACGCGGTAGGCAATGGATTAAAAAAAAATTGATCAACAAGATCATGATATGACTGTATAACGAGCTAGTACATTTTTTTATGTACCTACAGGAAATAAAATACTTAAAATTATTTTCCAGACGTAATGGGTATTTTAACATCTTCAAATATTTATAATATTATAACATGGGCTATCTAATAACATTCTGATTTGAAGATAAAGACTAGTATATAAAATGGTTATGAGAAAGAATGAAACACTAGTAAATCTACATCAACTACGGAAATAAACGACGGCAACTAGTAACATGTACGAGTAAAATAACAATTTGCTATGTCAATGTTCGGCTATGAATCTATGAATCTATGAATAATTCGTAAAAACGTTTTAACTATATTCACCTAAATATAAAGGCATAAAGCGAAAAAAAAACTTTATAAATATAGATGAACTTAAATTAATTAATAATAATAATACAGTAACATATATATATTTGTTCAAGATAACTACAGCTCATCGCAAGTGAACGCAATGCGTGACTCCCGCACGCGCACACACTCACACATTCACACACACACGCACGCAGGCACTGAACAAACAATTTCCTAGGTACTGATATCTATCACTAAGTGTCATATTGCTTAAATGTTCATTTCAGGTATATCGTTATAATATATATAGTTACATAAATATATACTTATGTTTAAACTTTATAAGACACCAAAAGTCTATACTACTTACTATCTACCGGGAGGAGGTCACTTCTATTTTAGAATCGAATTCGAATGTCGTAAATAACATCATTACTGGAAGACTTGTCTGACTCACTGTACTATTGCCGTCTATTTATATCAATATATCAATATTTCCCAAAAACTAGTTTAAGATTGCATACGATTGCAAAAATTATTACTCAGATATCAAAAAGTTTGTAAGTTTTAATAAAATAGAATTTTGGAATATAGTAAAATAGGTAATTTGTATAGCCAAATCAACCACAACAATCACGACAGTCGAGATGGATGGACACATCGATAAAAGTACAAGTTAAAAATATTCAACTGATGTCATATAATGATTACTTACAGACATAAAACGCGGTAAAATATTGCGTAACTGGAGTAAAATGTAAAGAAAATATTAAAAATGTACGACTACATACCGCTTGTCAAAATGTGAACACTGTTTCTATATTGCAATGATAATACTACTAAAATCAGTCTATACGGAACGTTTGCTGAACTGCGGTTGAGAGAATTAAATATTATATTTTCGTGATGTGGTCGTATACTAGAGAATAGAACAGCAAAGGGAATATCGGTGTTACGAGTTATATATAATAAAAATTCTATATAAAAAAAATACTTAAACGCATGAAACCTACGTGACTAATAATCTATATTACTTCGTATATTATAAAAGATTAAATCTTTTTGTATTTACAAATTCAAAATACTTTATATCATGAAACTATTTTCGAACAAGTAAGAAAATATGGCCATTTCGATGATAAACGACTCTCTATAGACCCCTGGTGTACACGTCGAGTGGGCGGCGCACGCGCTACGAGAAACATAACACGCAACAATTTTCAATGTCTATTAATTAATATAATTTTTATATTATAGAATTTACTCAAATACACAACTTTAAGTAGACCATGAATAATTTGACTCTTAAATTGTCTTAATTACGAAATAACAACCGTCTCCCGTGCGGCTCGCTCGTGCCCACAGCGTCCGCGCCATAAAATTTAAAACCAACGGTCTGAAGTAATCTTAAGACATTATTACGATTAAATAACAAGTATCTAGATTTCTCGTCGGTGGATCGAGATGTCCGCAAGCGGACCAATGAACGAATAACGAAGAGTTAATTATCTCAAAAATACGTTAAAAACTAACTAACTAAACTTACAACGTCAATTACTATCGCAGAAAGCTATATCAAAAATAAAATGTACCGTCATATACAATTATGCGCAATAATATAAATAAACGGAACTGACACTTATAAATCATTAACACTACATACTTGGTAACGAAAAAATATCACTACTATCTATGTCCATAACAGGTTATAATAAATGCTCCTTCTGATATTGAATATAATCTAAGAGGTAGGATCGGGTCTGACGTCACACCGCACGCACGCCCTACCACCCAGCCACCCCACCCGCCCATACTCCATAACACCATCCCTCTATTTTACCAAATTAGCAGAAAGCGATATGACCCTAAAGTCAGCGTCACATCCATTGATAAGTAGAGAAACGATTCAACAAATTTAGAAAAACTTCCCAACAAGCGATATCCCATAAACTTTTCTATAACCGACTTCTTATATACAACATTATCTTTATATTGTCGGATTTAAATCTATTTAAATTTCAATAAATCTGTACAATTTCGTTGGTTGTCTCTAGGTACGCTTAGATCCTAGGTTACCTGACTATGAACACCCTGTGAACAACCTGTGATTGCCGATAACAATAATAGCTAGAGTATGGTCGCGTGAAGCGGTCCACCAAGCTGCCGTACACTGCATATGAAAGTGACACCACCTACCTATGGTTTCAGTAATAATAAACTAAACTCCTGATAAAATCCATAGATAGTCTATGATAAATCGATTTTGATAATTGCCATATAAATTTGAATTGAAATTAATAACAGTGTAATAAAAAAATCTGATTGTTTTAGTCAGGTTCCTAACATTCAAAATCGACCATCACAAGCAGCGCCAGTGATTGCTTGGGTGGTGGGAGGGTGGTGGTTGTTATAGCTTGATGTGGTCGGTAGTGGCTATGTTCGCGAGGGTCTTCTTGATGCGTAGCGCAGTCAGCCTGGCCGCAGGGTTCTGGTACCAACACTCCTTCATAACCTTCGATATTGCAGACAGAATCTGAAAGATAACAAGTACAGCTCAGTTAAAGTAGAAATGTAAAATGTTACATATAATAGTAAATTTATTAATATTCTTGTTTGTGTACAGTTTGTTATAAACAAAACAAATAAAATGACCAAACCACTAACTGGATCTGAATGCCATCTGTTTGGCACGACTGGTCTCCGTCTCTCGACACACACAACCCGCCTCATATCCTCTAAGGCAGGGTCAGGCGGCACGAGGTCGTAGTAGGGCGGTTGGTAGTCTTCGGGGAGGGATCCACAGCGTCGCGACATCTCCCACAGCACGAGCCCAAGGGAGTACACGTCGGAGCGCTTGTAGGGGTCGAACTGTCGGCCGTCCATGCTTTCATCCAAAACCTGAAAAGGTTAGTGTATTCAAGAGAAACTTGTGATTTATAAAAACAGTGTTCCTGGTATTATATAAACTTATGCCATGTACCTCGGGTGCCATATATCTTTTAGTACCGACGCGGTTGGTGGATGGTACATCCACGGAATCCCCCGCTACGTGGTGTCGCACCGCCAGACCAAGGTCTCCAATCACACACGTCAGATTCGCTTTTACTAGGATGTTCTTGGACTTCAAGTCGCGGTGAGCTATCGCTGGCTTTCCTGGAGACGGACCATGTTTCTTCATTTAAGATAGTATGTTCTAAGACGCATCAATTCAAAATAAATTAATAATTTTATTAGATTCAGACAATATAGTAGTAATGACCCTTTGTTCCAACAATGTCCATATGTAAATGTGCAAGTCCTGTAGCGATGGAGAGCGCCATCTTGACCAGTGTGAGCGCGTCGATGGTACGAACACTCAAGAAATCGAATAGAGATCCGTTCTCATGGTAGTCTGTGATCAGCCACAATTGGGTCCATGTGCCGTTATCTAGAAAGAGAGGCATTTAATCTTCTAATGCTGAGTTAAGTCACAAATTTAAAAGAAATCATGTACTGAAACGTCATATACCCTTGTTATCAGCCGCGATAAAACCCAGTATATTTTCATGTCGCAACATCACTGTCTGATAGATTTCAGCCTCCCGGAACCACGAGCACTCTTCTCGAGATGAAAAGATCTTGACGGCTACATTCTCCCCCCTCCACCGTCCGCGCCATACCTCCCCAAAACGCCCCTTGCCTATGATGTCGACTAGTTGGATCTGACGAGCAATGGACCTCTGCACCAATAGTGGCAGCCCTGTATAAAACAAATGTTGTTTTAGTTATATCGTATTAAAATTTACGGAATAAGTTTTAAAAATCTGATTTTAATTTTTACATAATTTATATGTACTGTTTCGTGATTCCAATATTATTCATCTATAAGCTAAGAATGTCAATTTAATTTAAAATTCAGACGGTGATACAATAATAGACTAACAGACATGTTTGGCTTACCGGAACCGGATCCAGACGTGGTGAGCTCTATCATATCCCTGATGGTGGCGGTCATCATCGGATGTCGTGTTTCGCAGAAGGAATCTTCGGGCGCGAATAGGGAGCGATTCTCCCTCTTAATAGTTTTGGGTGCACGCTTCGCCCACCACAAGCTGATGGCGCCGCACACACCCAGCACCACCAGCACCATGATCCACAACACCACTTGCCATGCCGTGGTCATAGAACTCGCTTCTTCACCCCCAAACATACGTTAAACTACTCCACACCTCATTATTATCCTAACTATGGCTTGTTGAAGCGAATAATCGACATAAGAATAGGTAATACGAGCTCAAGGTCACTGGACTATGCGAATAAATAATAGATTTGCATACAAGATTGTCGCTACATATTCAGGCCGGAATTGCCCTTGATACCAATGCATACATTGTTTCGAAGTCTTAAGAAAACTTGAGCTATTTTGGGTCTCAATTGTTCGAGCAGTAAGCACCTCCGCCCGCTTTCTTATTTTAAACGAACATTTTTATTAAGACTATTGTATATATTGTAGACTATAGTAAGAGGTGTGTTATAACGCACGCGATATATATTATTTTCTTAAAATTCGCTTAGCAAAAAAAAAACAACAAATAAATATTTCATAATATCTACCATGTCACATGCAATAAGCAAACAAAACAGTGATAAGAGCATACAAAAGAAAGCAGAAATTATTATTAATCATATCAAGCAATATCCAATTCGTGCATTAAGTTGTCTGTTATAAGTGATGTAATCATAGTACATTGTTTACAAACGTTAGAACCATATATATTATACTGATAACCCTTGCATTTCTAAAAGTGATCTATATTTACAAATAACAAAATAATATCGATGTAAAATAACATGCGATTAGTACAAAATAAGGTCTGGCTTAAAAACAAGGCAATACCGGCTTATGATCACTCACGTTACGTGGCTTCCCAAGGATCGGACTTTCAAAATGCTATACCGGAGCAACGGACCCAGCGGCATAACGGTGATCCCAGGCTCTCTCTAACAATCCGCGAAATCAGAATGTAAAGCCACAGGTTGCAGTAGTCTTATGTTTATTAAGATCCTCTTTAAAAAGCTCACAGACCATCTAAAGCCTAAATTATGTTATTCTATTAACTTATGCAAAGTCATGAAACGTTTTATAATTTTTAAAATAAAAATATTGTCTTTTAATGAAATCATGCATTTTACGACCATCTGAAATAGAGTAATTTCATTGATGATTTATATCATCATCGGATGCCATGATACAATTCTTTCAGCATGAGTACATTTGGAGTATGCTTTAGGGACATCACAATACAAGCTGCCCAATAGACGCCCTGACGACACATTCTTACATTTCCATACCTGGAAAGAAGTGACGGTTACAGAAGTCCTTGGCGCAGCAGATAATATCTGGAGTGTCTTCACGGCACCAAATAGGTACGTCCCCAGGGGGGAAAATCGTTTCTGGGTGCCAACATCTATACCATAAATCGGAGTATTAGTTGAGGTAGGGACAGAGCGAATACGCGCTACGTCGTGATCAATGCCGGTGTACTAGATAAGAAAATAATATTTAGTAATATTAGAACAGAAAAGGCGAAAAAAAAGCATGCAGAGTGCGCCGATTTCCGGATACTGAGCAAGCGAATGTGCGGTGAGGGACAGAGAGCTACCGCATCCTACCTGGCTGCTTCGTGTGTGTATCCAGGATCAAGTCGCGATTGCACATGTTATACGAATTACAACATTGTATCACCACCGACTCATTTCTAGTTTTCGTTGTGGAGCAACCGAAGGGGTGCTCGATGGGTATCAGTGCTTTGAGCTCGATACAACTGCCGCGGGTGGAACCACCATACATGTTTAGTACGTTAAAGCAAAACCAATGCACACTCGGAAAATAGTGTTTGTTAAGATAACAGCACATCATTCAAACATACTGATTATATGCCGGAGTGTGCTCTCGCTTAGTAGGTACATATTCAAATCACTAATTCGGAAGCGTATATGTTAGAAAGTTGGCATTTCAACACAAAACTTGTAGGTCAATTGGCAAGGCAACTATAATGTAAGAGTACATCAAACAAACTCATATTCTTCAAGGTCAGGTCGTATCACACGCCACAAGTGCGTGAACATCTCTTACCCGAGGTTGAGCTTGAGGCATCAAGAACTTTCATATATTTTTCTCGGTAAACCTCATCAGAATTGCAGAAATCTTTTTTACAGCAAAAGTTTCTTGGATTTTTGCATTTGATTGGATTCTCTGGTGGAAATTCATTGCTTTGCAAACAGCTTAAGGCCACCACTCTATACAGGTCAATGTGTCATACAAGTTGGTTAAAATCTTACCACAGAGCCAAAAAACTAATTATTATTTAGATTTGTGTTGTAATTTGCCAATTTTTTGTCTCATATGAAATATGACTACTAGGTCAAAATATGTACCTTATTAAATATTTAATTACAATATTTTTGTGCTGTGCTTTTTACAAACATTGTTTATAACATGTTAAGATTTATAATAAGAATTTGGTTTTTACAATCACTTCATATTTGTAAAAGGTTCAGTTATATTAGATTCCTGAAAATTTGGAAACACAAATATTAAAATAATAAAAGAAATACTCACTGGTAAGTGCGTTTGTGTTCTCCATTTTCAATAGTGGTGGAGGCAAAACAAAACCCATCTGTCTCACAGGTGGAGTTAGGGCAGCTCGGGCTATCACTGTTGCAGTAGCATTTCAACCCTGACACACACATCAATTAATCAATCAAGTTAGGTACCTTTAGCTTCTCTAACAGTAACTAATACAAAATACAAATATTAATATTTTTCTTTTATATAGAATAATAAATCACAGGATAGAATATGTCTAATATTTTTGTTAATAAAAAATTATATGCCACAACTTAGAACATTATAAAATTTGTATAAAAAGTGTAATCATTTTTGCAGGAGCACAATTAATATGTTTATTTCAATAACATTAAACAGTTGCCTGCTAATAATACTTTATAGAAAATATTGATAAATTGACTTGATAGATTTGATTGCCCTCCAATATAACATGTTCGATGTACATCTGTCGCCCTTAGCAATACTACTTATAAATTATGTATCTAAATATATAGATATGCAAAGCTATCTTCTATCACTCACCATTTGTTAAAGGTAAATTGAAACAAACAACAAGTATCAATAAATAAAGATATTTTTTCCGGTGCAAAGTATCCATAACGACATTCTTGAATAGAAACATTTCAGTCTACAAGACCCGCACGGCCAAACACTTGTTATTGACACTCGATTCATACAGCCATTCGATTGTTCTAAAAGGAACATATAACATTTTGTGTAGGATAAAAATATGATTGCAATTTATTTTGTTCCAATAACGCTTAAGCTAATATAAATGTTATCAATGAAACCATAGAAAATCAATGTAATAAATTATAAAATAAATTCTATCTGCTCCGCGTGAGAACGTCACAGATAAATGTTAATGAGATTGAGTTTAGAGTTTGTGTTGCCATATTATTAGAAAATCATTTTGCAGAAAGAGATCTCAAAAACTTCAAAATATAATAACAAAAATAGGCTTATTTTATGACTTTTAACTTAGAATATACTTTTGCTGTTTTCGCTATTAGCTCGTTTATAAATAAAACAATGTAATTTACATTTAAGACTTTTCTGACAAATGGAAACCTTAGAAAGTATATAAAGTTTTTGGGAGTTCAGCGGCGCGTTAATACCGATTAATCGGCAATTAATCCATAAAAATGTAAAGTTTGGCAATAAGGCAAATTAATTACTCTTTAATTTCAATATAGTAAATTGCTAGCTTTATGTCTGCGTTCTTTGAGGCGCTGATAATTTAATTATATAATGACGCCAAGTTTGGGCTGATTTTTAAACGAAATTCTTATAAATTCTTGAAGTCTTGAAGTCAAATAGGTGTACATATTTATATTTCAAAGTTGGAATGCATATTATTTCTAATTCATTTAGGGGTTCTTGAACAAAAACACTACGATACCTACATCACAACTTTATTGACAATAACACAACTTTAAAGAGAATTAATAAAATTTTGGAAAAAAAATAATTAGAAGAGTTTATTTTTTTATAAATATAAAAGTAGGTAATAGCCTCTTTAAATAACGTAACTTTCATTATTGTAGGTAACGTATTATTGTAGGTAACGATACAAGTATTCAATATCCTACCTACTTAGGGCGATAAATCCTATTTAAATTATAAATGTGAATGTTCCTATGTTTTGTCCGTATTTACAAATGTGGTGGGACCTATAGTTAAAGATATTCTATATTAACTTTTTCATTACTTATTTCATCAATATAAAATAATAAGATTACAAAGCTTTTAATTATTATGGCAACCATATAATACTTTGTCTTACAGTTACTATGTGAGTCACCAAACAAGTATTTTATTAATAATGTAGAAATAATAAAGTAAACCTAACTTAATTCTTGATGATTTAAGCATAAACAAACTTCGACACAAAAAAACTTGTAAAAAGTAAAAAAGTTTTCTAGCGGTTGCAGCTCCGGAAGATCAATATGTTAACAAAAATATATTTGAATATCGTAATATAAGCAGGTCTGGTCGTTTTCAAAAGAATCGTATTAGAGATAAAAAATTCATATCAATCTTTAAAAACTTTCATTTTTTAAATATTGATAAAATGTAAAAATAAACGCGAGATCTGCCTTTATGACGTCAAGTTTTCCATCATATCAGTAATGTGGTAAGAGCATTAAATCAAAAAGCTGATGAAAAATAGTGGCACTTAGTACGATGCCAATTTTTTAAGGTAAAAGAGCTAAAAAGATTACTAATCAGCATTCGTAGTAACAAGACTTACATAGTTAGATCATCTCGTATAAAGAATTTATAATAAATGAATATAAAAAAAACAATACTTTAAAGTAAAATAAAAATTATAAGTTATAAGAAATAAAACAATAATCACGTTAAAAATAAGTTTATTTACGTAAAGACAAGTGAATTACATCAAAACTCAATAATCGTAAATGCACAGAAAATATTAGAAGTACAAGATCTTCATATTATGAGATTAACATATATTCTTATCACTAAATATTTTTTATTTATTAAACTAAATTCGAGATAACTCGAGATTACGGCATCAAGAGTGGATAAGCTTACGACTAAAACAATCTAAATTAATATTCTATTAAGTTGAGCTATTAACAAAACATACCTCTGAACAGACGCCACGGTTGCACATAATTGCCCGCATTGTTTATAAATGCCTCTAGAATCACAACCAAATTGCCCGGGCATTTACATTCCGTCAAAACAACAAATCCCTACGATAGTCGAAAATAAATAACATACCGCAGCACAAGTAAACAAACTAAAGTATCTAAAGACTGTAGGTATTAGATATTCAGACTATAAATTCTGTAACTACTTTTATAATGTGACTAGACACCACCTACTGAGATAAGTATAATTTTCTAATATTGAACTATAGTCAAAAAAGAAGGCACCGTTTTAAGAGATATGACGTTGATCGAGTCTCAATCCAAAACAAGATATAATTTTTTCTACATATATACTTACACAGAAAAAAATAATTTTCATTTTCACAAAACAGGATATATATGTATAATGTCGTTATATTTAATATATTAAAGATGAATAATATTAAAATATTTTGATTTCAAGATTTAAAATATGTATGTATAAAATATTACGTAAATAGCAACGCCTAGGGCGTAAGAATTTGAGGCCCTAAATATAGACCAACCGTTTAACGATTTACCATCCACCACCACTACTCACCACTCACCACTTACCTTTCATATCCAAGCCTTAACTTCTCTTAAAATACTACTTTGTCACAACAATCTAATTAAAAATATATTTGTGTAAAGACTTTTTTATAATTGATTATAACTATCATCGATTTAAACATATCTTGAGAACGTTTTATCTAAAACTGTGGCTATTAATTAAAATATTCAAACAGTTTCATTAAAATTTTGTTCAATTTGTCTGAAATAAAGAGAAATCATAAAGAACTTCCTATAGGCAGGGCATGTCTCCACAATATTTAACAAATTGTTTGGCCATAGTACACCTCTCTAACAACACCAACACTATATATTATGTTAAGTTAGGGTTCAAATAACAGTACAAATTTAATCTGATTTCTTTGAATGATATACATTTGACCTAACAGTGAACAGTTAAACAGTTAAAGATAAACATTTATGAACTTCGTTTTAACTAGTTTTTGAAAGCAGAATATTTAAATTTGTTTATCCTTTAGAATCTAGGATGCTACAGACAGATCACGTTTCTCCAAATTCTTGAATGATATAATATAAAAAATGTTAAAAAAATAGTTAATTTCATGTTTTCAGTTACCATATGTAAAGCTTTATTCTTAAATACTCGGAGTTAAACAGTCTCGAAATATTATGCCTTGATAGATCAAGTTCATAGAAATCTATTAAAGGATAATCAATCTTAAAGTAAAATTTCATATTAAAATATTTACTGTTAAAAAGTTAAAATTCAGAATAATTAAATATTAAAATATTTACTAAAACTGTTTGTGCGTTAAAGGGTAATATAAAACGTTTGTGAAAATTTGGCACGTGCCAGGGTAAAATATTCGTGACCCTAACGGTGTTTGTAGGACAAATGTACGAGCAGGGCTGAGAGCTCCAACTCCTCAGAATAACCGTTAGTGAGCGTTATGCTGCGGTATCCAGGGCGGAGGCAGCGAAGTGGGAACGTTGCCTGCCCCATGAAGTTCGGGTCACCGAACATGTCCTCGTCTTGGACCAGGAAACGGATCAGAGCCAACTCAGGATTTGCCACTTCGAACTCGCAGATGTCGTTCCAGATGGGATTGATTCCGTTGTCAGCTATTAAATGAATAATAGTTAATAACTGATTTGAATAAATATATTTCGTTATTAAATTTAATAAATAATCTTTCAAATGCTATTCCACTAGATAGGAAAATTGTTAACTGTTGATAACTTTACTCACTGACTGTCTTCGTAACGAGCTTGACGCCGCTGTCGTGCTCGGCTCCAATGATCTCAACCTCCACGAACGGGCTGGCGGTACCGCGACCGGACTTGCAAAGGTGTCTGGCTCCCACCAACCGCAGCAGTATGGACACAGGCGCCCGGACCCGCGTTCCCGGCTCAAACATGTAACTCGGCTTGAGCACGTAGCCGCAGCTACCGTTCTCCCGGAACTTGCCCATATTTAGCTGCATCGGCTTGTCCGGTGTCTGATAGTTCAGCGCTACCAGTTGTGAGCCCGCGTTCCAGAAAGGTACCGGGTTGTAGTTTGACGAGTCGATTCTTTGGCCCTTGGGGTAGATGCGACTCAGCTGTACCGAGTGATACTTCGTAAAGAAGGCGCTCTCCTGCTGGCACATTAGTCGTTCAGCCTTGGTTTCCGGAAAGGAAGACATCTCGTTGTAAATAAAGCCTACGGTACGTTGGCGCTCCTGATTGAACGCAACCGAACGGCAATAAACGATGATATCAGACATCTCTTTAGCGATGCGCCAGGTGCGCTCCATCTTGCGGTGCATCAGTGACCGTGCGCTGGCACTTTGTGCCGCTTCTTTGATAGCAGAGAGCCATTCCAGAGCGTTCTCTCGCGTCGGCGCCGCCATATCGAAAGGCACGCAGGTGGTCGGGCTCTGTACCCGCACAATCCAGCGAGTGGCTCCACCTTCATCACCGACCACCAATTCCACAACGGCGCCCAGCACATCCACCACACCCTTCTGTAACGATCCTAGCGCAGCCGTCTCATTCTCCAAACCCTGTCCCCAAAAAACTTATTACATAGAAAAAATAATAAAAAACATAGTAGTGCATTAGTATATGTGTTCAGGCTTACAATGTCCGGCGCATGCGGCAGTTCCAATTCCTGTACATAATTGGCAGGGAACCAATGGTGCTTTTTGCCACCATAATCACCCCTCCACCAGCCATCATCCGGTTTATCTACGTTGCTGATGATGGCGTGCTTGCAGAACGACAGCTCATCATCTTGGCGCGCTCGGTAGTCGTACAACGCCTTCACTGTTATCTGTGGTACGCTTTATTGTGCTCACTAACTCATGAGTTTTCACTAAGTAGTTTTTAATTTGTCTCTTTGTATTTGGAACGTTTGCTCTAAAACCTTATATTGTTTATAATTGAACAAATTAGTTAAAATATCAATTTTGATATCTGGAATTGGGGAGTTTGTTTGTGAAGACCTTAGAGTAGTTATTTTTTTTATAGAATTTATTGAGACTAATACATCTATTTCTTTAATTTTATTCTGTTGCAGAGAAACCCATGTGAATGTTACAGAATAAGCTATTAAAGGCAATTTAGTAATTAGATTGTTTTATTTGAGCGCCGGAATTTGCAAAATACTTTTAAAATAATATACTATTTGGGGTTTAATTTTTTTTTAAATAATTTTCAGTCTTAATCAAAAACAAAATATTTGACTTTATCAAATTAACATTTACAAGTTTTAAAAATATTTTTATATATATTTTTTTATATTGTAGTATATAAAAATATTTACTTTGGAGAAATAATGAAATTATTATTTTGATTATTTTAGTTTTCAAATTAAGTCTAATTATTTTACTTTATTTTTTTTTATGTATATCAAGTCTTGTTCTATAAGATATTTAAATTGTTTTTGAAGATATATTATTTTAATATTTATTTATATTACTTAGTTTTACAAACATAAAAAAACTTCATATTTAGTAAAAAAAAATACAATAAATACTTTGTCTTGTTATTTTATCACATCAATGTATATGAAAATATATTGTTTGTTTGTAATAATAAAACTAATAAATGAGTCACTGACTTAAGCGAGACCAATATTTTGTATTTTTTTTAAATAGATTATTTCTTAGATCAAAAAGTAATTCTTTAAAATATGAGTTATTATTATTTTTATATAAAAATGTATCTTTATACAAAACGATAATATAAGCGTATTAGTTTTAAGCGGCTATACAACCATGTAAAATATACGGTAAAGTACCTTAGAGGTGAAAGAGGTAGGGTCCATGTAGCCTGGGGTTCCGTACACGGAGTTGTCATCTGGTTCCTTATAATAGTAAACATATATTTTACATATTCAATACTCTTGTTGGCGTCTGATTGCTATTTCCTAAGTTTTCTGATGCTTTCAAGGTTTGAAGAGAAACATTTTCTTCTTATTTAAAGACATCAGTATTTATAGGAAAAAAAATAGCCAAGAAACCAAATCTGTGTGATTTAGTGTTTCTCTTATATTAAATATTTTTGTAAGTATGAAAAATAGTTGTGCGAATACTAATAACTACAAAACCACAACAGAAAGTAAACAGAAATGTCAACAACTATTATTAAAATAAAGTAGCTATTTTATGTATTTTCAATACACGGTCGATACCCAAATATAAGCTCACATTTACAATACGGCGCACGATCTCATCGCTGATGGGGAACCACAGCTTAATCTTCTTATAGAGCGCATTCTTTTCGTAATAGTTCACCAACTCTACCAGAGACTCGAACTTCACTGTCCCGATAGTGTAGAGCCGGCCTTCCTTCTTGATGCGGCAGTGCTTTATCTCCCGACCAGTTCTGTGTATGTAAATGTTAGTTATGTACGTATGTAAGTCTAGCGTTTTTTCAAGAAGTATAGATATCTTTTAGTGATGTCTATTATACCGATATGTGAATGGTTATAAGAGAAGGAATGGAGTTATGGATGGAGTTCAAAATATGGCAAAGAAGGAAGTCTCCCCTGAATTGATGTATGACAGAAAGGTGTGCACAGAATTGGGACGATGCTTAATATTTGCCTTATTAATTATAAAACAGGGCAAAGTGTTGTCAAGGAGTATATAAGTGTTGTCAAGAATTACATTTACTTTAACATTAAGAAATTTAAACATTATAGATAAATTAAAAACTGATGTAACCTGAAGCTGATGGCGTAAGAATTGGCCTCCTTCTCGCTGGGTCTGACTAGGAAGGCACCGTCCGTAGCAGCTCTACGTAGAAGCTCTTCAGCATGAGTCCGGGAACATTGCCCTTGCCACCACTCCTGAGCCTCGTGCTTTGTGGGCTGCGGCACTGGCTCCCGCAGCGTGATTAGGAACTCCTGAATCGAACATTAAGAATGACTTGTAAGAATTAATTAACAAATTTATGTTTCTTAAATATCATTTTTTTATTTTAATGGATGTAGGCAAGTATTGTAGGATAAAATAATATGTAATAAGGTATCTTTTTTGTCCAAAAGTCCACTTACTTGACTTCGAAGCGGATGCAGGCGATAGTGCGTGATGAGGCTGTAAAGACTGTCAAAGCACATACACTCAATCAGGTAGTACTTTGTGGAGCCGCGCTCCTGCTTCAGTTTGATTCTACAGTGATTTACCTTGTCCTGGCGCCAGAAGGACAAGCAATAGTCTCCCACAAAAGTAACGCTCTCACGGACAAGGAACGTTCCGTCTCCAAGATGGGCGTGCGCTCGCAGCAGCTTCTCGGCCTCCTGTCTGTTCCCGGCCAGCCGACCGTGGAACCAGCACTCCGAGAAGTGCAGCTCGTCCTGAGGTATAGAACTATTATCTGTATCGGTCTCTCCGTCACTATCCAGGTCCGTCTCTCCAGGAGTACTATAGTGCTCGGTGTAGTAGAGCTTCGTATCTGTCAGAACAAATGCGTGAGGATTCCACTCCTTGTCCACCGGATCTTCGAGGTGTAGGATACCATTCTTAATAGTGTTGCGCAAATCCAAATCCCGGCCTTCTTCTTGCCGAACCGCAAATGAGTTCTCTTCTGCACCCTCAGGCAACTTCTTGTGCTTGAGTATTATTTTCCTCACTAAATCTTGTGGTGAAGGAAGTTTAGTCTCATTCTTTTCTAGGGGCTGTACGACCAACATATCACCAAATACCTCTTGGAAGGAGGCAGCCATGCGCCTTTGCTGTGGTAAGGAGCAATTGTCCTCAATGGAGAGGATCAATGGATAGTCCGACGTTACGAATGCGTGTTCTTTGATTGTGCGAAGAACGTCCATAAACTTTATCTTAGTAGTGAGAGTGTGTCCGTGGTATATGAAAGGCATACCTTCAGGACCATCCCAACAGTCCAGCTCGATGCAGCGGCAACCTGCTCTCAAACATCGCACATAAGCTTCCAGAGATGACTCGCTCGAAAACTGATCCCCAGTTAGATATCTAGATACAAATAAAGTAGCTCAGTATACATAAACATGAATAATTTAAAAAATTTACAAAACTCACGTGTTGTGGGATGATGCTATCCAGTAATGTGACAGAGGTTTTGTCATATCTTGCGTTACTTTGTCGTGTCTGCTGTCCCAGATCGTATTTTGTTTGGAAAACAGCATCTCGATGAACTGAAAGAATGTTATATAAAGCAAATACTGTTTAAATAACACAGTGTTGATCCTAAACCCACCTCATTGAGAGTGAAGTATGGTTCGGATATATCGCGTTGTGGGTCCTTTAGATAATCCCTAATGAACTGAGAGGCTTGGGCCTCGTCGTCGGCGAGGCGATCGTGCTGCTCCGATGCGAGGAAACGCTGGAACTCCCGCAACGTGATCGTAGTACCGTTGCTACAGTACAGGGAGTACTTGTCGAAAAGATCGTGTACGCTCTGCAAGATGCACACTTATCTACATACCAGTACAAATGTTGCTTTGCGTTACTCTTTGTTGTTGTTAACTAAATGTGTTTAAAACTAATAGGCATCGCCATTTTTTTATGTTCCCATAGATTCATAAATTTTATAATTTAACTTAATAATAATAATAACATGTAAATATACTACAAAAACAGGGACATTAGAATATCTTAGATAGGATAAAATTTAATAAAAAAAAGATTTTTCAAAGACATTTCCTGAGTATTGTAATATCATTGATTTTTTTTTATTAATAAGCGTAGTCTTGTATTTTTCTTGATATTTTAGATATTAACATCGTTAAGAGAATATTTGTATTAAACTTCTTCGAGACACTGTAGTATATTTGTATCTCGTCTTCTATAATGTTATGCCGTACATTACCATATGGTACGTAACTCTGGCGGCGGTCGGCATAATTTTACAATGTCAATAGGACACAGAGGTGCAACCTTTTTTATTTCTTGTAAAAAAAATTCATTCTGTATAATTTTATTTGACAAAAATACAAAACGTATCTGAATTTATTGTCATCAGATTATACCGTGTTCTGATTTTGTATATATATATATATTTTATAACTTTATTTTTTAGATATATTTATTATCAGCCACTGTCAACATTGTACAATAAAGAACCAAATAAAATAAAATATTTCAGACACAATATAAATTTTTTGTCAGACTTTCCTCGACGAATTTATATCTGTAATATCCATAAAATCATTCGAATTTCGTGACAGTTTAAAAAAAATATATACTTTGTTTAAATAAGTTTTATGATTTACTGAGATTAACAAAAACAGTGTAATGATTGAGTTAACGATTCGTTTCACAACAATTTATTCATGTCGCCATTATTTATGTATATATTTTGAGGAGAGACTGAAATGAATACATTGTAAGACTGTAAAGGTAAAAATAGGAAACATAAAAACTGATAAATTTATAGAATAAATCTGTAGTTTTTTTTGTGTATAATTTTCTCCAATAAATATGGCAAAAAGCTGTTGGTTATCTATACTAATATTCTAAAAAAAAACTTTTTTTTGTTTGGTTAAAAGCGCTACGCTTCAAAAGTACTTGATGGATGAAAAATTATTTTTAGTTATGATAGGCAGGTTAAGGAAGGCTATAGATTATCTAATATTACACTACTGCTTTTAATTATCTTAATAATAAGAAATATTGTTCATCCGAATGTGGAACTACGTATTATACTGTGTTATAACAGTCTGACAAAAGAATTGTGTTGGCTGGTTATAATTTATATGAAATACAACAAAAATAATAAACACCTTGAAATTTATGTTTTATCATATTAAAAAACAGACCACACTTCTTGGATATTAATCCAAGCAATGTGGTCTGTGTTTTTTTTTTAATATTTCTTCATAAATAAAAGTACAGTACAGTGAGAACAGAGAAAAGTATGAAAAAATGTTATTTCGCAAAAGCAAATAATATAATAAATAAAGTGAGTTATAAAGAATGTATAAAAAACATTGCAACAATTTGAGTGTTCTTATAAAAGCAGTATGAAAACTTGTAACTACCTTGAGGAACTTAATTTACATATCCTGGTATTATCTATTCCAAAATAATAGATCATAAAGTCTAATGATTTAAAATATGTCAGTATTTTGGCCAAAGAAATTCCAAAATAATGTAATGCTAATACTTACATTCTCATCATAAATAAGTTTGTGATAAAGTACAGAGAAGTCATCAAAACCAATTTCCCCTCTCTTCCCTGTATCCACTTCCTGGAAGATGTCACGCAATTTACTTGTTGAGATTTTACAATTGATCTTAGGAAGAAAACCTTTTACTTCTTTCAGAGTTATTCTGTGAAATTTCAAAAGCATGGTTAAATTTACAATTGCATTAATAATGTTACACTTAAGTAGTTAGTGTATTTATGTTCTAGTTAGAGTCTAAAAATAATATACATACTTCTCATGAGAGTTTTCAATAGAATAAAACTCTCTCCTTAACCACCTTTCAATCAGCAAAGGATAGGAGGCATTAATAGCTTCCTCAATGAGGAACTTAAGGCCTTGTCTCCATGCATCACATTCCTTGTCAGTTTGAGCTATAAAAGGCAAATGTCCAATAACACAGTTATAGCTAAATTTATAACTATGATTAATAGCAAACCTCATAGAGAACTTTAACAACAGCCAAGCTTGTTGATATTTACAGTTATTAATGTCGCCGTTCTATTATTAGCATTGATTGATTTATTTAACTGCTCACCTGAGAATGAAGCTGATCTCAATTTGAATTCAGTTCCATAGTAAATAGTGAAGCATTTAGAGCTCTCCAATCTTTTTGTTTCATCTGGCCATCTTTCGAAGTCTTTTGAAGACTTTCCTACTCTGACTTCTTTTATGTCCCTAATATCTAGGGCACCTTCAAATGCATGCCTCTGTGGTGTGCCATTACGAAACCAAATCACTTGATAAGTCTCCCGGCGAACGGATAGAGTTCGTCTCTCGGGACGCTTCCGCGGAAAAAACTTGAGGACACTAGAGCCTCGCTCTATATATGATATTAATTGATCTGCCTCATGTATAAGTCTGTCACTACTTCCCCCGGCATAACAAACAGAATTCATTGTACTTGTTTATTATGACAATTGATACAACTTTTGTCGTCACAGCGACTACATGAATAAAATTAAATTAAAGGTATTATTACATTTACTTTTAAGGATTCACCTGTATTTTTCTTTACTTTCACTGCACCGTACGACTTTCTGATATTTTGATTGTTTGACATTTCCAAACCAAGCACAAGACATGCACGCCTCACACGGCGGCTCGTACCTTTATGCGCCTATATAGTACTCTGTGTTTATGCCGGCCCCCAGTCAAGTTTATAAATTGCCACAGACAAAATACGTGGGTGTCTAGTTCTCCTCTCTATCTTTGTTTTTTAAATTTAGTTTGACAAATTTTTAACCAAATATGGTTGAATATTCAAACATATTAAATAAAAACCATTGTTATAAATATATTAAAATGAAAATATAGCTAGTTATTTAATTAAACATTTATAAAACCAAGATCGCTGTTGAAAGATTATTAAACAAACATCATATTTAAATAATTCAGGCCATCAATTCTGTGAAATCTTATTCGTGGAATTAATAATTATAGACTTTAATAACCAATTAACGAATACAGTAAATTAAATATAAAATACAATTTTGAATGACATTGTTTCAAATATAATTGGTTAAAAGCATTACAATGTATACTAGTAAACAAAAAAATAATATTATTATTTCATAAAAATTTGCTGCATTTTAAATATCTCAACATTTATTATTTTTTGCCCTTCTTTCTAAGGAGTTATGTATATCTATCTATACAGTAGGTCTTTCAAGTTTCTAAACTATATAGAGGAAATTATAGTTGTTACTCATTTTCAAGGCACATTCAATTTAAGAAGAAGCTAGTGTGGAAGCACTATGAATAGCGATGTGTTTTTATTAATAATGACAGTGTGTTTATGAAATCGCTTGTAGATATTTCACATAAATATTCATTTCAAATTATTTAGACCGATTGAAAAACTTGGGATAATCTTGTAATTGCTAAAATTTATAAGCATTTAAGCACAATTTACAAGATCACTATAGTAAATTTTGTGTCGCAGCGTTTGTATTTTAATTCCTCCGAATATACCAATGTCAATTTTCTATAAAATTGACATTGGTATATTCAGTAGGTTTGAGGATAGGATCAAAACTATTAGGATTGTCGAGTCCCCCAACCTCTTTTATTAATTTTTGGTAATTTTTTTTAATTATTCGACATTAAATAAACACTCAACCGAAAATTTTCACCATTCTACTACCAATCCCTATTTTTAATAGCCATATAAGTAGGTATTTTAAAAAAAAATTATTCCATTACAAGGCCTAACGACGTTTGCCGGATAATCTAGTAATAATATAGCTGTAAATATGGAAAGTAGAGAAATTTACTTGTGTAACCTTGTATACGAAATAAGCTGTCGAAGTTTTACCTGGAACTTAAAAGCTTAATAAATTATTTTACAGATTGTTTCTCTGTGGATAATAAAAAGTTTTATTATAAAACAAATGAATCGGTTTCTTCGTCCGTCACCTCATTAATTGCAATTAAATTGCTATTATATCTCGATATTAGAAAAGTGTTCGTAATATATGGGAAATATTAGCCTGATTAAGGAAGTTATTATCTATATTCTGTTCATAATATTATATTATAATCACCCCGATTTTCAAAATAGGATTTTTGTTATATCTTTACTTTTTTTTGTATAGTATCCTGTATATTGGATATATATATATATATATATATATATATATATGTATATATATATATATAGGATAATAAGTGTTCTTAGTAATTCTAAACACTTTAATAATAATAATAATTTGATTATTTTGGTAGCAATTGAAGCATAGGTGAATACCTCTAAGTTATATAACGGTTTCATAATTAAAAAAGAAAACTGTAAACCGCGTGGTCACAATTTCAAAAAAACTAATTGTGTAACGTCAGCAAAAAGTATTCACAATTTACAACACTAGACAACATGAATTTAAAAAAATGTGTAAAAAAGAAATACTATTATCTTAATTTTTTTTTAACTTATGAAATATGCTATTTCATATTTATATCATGTTAAATGCCTATCTTTATCACAAAACGATATATCTTTAACAGCTATCATTTGCATATTTATGTGAACGACAGCACATATATATATATTAACTCGTTATAGATTGCCGTTTGATTAATCTGCCTAATGTTAAGCATGATTGTAATGTTTCCTGTTGCACGCTTTGCTGGTAAATCCCGATTTACTCTGTATTTGATGAATCGTAGGTTATCGTTATCGGTATCGGTATCGGTTATCAGGAAACACCGGCCTCAGCAGAGTTCGAAAGATTCGCCGTCTTTACAGTGCTAATAGAAGCGAAACGTTTTGCTTTTGCTCTTTTGCTATCCAATATCACAAAAAAGTGGTGTCTACATAAATAAGTAGTAATAACATATTTATATCATGTTCGCACCGACATCTTCGTGAAAATATCACATTTTAGGATTTTGAAATCTTTTTAATTTAAATGCTACTTTTACACTAAAAAGTAATCACAATTTAAAAAAATCTCACTTTTTTAAAAATTAAGTTAAAATTTATTGATATCAAGTTAACTTATTGTCAAGTTATTAGTTAAAAAAAATGCTATATCTGCAATAAGTTATTTTAAAGACTTTAAAGTAAATACACTCGGGTGCAATGAAATCGCACATGTGAACAATTTTTGAAAAATTTGACTTATTTTTTTTTTGTTGAAAATAATCATATATTTTTTAATATGAAATTATAGGTTATTTGTTTGTTATTGTTAGACAATACTCATTAGAGCAATTCTCAGTAGTGTAAGGCGTTAGTATTATAAATGATCTCAGCTAAAATAATCTGTGGGCATGCATAATATAAGGTGCAGGTGTACTTTGTGTAGATTAGCAGTTCTGAGTATACCTATTATATTATTATAGTCAATCCGCAAATGAAACAAAATTCACATAATTTATTACTTTATTAAAAAAAATATACAATTGAAATTATTTTCAAATATCTTCATAATTTTAAAAGAACAGAGAGATAACTTCTACATAGATCAGAATTTGCAACATCAATAATGGTATATCTACTGGGAAGAAATGACATTTATTCTCAAAAATCATTAACTTATCTCTTATGATGGTTAATAATACAAACATTTACGGATTAGACTCCACGCCGGGTAGACGCGGGTTAGACATTAAACATGCATATCAATATTATCGAGTTGAATAAAACACCAATATAATACGGGCTTTTAGGCCTCTTACTGTATACTTTGTTGCTAAATCTTAATATACAAATTCAGATCTACGCGTTCTCATACTCGCGCTAGTCGCGGTCGCCACACCAGAGAGTGAGTCTCATCCGTCTGCATATAAAACTTCATTCTCAAAGCGGAATGTTGACGCACACCTGTAACTTCGGTTATTTGTGTTATCATTTGCTTGGAATGTTTGTGGCGATGAACATATCGAATAACGAAATTTCAAGTGGCGTCGCAGAATTAAAATAAACCCTTAATCGCGGGTATCACATTGTATTTTGCTCAAATGTTTGAGCTCACATTTAATTAATGAGATCGTATATTATAATGTCGTGTTACATAAAATATATATTGCTAGCCTGCGCCTGTCTTTCGATCTATCCCACTCTTTGCCATGATTTGAGCCGTATTTAACAATCCCAGTAAAAGTCCGTCGTGATATTCATTCAATCTATTAATTGGCAGGCTGCGCTTGCGCACACACCCTACACCGCAATTATAACTACCGCCTAGATATTTATAGCGACAGTGTGAGACGACAGAAGATGATACCACATTAAAAGCAAAACAGAATTGCGGTGAGGCGGGCCGTTAGTTGTATTAAACAATTTATTTTCTCAACCTCTGTAGACGGGGACGCAGTACGCGCATACGCAGCGGTACACGAGGGCGTACGGCGGAGGCGGCGGGAGGTGAGTCGTCGCGGCAGGTGTTCCAGGGAGTCCAGGGGGTCCAGGTAGGCGAGCCGGGCGCCAGGCTGTAGGGGGCCCGGCGGGGGGCCCCGGGGCGGGGGCCGGCGCGGGCAGCTAGGCCGGCGCCGGGTGCTCGGGCTAGGGCCCGGCCGCGGCAGCCATGACCTCCTCGTAAGCGTTCTCAAGACAGTGTTTCAGTTCTGCGTAGGAAACTACTAGCACACTCTGCTCGTCTCGCGACATCAACTCCACCTGAGACACAGGTATCTGCGTAAAATTATCTGCCGGCCGTCTAAAAGCCGGTACCAACACCCTTGAAATACTAAGTTCTCATTAATTAAAAAATTCAAATCTACAACTACTTTACTGGAATTAAAAAAATTGCTAATTTCAAAAATGCAAATACTTTAAAAATACTATTTCAAAAAATGTAGTTACTCTATTGTAAAATGAGACTAATTTTCACTAATATCAAAAATAATTACATTTGGGAAAATCTAAAAATAATTACATCACAACTAAATTACTTCTCAAGAGTTTAACTGAGTAGTTAAATGGTTAAACTAGTGAGACTTAATTCCCAGTACTTCAGTTATCTACATTTGACTTCTTTGATGAGTTGAAATAGTGGAACAAAACAGAAGAATTCTTTAGATTTAATATTGAGTTATTGTCTAGTTTAATTAAAAATTTTACAAACTATTTAAATAATAAAATTGCTGTATGTAAATGTATGAATAATTTTAAATGTTACTCGTATTGTTAATAAAATTATACCAACGCAGCCTAAGTTATTATTAATTTTTAAACCATGAATTATAAGCGCTTACTATTAAATTTGCTTTTACTAGTTGAAGGCTGCGAATTTTTATTGTACTCAATAAAAATAACAAATTCTCATAATAATCGAATTCGAAATCGCTTGTTGAAAACGATAAAATTAATTTGACGACTTCAGAATTTTTTAAAGAAGAAACCTTGGATGAATATGAGTACCGCAATATAATAGCAAAATTGATGTTATTGTCTGTAAAATGTAGTAGTGCATCATTGCAACACATATTACAAATAAGTTCAACTGTCGTGTCCCATTAGTAGAACCCATCAAATAATTTGAATATTACTCTACTGGGATTAAAAGTCAACTAAGAAATCTATAATCAATTATAGAAAAGAAGCTGTAAAGCATTAATTTAAATCCGTGCTTCGATGTGAACCCACTCCGCACGCTCGTGACTCAAGCACTTGCGCCGGGTTGAGTCCATGTCGCAGTCCAAGGTATCGGGATAATTTAGATATTCCCACTTGCAACCATAACCCATAATAAAGCATTAGTAGCTGAGGCGTGATTAGGTCGGCAGCCCCTGCCAACCCGTACCTAGTTCGGTGGTTGGCAGGAGCCGCACTAGGTAGCCAATGATCCTAGAAGCGACGTGTGTTGCCTTGTCGTGGTTGCCGCCGTCTAAGTTGTTGAGAGCGGCAGCAACGTGAGCGCGATCCAGCCACGGTCGCCCATCTGGGGTTACTGAGTGAAAGATGTGGTCCCGGAAAAGTTTTAACATATACCGGTCTCCTGTTTCTGCCCATGCTGCGTCCATATTCAATCTGTACACTCAAAGCCAGTTAAAATATATTGCAGGGTAATCCTTTTATTATACATTGTGTAACAAGAATCCTGTTGATGTGAATCATAGTTTAATAATTTCGTAGGTGCATCTCAATTGTAAGGAGTGGTGGAGCAGTTCTTTTATTAATATTCATATAATTACTGTTTATTTGAGCTTTTATAATGTTTCTCTAATTGATGGAAAATTCATTTTATTAAAAATAAGATTAATTAGAAATTATAACAAAACCATTCTACAAAAACATCCATCTGGTATAATTTTGTTTAAAAAAAGTATAAGATATCCGTGAGAAGAAAAAACTTTAATTCAACCCCCAAATTGTCTCCGCGAATTTCAAAACTAGTATTTATGTAGATATTTTTCTTGTTAAGTTTTATCAAAATCGGTTCATTAGTTTAAGAAAGGATACAAATGCACAAGACGACACTTCCGCATGTATGGTATAATATAACACATCTACACTTATTCAACCAGAATTACTGTTACACTTTGTATAATAAATATTATCGGTATCTGAAAGAAAATGATTAGTAACAAAACATGAAAAAGTACTCACTCCGGTCTTTCGTTTATTATTCCAAGCTTGATAAGAATACGGAGCAGACGACCATTGTCTATCTCATTCACTAATTGCTCTTCGAAGGCGTCTGAGCGCCGCTCTAGCGCTTCCACCTTCAACATGATACTGTGAGTTATAATATGCAGTCAGTCTAAGCCTCAATTGGCATCAGCGTACAATACGTTATGCAGTGCCTCTGAATATTAAGATATTTTATAATTTAGCCAATTGTTATTAAATAAAATAAGGGTAACACAAAAAGTTTAAAAAATATAAAAAAATGACAAAATAAATAAATTTTGTTTAAAACTATATGGTTCGTGGACCATCATGTATCTTATTCATTTATTCTGACAGGCATAGTTGCAGTAACGACACGACTCCCTTTACGTGTGCGTAAGGTCTTGATAACTAACGACGAATAGTTCTCTTTAATAATTTTCAATCATCCAATTCAATTCACTGCAAGTCTCCGACTTAAGACGACGAACTTGATATTTAACAAAGTCCATTTTCTAGAAAAAACACCAAATATTTCCGAAGAAGTGACTAATCATTCCACGCAAAACTATTATGAATTTTATATATTTAATATATATACACTACAATATTCTCTCTGTGATGTTGACTATTGACTAGCCTCTCTTATCTAAAGTGTTCATACAACTTTTAACTATGTTCTTACAAAATCATTTTTTTGGTGTCCAAAACTCAGAAATTTTCATCTATCACTGTAATACATATCCTAGGTTTGAAACTCTTGACCTCTTCTTTACGACGCAAAACCCTGTTAGGAATTAGTAGGAAAAAAAAAACAAAAATTCGGGAAATCTATAAAAAAATGAAATACAAATTATTTTATTTATTTTTTCATGAAAGCGTTTAAATCATGAAAAAAAAATTATTTCAGGATTAGAATAAAACAAGCTCATTGTTATTTATATATTTTAATATGGCACCAACCTGAGTGAAGAAGCGAGCTCCTATCATCGGCATGATATCAGTGATAGTGCGACGGACGTTGGGCGTCGGAGTCAGCAAATACCTAGTTATAGAGAAAGTATTTAATCTAATAATCTATATTTATCCTTAGAGGAAGGAAAGTTTTACATTTTTCCGAAACTATCTCAATCCCAGAGACTGCTGAATACTGCTGAACTGCCGAACTGCTGAACTGCTGAACTGCTGAACACTGCTGAATTGCTGAACTTGCACAAGATAACAAATAAATTCTAATACATTCAAGATTTTTCAGTCTTTGTTTCATCAAACAAATCCTGAAAACAGATAGTTTTATATTGTTTTAAGATTAATTATCTATTAAAATTGAGACCAAGAATCAAACCCAAAACTAAACGACTTCTATTACTGCTACATCTCAAATGGAAATACACTAAATAATTATTAATTATTTTTCTGACATAGCTAATAGGAGGTTAATTTGAGGATGTTTATAAATATTTTTTATTAAAAAAAAATTAAAAAGTGACTTACATCAGCATGTTTTTGAGATCAAGCGAGTATGTTCTTGCAACAAGATCCATACAGGCGTTGATGTTGTCGCAGTGCACGGTGCGGCACGCCAGGGACAGCACCAAGCGCCCCAACGCCACCAGGTCTTCTTGCTGCGCCTGTACACGCATCCACAGCATTTATTTGAATTTATTTAATACAAGACTTTCTAACGGCTACTGGTTTAGAAATTGTCTCGACGCACCTGCTCTTTGTGCAGTTGACTTGTTATTTTGGAAGAATTATTGGGATGTAAAATAACTTAACTTACCAAAAAATAATTTACCTTAATTCATTTTTTTTATTTCGTAGTATGATTATATATACCGTTAGATTTTATATACCAGACCTGTATCACATCGAAGCTACCATTATGCATGGCGTCAGCGATGCCGGGCCAGGAGATGCGCAGACGACAACCGTTCACAATCACCTTACTGGGCTCGAGTGTCCTGTTCACGACAGTTATATTAACATCATTATTATTATTGAACTCGATCAAATAATTACTCGTATATTAGGAATAAAACTGTTTAAATATTGTTTTAGTAATTCGTTGTCATTCAGGGGCAAATCCACAGAATTAAAATAAATGGTTATATTTCTTAGAGTTTAAGTTAACAATAGTGAACATTTGAATACGTGTCTGTTACTATGGTTACTATGCTTCCGATATGAGAATATTTTGAAGTGTATGTGTTTTTGTACATACCTGCAGGCAAGCCCGTGTGTATGAATGGCTCGCAAGGCGGATGTCAGTTGCACTAGCATGCTCCACAGCATGGCCTCCGGAAGAAGCTGGCCAGTGGCCACAGCACGCAACATTGCATTCTTCTGTATACATCAAATAGAATTATTTATTACTTGCTTGCTAAGTTTCTATTGTGGTATCGGGCATTCTTCTGTATACATCAAATAGAATTATTTATTACTTGCTTGCTAAGTTTCTATTGTGGTATTCTATTGTGGTATGGGGCATTCTTCTGTATACATCAAATATAATTATTTATTACTTGCTTGCTAAGTTTCTAGTGTGGTATTCTATTGTGGTATGGGGCATTCTTCTGTATACATCAAATATAATTATTTATTACTTGCTTGCTAAGTTTCTATTGTGGTATGGGGCATTCTTCTGTATACATCAAATAGAATTATTTATTACTTGCTTGCTAAGTTTCTATTGTGGTATTTTATATTTAATGTCCAAAATATTTTCTTTAGCATGTGTACAGAGTTCACAAACCTGGTGAGTGTAGGGTCGTGGAGCGTCAGGATCAGATGAGAAGGGATCCACGAATCCGTTCACGTCACCTCCGACCCCGCCCAAGTACTTGTTCAGCATCGTGATGCAGGCCGGGTGGTAGTCATACACCAGAACCAGCGCTTTATTAAATTAAAATTATTAGAATGCACAAGTTTTACTTTTATTTTCTGTAAAATTGTGTCCATATTTAATTATTAAATAAACGATAAAACACCACTCACAGTGATCTCCAAATGCCTTTGTGGAGAAGCACTGATGCAGGCGCACAATGTTGGGGTGGTCAACCTGGGTCCACATATCCACTCTGCCGGGAGCGGCGGCTCCGACGCAAGCATGTAGTCTCCGGAGCGCCACGTGGTCTGCGCGGCGGCGGTGCGTGGCGCGATATGAGGTGGCCAGGGCGTGAGCTCCCGATGCCTCCAGCGGCACCAGCTCCGCGTAACGATCCACCACTTCCGGAATGTCTGAGGAGTACCAAGCGTTGATTGTCTTGTCTATTAGTCCCCAAATCCCACTTTGGAAACAATTAATACCATAATTCTTAATCGGTCAACCTGGATCTTCTTCAAGTCAAACCACAATCAACATGTCTATTATTCTCAATGTTTCCTTTGTGTAGGGGGCTAATGATTATATTTAAAATATCTGTGGTTCATCCTTCAGCTTTTTTGGGATTATTTTTTGTTTTAAACTTCTAGACATAATGATAACCACCTTAATAATAAATAAGTAAGCTTTATTATCAAGTAACTACATACTTTACTATTGTAGTAAAAATAGCATTTTTGTGTAGATTTATTAATCGAAAGTCCATTTTAAATGTTATATTTATTAACTAAGTTACAACATTTCGACTTGATGACCATTTTATCATACCTGGGAAGGCTATAGGGTCGTGTTGCAGAAACACGTCCTGAGCGCGTTGGTAGATCTCCTCGCGTATGGTCTCTGGCATATAGAAAGCCTGTGCCAGTCCTGCCATGCAATAAACTACCGTTAGTGGTGTTATGCTACGTTTTTTCAATTTTACCAACATTTTCGCAGCTGCTTCTTGTAATAAAATTATATTCATAATGTATATTCATTTATATACTCGCTATGTTTTTTCGCATAAGCATCATCATATACATATAAGGTAAGATCAAAACAGGAT
The DNA here is from genome assembly GCA_959347395.1 of Mechanitis mazaeus. Lineage (NCBI taxonomy): Eukaryota > Metazoa > Arthropoda > Insecta > Lepidoptera > Nymphalidae > Mechanitis > Mechanitis mazaeus. The sequence continues at coordinate 9,775,997 of OY365748.1, read as the reverse complement.
AAAAAGTTTATATTTGGGCACTATTTTTTTATTTAGAATAGACTTAAAGCTACTAATGTATCATCATATTATAAAAGTTAAATAATATGAAATATCGCTCACATTTCAATAAATATAAAAATTAAAATGCTGTCAAAATAGCTAACACAAATAAAAAACTCAAGATCGAAAAGCATGCGCAGGCGCATTAAAAGCCATTCAAGATAAAAGTAGATCTTAAGAAATTTATGTATGATTACGGTAAAATGTACTACCAAATCACACACATCATTTGTTTAACAACAGGTCATTTGTATGATGGCTTTCTTATATATTATTTGACCAATAGTAGCTACTACATATACAACACATACAATTTTTATTTAATAGATCTTAAACGTGGCCTAAGACAGCATTAAATCGGTTCTAATTCATTAATATAATATATGCTTTTTGCTTTATACGCTTTTAAGACTTTCTGTGGCTTATTATAGAAAATAGCTAAACAACGTTATAATAAAAAACACACATATTAATAATCACATTTAAATAACAACTGCTAACTATTGGATGAAGAGTACAAAAAAGTCAAAATAACAAAGACTTTCTATGCTAATGATAATTTGTTCTTTTTTATTAACTTACTATTAGACAATTTAATAAACCAATAAAAGTCGCTCAGACAAGATAATTATTAATTATTTTAGTATATTTATATAAATATATGTTAAGTTCTATTTTATATGTTATTTTAAAACCGTCGCGTATACTATATGTTATGTTACAATCAAAATTATAACATGTCAGAAAAATTCGCAATAGCAAAAGCTCTGCTCGTAGAGTATTAAACAATTGAAGGCAATTAATTTATAACAAAAACTTTGATTAAATACTTATTTCTTTAAACTTATAAATAATCTTAATATCTGAGTATATTAATGATAAGAACTGTAATTTGTCTTACCTGACTGTTTGGCGGGTGGTGGATGAGGTGTGGGGCCGGCGTACATCTGCGAGGCGTACGGGCTCACCACGGGAACACCAACTCCCATCACATCTTGACCTGTTAAAAAAATACATTCATTTCCTGGACTAAATTACAATCCAGTATTTTTTTTACTTGAAAAGTTTAGTGCATATTTAGATTATATCCTCCTCGGATGAAGAAGCAAACAGAAAAAAAAACCTAATTCTCCATTGCATATTGCATATTTAGTTACTGGTGGTACCACGCACAGACGAAAGAAATTTATTTACTATTAAGATAGAAAAAACTATGAATAGTAGTGTAATGTCTCTAGCCTTAATCATGAACCTGCCTATCATAATCAGGATTTTCCAAATCCATTCAGTAGTTTCGAAGATCCACCTAAAAGTTAAATAATATGTCCAAGTACGCACCCATCGGGGCCGGAGTATTCATCACTGCGGAAGCGTTCAGTGAATCAGCGTTGGTGGAATAGAAGTATGTGGTCCCGCCAACGTTCTCCTACAATCATAGAGGTGTTTAATATTTCATATTTCAAAAGATTTTCCCGAAATACCCATAAAATTTTTAAATTATATTTTTTTTAAAACTACCATGAAAATTTCCGATGCGACAAAACAATAGATAAAAAAATGTTTACCTGATGCACTTGGGTGGTAGCGACCGGCATGGGCATTGGCATTGGAGCAGGCGGAGAGTTTTGCGGCGACTCTTGCATCAGCGCGTGCGACGGAGTGTGAGTGTAGTAGTTGATAGGTACGAATTCTCCAATCAGCACCTATACGTACCATGTTTTAACCTCGGTAATACGGAACGGAACCATGTGGAATACAAAAAGCTACTAAAATATTCAAAACTACTATAATAATTTTTACCTTTGTTTTTGCATAGAGCAACTTTCGTAGAGATCTCCAGTTTCGAAATGCAAACCATGATAATCATCGTGCCAGGATTTGTCAAAGACAATGTAAAAATGTGAGTATTGCAAACAGGAAGATGAACACGAAGCATGCGGTTACAATACCAGTATAAATGATATTTATAATAATATAATATAATATAATCAGTATTTGAAGTTATTAGTAATATCTTAATGTACCAAAATAGACAATCTTTTACCATGTACAGATAAGATTTTTTAATCAAAAATATCATCTCAGTCAACGAAGAATTAATTTGAAGAAAAAGTAATTGCAATTTCCTAATAAATATATATATATTTTTTAAATTACTTGTCTTAATTTGTATATAAATGTAGCGATAATGTAGTGTTAATTATATTGTGGCTTTCATATTAGTCGTGATTGCAATAGAATGTCTTCATTTAATAATTCCTTATTAAATAAATAAGGACATAATTATTTAGTCCTAGTTGACCCAAAATTCAATCATTGTTCAGTTAAACTGAGAGCCCGAAAGCAATGTGCATCTCCCCGCCACCCTCGATGTATATTTAGACTGGAAAATGCAATCAATACAGGTAGATCCAGGGCTGCCGTCGCGCAGGCGGATTGAAGTTCCTCCCACAGAGATGCACCCTACATATTGATTTATATGACCTAGGTACAGGGGTGAGGACGTGAGGAGGGACTTGGGGGAATCCAGAGCCTGTCCCGGTCGCGTCCGTTTAAATTTATTGATTTACATGTAGTCTATCTACCTTCAATTATTACATAACAACGCCCGGAGCAATCATGTTCCGCCCGTGAGTGAGGAGTGGGAAGGGGACTTAGGGTCCGCATTGACCACTCGCTATTAATTGGAATATGTTGCATTTCATTTTGACAATATAGATATTACATAACACATAACTGAAGAATGGCGAGAAGGATTTTATGAGATACTTGCATAATTACGACAAGCTATATATAGTATCAATTTGAATTAATACTGTATACTTCACAACATAAACTATCTAACAATATAAAAGTACAAAGGACAACAAATTTAATTTTTTTGATGATTAATAACTGTGAAGACTTTATATTGGAAGATAGTTATTCATATGTCTTCGTCTATGTCAGATATCAAATAATAAAAGAGTATACCTGTGGTGGAGGATGGGCGAGCAATGCCTGGAGCCACAGAAACAAAGGTCATTTATAATAAATGCTTTAGATAAATAAACAAGAGACATATTACACAGAAGTTTTATACTGTACTAGGTACATACTTGTGGCGGTAGGTGTGGTGGTGGAATATGAGTCATGATTGGCTTCAGCAGCAAGAAGGAATTATTCATTTTTAGTTTGTATAGGCTTTATTTTATATCACAACTTTGTATTTAACTATTATACTCACCGGAGGTTGGGGGTGAGGAATCAGCTGCTGTAAAAGAAATGTTTGTGTTAGGAAATTATTATTATGCCAAATTATTATTTAGGTGTTAGGTTAATATCACGTACCTGCGGTGGAGGAGCGTGGCTTGGCATGGCCATTGCCATAGGCTATAAATATGCAATCATGTTAGTTAACATATAAAACAAAGGAATGGAGTAAAAATTAAGCATATAAACATAATATTTACCTTTTGGGATGTAGTTGGGGAAGCTTCCATGCTAAGCTTACCCATGGCTTGATTTAGAGACCTGTTTGGGGTTGCTGCAGAGTGGTTCTGAAAATATTTGAACAGTAGAATAATCCCATCTTTTCGGTCTTAAAAATTTAAACTTAAATTTTAATTTTACCATGTATGTAGCCAGTTTTGATTCTTGAGGGAGCCCATTGGGAGGCGAGTATTGGAGGTAAATTGAGGGATCCATTTTGTTATTATTAAAAGCGGACAGCTGCTGGAGCAAAAATACAAAAATTAAATAATTATGACAATACGGTTGCACACAACGGGATCTAACTGTGACGCGGCGTTATCCTTACCTTAAATTATGGATTCAATATTCATTCATCTTTTTCAGGATACTTAAGGTATTTGCACCTCACCAGACGCGATGTAGCACTCGTACATCTTGGCTCAATTGACTATTGTGCACTTCGAATATAATTATGCCCTTTTGAGAAAAACTCCTTCAGCATTAAATAAGTTCATTTTTATAAAATGAAAACAAAACTTCTTAATTTGATTCACTGCACAAATCGAAATCACTTATCAGAACAAACCTCATATATGTAACTTAAATATTCTGCACTCAGTTAACAAACAGCGGCTCAAACACGGAGACAAATATATAATGATACGGCGCAGCTTCGGCCTCTGCTAAACTGTATACGTGTTGTATAGTAAAATATATACATATTCTATAATACCTACATTACCTTATATCATAGACAAGTATTATCCTACAAAATAAAGTTAACGTTTATAGAGTTCTAAAAGTTTTGTTCCCACTTGACATTTGAATATGTTAGTGTAATGAAAATCCTGTGATAAATTCAAGGTTTGTTTTATAGAAAACCTCAAGATAAATTATTATTTATATTTAATTGGGTGAAATAAATTTGTAATTATTTTTTTTTATCACAGCTATTCAAGTTCTTGAAATGTTAAAATTATTGGACATTTGCATGACTAATCAATACTTCTGCACTTGCGCTATTAAATAGTCTGGGTAGTTTTATATGAACTTGTTGCAATATGTACAGGATAATATTATGTACAGTTATTATGTACCTTACTATATTCACTGATATTTTTAGCCTTTTGCATGAATGTTCTTTTATTCATCAATACTGTATTTTAACTGCGGCTGGTTTTCCTTGCCATAGCTTGCATTATATTATGTGTATTGATACTACAAGAATACTATACTTATTTATTTGCAAAATTGGTTGAGTCTAATTAGGTAATGGTAGGTCTGACAATTTTACATTCCTTACCAAAAGGAATTATAGGGATGTCTTATATTGTGGATGTCATATAGAATTTAAATAAAATATTAACTAAAATTATTTATATATTTAGCCTGTGATGAAGTTAAGCATAGTTAAAAGATCGTTAGCTTTAGGAACAATAAAGACACAATTTTATTGTTATCATTATTATTATTATTATATATAACAAGGTCTGGCATGGCAATAGTCGATTAAAACATGATTTGCTTTCTTAATATAATTAAAACAACTTATTTTTCTTTAGACTATAGTGTGTGGTGGCTATAAGGGCAACACCAAGGTATCGTTGCTTTTTTACTAACTCCTTAAATAACAACATGTCAGCTATTTTATCGACACCTTGGTGTATTATTTTTTAAAATTTATAATAACAAAAAAAAAACAAATAATAAAAAACCAAGAGTTCTTTTTCTTCCATCAAAATGATAAAAGAACAATAATAATTAACTGAGTACTCTTAGTAACGTAAAAGCACCCTTAGGCACCTTTATAAAATAACCATCTTTTGGATCTGCAATGTATAGAGTTATATATCAAATAATCAATATGGTTTGGCGGGGCCGTAAATGTTATATATTGCATTGAACACACACATATGCATGTACTTAGTACTTTAGTGTGAAGTTAGTATTTAAAATTCTAGGGAGAAGGGTGACGGGTCTATGGTTAGACTAAGGATAACCTGTTACAGTGTTTTGATAAGCACTAACTCAAGTACGATTCTCATATTGCGGTGTGAAAGGCTGTAAGTACCCTGATTGTCTTGTATAGTTTTTATTTCCTATTTTTGGGTTCAAATAATGATTAAATTACTCACTTAAAAAATTGTAAGAAATCAGCTATCAAATCAGTTTAAAAAAGGTCAATAAGCTTAAACATAACGAACGTTTAATGTTCCGAAAGTTGATGCAAATGATGTGAAATACGTTAAGGATTATAGTAAACACTATGTTTTTTCAGCCATTTACATAATTATACAGAAAATTTGTGCTACTCTCTAGCGACATTAGTACATAAGGTAATTTAAGACGGCTTCATTTTTTTATTGCTTTTAAGCTTTTCAAAAGCAATTGGAAATAAAGCAGTTTATGTTAGCTATCTGTCATTATTCTTGTCAATGTCAATTATATAGCAAGGATTGTCTATTAAGTAAATTTTCATTTCATTTATGGAAGGTGGTAGAAATATCGTCTCATAGATCTTTTTTAGAAACTAAAGTATAAAGTCATAAAAAAAGGTTCAAACAGTATTACAAATTAGTTAATTAGAGCGTTTAAATACTTATGTCTAATGTTGTAAACAGTGAATATAACTAATTATTATATCTGGTCATTAATTTGATTAAAGGTGGGACTAGTGCTGTGTTCATTACTACTATATGCGGCGTAGAAATTTATATTGTCCTTTTTATAAATCTTTAAGGTAAAAATGGAGACGTCGTACCAAGGAGGAGTTTCATTTGAAGATAACAATCATTTCAAACGTCTGTCGCAAACGATCACAAGCAATATTCAAAAGATATCACAAAATGGTGAGTTGTATTTCTTTATTATTTAGAATTTTATTATTGTAATGTAAGTTGTAACTTCTTGGTACGTACAGTCAAATTATCAGCTTTGAATATTAAGATTAAAGTCATAATGGAATACTTGTTGTGTTTGTTGTATGATCAATTTTTTACTTGTTCCTCAATATGTATTCTTTATGCAGTGTCCTCCATGTCAAAGATGGTCAACCAGCTGCAGACTCCTCAGGACTCACAGGAACTGCGTGCTCAACTGTATGTTATTTTGCTATTATTGTAACTTAATAACTTTTAATATTCTGCACATAATGGCTCATTACCTTCCAATAATTCCTATTTGGAAAATAAGGCATTATATAATTCATACTACTTTAAGGTATTTTGAATTAGTAGCAGTATATGTAGTTAATTATTGTAGTCTTTTGGTACCATCTTTTACTTGAATTCTAATTTGCACTTACATAATGTGTATAACTTTGATGTAATAGTTAATACTCATATAAATTGTTATTTTCTAAATAAGGAAAAAGAGTATTCATGGTGTTCCGTCCATAGAACCATGCAACTCTATTATGATGATTCATAAGTGCCTAAGTAAAAAAATATAAGATGATTTTTACTTTGATTTATAGACGGCAGATTCAGAATTACACTCAAAAACTAGCAAAGGACACTTCGTCGTTGATCTTGGAGTTGATGAAGACTCCAACAGACATTCCTGCCAACAAACTCACCCGCGAGCGGCTTAGTGAAGAATACATGGCTACACTCAATGCTTTCCAGGTAAGCTTTAGAAAAATGCAATGCAGTCTTAAAAAATATTAAACAACTTATGTACAGTATGTATTGTTATCTTATTATCAAAGTCAAGATAAAGGATAAATGGTTCAATATTAAAAAGGTAATAATATAATAAAGGGTCTACATCATTTATTACTGATATGGGTAGAGAAAACAAAGTCATTGTTTGTGCACGTCGACAGTTAGCATAAAATTAATGTTTCTATTCAGCAATCTCTTAAACAGTTGTGTAATGTAACATTAATATTTACACTTTGAAAATTCTATTTTAACTGTTTGTAAGCTTTTATTAACCAATATTAAAAATCAATCTGAAGAGTGTGTTGTATATTTTGGAATAGATTGCTTAAATTTCAAGGATGATTATATTAAAAGAATCTACTATAATAATGACAAGTATAAAATATGTGTCTCCTATAAATATGTTAAAGTTATTTTTTTTTTTTTGCCTGGTTTGATCAGTAGTATGAAATTATATTATAATTTTACTTCCATATATAGTCTGGTTCCATCAACTCAGTCAGTTGCAGGAAACAGTGAGTGTTATATTAAAAAAAATGTGATAAGCTCAATACGCTGATATAGGTAGGTAGGTAGGTGATAAATTTTAATGAACAAATTGTGAAATATTTAGTGTTATCTACTAATTGAAATATTGAATTAGAATGTTATGATTATATTTTGTATTACAGTTCTAGTAGTAACAACATACTGATAAAAAATAAAAGCTTTTTAATGAATGTTAAATTGAAATAGAAGCATACATATTTAAAAGATTAAATGAACCTTTTTTCAGCTGTGTGTCAATAATAAAGGTGCATTCATTTTACGAATATTAAAAAAATTAAGAAATATTCATTTTACAAATATAAAAAAAAATAATAAGTATTTGTAAAATATTTAGATAATTAAGAAGTATTCCTTTTTCAGATATCAAAAATTAGGAGTATTTATTATACAAATATAAAAAAAATAAACAATATTTATTTTATAAATATTTACAAAATGATGTAGTATTCTGACAACAAATTATACTAAATCTTATAACTTTTGTAACACAAAAGTTGTGATCTTTCACTTCTGGTTATACAACAAACAAATGACAAACCTATTAAATGCATAATCTTAATTTTATTTTGCGATAAATGGAATATGTTTCTTGTACTGAAGTATTTTTTCTGAACTTTGGATCAAGTTATTTAATTTCTTAATATAATTGTTGCAAAGTTTACCTCAACTTGTATATTCTAGCATTAAGCTATATCTGCCAACTGTATTTGTCAGGACTTTAACAAACATAAAAGTTATAAACTTATATATAAAATTTTTATTATATCCTTAATCTTATTTATAAATGTTTATTGAATCTTGTATAGTGTGAGTTGTGCGCGAGTTGTAATACAGTTTGTATGTGCAGGCTACTCAGCGTTCAGCCGCTCAGAAGTCCAAGGATGATGTCCGCAAGGCCAAGGCACAAAACATTAATATTGGAGACCCCTTTGCCCTTGGAGGTTAGATCAATAATATTGAATTTTTATACCATTTATTCCTGGACAATTAGTGTAAAGAATGCTTTAAGATCAACTAGACCTGGAGCTGGAAGTAGACTGAAAATGTATATTCATTGTTTTTCTTTTTTAAATTGTTTTTTTAAATGATGAAGTTCTTTATTCAGTTATTTTGTTTTGTTTCTCTTTGAGAATTGTGACTATAATAGTTATTTATTTGAGAAAAGACGTCCATTTCAATTTTAAAATATTATTGTATTATTGTGTATTGGTGTCTGTTCGTGTTTAATTAATATGTACTTCCGCTCGCCAATTAACCGTGATTATTGTTGTTAATATTACAATTTCTGGTGCATGTCTATGTCTTGATTTCAGAACAGTAACTGGATAGACATACTAGTATTGTAGTTTAGTCTATCGCTACAGTGGCCTCGCTCCCTATTTACATGCTGTTTTCTTTTGTTATAAAAGCGTCTCGACTAAAACAAGCGGAAATTATGAAAAATGTATTCGAAAAGTTATTATTAGAAATTTCATTTCGTTTATTATCTTATGAATTAATTCCAGATAAGAAAGAAATAAACACGATAAGAGTGTTTTTATATTGTCTTTTTAAGTATAATATGTTGCAGATCTTTATTAATGAGCCTGTTATCTTCTCATCGTGTTTTTCCCACAGGAACTTGGTTTTCCTCTATAACAAAGAGAACAGTTCTTTTATGTCTTATAAAATCATTTGTGTTTTAGTTTGTGCGCCTTTAATTGGCGAATAGATCTTTATTTTTCACTGTTTTATATGTTTTTATAGTGTGATATTATGCCGTTAAATGTTTATACGTACTTTGATCTTGGTTGTTCGGTTCGGTCCTCTTATTATTATTATTTTTTTGTAAAGTTGGAATATTCTTTATGGCTATTCCAGTGCCCCCTGCGTACATTGGCGGTTATGTGCGATTCACTGGCCTTGTGCCAGAATACCCATAAAAATCCAACGTCACCCCTGTGAGGGTAACCCGAACAACTTAGAGCACCGTCCCTGTTCAGACCTATAGAAGGAGTACTCCCCATCCTCGCCTCCTTTGTCTCCAATGGTTGATACAAAGGTGTTTGTAAAAGAAAGCGGACCCAGTGAAGATTAAACTTGCGCCTAAAAGCATTACTAATAGAAATGACCCTTTATCTTAACAACAACGACGACTTGGTAATAATATAATACGTGACTCGTCAGGGATGAAAGTTGCATTTTTTAGCATCACGATCACACCAACTCGGTGCTATCTTCGGTTCGGTTTTATTCTGTCCTGGTTCGTCAATATGACTTTATAACAGAAACAACACATTAAATTAGACAGTGTAGTTATACTCATATATAACTGAAAATATGAAACTACATTCGAATATAATTCTTGCAATGGGAATACTGATTATGAACCGCCGTCTTTGATTCCACAATATATAAGATCACAATCAACAGTGGCGTATTTCATGTTCTAGGATACTTTTATATTTTTAATTAGAACCACCACAATAACTTAACAATGACGTATTGTGAGTGTTCAGGTGGGGAGGGCGTGGAGCTGGGAGAGCGTATCGTGCGACAGTCGCAGCTGTCGTCCGGCTCCGAGCGCGAGCTGCAGCAGCTGGAAGAACGCGAGAGGGACATTCGACAGCTCGAGGTCAAAGGGCATACTTGCCATCTTTACTATACTCGCCTTCCTCATTACGTTTGTTTGTTGCTGCTTAGCATTGAATAATTCAAATTTACTTTTTACATTCATATTACATATAAGAAATTTAATTGTGTTTTGAGAAGTCTAAGTTCAATTATTATCTCCAAGTGTGTATGTATTAAAGTGTTATTTACTTTATTAGTATTAAATCAAAAATATATATTATGCAGATAGATATACTTTTGGATAAAAATATTTTCTTGTTTTATTACAGGGTGACATAATGGATGTGAACCACATCTTCAAGGAGCTGGGCACCATGATCCATGACCAGAGCGCCACGGTAGAGTCCATCGAGTCGAGCGTCGAGTACACCGCTACCAATGTAGAGTCTGCCACTCGCGAGCTTAGAGAAGCCGCTACTTACAAGGTACTATCATCAAAAAAAAAAAAAACATGTGTAATAAACTTATTGCGGTCATCAAGACCATATAGTGTAGGAAATTTCGCTGGCTGTATCTGCAGTCAAACGTGAAAGAGATAGCAAGAAACTTCATATATACTTATAGACATTTGTGTAATTTTCACTCTATGAAGGCTGCGGTTCGTCCATGACAGTTGTGTGAAAAAAATAGCTATTCAAAACTAATAAAATATACATATAATTCTTGAAGTAAATAATATAATAACAATAATAACCTATTTTTCTTTAACTGTTCAAGTACTTTAAAGGTTTTAATCATACGTCTTGTGTCAATGGAAGACAAACCTTGATTTCTACACTGCAACAAGTAATAATCAACTTCGGCAACAAACAATAGTCTCTTTGGTTTAGTAAAAAAATGGTTATGATACTTACAGTAATTAACATTTAATTATTTTAAAACATTATTTACAAATGATTTCTTCGATCCATTATTTATTATTATCGTCAACCCGCGAGTAGCAAAGGCAAAACGACGGATAACAAAGGGATGAAATTATTTAGTTAATTTTACCTGTTATACGATAATTAATAAATATTTCACTACGGAAGTACCTACTGGTACATTAAATTTAACACACCGGTGTGGAAAGCCGCAGTCTTGTAACAACTCCATGAGACGGATGTTTTAAAACTGCGGCCAACACAACGTGTATGTTAGAAAAGCGGTGAACAATATGATTGGTATAACAGTAGCCGACAACGTGTTAATTAAACTGTACCAACGTGTTTGAACAGTTTCAATTTTGAATTCATAATATGACAAACTCCGCAATTGAGTCGTAACCTATGTATAAATTAAGAGAAAAATTTTAATATTAAAAATATATAAATCATTCAGATAATAAATTATTAGTATGTATTGCTGTAAGGTTTTAATTAATTGTATAGCTAGTATATAAACTGACAGAGATTTACATATCAATTCTTTGGAATCACTCAATGTAAATCTCGGCAGAAGCCGTATGTGTCTTTTAAAGCCAGCAGTATATAGTGTTATGTAATATTATATTATCATTAGAACAAGCTTCGCAAGAAGAAGATCTACCTGACGCTGATCGTGTTGGTCATCGTGCTGGTAGTGATGATCGCGCTACTGGTTCGCTGAGGGTGGCTTTTCTACACCCTCCTCTACTGGCTGGGTAGTCAACTTGTCATCAATTACATATACGACATCACCTTCTATGACCTCTTCTTGATGTTCTATTATACCTTTTTCTATTAAATTAATATTGTTGTTTTTTTGACTTGAAATTTTGTTACTTTAGTGTCTCATTCTATAAACGGATCAGTGGATGTAATTATATTATTAATTAAATAATATATACTTTATTTATTTTAATTGAATTATTCTTTGTATTCGAGGTGTTCGTAAAAGACAATGAGTGTTGTGTAAATATTTAGAGGCGTGTCATTAGTTACTCAGTGCTTTCATAAAAGTGTCCACGTTTATCTTCTAGAAGATTCTTAAACCCGTCTCGTATTCCAGGACGATAGGTATCTGGTGGTAGTATCTGGTATCTTGTTCGTAGTAAATAATATTCTGCGATGTGGTTACATATTTAAAAACGGCAATGAGATGGTAGATTCATTGCTAATGAATTTAGAACGCAAAGCGATTAAAATTACTTATTCTATCGGCATGTAATAATAAAGTTATCATTTAGATATTAATATTTGATATTTCATATAGTATTTTAAGGCTTATCCCTTTTATTTTGCGAAGATGAGAATTATTAATAATAATATACCGTTTTTATTGTTTATGTGTATATATTATGGCCTAAAATTAATATCAAAATTATATATTATATTTTTAATGAATCATTAAATAGTATAATATAACTGAATGTTAGGTTAGTATTATTATAATAGGAATCATAGTGTTTGAATAACACTTCTATGACTTCTATGTAACTGTAGTAGTTTAATTAATTAATATTTGTTTTGTTTATTATAATGTATTCTTTTAAATAATTATAATAAGATTTCAGCTTCACTTACTATAAATAAGTATCTTTACTTTAAGGTGCTGGTAATATTATTTAATCTGTATTTTATGTGCCGTATAATTTTAAAGTGGTATAAGTTACTTTTTAATCCATATATTTAATATTGCATTAACACATTTAAAATATCGATGCTTACTTTCGAGAAGATTCGCAACTTATTAATTGAATTTTTGTTTAAATCAAAAGATACCGTGTGACTTATACCACTTTTTAAATAAACGGCTATGATACTTAATATAAAAAGTAAACTGATTAGATGTATGTATGTAACCGCAAGGTGTAGATGCTGTGGAGCTTTTCTATACCTTATATATAAATATACCATTTGTGTACTCGATATTGGCTCGTGCGGAGGACGGGGTGATGATATTTTTGTGAGTTTCATCATTGACTCTTAAGATTAAGAAAATTACGATTTGAATACAATTGACTTACCACTTACCACCCCTCCGCGATTACCTGCTTACCTCCCCCTCCGCGCTCGAAGCAAGTTTAATATATTATAAGTGTGTAGTTTAAGTGTCGTATACAAGGTGTTTAGAATATCATTAATAATTAATATAATCAGTCAGTGCAATATAACCTAACTACTCTCCTTTTTGATTATTTCTTTTTGGAACAAAATAGTTCCATTGTTTTAACTTTGTATTTCCATTACTTTCATGAAAAGTTCTACATTTGGTTTCTTATTCATTTTAGTGCAAACAAATTATTTTTCTATTAAAATATAAGTCAAAATTTCATTAATCTATGCTTTTTTACGTGATTAAGACTTAGAATAATATTCATGTTATTCCTTATCCGAGACCTGAATGTACTAAAGGTATCGGTGTCCCAGTATGTGTTAGATATCTAACGATTTCAATATATCCGTCGTCAAGCAAACTTAATGGACTTTTATTTCACCTTTTACTCGTCATGTTTAAATCTACAGATAACAAGCGTTTCAATTATATTTTCATATAAAATATTACAATAGATTTTATTAAATCTACGTAAAGGCAAAATATTTGTACACGACATATGATTTATTTTTATATTAAAAATAGTTAGCTATTATTATACAAACATTGCTCTGCGAAATTTAATAAGTTTATTTAATACAAACTGCTGCCCGCGACTTTTTCCCCAATCAATACTTCTTTGTATCACGTCTATAGACCAAACTTTAGTGTATAGTCAGAATTACTCACAAACTTTAGCTTTGCAATCATAAAATATATCCTATTTTCTTAACTTCAAAAAATGCAAACCTGTATAATATTAATAATAGATTAATTTCATGCAACTGTTAAAAAAATTCGTTATATACCATTGAAGAAAGTTGTGGCGAATGTAATTTTACTCCATTAATGCGCATAGCGAGTATATATAACGTTCCTTGAAGCTATTGAATTTTTCAAAAGGGAATTCAAAAAACTTAGTTTCTCGATAATACGCAAAATTGGTGTTATTTAATTTTCAAGCTCTCTGTAAGTTGTAAATATACAAATGTTATAAGTATCACGTCACTAAAGAGTATTGAAGTGAAATAATGTTAAATCATAAATCTATGTTGTGTCCATGCGACGCTCGCTTTGATGCCACCTTTTAAATATGCTACTGCGAACTCCTGCCAGATAATAAATAAAAAATATCTAAATTGGAGCGTTGGTACTCTATAAAAGCGCACGAATTATATAGTGATAATCCTTATATTTATTAAAATATTACCAAATATGAAGAAAGAATAATAAAAATAAAGTAAATGAAAGGTGATGATGGATTCCAATAAAACACCAATTATTATAAAATCACATTTTAATATACTCATAATAAAGTACACACAAATAATAATAAACATAAAAACAGTTTGCTTAGATTGAGATTCTAAAAATCTTTGATTTATATATTATTTTATTGTTCTTCTACGAAGCTTTTAAGAGTAGCTTGAAAAGTTACTCGTGACGCGACTTCACTCCCTTCAACTCCTCGACGAGGTGTGTGTGTGTTAATGTGTGTATGGTGTCGCGTCAGCACGCAATTTTTCGTGCCAGTTCTATGAACACTACTGAGAGCTAGCTACGGAACCGCTACAAGAGAATTGAATCCATCGTCTACGACTACAAACAAGACAGACCACTAACTTGCACTCGTCGCCAAGCAAGTGTCGAAACGCGGAACTAAAAACGTAATTATTACATCTCATAGTACTGGTAAGAACAGGTATATCAATAAAAAAATGGCGTCTAAAAACCGTCAAAAATCATTCACAACACTTCGATAGTGGGCCCTGCGGAGTCCGGTGGATACAAACCTAAACAAAAATGAACGTGCAGCCCTCGCTCCTAGCACCCTCTATCAATTAATTATTTGTTTTTTACATACTTGACATTAAATGCTCGTAGTTAGTATGAACCGTGGGTCCTAATTAAATACTCTTAAAGTTACATTGATATATGAGCGCGGTTGGCGCTGTTCTCGTTCCTTCTTCTTTTCCTAACCTAAGCTGTTGTCCTCCAGATATGTACACTTACAGTAACCTACTCCTCGATGTCGCGACCACAACTAACCCACGTCTATCTTTGGATAAGGGAATGCAATTTATCACGTACAACTAAAATAAATAATTAAAGCTTTCTATTAACAAATACTAAGAGCGTAAGCGAGTCTAACCCTAGGATAGTCAAAATAGTATTACAACTTAACCGATACATAGGTCAAAAACTAATTGACAGAAAACAGATATGATTGTTCGGATGAAACGAAAATGATAATCAGGTAACGCAACGTTAGTAAGAGCGCGCGAGCGTGCGTTCGTGTGGCTGTGGAGGGGGTGAGGGGTGGGGTGAGGATGTGGTGAGTGGATGTCTAGCAGACCACAGCCTCAGAGATGGGATTCTCGGTGATGCGGATGACGGGCGAGTGGCGGCACGCGCGTGCATCAGACAGCCGCCGGAACAACACGATCTTCGTCGGAGACAGCGGCGCCACTGTACACAAAAACGACAACATGTATTGTAACAAACTTTTAAGTTATAAGGTTTGTCATGTTACACGAAATTATTTCTTTAATTTGATGCCCAGAGCATAAGTTCCAACATTGAACCTTCGCACATCCTCCCAGGCTTGTGCTGAAATTATTTTATTTAAAAAAACTTACAGTAGCGAACATTCAATCTAATTACATACTAATACATAACATTATGTATAAATATTGTTCTTTTTGGCAGTCTTAAGTTTAAATATATATTTTAAAAATAAAATAAATATTACACATGTTGCAAAATGACTACCATTCATATTATAAAATAAAAGTCGGCATCTAGAGTTTCAAGTAATAATAACTAAAAGATAATCAAAATATAATAATTTAATATTGACAAGTCCTTATAAGGTATTAGTTACAGTGTGATATGACTGATTGTGTCATTGTTTTTGAATATAAAGAAATAATAAAAAACCAAGCACGACTTACATAAAGGCGGCACTAGTCCGGCTAGACCGTTGCGATGGTTGGTCTAGTCTGGTGGGTATTTGTGTGTAGTTTGTGCAGTGCCAGTACCGCTGCACAGAAACACATGCGTGGGCTCGCTACCTACTGGGCTGGCTGCACATTGCACAGTAGCTAGTACTATACTATATTTTGTAACAATTCATTACAAATGCAGCCAGCCTCAGCAGACAATAGAAATAAAAACATAAAGCGTGATAAAAATAAATATTTTCTTTAGCGCCATCTATACAAAGAGCTTGGGTTTGTCTTATCAAATCTAAACCGAGTGATGAAACAAACTCTCATTGAGGGTGTTAGAGAAAAAAGGTTTAAACTAGCAATGTTTTTACGAAATAAAAATTCTTTAAACCTACTAACATTTTTTCTAGCACCCTGTAAAACAAATATATATTTTACAACATTGAAATCTACAAAATGATTTGAAAGTAATAAATTATTGTTAAAACTTTTTTCGCACTTTTAGAAATAATCAAATACTAATATAGTTATTGTCAATAATAATATAAACATAATATATTAGGTGAGCATGCTAATAATATTAAAGACGGCAAACTTCGCCCCCCCCAACCGTTTCCAACCAGAGGAAAGATAGACCTCAATGTAAGTGTCAATCAATGTCATATTCCTAATTAAAATAGTATAATAACAAAAATTATTATTTAACATAGAATTAGGGATGCACAATTAATTTAATAACATAGTGTTCAATT
This sequence comes from Mechanitis mazaeus, assembly GCA_959347395.1. Taxonomy (NCBI): domain Eukaryota; kingdom Metazoa; phylum Arthropoda; class Insecta; order Lepidoptera; family Nymphalidae; genus Mechanitis; species Mechanitis mazaeus. Next base: position 9,758,978 of record OY365748.1, on the reverse strand, counting down.
CTCGTCGCAGTGAGCCTTACACTGGGTGCTCTCTTTTGTTCGAGAAGATTTTATTTATCGTTTTATCGTAACCTTCTTTTTACATCTCACATTTAAAGGAATCCATATCCCTCAGGACATTGTCTCTTTTGGTTCAAGCAGTATTTATTATTTAACATTATTTTTTTTTATAGTTTTTAAACGGTGGTGTTTTCAGAACATAATACTATATAATAAATATGAGTAGGACAAGAGCTTAAGTAATCAAAAAGTAAAATAGGAATATTTTCTTTTATATAAATACTGTTACTTTATACAGAATGATTTCCGTTTTGTAAGAAGCAATAAAACAACTTTAGTAAAATAATTTTCATGTCGTATTTTGCAAAATATTAATAAATTTTTTGGTTAGTTTTTTATTTTTGTTTTTCATTTTACAAATTATAATGAATAATAAAACTATATTTACATAGCAATATACAATTTTAACAATAGGGGCCTGGAATCAATCCGAGAAATACTAGAAATTTAGAAATAGTCTCAATAAATATGAACCAGAATAATAAATAAATAATAACCACAATTGCAGCTGGTTTAATCTTCTGTCTCTTTCAGTTGTTTCGAAAAAGTAATTTAAAAACATTCGGTTGCATTCAATGGCGTAATTATACTTTGTGAGGCACGTGGCAGATTTAGCTAATGGGGCCCTCACTTGACCTTGTCTTCAGATTGTAGGACCCCTTAGGCTGGGGGTCCGTGGCATTTTGCCGTTTTGCCATCCTTTTGTTACGCCACTGGTTGCATTGAGACGATCTCCAAATTAAATATGCATAAAACTTATGACATACTAGCGACATCTACAATGCTAAATGTAAAGCTTACACCAGCCAGCACGTACTGTCGCATCTAAATATACTATTATAAAGACGTTTAACAAAATAACAACAATAGAATCTATGTAATATTGAGTGACACCTTGTAGCTATGTCTAAATAAGCGTCAACCTAATAATAAGATTTTTTTAATTTAGTTCTTGGCTATCTAAATCACTATTTATAAAAAAAACAAATATTGAATAAAAATACCGTTCCCTTCCTCTACCTCAGTGCTTGCTGTTTTGAGAGCCGCTAGTGTTGATGATGAATTTCTCATTGTGTTATTACAAATATAACATTTATCATACAAGTGTTAAGTAAAGGTCAGTTTATGTGACCTTAGTCAGTGAGTCAGTGTACTTACCATATCCCTCCCCCTGCAAGAAAAGACGGAAAGCCTCAGATATCTTGCCCGGCTGCTCTTCAAGCACCATAGAGGCGTCGGAGATCTGAAATTATTCTTCTTTGAGGTTTTTTAATTAACTAATATGCATTTGTTATATCAAACATCATAGCTTGAAGCTGTAACTTAAGATCTGTATGTTATACTGCAGTCGTCATATTTATAATTGGTTTTTAGTTTTGGTGTGTCTCACTAGAAGGCGCTGCATCTGCGTCGACTGTAAGAGTAGCTGTGAGACAGCTGTGAGGATTGGACTTAGTATTATGTACAAAATACTGTCAAAGACATGTTCTGGTTTTTAATTAAATATATGTAAATATGGCTGTAGATTTAAATAAATACTTATTGTTAACTTCTATCAAAATAGAAATCTATTACAAGACTGAATGTCTTTAATAATTTTTGTTTTTTGTTCAAGATGCAAGATGCTGATATGTATTTGGGTATGCGTATATCCATTTTCAATAGAAACAGCTAGAAAGAGCAGGAGTCGAACCTGGGACCTCTCAATATCGTTCACTGTACCGACTGAGCTACATAATCTATTACCACCTTGATAGAAGTAACATTGTACTTTATGGGGACGAAGATGAAATTTGTCTCGTTTCAACGTACTAAGTACAGTATATTTTAAAAAAGAGTATATATGTTTTAAGTCATGTACTTGTGTGTGTGTGTATGTGTGTGTATTCATACTTTCATCCATGTAGAGTTGGATGGGTGGAGGCGGCTGTTCAGCGTGACGGTGTGCTCGAGGTGAGGAGATAGCGCCCCTCCCAGGTTGAGGATGGGCGGGCGCAGAGTTGTGGCGTGGCGGGTTATATTCAGATCGGAGCGGCGGGCGTAGCTCTCCACTAGCATCGCAAGGTTGCCCGCGTTCACGTGACGACGGAAGTACGAGCGGTACATCGCGGTAAGGTCTGTATTGCGCTCTTCCGGACACTGTTAGGATTATATTTTAGTTGGTACTTTATTTAATAATATCCGTTAATTGCTGCAAAGATATTTTCTAGAAAACCAAGACGGATTTTTTTTTATCTAGAACATATTATGAGTCAAATATTATACAAACCTAAGGATATTAAAAAAATTTTGATATCAAATCTTTAAATATTAACTTCGAAACTTATTAGATCTTTGAGTGCTTTAATTAATAATACGTATTTATCTTAGATATAATACTATAATATAAAATAAAGATGTATAAACATGCAACATAAAAAAAATTACAAACTTCCAACTGAATAATTTTAAAATTTACACAAGAAAATGCAATCAAAATTTTCCGCCCTATATACTTTAGTGAACGTTAACCAGTTAATAATTAATTCTCTGTTTGACGTTTAAAGTTTTGAAACGTATGTTAACAACTGTTGTTAGTGTATTTTCGTTTTATTAATAATCAACATTTTCTAAATATTTTTGATTCAAATTGAAATAACACACTACTTTTTCCGTCAAACATAATTATTATTATCTTGTTACCAACCTATATTTAGTATCAAACGAACGATTACTTGTCTTTTCTCTCAATTCTGTTTCTGTGAGAGATATATTGATTTATATAATCTTTGGGTACAGGCTTTTTTGGATCTAATTTAATAAAATCACACATATTGTCTTTATATCAGTGATCAGGGTCCGAGTATTCTTACAAAGTTCGAAGTGCTGGAATAAAGGGGGCATCCATTTTGGGAATATTATGACATCTTTGAATATTAAGTATATCGTGATGTATTATTAACACTACATTGTATATTTTCGTTGCTAATATCGAAAACAAATATTTCGACAGTCGAAATCAATAGGAAGTAGGGAGTCGGATCGGGACAAGCAACTCTAGGACACTTTCCTCCTTACATTGACTTTCAAACTAGTTCGGAAGGTCCTTGAACACTTTATCGCTTTATTCAGTCTTATGTCTTTGAAGTATTTTATTTAAGGACGTATATAAGGACCTATAAAATAAACGTTTCAAAGTGCAATCAAGAACACATCAAAGTGTATGGACATATTCTTATTGAAAAATTTGGAGTGCATTTAAATTGTTCGCAATAGCTTTATATAAAATCGCATTTTTTTTCTTAGCGGTGACTCGGCCCTGGCCTTTAATAAGGCACATAAGGTATTTGCCAAAATTTAAAATGTTAATTGTCCTAAAGCTATACAACTGTACAGGAAAAAGTATTTTAGACGCATAGCAGTAGTATTATCACTCACACACAAATATTTAATCAAAATGAGATTATTTAAGTTCATTCGCTATTTCATTAACATAAATTAAAACTTTTAACGTATTAGCGACTAATAAAGCTGATTTATGACATATTAGAAACAAATAAGGCTATATATGCATACCCTTCCAAAGTGGTACCACATGAGGTAGTCGACGACGGCAGGCGTCATGCCACGAGTGCGCAGCGAGCGAGAGTTCATCTTATGGGATGCCCATTCAATCCAGCCGGACTGGGTGGACGAGCAGTTGATCAGAGTCAGTGCGTCTACCTGTAATTTAAATGTATTATAATACAGTAAATATTCATCAGTCTCCTTTATAAATATACTAGCTGTTCTTAGCGGTTTCAACCGCTTATAATACTATTACTATAGCCTTCCACACGAACCTGCTTATCATAAGAAAGAAATGTTTATCAAATTCATCCCATATTTTCGTAGAATAGCGCGTTTATACAAACAAACTTTTCCATATTATTCATATTTTTTAGTTTTAAATACGTTGATTTGTAGCGTTAAATCCAAGTGCTTATATCTGAAGTCATAATCTTGAGGAGGTTGCCCGCTCATGTTCTGAGCATTTGAAGTCACAGCAACATAAGTTCATGTTTTGTCGAATGGGAAATAGAAATGTTTATGAATTGTAGAAGTTCCAGGTGTAGTATACGATTGGTTAATGTCCACCTGACTTTGTGTTACAAATGATAATGAAATTATAAATATATAATTAAAACAACAATATATAAATAATAAATTGCACCTTAATAAGAAAAGAAGTGGTCTTTTATTTTAATAGTAAATTACAAATAAGTGAGTCGACAAATTAAAACTTTAACGTTGCATAAAAATGTACACATATTACAAAATAATATAAAAAATAAACAGTTTAAGTTGTATATGACAAAAAAATGATAGTAGTTAAAGCAAACGTACAAGAATCAACGTGGAGAAAAAGTTTAAAGTATGTCATACACAGACTTTTACAGTATTAAAAGTATAATTCAGAGAAATGAATTCAGAAATGAGTGATAATTATTGTCGAGAGAATTAAATGAATAACATTAGTATAGACATTAATATTTTAAGTTTCTAAAAGAAATCAAATAAAATAAAAATAAAACTTATAAAAAAAAATATATATATATATTCAATGTGACTTAACTGTGAAAGGACTCCTACTAAAAAACTTCTCTTTTGTCATGTTTTTATGTCTTAAATAAGAAATTTAAATCTAACAAAAATGTTAACATCACAAAGAGAATGTGCGACGTGTCTGTGTTAGATTAATTATACATAAAAAAACAGTTTTATTTTTAGTGTTTTCTGTAATGTAGATTATATATATTCAGAGCTTTACGTTTTTATAAGAGTTAATGCGACATCATTTCATTCTACTACATTTTTCATTGACATAAAAATCCATGCATATTTATAAAAAATCTTATTATTTCTTCTACCGTAACATAATATTGTTATTGAAGTCAAAAAGAACATGAGCCTACATTGTGAAACCTCTCTGCAAAATTGAGTTTCTTGATATCTTTATTGAGCCCAGGTTTACAATAGGCACAGGAATAGTATGCTTCAACTCTATCAACAATTCACAAAGGGATAACATATCGCCTAACATGTATACAGAGAAATTATTATTTCTAACTAGTTTTTATTATACATTTAACGACATTATTATATGTTATATTTTATAATTTTTAAAGGTTTTTAAATTTATTTTAAAATAAAACAAACTCTTGATTCTTCTATTTATATCTAATAAATATTGACTATTGAATAATTTGAATGAAGTAAAATGAATTTAAGTCCATTCTGTGAAAATAGTTTCCAATTTCCAAAATACTAAACGAGAATATTCCACAGATACTAACACTCGACATGCATTAGTTTTGATGTTATCCGATTCTCATTATGACCATTATTCTCATTGTAATATTAAATAAGTTTGACCGAAATATATGTGACAGGTGGAAACTATTACTTTTATCGTGAGTATTTAATAAATTAAAACTGAAAACATGTAAAAACTTATATTTAAATACAACATGTATATGAAACTAGCCGTTACCCGCGGTTCCATCCGTTGATGAACGATTTTATTTATTATATATATTAGTTCTCCAGATACCTTATAGCCTTTCTCATGATGCCTATTATAATCAGCAAGAACTTTTCAAATCCACGATAGTTTCAAAGATTAACACGTTCAACCAGCCATACAAAGAAACTCTTCAGATTTATAATATTAGAATAAATGAAATATTAAGAAAAATCTTACATAAGTTACTAAAGTTTTAATAATCGAAATTTTTTTAATAAACTATAGTTTGTAAAATATCTTGCGACGTGCTGTCATATCAAGTCACATCAAACGTGGAAACTAAAATGTTTTTACTTTAATAGCGCTATATTGTGAAACGTCTATTTTAAAATTAAAAGATAAGTAAGGGACATATATATATATATAGGTCTTAAATAACAATTAATATTATTATAAATGTTATTCTTCAAAGTCTGAGGTTTTTATTAATACAAAATGTACAGAGACAGGCTTCGCGTCCATAACTTTGTGTTATCTCTAAATAGATGGCGCTGTAAGCCTTTATTTGTTTCAAATAAACAAGACCTATAAAAGGGAAAGATTTTTATCAATCTTTGACGAAACGTTAGTCGTTGATAAATATTTGTGGTCTATTCTTATTTTGTTCAGACAACAGTTTATTTATTTAAATATTTTCTAAATGAATTGAAAAAGAAGAGTTTGTTTGCACGAATAATGAAATCTATTTAATTTCTAAGAGAAAATTGGTATAATAACGTATTAAAAATTTAGTTCCTTACTAAGAAAATTATTTATATCCAGTATAATATATTCTCTGTTTTGTCTTTTTATCACCTTTTATGTAAATTGTTAGTCAAAAAGTGACCAACAAAAAATAAAAATATTATAACTAGTTTTGTCTTTTTCAAACCTTTGACGTAAATTGTTAGTCAGAAAGTGACAAAACAGAGAAAAAGTTCTTTTGGTCATAAAATATAAATATGTTTATTAGTAAGGCAGTTAGTATTTACGTACTAAGAACAGTTTACAGTATAGTATGACGAGTGGCTTCATAAGTCGAAAACTAAGTCGGCACTTCAATGCGAATACAAACTTTGAGGTCCGCTATTGACTTTCTACACAAAGCATTTAACTCTAAACTACTGTAATATCTAAACGTCGCTGAGGCGATAAACATACAATAATATTTATAGAAATTACATTATATTAAACGCAAAATGAGGTTTTAATTTAATATTTTATCGATGTTATGAAATAGTTTTATAATTCTACATTAAATGCCAATAACATTTTCAATTAATTTAAAACAGAATTGTTTCAAACAATATTTTAGAAGCGTAAAAATCAAAAGCTTTGAATTCCTCTCACCTTATCCGGATTGGTAAGAGCAAAGCGCGCAAGGATGTTGGCTCCGACGCCTACGCCGAAACCAATGAAACTCTTGACCCCGAAGTTGACCAGGACGTAGTTGATTTGGTTGGCGAGCTCGTCCATAGTCGGGTATATGTAACTGTAACAAACATTACAATGTAAAGTATAATATACAATTAGGCAAAAAACTAAATTATTGATTATATAGAAGACCTTATATCTATGTGACATGATCACCACTTTATTGGCTCATCACCACTTTATCGTAGCAAAAGTTCTGAGGTTGCACTGATGAGCGTGCGTCGGTACGGTGTTATGTAAGACTGCGCCAACCCGTTCTACTGTCGGTACCTGCGCGAATACATCGCACCACTTGTGTTCATGTAAAATGTTAATTTATGCGAGCGTCTCAAATCTATCGATTATTTTGTGATTCGACTTTAGCGCTCAGAATATTAAACTACTTGACTGATGAGAGTTTGTCTTTTGATTTAAATCGAAACGCCGGGTGGAATATTAGATTGCGTATTTTGTTGTAGCTTAGCGAGTATACAGTATGACATAAAATTAAATATTTTATTATATTGTACGTACTTTGAAAATAAGCTACCGTAATATGTCAACGAAATATAAAAAAAATTATTTATTAATGTTGTACGGAGAGTCGTACCAAATCGAAAGTGAAGTAATGACATCTGATTAAAAGTCAACATCACAATCTCCATCGCGGCTCAGGCCCGGCCAGACGTCGTAAGTCAGTAGCCCGCGCCGGCCTCTACCGACTATCGAGCGATGGTTACATAACACTGCGGTACCAAACACGAATCTACTTTATCCTCAATTTCCGATAAATTAATTTCTTAGAAAAGCTATTATATACAATTTTCTATTCCGTTACCATCACTTGTCTAGAGTATCAAACAGCTAACGTTCAGTATATCTAGGAACATAGACAACCCTAAGTCAAATAATGAGTAATTTTCCTAAGGCTTTAGTGAAGCCACAAGGACAGGTGGAAATTATTTGTCCAGTGATATCGATTTGACATGAATGAATACAATGAGTTTAATCAAATAATTGTTAATTTTTTTTTGTATTATTCGAAGCTCAGGCTGGGCTCCATTGTAATGTATTTAATAAGTGTATAAATAAATTATCATTGTAAAACCAAATCTTCATTAAACAAAAACAGCAAGAAAAATAACTCCTTAAAGCCAGGTCAATAGGTCTTTCTATTAGAATATTCAAAGAGTATGTTGGCCCTAAGACTGTGCATGTCATACTCGTAAGCTCCATGGCGCCGGGACGTCGCGACGGTGCCCTATTAATGCAGTTTATTCACCTACAGTTCTCATCAAACAGATTTTATTTTCAAATAGGCGCAATAGAGGCCTACAATTTTATTTATTTAACAAAATAAAATCGGGAATATAGTTGTTTTTTCTCTATTACGTTTTATACTCATACAGAATTGTATGGATTGCTATCATTCTGCGTTCAAGCATTTAGAAAAAAAGCAAAATGCGAAACCAGGCAATGGCGGTTCTAAGGTAAGAAATCGTGTTTTTTCTCTCTAGGGACCCTTTGTGTACGATTCGTGAATTGTATTTACCAAGTAATATAAGTAACATTATTAAATAAACGTTTGCTACATACAATACTGTAGTATTACCAACATTTTAAAGTTACATTGCCATAAAATCAAAGACGGAATGGGTTTGTGGGTCAGTTGTTAAATTATTAGTCTCGACCTGTCCTGCTTTAGTTTTAGTAAAATAGTAAAATTATTTAAATATGTTTAGTGTATACTGATAATAGTATCTTAATTAATACGATCAGTATATTCCTTTGAACGATAATAATGAAAGTGTAATGTATGAAATTACTATTGCGAATAACTCAGACTTCTCAGACTTCTAACTTGTAATTCGCGTATCGATATGTGGTTTTAACAGATTTTTTAGTAAAAGATCTCCTCAATTAAAATATATATATTTTTATATGTTCTATTATACCAATACCATCAATATGTAAGATAAGTCATAATTGAAAAACTTAATCAAAAATTAACCTTTTAAATCATAATCTTTAAGGTTATTATTTTGCACCGAAGGTTAATTGGCTAATTTGTTCATTTTTTAAATAAAAAATTATTACACTTATATCACTTAAATAGTGAAAAGTATATGTTTTCATAGCGTTCATATCTACGAGTTGTGAATTTTTGTACAAAACTAGTCAACTTATTGGCTCCATTCACTTTTATATTATTGATCCGGCATTTCAAATGGTTTGCAGTAATTCTGTTTACTGGAAACCGTATTAGGCGTTTGTCAATCGCCGGCAGTCCCTTACTTTCTTTTCATTTTATATACATCCTGAAATTTATAATAAGTGTAGGTTGAAACAAAATAAAAAATCTAAGATTTGTAATAACACTATATTTTAAAACGACGACCCAATAATAAAATGTCTGTCACATACCTTTATATCATCGTATGGTTGAGACGAGTGTTATCGTTACTTCCGTAAATCAAAGGTAAAGGTAACAAGAGAATTTAGTTTAAACGATTCTACCTACAAGTTAATGACATGTATTCACGGTGAGTGTTAACGCGATCCCGTGACGTCCCACTATGGCGATGAGGGCAACCGTTGGTTTTTTAGTGGGTAGCCTTAAAAATGGCAGCGTCCTCTATGCTGCCGCGTAATCCCACATAACCCCCCGGCCATCACCTTCTTGGCCGACGGGGTATCCGTAACGGATTTTTCCAACGAAAAAAAAAAAAAAAAAAAAAGTTTAATGACATGTAACAATAATTATTAAAAAATAAACGCTGTTTGTAGTGTTGTAGCTAAATTTCTCCTCATCTTCATTAAAAACTGAAGTTATTCATATACTTGTTTTATCCAATGTTTATCAAGAGCCAGTGATTTTCGTATTTTTTTTTTGAAAACACTTTCATAGAAGGAGTAGTTATTAGCTATCTCGAATAACCCTTAGCCTTGAGCAATTAGCTGTATTATTAGTGCTTATCAGTATTAAAATAGTACCTAGATGGCGCTGGCGTCTTTGTCTGTACTGTTAAGGTAAAAAACAGTCTTGGTATATAAGATCGCCTCATAGTAATTTCTTTCACTACATACATACAGGAAGAGAAGTTTGAATTTCTGTCAAACTAAAAACGTATATGAAATATTTTACATTATCACACACAATTATCGGCTGAGTACTAAAAGTATAAGCGTGACGAACAACATTCAATAGCATTTATAATTTTTGTTAACATTGAAATATTATATCGTTCTGTAAAATTCATTCTTTAATATATATACTTAAAATTGTAAACTGTAAGTATTGAGTTAAAATTATTTAAGGGTCTGGTCGTACTTGAATTTAAAGGTGCTTTCTTCGTAGACTTTATTAATTTACAACTATTTACATCAAATGTAATAAAGTTTTCTGATAACGGAAGGTCTAAAGATATTCAACCGTCTGCTGGTAAATCTATGAAATCATTTCTTTGGTAAATATTGGCTTGGCGATGTTTAATAGTAATATTAAAATAAACGAGTAGACTATTGATATTTTAAAATTACGTAATGCAAGTCACGCATATAAAACCTTGTTACATATTATTATTGTAATAATAAAATGAAATATTTATTTAAATTTCATCACAATTTTAAATTCAATACATGATATGATAAAGGTTTTCCTGTCCCTGGTTTTAAACATGAAATGTATAATCACAATAATCTTTTTCATAAAATTTTCTTCTTTCGAACCAACAGGTAGGAACAAATGGCCAACTACGCTAGACGGTGGAAAGCCTCAAAATGTAATTTAAAGACGGACGTGGGATTTATTTTTTTTCTTCATGGCCGAGCGAGGTTGAAATTAGAAAAGTTCAATCCTCTTGGGTGCACTTAATTATTCCGCAGAACAAGCTATTTATTGTACATATAATCATTATATATTCGGTCATTTAATCGTGGGTTTAATATTTTTATGTTATCGGTCTGTGGTACTAATAGAGAATAATTTTTCTTTTCTTTTTAAATATAAATAAACATGCCCATTTTTTATAATATTACAATCTAGTTTTGTTTTGTACCATGTAATATTAATATGGACTTTTTTTACTAGTCTTCAATAGTTACAATTTTACATATATAATTCTAAACTAAAACATATAACAAATATAGAGTATAAAACACCTTTAAAAACTTTTTACACTCAATATAGTGACATGGCGTCTAGTCGCAGGCGCATGTCCACGTGACATGTCTATCTATATTTAAAACAGTACGACACACGTGTGTTATCACAATGTAGGTTATGCATTCTTGTCATGAATATATCTTTACAATCTATTATATAAATATTTGATACTAGGAAAGAAACGTGCCGTTGCCGTAGTGACGTGCTTGCCAGATATCGATATTCTAATGTCACAGAGTAACGAATATTATGTATGATATTTCTCGGTACATCATTATCGAGTATAACGGCAGATAGTAGCGATACGGTAGTCTAATTGGTGGAGTTGTGGGACGGTTTTTCAAAGGTTTGAATAAGACTCGTATCGAAAATTTTTCATTTTATTATTATTTAAAAAGATAGTTGAATTTCACTATTGAATAAGTAAAGACATTCATCTCTATAACTCATGCTCTCTTGAGCGCAATGTTTTTTGTGAGGTTGCCGGTGTTAGAGAACAAAGTTTGTGCAGACAGTAATAATTTTAGAGGTTTCCTTAATAGGTATTAATTTTTGTTAGATATCTGGTTTTTAGTTATTATGTATATCGCCGTAAAGTCGAAAATCAGACAATAATTAATTATTAATTTAATTATTTCTATAATTAAATTAATTATTGTTCTATTTATATTTGGTTATGTTTACTACTTTATATTGTGATTGTATTATGTAATGAAGTCATTTATTTTAGTTTTGTTTTAAAATTATTGTTATTTTTACCATCTACTATTATAAATTAAAAATGTTGAAATTATTATCAATGCATTATGGGATAATTACAGTTACAGTCTAAGCAAATAATGAAATATTCAGTACTGCATTTGTTGCGTAGACAATTCTTCATATTATTCATATGGCGGGCGATCCAGTGAGTATAAAAAGGCGACAGTAAAGTAAGAATACAGTTTGTCGAGTGATTGCTGGAGCCAAAGCTATACTCACTGGCCGTGTTACGTCTTCTGTCGAACAGTATAGATTTACCAAACAATAAAAATAAACTCATATTTTGTTGTTAATATGGAACAAGATAAGAAACATGAACAAAGAAACTTCAGTGACGTCACTAGTATTTTTAGTCGACTACCCGCTTTTTTTATATATATAATATATGCTTATTGATATAAAAGGTGTAAAGACTAAACTTATGTAGTACTGTGTGTACTTCTAAACTTAAAAGAGAAGAGAACTTTTATATAGATAAAGAATTTAAAAGAACTATTTCACTTCAAGCAGCATACAATATTAAAACTCACCCAGTTTCCAGTATTGAATTGTTATTGTCTGTCTTTATGTAATCTCTACGATATTCTGATATTGAAGTTAAAGATTTTTTTATGTTATTTGGAAAGAACTCTTTATAAGAGTCGAGATAAAAAATAATATAAAAAGTTATTTTTTATCTATGTAAAATTGAACAGTTATTTCTTATCTATGTAAAATTTTATATAATAAAGTAAGTTAATAGTCTCTAAAGACATTCTATTGTGGTTATGCTGGTATAACAGGCACTAGGCAACAGATCACGAGTGCCTGCAATGTTTATGCAATAGCTGTTTTGAACCATTATCAATATTGTACACAATATTTAAATAAAGACACCATACAAAATATAGTATTTTTCTTCGTCTAGTAACCACCTATTTCACGTAACGTTATAAATATAATATAATATTATAAATACGAAATTGATATAACACTTAAAAAGCTTTTAGTTTTCGGGTGTTATTATACAAATAAATATTACGAATTACTGCCGAAGGTTTTGGAGTAAATCGAATATAATAAAAATATATTTTTCTTAAATCACACTCAGAAGAATAACTAAAATTTTATAAATAAATTATAATTATTAGTAATATCAACCGTACTTTTAATACTAAGGCTTGCGTTGGCTTTTACGAACTTTAATACACAGGACTCCAGATTTATTTACAGTTCACTAAGCCACTTATATTTTAATCTCCTAACGCTAAAGGAAAATAGGGATATGTACGAAATGGATTTGGATTATTAAACACGTATGTAGTTAAAACTTTGAGTGGGACAAGCTCCGCACTTTATAGGAGTGTTTATATTTCACTAGAACTTGCGATTCAACTAAATATTCGTTCGTTCGTTCGGGTTCCATAATTACTATTTTTATAGATATCCGGCTATATTCACGTTAAATTTAACGGAATTTGGCCGCCGTTCATGCAGTTCATGCTGCAGGCCATGCAGGCCATGCTTCAAGCTCATGATTAGAGCCCTGAACTGGTTTGAAATTAGTCGGACAAATCCGATAAATTTAATGTGAGTACAGCTAGATATCTATGATAATAATAATATGCATTTGAACGCGATTATTTTGTTTATCTAAAATAAACTATAACTGTTTTTATTAATATTCCATTAACTGGAAAAGTGACCTTCTCGGAAGTAATTCGTATTAATGTTTATTTATATAATAACACACGAAAACTAAAAGCTTTATCGTTAAGTGTTATAACATTTTGTGGTATAAAAATTATAAATACTTTTAAATATTTATATAAAACGAATTCTTATCTAGATATCACAAGAGTACAAATTCAGTGTTTCGACGGAGAAGCAAATCAAGTTTGCAGTAAAGATTCACGTTATATTTCGTTATTAAAAGAGTATTCTTTATTTATTACCGAGGCGACACGTTTAAGCTTTAATAGCGATGTAACTTCAAGGGAGATAAAGCAACCGAAGGATTTTGTTGTTCAATAGAATAGAATATTTGGGTTATATATTTCTCTTCTTTAGATGTATATCGTTTGCTATACCCATGAAATCACAAAGGTTTCGAATTGTGTGTCAATTAGATCTAATGATGTTTGATCATTGTGAAATTTAATATATATGATAAAAACATGGCAAGGAGAAATCAATTCCTAAATATTTGAAAATTACTAAACGACACTTCAGAAGGCTCCTTTATTTGAAGACTTTAATGCAATAACGTAAAACAATGCTATAGCAAAAAAATAACACATTATTATAAAAAAAAATGTAATCAAATATATTTTAGTATTATGTAATATTATCATTAAATTCATAGTGATAATGTTGGTTTGCAATTGATAAAAGTTTAAAAGTAATAAACTGATCTGAAAACTTGTTAAATTGCCTCTGATTACCGTATAGTACCTAATATCGATATTCATGAGTCATGTCAAAATATAGCGCCATGCTTGTCTGTTATATTAGTATAACAGATAAAAATCAGTGTGTGATAGGGAAAGAAAACTTTACTTTACATGAGCGACTCAGACGCTGGCGGTAAGCTGGTATAATAGATTTTGGCTTCCCCTATAACATTTTAGAAGGTCAAAAGTTTTGTAATAGCTAGCGCTGCAGAATCGCGGTGTGTGGAAGGTAAACTTAGTTTCAAATTAGAAAATGACCGAAAATTGCAAATGTTTAAAATTTAATATAATTTTTGAAATTGTATGAAAGGATAGACACCACTTCATTAGAAGAAGGGAATTCAAAAGACACGAAATGAAATTATTTATTGAAAATAAGTTTCTAAAAAACGTTTCTTCTTAATCTATCTAAATTACATAATATAATAGATCTTAATTAGATATGTTTAATTGTTAGATATTAGAGAATTGGATGCCTTTTTAGGATTTGATTTGTAACAATAGCTTAATTAGAGGACTGCGACACGTGTACTCCTTAATACGAATGGTGTATTTATTCTAAAAACTATCTTCCTCTTTTATATGTAAAGTTTTTTAGATCATAAAATTAAAAGCAAACTTGGTACAGTTGCGCGACTAGTGTCCGTCGTACCGCTTATATTTTAATTGCTGGCACAATTGTGTCAGACACTAATGTATGCTTTTAAATCTCAAGTATGTTTTACGTATAAGACAGACTCAGGATTATACATGGGGATGTTTAGAATTTTCATAAAAAATATCATACATTCGCTTAAGTGATTGACGCAATGCGGTTTCTAACAATTTAAATTCACCGGTGTGCAATTATAAGGTAATTTTTAAATAATAAATATATTTTAATTGAATGGTATATATACTATGTACATTAAAGTAGCGAAGAGGCGCCGATTAAGTGCCCTCAGCTCAAGTGTCATCTTTATTTATAATAGAAAGAGGTTCAAGAAACGTCCACTTTTTATATATTGCCTCTCATTTTCAGACGACTTAAAATCTCTTCCAGATAATATAAAATGTTTTTGGCGTAAGCTCAGAATTGCGTAAAGATTTACAGCTATAATCGATCGTACCGAGAATATAATCGTTATGAATACAAATGAGCCTCGTTCTAGAAGAGCTTTGGATAATACTTTGCTGATCGTAGGATTATTGAATTGTATTAGACCGAATATTATTGTGACTAACACACGTCTCGCTCATTATACCAGAGACCGTTGTTTACATGGTAATTCTTTTTTAATTAAAATGTTATTCAAAGGTACTGTGGCGCGAGGCATTCATAAAAATCAATACAACCCTCAAGTCCGACTCGCGCTAGCAAGGACACCCGAATAATGTGTAACTTATCCAAATTTGTTATTCTTTTATTCTAGTCTAGATTTTATTCACTTAAGACTTAAAAGTACAAAAATTTATACAAATAGAGCAACCTGATAAGCGAAGGCAAAGGCAAGTTCTAAGTAGACAAATCATTCGTAGTTTTAAATAAATATGATAAAATTCTGGCTTGAGTTGACGTCGACAGCTGCAGGATTAAAATTTCAATATCTGGGAAAAGCCTTTTTAAAAATTATAGAAGTTCTATTTGACTTTACATAAAGTATATAAAAGGAAAGAGCTTCCTGAGTTAGTATATTTTTTCTAGATTTTGTAAGTAGATTTGAAAGATGCTGTTTTATGTAACAACATTCAAGATAATAAAATACGGTTTTCGATAAATTTTCAACAAAGGTTCATTACGAGTTATGTTTTAGATGCTATTTCTTTCTATATAGTTTAATACAGATACAATTCGGGGCCAATATGTACTTACCTATTAGTATTAGTTCTCGAGAAAATATTTTTTTTGTGTAACAACTAAATACTATATTTTTATTATTTTTAATGTTAGCACAGACTATATCCCTGATGACATATTTTATAGTAAATTGTCTACCGCAAAAAAAGACATTACATGATTAAAATCTAAGTAAAGTTGACATTTCATGGTTGCCTTCATGTTTTCGCGAGGCAATGGCTTTAATGTCAAGGTTTCTTTATAATACTTTTCTGCTGCCGACTGAACCAAAGCTCGTGTGTACTATTCCCACACGAGTCAGTAATTGTTTGTGTGATTCAAAGACTGTCCCGTTATTTCGTTCCGTTTTATTTTTGTTGAAATCCCGTGACACACAGATTATTTCTATATAAATATACATATATATATATATAGGGTTTGGCATGCGAGCCTTATAAGCAAGCTTTCAGCGTACGGTATTTCTCCTGGTCTGATCGGCTGGGTTACGGACTTCCTGAACCTTAGAACTATCCGAGTTATTGTTGAAGGGTGCTCGTCGGAGCCCTTAACAATAAATGCCGGGGTTCCTCAGGGGTCCGTTCTTTCTGCAACTCTTTTCCTGCTGCATATAAACGATCTGCTGAAGCCCGGAATCTATGGGTACGCAGACGACAGCACAGTTGTAGAAAGATATCTGCCAAGCACTCGTGCTAGTAGAGAACAAGTACAGTCAGAAAGAGAAGCCATGGTGCAACGTTTGAGTGACAAACTTCAGGCAGTCTCTGCATGGGGCAGTGCCAATCTTGTCACATTCAACGCCACCAAAACGCAGACGTGTTTGTTCACCGCCAAAAGGAGCCCTTTCACCTTGGCTCCTTCTTTTCAGAATGTATCTTTGGAATACAGTGACCGACTTCAGTTGTTAGGCTTAGAGATTTCCTCGAACCTCAACTATGGTCGGTGCATTGAGTCCAGAGCAAGAGCAGCTGCAGGAAAGCTCGCCATTCTTGCGAAGGTCCGACAGTACTTTACACCGGGACAGCTACTTGTATTATACAAAGCACAGATCCGGTCGTGTGTGGAGTACTGTGGTCACATATTTGCTGGTGCCGCAAAGTCTCATCTAGCGGTTCTGGACTCAATCGAGAGGCGAGCAAAAAGGCTTATTGGCGACCAAGACTTGGTTGACGCCAATCTTCAAAGCCTTGAACACAGGCGGAGAATTGCTGGCCTCTCAGTATTCTATAGGATACATTTTGGAGAGTGTGCACAGGAATTACATGACGTAATTCCCCCATCCCCCTTCTACCAACGGACATCCCGACGCACGGCGAGTATCCATCCATACGTTGTGGACATTCCACCTGTCCGAACGAAGCGCTTTGCTTCGTCTTTCTTTATTCGCACGGCGAAGGACTGGAACAGCTTGCCTGCGTCGGTATTTCCATCTGAATATAATGTGGGTGTCTTCAAGAGAAGAGTGAATAGGTTACTGAGTTAATGCGCCTTACCATCTATGACTACATTTCCACTTTCCATCAGGTGGAATGTAGTCAAGCGTTAACTCAGACAGTGTAATAAAAAAAAAAAAAAAATACATATAGTAGTCATACAGAGAATCGTCATAATGCCGACGGTACTCTAAGCCAGAAGTTCGTGTATAGAAATGAAAACGTATTTCAGTTTCAAGTAATTGTAAATAATACATCGTGTTTTAGAGACCTCGTAGATCGATTCGCCAGAATGCGTGACCATAATACAAGGTGCGGTATTTTCTTTTATTCAACCTTTTTGTCGGGTCACGGCATAGCTACAGAACACTTCACTTTTGCTAACAAACGCGTATTACCTTTCGAGGTACGGTAGCGATACGAACTCGTTTTCCTAATTGGCTTCTAGTTTCAACACTGCACTATAGCTATTAAATTGAATTGTAGTAAACTGGTGACAATGGCACATTCCATTAAATAAAATGCGGATGAGTCGGACCGACCAAACCTCATGTTATATTCATATGGTGCACTGAAACAACCATTTCCTCACATATGTCGTGCTTATCACAACATCTAAATGTGTAATCGTTAAACTTTATTTCGTAACGGTAATGGAAAACTAAAAAATATGTTCAATAAAAATAGCCTAAATGTAAAAGCAATAAAAGCTCTCCATTCGCGAAAAATAACTCGAAAGATTTATAACATATTGCATTATATAAAATGATTCACAAAATATTTAAGAATCTTTATGATCAAAGAGACGTCACGAAATGAAATATACTCCTGACCTTATAAATAGATTTAAAAAATATATATGAGCTGTGATTGTAAATGTAAATATTGTTATATAAAAAAAGTTAACTGTGTATGTGTGCTTCGACTCGCATTCGTTACTCAACATTACGCTATGTATTGACCTTTTTAATAACATTTTGTCAAATCAGATTTTGAAGGGAAGGAAGCGACACCAGCACGAAATTGATATGTTTAGCTTAAATTGGTTTTAATCAGATTGTATAATGATGTTTAAATATGAATAACATTTTCTTATACACATATATAAGAAAAACAGCTCTGTGCTCAGTAGTAGTACTCATCTGTTATACAACACTTGAAAGTAATTTATTGTATTTTACTCAAAACTTGTATATCATAGGTATTATCTATATCTATTACTTCGAATTTTTTTCGAGTGGATTATGAACAAAGAGAACTAAAAATTATTGACATCTATTGAAGTGCACAACAGAGCAAATAAAAGGCGCGCGTTTGTTTGATGTCGACTGGCTAGAGAGGTGTGCGCTAACTAATTGCAATGGAAGTGTTCGTTTGTAAAGTTCATTTGTCGGTTGGTTTGATAGCAGTCGGAAAGTAATGCGTTTATCAGCCTGTTTGGCCAAATCCAGGCTTTACTACCTTAGTAGATTAGACTGTGGCAATATGACTTATTAAAAAAAATAAAACCTAAACATCAAATTATTGATATTATTTGTCACCACTTATGAATAAGTTAAGTTATTCGTTTTTAAAATAAATAATTAATGAAAACTTCATGAAACAAGGGTAAGACTTTCACCTGTTACCTCTGGGAGTCTGTCCCTAAAACTAAGTAATCATGTCAGTACTTGATTAATTAAATTCTTGATGAATTTCATAATTTATATGGAAATGTTATTACGGTAGAGCAGTTTTCTCAGTTAGCTGAAAGTTTTGGATGGGTGCGACAAGATTGTAAGTTTCGAGTCCTGGTCGCGTAGATGATTTCTCATACTATATTGATTATAAAAATAATGGTACAGTCACAGAATGCGGAGGGTTAAAAAGCATGAAACGAAAAAAAGATTTACATGCGAACGTGATGATCAAAAAGAAAAGGACGGACGAAGGAGACCTACTTGTAAATAGAGTGAGTGAAAAACTTTAGAAAAGCAGCTTACTATAGAAAGAGATTAAAATAAAGTAATGAGATAGTTGTAAGGTTTATTATTTTATATTTTGAACAATCTTAAAAAATATTTTGAATTAAAATAATTAGTAAATTTGGCTGCCTTATTTTTGGGGGACTTCGCCAAGAGCCTTCACCTGTCTGCTATTGATGCCATTCTGTTACGCCCGGTGGCATAGGAAGCGGTACGGATCGGTGCTCTCTGGGCAACGGTTAATGAGTTCCTTCAGGTTCGCGTTAGAGGTGGAGGGTATCTCGAGGTAGTATTTCCGCATGCAGCCGGCTTCCTGCTCCCGTTAGGAAAAAACGGGTTTGCTCTTCCGGTCCACCTAAGGCGAGTAACAGCCCGTATCTCGGGCTGCTACGTGTGGCGTTGGGTGTACGATGGTGGAGGATTCGGGGACAGTCATGGGTGCCTCCAAATTATCCGGCGACTTTGCGGGGTATAGTATTTCGCAGCTGTCGCGAGTAGATGGCCGGCGATGGAAGCCTGGAGTTCGAGTTTCTTCCCGGAGTATGGGTCCGAGTGGTTAAGCCGGGCCGGGATTTCCTGATTCTGAGTACGGCTCAGTGTCAGTTCGGTGAAGACGGATGTCTGTGTTCGGCTTGGATTGGTTGATAGGGCAGCCCCCAGATGTTAAATAAAGAGGTTACTTTATAGCTAGATAAGGGTGGTAATATAAAATGAAATCAAATAGTTTTTTTTCTAAAAGTATGTATAGAAAACTTGTGTTTGACATTATGATTATTAATAGTACTCCAGGCAATGTGTTTTTTTGTTTATCGTTCGCATTTGCGCTTCATTGAGTTTCAAATCATAACAATTTTAAAGAAGAAGTAGGGAATATCGTCTTTGCCGCGTGTCGAATCGAAACTATATATTAATATCTACCATTAATTAGACCTTGAATTTATATATTTCTTGAAATCATTTATTTTTTAATCACAACTTCATTTCTATTCAGATCAGGTATAGTTTACAATATGGACATTCTTATATCAAAGAAAATCACTATATTTTATGAGAATATTAATATCGCGTTTACAAGATGTACATTTTTATCTGTAATAAACTTTTATATTTTTTTATTAAAACATTTTGTATTAATTAAAATAAAAATGATTTCCTACTTGTATTTTTTAAGTTATTTAAATAAATGTAGTAAAATATACAAAAGCTACATAAAAATGCGAATCTTTCCATAGATCATCCAATGATTTTAAATTTACAAAGAGTATTGGTTAGTTTGCATCGGGGCGGCAGACAGAGAAAACAATATTCAATCCGATTTGATACGAATCGCATCGGTGAAACTGATTCGTAAATCGTATATCGGTACGATATTTGACAGATGTATCGATACAGTGTTTTGTAAAATATGTAGTTTCACCGCGACCCGATATCGGATTTTCGATTTAATTTCGATTGATTCGAATTCGATTGATATAGTTTCAATAGTTATTTAAGATTAATATCGGGTATCTCTATTTTAAAGTTTTATTTAAATATCAAAAAATATAAAAAGTGTAAATGTAAAAGGTCTGATTATTTTCAAATTCGTTTAAAGTTGGTCGGTGAATAAATGCGCATGCTAGCTGTTGAAAGTTGCAAGTTTTGAAGAATCTTGCAAGAACATGTATTGCAGAGCCAACGAGGACGCTAATAAAATAGTACAATATATAGCAAATAACCCAAATTAGAGTTCAACACACTAAAATAGTACGTAGTAGAACTGACTTTACTGCAAAACTAGTAATGAAGTTGAAAGATACTCAAGCTAATCTAAAACAATTAAAACTACAACTTATTCTCGGGTAAAAAATAACAGTTAAGTACTTATTTATATTAGATTATTTTTTTGCCCGTGATATTTGATCAAAAATATTATGTCTATGCTAAAATAAAATTGTTATGCAACCCTAAATAGAAATTGAATAATAAATTACAATGTAAATGTATTGTATATTTTGTGCGTAAACTTATATTAAATGAAATTAATACAATACATTACATTGATCTGTATTTTCCGTAAGTTGAAAGCGGCAGCGGTCAAAGAGATACAGATTTAGTTTTAGTATCGAGAATATCAGTAAAGTTTCAAAAGCAGTTGCAATCTTGATGCCAGAAGTAACATATTTATTGTCTATATTTAATTTAAAGTCCATCCTGAGATTTAGCTCTTCCAGTTTCTTCATCAATTATTTACAAAGTTGTTTTTATTTTATTATTTCTACTGTATATTTTCCAACTTATAAATTGAATAATATAATGTCTCTACTATATATTATTTTTAAAAGGTTTTTAAATCACTAGTAATAAAGTGCGCATACATTTATTTTTCTTATCTTTATGTGACTCAGTTGATTCCAACTCACTAAATGCTAATCAGTAACAAACATCGTATTTAACTAAATACTGACTTGAATAATTTAATATGAGTATTAAAGAAATAAAACTATTTTTCGGATTTAACTTGAGTTTTATAATACATTTACTAACAACCAGACTTTTAAAATGCTTTGCAGTAATCTTGTTCACGAGCCGATGAGAGATGAAGTGAACATT
Organism: Mechanitis mazaeus; assembly: GCA_959347395.1. NCBI lineage: Eukaryota > Metazoa > Arthropoda > Insecta > Lepidoptera > Nymphalidae > Mechanitis > Mechanitis mazaeus. The sequence continues at coordinate 9,736,799 of OY365748.1, read as the reverse complement.
AACATGTGCTAGATAAAAGAAATAGGTAACCATGTTTAAAATCTTAGTTCTTATTGAATTATGTTCTGAGATATTAATATTTAAATGTTTCCTCGAATGTCATAGTTTGATTAAAACCTCATCCAGAATCTTACCAAACTGCTCAAAGTTAGACGACGTGGCCTTTGGATGCTACCAATTACAGAATGCTCTAATTCTACTGAGGTTAGTTTAATAGCCCGTTCTACAGATTGGCTCACTGTGTCTTTACGGTCACAGAAATTTAACTGTTTATTAGAAAGAAACCTGGGACCTAATTCGCTGTTATACATGATTCCTTGCAAATAACTAGTGACGTCACAAAGCGATCGAAACTTAAGCCCGATTTATAAACGCATGGTTAGGAATTGAAAAACCGTATTCTGTATGCCACAAGGTAAATTGTTTGTAGATAGTTTTTGATTTAATATAACACACGACAACGTGTTTTAAAATTTTACATTTTCGAAACACTGTCATTTTTGGGCCTGTGGGGTCATAGCGAATGGAAGGTTTTTAAAATTAAACATTAATTCTACACTTGTAAGAAAATGTTCAGTAACACGAGAAGTATTCAATATCCATAATAAAAGTATTCAGAAACAATTCCAGTTTTAACTCCTTATTCTCATACAGTGAAATCTTACTCACTGGATGATACTGCTTACATTATTTCACTTATTAATAATTTACACTAAATTTTTTAAAATCATTATTACTAATTGAAAGGTTTCTTATTTAGCGTAACACTCTGTATTAACTGTATAAGTAAAATAATTAAATATTGTTTGACATTACTTTCAAATTTACATTACTTATAATTAAACCCCGTTATCGGAGGTGCAATTTGGTAGTGATATATACAGGGTAAAAATAATTTTGAAACAACTATATCGATAATTTTTCTATACTGTGATAAAAGTTTTACAGAGAAATTAAATTGGTTTATTTCAAAACAAGTACATAATAAAAATTAATTGAGTGTATACAGTTACCAACAAGCTCGATATAAAGAATATAATTTCTCCTTTTTTATTACTTTTTTTATTGAAAAGTCAATGGAGTTATTCAACTATCATAGTTTTAATTAATCAGTAAAATAAAAAGAGAAAAAAAAGTAGTAATGAAAATGTACTTATATAAAAGTAACTCTGAATATCGCCATTATAAATATTTTTACCCATCTCTAAAAATGCCAATCTACCAAATTGCACCTCTGATAACGGACTTCACTGTAATGGTGAAATATATAATTTCGATAAAACTAATAATAATATATTATATAACATGATTACCACAAATAATTTAAATAATCTAAAGTAGTAACAATACATTATTATAATGACATTGTTAATTTTAGAATATTTTAATCAAAGTGTAATAAATTGTTAGAAATTTTGATTCTAGTGAGATATGTACATAAAACAAACGTAGAATTTTTCGAGAATTTTCTAACTAATATGAAACGTATAAGAAAGGATTAGATAATCTCTACCGTAATCCAATTGACTAGATCAATAAAGAAAATTACAAAATAAAACAATATTATTAGTCAGAATAATTTTGATTATTTTATTAATAATATTAAAAGTTTGTTTGTTTTTTAAATATAATAAAATTTTCGAAACTACTGGATCGAGCTAAAAAATTCTTTCTAATTATAATAAACAAGTTCACGAGAAAGGCTATCTAGCATTACGCTGCTCTTAGTTATGTTAATAGTAAATAAAACCGTTCGTCCGTGAGTAACAACTACTTAGTCCTCTATAAACTTATTTAATTTATCTTGTATATATATATATGTATATATGTAAATATAATACTACCTTGTATATATGTCTATATAATACTAATATTCCAGTTTATAAAAAACACTGTATTCAGTAATTTACTAATTAATAAGTCAATAATTATTTTTTATAAATCGTAACAGCGTGTTGTGTTTTATTAAACTTCTGCTTACTTTTTTTTTTTGTCTTTTACTTTAGTCTCTTTTACTTACTTTTTTTTTGCATCCCTATTAACGTACTTAAAGCCCGCCTTTTGTACATTATTTTGTGTATTGTGCAATGAAGGATAAATAAATAAATGTAAACTAATAAGTTAGCACATTATTAACAAAGAGATCTCGCCGGGGCGTCACGGTGTGTGCTAATGCGATTCCGTGACGTCCCATTACGGCGCAGAGGGCAACCGTTGGTTTTTTAGTGGGTAGCCTTAAAAATGGCAGCATCCTCTATGCTGCCGAGTAGTCCCACATCACTCCCCGGCCGTCACCCCCCTGGGCCGACGGGGTACACGTAACGGGTTTTTCCAACGGAAAAAAAAAATTATTAACAAAAAGATAAACATGAAAAAATACACCATCAAACTATTATAAGAGATAGACATATTGTATTAAGTTTATGGTATTCTTATTGTTGCAGTCTATACTTTTATAAAAAAAATATATTTTTTTATCGACTGCAGTCACTAATTATATGTTTGCATATCGATTCTATTTGGTTAAATTATTTTAGGTAAGTATATTGTATATTTGAAAAACTATTTTTCCTAAATTTGAATTAAACTTTTTTGCGTTAAGACTCGTGATCCATTATATAATTATCCGGCTGACTTTCATTTTATCAGTACTAACCCACTAGTTTCTATTCTGTCTGTCCGTCCGGGGGTCTCTATTCATGCTCCGAACTAGTTGAAATTAGTCGGGCAAATACCACTAAAATTAACGTGAATTCAGTCGGATAATTATATATAATTTCAATTAAAATATTCGATTGATTTGACCTATTGATGAATTCTATCGAGATTACTTTTATGTGTAACATATGTGTATATTTTTAATATATATTGTATAAAAACCATTATAGCTGCAATTATAAAATAGAGATGTTAGTGCCAATTTAAATGTTAGCTTCAAAGTACTATTTCTTATACTTTCTAGTAAAAATTGAAATGGTCCTAAATCTGTTCTTACGTTTTTTGCTTTAAATATTGTTATTAAGATTAAGTTTCTTCTCTCAACTGTGTTCCCAGTTAAATTAATTACAGTTAATTTTAAAATATAAATTTTATATACACACAATAACTATGTAAATGATTTCAGAAATTAAAAACAAATGAAAAAAAAAACTGTTTTGTCCACAACTGAAAAAAAAAAAGAAATTGAATAAGGTAATTTATAAAATAAAGAATGTTTAAAAAGTTTAGGTAAATATTATGAAGGTTAGCTTCTGAATAATTTATACGAATAAAAAGTTTTACATCCTTGTCTGTTTTTAAAATCAGATACTTGCCCCAGTGGCAAATTGAGGGCAACCCAAGGCTAGTTAATGAATGCAGACTTGCGGCTGTTGATCCACTTCTTATCTAAAGATGTTCCGACAATATGTAGAAATAAATAAACATCTGATGTTTTTTACAATTCCAATCTATTTTAAAGTCACATATCACTAAAAAATGCACGTTTTAAAAATTAAAAATCTTAGTTTTAGTAAATAATATATATAACTTCAAATTATTAATTTCATATAAATTTAGATTTCATTCATTTAATTTAAGTTCATTAAGTTTTAATTTTATTCGATAAAACTGAATAAAACTAGACAGCAAGGTAGTTCTATAATAATAAAAAATTGGAATAGCAATGAAGAGAACGTAACAATAACTTAGCGATATGCAACTGCATTGCCATTAAAACAAAACTAGAACAGTCCACGCGACCTCGGTATGAAAGGATAATCAAATTAATTTGAGCCTTAAATGATAGACGGATTCAATATTCCGCATCAAAAGTTGAGCCTCGCTAGATAACAGAGTTTCCTCGCCCGAGGCTGAATGCTTCTATTACGTTATGCTTCCTTTATTGAAGATTGTTTTTCGTTTTTTAGACATGACATTTTCTGGGGTTAACGTCTTCCGAAGAGTTAAACGATCACGTACCCACAACCCTTTTAAAAATATTAGAAATTTGAATTATGCCGTTTATGTATAGTTATATAATTTGTAACAATATTTAAAAAATTTAATAAATAACTAAAAAAGTTAATGGGAGCATTTTTTTTATTGTTTTTATTTATTTGTACTTTTCAAGTTATTTTAAGTGCATTTCTCTAGAAAAATCATTATTTTGCTCTTCAGCATTGATCGATTTATATTAAGCTTTATCTATCATTTAAAAAACATTAGATTTTTTATAGATATATATTATTACCCATTTGCAATAGAGTCAATATTGTATATGGATAAAAAATACATGCAATTTTAATAACGACATATATTAAACGCAATCACCATAAATGCAATAACAATCGGTAGTCAATATTTGTGAAAGCCTTGATGCAGTATTTGTGATCTAAATTGAATCCGAACAAAGAACGAGTATCAATTCTATTACGTATGATAGTGCAGTTAAAGTAACATATTTCCTATTGTATTTCATTTCAATAATCACGTAGGAATTTTATTCAGTGATTCTTACAATACTGTTTGGGAGAACATGTCTGTGAGTGAAGGCAGCACGGCTGTATCTAATGTCACTTGTTTTGAGCTTGTATCCTGAAAAGTCTTCAACAAAAACGAGATGGGTTCATGTATAACCTCTAGTACAGGTACTTACCTATACTATATATAATAAAAAATACAAATACTACTAAAAATGCAAAAATGTCTTAAAAGTGATTTAACTGTAATGAAGCAAGTATAACCTACTTAGTGATAATGCTAACAAAACTTAAATTAATGAAATTCATCGACATATTTCGTGTATAATAAAATAATAAGCTACACATCAATTCTTTAAACTTATATTTTTCCATTTGGTCACGTACTAATTAATTTAACTATAATGTCTTTCCCTTCGCATATTTCACTCTAAACAAACTTATTATTTCTTGTTAGTTTGCCCTAGTTTCAGAGTAATCAGGTCTACACATTTAATCTCAAACTAGGCTCGAAATAATTTACCTTCCAGAGAAATATTATTCCGATATAATTTTTTTTTTTTTTTAAATAAATCTATAATATATAATTTATTTCCCCCATCTCTTACATATCTAGTACTAATTTGTAATTAAATGCATATTCAAATTTTCTTCAAGAATATCTTGTGACATTCGTATCAATGTTTAATTGAATGTCTGAATGTTTGTCTGTCTTGCTTCAATTAACGTGGTTTCGGTTATATTTTTTAGAAGTTAAGATCACCTATTCTATACTTTATATCTGATTCTAAATAACTTTAATAGTGTATTCAGTATCGACAAACATTAAGTTATGATTTACAAATGTTTTTTAAACTAAAATTGACACTGCACTTTTATTATAAATACGAATTTAAGATAAAGCGTATATGAGGCAACCACTCATAATCAACTTCATTTATTCAATTATCGAATAACTACAGACAAATATCTGTCGGTTCTTGAAGTCATTAAACGAGACACTTTAATTATGTAGCAATTAAAGTGTCAGACGTCTGTCGTGCGTCAATGAGACTGAGAGGCGGTAAGGGCTTGACAAGCATATGCAGACAAGTGGAGAACGGCTACAAGCTGTCAAAATATGACATAATGGTAGACAAAACCATTTAAATTATTATAATTATTACAAATCTATTTTTAGTTTACTAATGAATCTTATTATTGAAACTGAATTAAAAATACCTGTAAATGCTAACAGAAGTGATAAGGTTACAAGACAATTACCAGATCTGATAGTATAACTGAATATATGCCTTTGTTAAGTTACGTAATTGTTTTTCTATTTCTGAATGAACAATAGAAAATAATAATGGATTTTGATTTGCCAATGATTTTTAAAATAAAATACAGTAGTTAATAGTATGATTTCGTAATAACTAATTACAGTTAATGTATGTTGGAATTTCAATCATTTATTTCAATCGATGTTTTCAAGCAGGTCACTTCACTACTAACCTAAAACTGACAGCATTTCGAATAAATGTGGTCTTTTAAAGTCGCCTTAATATAAATATTATTTTGATTATTAAAATGAAAAACAACAAAGTAATCTTAAACCTTATCTTTTCGTGTCTTCTGTAGGTATATAAGAACAACAATACATTTACATTTCAAATGTTACATACATTGAGTTTCAATAATGTTTCTATAAATGTCGTAATGCTTTATTTTATTCTAGGTTTCTTATTCTATTTCGATATAAATTTTTCAACAGCGCGCTTTAATAAAACGAATGCTAGACAACCTAATATTTATATATTTTTTTGCTATATTTAAAGGGACCTTTTTATGGGAAATCAAGTCTTGTCTATGTTCGTATTAATAAAAAATTATACCGATAAGGTGAAATGAATTAAGTTTTGTAAGAAATATGGTCAAAAATAATATATGTCTTTGCAGAATTAATTACAGAAGCAAGAAATTAATTCGTAAATATTAAAAACAGAGTTTTATCTGCAATTCTGCAGTTTCATGGTTAAAATTTTAAAAGAACGGAGTTAAAGATAAGAGGCGTTTCATATTAATCTAAAGTATAACTTTATATATCTTTTCAGGACGAGGGTGTCTGTATAAACATGGCCTTAGTACAGTTGTAAGAGCTGTGGGAGATAAAATTCAAAAAGATATTTTGCAATTAGTAACAACTTCGAAAAAGAAATCAAATACTCGCCTTCATATTATATATGAAACAAAACCCAAATCTATTTTTTATTTCTAATATTTTTAATAAAATGTATGAAGCTGCGAGTATGCAATAGTTATAATCTTATATATTAATGCAGGAAGCGATTTCGTTGGCACACTGTAGCTCGAGAACCACTAAAGGGAAAAATATCGTTGATGGCTCAAATCAAAGGTCTCATTATGCTACACTGCTGAAAAATAGTGACAACTCTCAAATCTCATTAGCCTAATTGCAGTAATTAGTCAAAAAATTAATTTTTCCCATAGACTTTGCATGGGGAAATTTTGCGCGAGCTTTCAAATTTTTTGTATTATCTATTGTGACTAGCTGGTCTTAGCATACTAGTATTTAATTAAACCCAACGTCGGAAATCAAAATTTGAAAACTTGGTGAGTTTGCGGTCATTGGGTGACATGTATGAAATATCATCCAGATGGATACCAAGAGTTGTAACTGATATACTGAATATATACTGAATTTATTAATCATAAATATGGTCACACTGTTTTAAATATTAATTCTACCTACTAGTTTTAATTACCTTGGAAATGGTGATTAAATGAGTATAAGTAAGCTATTCCAACTATTAATCTAGTAACAGGTAATTCTTTAAATCTAACGAAACAAATAATGTTATATTTATTTAGTATTACATAATTTATTTTGTAGTCATTACCTTAAAGTAGCTCGCGCGATGAGAACTTTGCCGCGATTGTCTTAAACATAACTTTTTTTTTCACGGTGCATTTGGGAAAGCAAAGCACCTTAATAACTCTATAAATGAACTAATTACATTTGTAAAAATTAGAAGAAGTTCAGTGCGTGAGTGACCAGAGTAGGTAAGGATTGTTGTGAGAGTATTGCGTTGGGCGGAAAATTACTTACTGTGCGTTTTCTCACGTAAATAAAATTAATTCGTATGTTTTTAGTGTACTTGAAAGATTCTTAAGCTTTTTATATAATTTTCGTGATAATATTGATTTTTATTTCGTTTTGAGAAATTATTAGGTATTTTATTTAACTTACCTTGGTTGAGTTTGTTTTATATATCTTTTTTGTTAAGCGTTTAATTTATAATGACTACAGCATTATTAAAACAAAAATATATATATAATAAAAATAATTATATTATTAAAAACATTTACACATAAAATAACTACTAAAGTTATTATAAACTTAATAATAAAATAATATAAAAAATAAATAAAATTGAATTAAATTACTTTGAGATATATTAACATTGGCTGAAGTCGAATTTCATTATATATTAACTATACAAAATTAACAGAAAAAAAACGCACGAATGGTTGAAAGAGCCTCATACAATTAGACGATTCGACATAAATATTTTGCAGATAGCACGTTTGCAACATCGGAGCAACAAATTATACCCTTAGCTAGCAAAGTTATAGGCGCACTATGAAAGTAGGACCAAAAAAGGGTGCCATATATGTACAAAATTACTGTGCAGCGAACGTTGTTTTACATGTGTCAGGGCTATTTTGTTGTCATAGACGTATTAGATGACAAAGACATTTATTTTTATTATAAATGGTTTGTTTTATTTTTTATTTAATTTAACACCCCGTGATTCCGCCATGTTCAGACCTCATGAATAAGGATCCTGAATGAGTTCATAATTAGTCAGACAAATCCTGATAACATTTACGTGACTATATACCGATAACTATATCTAATAGTAATCATAGATGACGAAAGATTAAATAAAAAAAAGATGTAAAATTCATAAAAATATCTAATATTTCTTTTTCTAAAATTTAGTAAAATACTTTAATACAAAATTCTGCATGTACGTAAATATTATATATACTATATATATTTGCGGAAAAATGCTCCCAACGAGATTACTCACGTTTGTGAAAACCAAAACTACTATAACTTGAACCCAAGTTATTCGTAAAATGTTATTACATAGCCGGTAATGTTAAACATGTTGGATTCCAAAATCCTTGTTGCCAATAATTCATAATTCATTTACACAATGCATAACAAACTATGGTCTACATATCTCAGTGAGCGTGCATTTCATATTTTGACGGTAAATACATCCATTCAGTTATTTAAACTAGTTCATCAATCACATATTCATTTCTGTTGTTTTAATTTGTTTGTTTATTATAATTTATGCATCGATAATTTTTATTTAATTCCATTTTTATTTTTATTTTTATATTATTCAATTGTATTGTAATATAATTAAATTTTTTAGTTAATATTTAATGAAATTTGACTCCAGTCAATATATTCAATGTGTGTTAATGTAAGTCATACCAAATTTATTTTAATTTAATATTAATTTATTACTCTAAATTTCTAATATCGTTAGGGGTTATTTTTTGGATGTTATGTTATTTAATAGATTTTTGTTATTATTATCATTATTCTTATTATAATTGTTTTGTTTTGATAACAGTTTTCCTGTAGTTATTATATATTAAATTGTAATAAAAATATAATTTAGAAACCATGAATTTTGTATGGAATGTATAGTTTATGGAAATAAAATTAAAGATATGACTATTTATTAATAGTAGTGTTTTAAATTATGGCTAAATATGCTTTTTGTACCACAAATTACTAAAGAATTAATAAAATACAAATTACTAGAGTTACTTACTCATCAGGCAGGGTGGGAGCCCCTTCCTCTTGACCTGGCGCGTTCACGTGCAGGATGCAGAAGTTCTCCAGAAGCGCACGCATGTCAACGTAGTTGAAGAACGGCTGGAAGCTCGTATCTGTTGACAGGCATATCACTTTCAACCTTCCCACTTTATTGTCTTTATATCCTTGAGTTATCCCCGATTCATTAAAAGCATTCATTTCATAGACCTTTGTTCGCACTGAAAGTTGATAAACTTCATATACAAACTTCAAGTTTGATAATAGTTATAATGAGTTCGCAATGCAGTGTCACTAAATGGAGGGCCTTCGCGTTTCAAATTGCTGAGCGATTTCGCGAGCAGAAAGCAGCTTAACTTTCACAACAATGGTTAAATATACAAACGCCTAGACTGAAGGCTTGATAAGGCTCTTCGTTACAAGCACTTCCACAATTTTTAAGTTATATTAGGTTTAAGATCATTAATTGATTTGATTATTTAAAGTAGTAACAATAAAAAGTTTTAGAGACTGATAGTATTTACAGAACAGAACTTACAAATAGTAATATTTCTACAAATGAGATGTGTCAGTGTTTTCAGGCTTCAAAACAAACTTACTTAAACACACAGCTTGTATCAAAGAGAAAAACTACCAGCATAAATATAAGTTTATTATTCAAAAGCAAGCAAAATCCACAAATCAATAACAAAAAGATACAGTTTTACATTTTTCAATCACAATACAACACAGGTGAGAATTTTGAAAGCGTATCTAGAACCAATTAAAATGAATACATATAGTGTCATAGTTCTGGATGTTAAAAAGTAAAATGGCTCGTTTAATAATTGTGTAAGCCTTAGGCTATAAATTGACAATTATATAAGAACAATAGTTTCGGATAAATAGTTTTTTTTCCATACTTAAAATTTGTCATACCACGGTAATAGGTAATTTAAACAGAGACTAGACAACTGATAAAACTGATTGGTACCGTTCTCTTCCCAAGGATCAGTATATAAAACTCTAAAAGAATATAATGGTATCTTTTATTGACAAATAGACCGCACAAATTGTTAATTGTGCAAAAATATATTCTATGAATATATGAATGTGTGAATAATATTCTGAATCCAATTAATAGCGCAGTCAGAAGATAAACACTGGCAACGTTCACCGAGATAATAAAAATATAATAATTGTATACAGTCTTGCAGCTCAATGTCAAAAATAGCGCAGAAAAAAGTAAATGTTTAAATAGCTCAAGGCGGCAGGCCGCTGCTTAAATTATTAAACTCTAGGTAACTTGGCATTGTTATATCTTAGACACTCGAGACAATTCGGATATGTTAAAAGATATTTTTAAGATTATTTCCATATGTGAGGCCAAACTCGGATTAGTTTTGAATTAACTTTTTGGGTTCGTTCAAAAGACGGATTATGTGGAAAAGCGAAAGGGACATTCTAATATCACAACTTGGGCCTCAAATAGAAGTATGTAAATATGGATTTAATGAGAATTCATAAAGAAGGGAAAATCAAAACAAGAAAAAAAATTGGCAAACAACAAATATGAGAACGTTTGAATTTGTCTATAAATATATGTAACCTGTTTAAATAAATGAATGATTGAACCTGCGACCTGCTGTACCAAATGCGCTACAGTGCTGCAAGTCTTGATTATTCTTGAATACTATATATATAATCGTTTTTATCATGCCATATCTATCTAGTTTTTTTTTTTATGAAAATACGAAAACATATGTATAGAATAATTTAAAAAAAGATACTACAACTTTACCGCGTAGCGTGGCAGTGTCGATGATTTTTTAATTTTTTATCTAATTACAATTGGAATATATTCTCTGGATATAGTCTTATTACATTTTATGAGACGAGTCCGTATCTTATTCCTGTTCTTCGTGTGGTCATGGTGATGTAGATGGAAGCCCTTTCTTATCTTTTAGCACAATACCCATTGTAACAAGCCCAGAGTGTACCTTCCATACACTGTGTGCTGATTTTCGTGGGGATCGGTCGGTCAGATAAGATGTTATCGAATATTATTATAATCAAAGTGAAGGCTTCACTTGGACACTCCTATTAAGATACTGAAAATAGTGCCTTGGGTAAAATTAAAGTATTATATTTTTATATTAAATAGATGACTATTATTTATTAATAAGGAAATTATAGAGATTTTATTGAAAGTTGCTGACATTTTCCTTTAGAACTTTCACCAAATAAATGATAACAATCTTGACTTTAGTTTGGTACCTTGTTTACGCTTCAGAGAAGTGAAACTTATCAGATAACTTCGAGAAATGTACTTGCAAACTATTAAATGCCAACTCTGAAGCTTCCAGTTATTCTATGCACCATAGACCATACACCACATAACTATCTGAGGCACTGTCTTATATCAAGCAGCTCAAACTTGCTTCAATGAGGTGCTAATATTCCTTGTGAAATTGTAAAACTTTTTGTTATATTCAAGATTTCTGCCAGTTGTTCCTTTTTAATACGTACACCAAAAATTTATAACATTTTCTAGTTCTAGACGGCGCCGGGACGTTATAACGGTAAACCACAAATTTTTATATGACCTTTGCTACCCTTCGAGGTCACAGCCATAGTTAAGTTTAGGTAACCGACAGCAATGACTGACTACAGATAGACATAAAAATGAAATATTATGTAATATTTTAATTAAGATATTACCTAATGTTATTTGGGATTTTGATAAATATTTTTCATAAAATATTGAATTGTAATGAATGGATTCTACGTATAGTAAAAATTAATAAATATTTTGAAATAGTTTTTTTTAAATACAATGGCATTGTTTTCCATTTTGCCCTATTCATTTTGCATTCATTTTGCGATATTGTTGTAAATTATTTTCATTATTTTATTGTTTTATAATTTAAATTGTGAGTTCGTTACTGGGCATACTATTGTGCACGAGAACTGAGAGAGAGTAACAATAGTTTTGTCTCCCTCCCTTAATCTAGGTCCGACTTAAATTCTAGATTATGCTAGACCTAGACTTGTGTTATATGATAAATTGAATAACAAAGGAATAATTGTTTTCCATCAAATCACTAAGTTTAATAGGTATTGAGAAACATTTTTTAAAGTCTTAAAAATCAGTATACATTTCTAAGACATTTTAGATAAACCTAATAACCCCTGATAAATAATTGTTGATAAAGTGCTATATGTCTATATATAGAGGAAAATAAATACTAATTTAATTATGATTATTAAAATCATACAGTCATAGTACCAAATCGTCAAAATTAGGAACTTAATAAGAAAGAAAAGCAAGAATTTGGAAGAAATCCCAAAGACACCGCTGCGTAATTACCGCGTCTGACTATTGGCTGTGAGTCGTCAAATGTATTAGCAGTGACAATCGCTGTTTCTTTGACACAACGCTCTGCCCCCGTCAGAAATAGGAAACTAAACCCAGATCCACAAGAGTAGGATCAACGGCCCCGTCTGAAATAGCCCACTGTTTCAACGTCATTGTTGTGCTATCTCGGCGGACAGGATTCGCCTCACCCCCCCGCGGAAAGGTTGCGTCAGCGACAGCTTGCTTAGTTAAGGCTCTAGCGTTACGGGGCCCCGGATAGTCGACCGCAGACCCTGATCGCGATGGTGTGTTCTTTTATAATAATATATATATATTTATAAGTACCTTTTATACATATAAGTGATAATTACTTTGTGTGATAGCTTTAAACTAAACTCTGCATATCGTGTATGACTCACTCAACCGTAGTAATGGAGTTCCAGAAGATAGGCTTTAATTTAGCTAGAATAACTGGGATTCCTAATTTGAATGAGAGTGCAGAACGAATCATCGAACCCCTTTACCTCCTTCCCTCTCTTTCCCTGCGTCTTCTCCCCTCTTAATGTCTACTTTAATGTACTATTAAAAATTACCGCTATTTACTTTTTCTTTTATTTATCATCAAATAAACCAAAATAAAATATAAATTGCTGATTACACCTTAACGAACATAATGAGTCAATAAAGAAACTGAAGCTGTGTATTTCGTAAACAATTATAAAATTGTTGAAGTAAACAATTATAAAATTGTTGACACAAAGTAAAATTTTAAAATATAACAATTTCGGGAAATATTAAAAACGAATAAAACATTAAACAAAACAACTATTATTAAGCCATATATAAAAACATTACTTATTTAAAATCATATAAATATCAATTAATATACAGGTAATTTCTAGCAGAAGCTTTGTAGTTAGTTAAAGAGAAGTTCGAAATTTTCCGTTCACTATCATTATTGCACCATAGATCCAACTTACGTAACATTTTTTTAAAGGAATTGCATAAACAAATTTTTTTAAATAAATAGTGTCTCCGGAATGAAACCAATATGTAAATATATATACAGATTTTTGTACAAAACGTTAAATTTAATGAGAAATTGCCAAGATGTTAGGCACAATAAACTCAATGGAACAGAAAATTATATCGTTGTATTATTTTGTAGGTGAAAATGACCAGATTGAGTAATGCATCATCATATGAAATCATTGGGAAATGATCAATGGATTAATAAAACTTTAAAAGGTATTGATTTATTTATATGATAAATCATGAGAATTAATGTAATTTTATGGACGTGTCTGATTTGTAAAGTACTTTGTCTTCGTTCACTTAAAGCAGTTGCTTTGAGGTTGAATAAAATTAAACGTAGAGAAAACTTTAATTATTTATCTAAATAGTCGGCGTTCCTATTTCCCGGCGCTTCTGTTATTATTGAAATAGATTATTTTGAAAATAATATGGATAAATGTAGAATAATTGTGTAAGCTTGTTATTCATACCTATTCTTGTACGTATCTATTGGTTAAAGTCTCACATCTGCCTAAAATGTCTTTTCAACAGGAGTTTATTTCGACTTGATATTAGGGTAAAGAAAAACTTATATAACGTACCTACGTCTCTGGATTTGTAACGAGAATGAAACACGTCTTGAATGTTGATTTCATCCATAGATACTAGTCAATGGGTAGAATCGTGTAGTATACTTTGGTTCGTATTTGTGATCTATACATTATATATGTACCTTAATACATTTTCAGTCATAGTTGTTTGTCCCTTATAAGCCTTCGTACGTACTGATCACTGATGAAATGTGATAAGCGCCGCCCTTGAACTCTTGCAACATCCGAAGACTCACAAGAGCTTTGCCGGCCTTGGAGGTAAGAGTAAAACCTATCATACGTATCGTCTGTTACATGACACAAGTCCTTAAAATATTAAATTATTCTCCAAACAATTACATTTTAGGTTGTGTCTGTATGTTGTAGGTGTATGGTTGGTCCTCGGGGCTTAGTTATGTGCAAAACGTCACTCGTCTAATGTCACGTCGCAGTTGACTATTTAACTAAAGGTAGAGTATTTTATTTTAATAATTGCAAATTAATTTTATTATTAACTAAAAACCATTATATGAATCTCTACTTTTTTTGGCCAAACCATAATTTGAAAAGAGCTATACGTTCTTTTCTTTTTAAGTAAAATTACATTAAACTAAAAATGTGCGAATTTGTACCAATTGCATATAATGGTTAATGGTTTATTATTTTCGTCTGTGAGGTCCGAGGCGGACGGAGTTGCTGGCAATAGCTAGTATTACATAATAAACAGGTACATCATGACTATTTTCCTTCAACAAGTCTTTTAATGAGTATCGCTAAAAAGTGCTTATTAAGACAAAATTACTAGTTTTCATAAAAGTTTATTATTAATGGCGTTTTGTTATGAAAAGTTACTAATTAAAAACAAAGCGAAATAAAGAGGTTTCTATGAAATATTTATAAAAGTTTTAATCTTCAAGAAATAAAAACAAAAAACGTACAATTATCTGAAGACTAAAAACGAGATCACAAAAGGTACGACGTCCCTGACGTTACGCTTTCATGAACAATGAATTAGCGTTGAGACATTCTTCAGCACGTATGTATACGTAGGTAGATAATGGCTCTAACATTTTAGAAATTCATATTCTAAATTCTTAAAAATATACTTTAAGATTGCACATTTAATATTATTGTATATTCCGTAGTCTTAAAATCAACATTAGTAATTTTGAACCCACTCAGATGACATGTACGGTTTGGAGATCGTTTAGGACAAAAGCAAAGGGATTTTCAGTTAGGTAATTGATTTTTTTGAATTAAGTCATAACATACTTTTTCATTAATTATTTTATTTTTTTAGATGTAGCCATGAAAATATAGGAAATTTGCAAACTAATTATTTTCATGACATTGTCAAAAAATCGGTGATAATTATAACATAATTTCTGGGCGCGGCTATGGATTGAATTGTCCATTCAACCATAGGCCTGAATAATAGACCAATGCCAAAAACAGGTCAGTGAAGTACTTTTATTACAACGACACTTGAAATATTAATGTTCGTGATAAATTAGCATGCCTGAATAAATATTTATTGTTTTGTATGTATTTTAAAATTAGTCGAGAAAAATTATATATAATGAACTTGCAATCGGATATCAATTAAGAAATCTTATATATAGCTTCTTCCTGCTACATTAACCATCTTGTCTGTCTCGAGAAATTGAGATCAAGAATAAGATTAAATAAAACAAAGAACACTAGAGAGATTACGTAGACTGAACGTACAAGGCTTTTCCGTCTTCTTTTGAGTTAAAAATTGAAACGGAATTGAACTTATCTTCAGGAAATATCGAACTGAAACTATGTTAGGTGTCGAACTTGTCTATCTTTGAAACTGCACGTCTTAGTATACAAATGCCGGCATAATTTGCACATTTTACGCTTTGAATTCCACAATCCAAATCTTTGTATAAGCTTTATAGTTATTCTCTTTGGCAATATATATCTAGTTTTCAAGGAAAACGTCTTTAGAATTGTTGTGATTTGAAACTAGATGAAACGAAAATGAGAAACGTTAAAGAAACAAGCAATTTGTCTGGAGTATTTTAAATAACATCAAACATAAGTTGAAAAATCGCAAACGACTAATATTGTATATTTCAACAAAATCTAAGAACCGTATGTTAAATATAAGCTAATTTTGTGCAATCCCCTCTAATGATAAATTATCAAATATTTTTTTATAGTTTATTTTTAACGCCATCTAGCGTTTAGAAGAGTTTGTCGCAGTGGTTTGAGCATAGATCTTTTTATTTTGTCGACTATTTTATGTACTTACTTTTCTTTTATGTAATTCGTTTAAAATAAAAGCATGGAAATTGATTAATGTGTAATATAATATTTTCTTTCGTATTTTTAAACTTAATAATAATGTTAATAAAACCCTACAGTATTAAAATACTTCTATTAATTTATCCATCCCTTTCTCTATTAGGTTTATTTTATCAAGTTGCATTTCTGCCGTGGGGGAATGGGAAACGCACTTATTTTTTTACAATATAATTATCTTTTCAATACAATGTAACATTTAGATAATAACAGTATTGATAAAGAAACCTATTAAAGTATTAGTTTATAGATATGCCCGGTATATTTACTATTCAAGCAACTTAATGATGATTTTTTAACCACAAGGTATCTAAGTTAAGGAAGATTTAACAATATAACCATCAATTGCAAGAGAGGATCAAGCACCAGTTTTCATTTTAGTATATTTAAGAAATATATACTATGAATTTGAAAAAAGGAATACATCTCCACAAATTCATACATATTCAAGCAATATAAAAATATAATTTGAAGAAGAGAATAACTCCGTTGTTTATTAATAATTAAATTTTGTTTTCTTCCCGGACCAATCTGAGATGAATCTTGGTACTTTATTGTAAAAACGAAATCTGACATTGAATTGAGGAAAAAACTTTGATTTTATTAAACGATGAAAATATAATCTAGGGATTTGGCGTTTGTTATTTTATGTGTGACCGTCGTGTTTTTTTAAGATAATATATTTTATAGAATTCGCGAAAACGCGGCTTTCAGTTTTTTTTCTAAACTAAAAATCGCTTAGTCAAGTTTCTGGGACACTAATCACCGATTGGTATAAAAGCAAAGTGCAATTGACATAATCAGGTTGCGAGAAAATGGAGGAAAAAATATACACACAAACACAAATATTTTTTTAAATTTAAAATAACTCGGGACACCTGAAAAAAATCATAAAGTTACCAAAAATCCAATTTCAAAATACGGGGGTTTACAAAACTACTTTCATCAGGAAGTTAATAAATATTCATAATATATTTAGTGTTCGAAACAAATTCTATCATTGCGTGCGATGGTTTGAAATAAAGGAATAAAATGAAAAATATTCATATATGTTAAATATCTTATCTATCTTTTTTATCTATGTTTAAAATTTCATTAAAAAAACGGGTATGTTAAAAGTGGAATAAATCGTTTAAAAATTGATTCTGAATATTGGTTTTACCTACGTAAAACCGATGCCTACGTATGTTTAAAATTTCTCACATATTATAATTCTTATAAAAAATATACTACAATTAAAATCAAAATTTAATGGAGCTAAAGTTAATTTCACAGCATTAGAGTTGATCATAAGTTTTTTTTTGTTCGTTATAAATCTATTACAAACAAATCGTCATCCTGGAAAGATGGCCAAGGCGTTATGTGGGACTATCGGGCAGCATATAAGCTTCCATTTTAAATTCTTACCACTAAAAAGCCAACGAATATCTCTATCCGTTTTGTGGGATGCAACAGGATCGCTTTCGCACTTACCGTAACACTCCGGCGGTACCCCCCATAAGAGGGTGCCCAAAACAACTTAGAGCACCCTCAGACGAATTTGCGCGAAGTTTCGTAAATGGTGTTGTTTATATATATTTTTAATAGGTGTATAAATTTTTAATAGTTGTTGTTTTCTTTGTATAACAATTAAATAACCTCAATAAATTTTTTAAAACATTTTTTCTTCTTCTTATTTTAATTAATCTTATCGCTTCTGATGTTTCATTTATATTAACATTGCTTTACACTACGTAGTTTACACATGAGTGCGCGGTAAAATAATGATACGGTGTGCGCAGTCTGGACAGGTGTATATTTAACTAACCAAAAGTCTTTGTCATCGTCATCACTTATTTTTCCATATATATATACGATGCGAAGCACGAAACAAAAATAAAAAAACGTTTGCGAAACTAACTACTCTAATTCTAAATTAAACTATTTAATATTGCAATTGTTTAACTTGGCAGATTGGCGTCGTCACGTGTTACGTAACGGTTTGCCCTCCCATAAGAAGTTTTAGCTTCAATATTCTTTTTTCGAATATCGCTTAGCATCATTCAATGAACTATTCTATTGTAAAGGTAGTCCCATCGTTAATCATTAATGTTATTATGCTTACAATTTGTATATCGACACCGATATAACATTAATATATGACCTCCCCTTTGCATATTAATCGTTGTATTATAAAGTAATTAGTTAAAATTTATTGTATTCTGCAATCCAATTAGAATCCACAAAGCACTTATTGAAATTAAATTAGGCTCGAAAAGCATATTCCAGAACCAATGAATTATGAGTTACATTTGATAATAATCACCAATGTTACACTCGATCATGATAGAATGTTGACATGTCAATAATTTATACATATGGTACCAAAAATAAAATAAAAGTAAAAGTCCAACAATCTAACGGTTTATGTAATTTGTAGACTGACGTCACACTGTGTATGAGGGTGCCATCGCGTCTTGAGGCTATCTATCCTAAAATCTAATTGTGGCATCTAGCATGCTTAGTCTTTCTAACCTCCACTTAGAATTTATTTTACAGAATATTTTATTTTAGACTCTAAAAGAACGGTTTTTTTAAAAGATTTATACAAACCTAAAGGTTGTCTTGAAGTTATTGTAATCACCGCGATTTTGAAAGTACGAGTTTTTATAATATTCCTACGTTTTAAGGTGTTTGGAGAGTCTAGACAGTTATAAAAAAATGTATGTGTATGCTTTTTTTTTTATTCATTTCTTTGCGAGCTGATTATACAATTAGCTTAGTTTGGACCAATCAAATTATATTTACATATCTTAAGAATGACTTATTTCGCGAACTCGACCAAGAAAAAATAAATAAATGTTTCTTGTTAGTAATTTTTGAACAAGTATAGAACAAGGATTTAAATATACTCGAACATAAATTTGACTACTATCCCACATATAATTTCCATGTGCAAGTCGAACTTGGAATGATCTTTTGTGACATTGCTGTATTTTATTTTTGAACAGTTTTTAATTGTTTTTTAATTATCAGATTTCTTTAAAATTGTTGTTTCTCTGACGGAAAAAATTGGATCTGCGCGTTAATTTCGAATACGAGTTCTTTGTGTCACGAACACAGCACAGACAGACAGGTTGTATCAGCGACGTGTGTAGACTAGGTGCCGCGAGTAAATACACTTTTATTTGATTGCTTTCTGTTTGTAAAAAAATGTATCTCTAAACAGCCTCTTCGACAACCCTACGTAGATGAAAGTTGATCAAACGATGTCAGAGTTAGCTGTCTTAACCGTAGTAATAAAACTGTATACTTTTTCATGAAATACGGAACACATGGTACACTTGCTTCAAGATTTTGAGTAAGATTTTTAAAAGTATTTTCAAAGTAAATGTATATTTATTAAATAGGGCCATTTAGATAAACCACAAAAAATATTTTTTATAAAAGAAATAACGCATCATTTTCATCAGAATCGATTGAATTTGGATATAATTTGATAAAAAATAATTTGTAATTTAGGTGTGACTCATTATTAAGATATCATTTCCTGTAAATCCTATCACCGAAATATGATAGATTTGGCACGAAGTCACTGATTCACGGTGAAAATTCACAATTCTCGCACAAAACGTTTTGCTTCTACATTTATTAGAAGGACAACAAAATTTGGAACTCTCTGCCTGGGTCAGTGTTTCCGGACAATTACAATCTAGAGACATTCAAATGTATAGTAAATAGGTATCTTCTAGGTAAATGAGCCACATCTTAAACTAGTATGCTTAACGTCAATTAATTTGTAGTTCTACGCGTATCTATTCCACATTAAAAAAAAGTATGTGAGGTTGTTAATATGAGATACAGGTGTGTAAAAGTAAATTTATAAACACAAAATACTGAATACTAATACCGTTTGATTGATAGTGTGATGCAGTCTAGTCCACACATTCTGAAGTAGAAACAAGCAGTTGATCAGTACACGGCGGCATGGAAATTACAGTTTTGATTAGAGATTATGTATGTGTTCAACTGTTACAGATTGCTATTCTGTTTGATACTCTGTTTTACTCTTATATTTACGTATCATGATCTTTAATTTTTTATTAGTATATGCAATATTTTTATTTTATCTGTTTTCTCATCACCAATATACAAACCGGCTACAACTAAATTTTAGAGGAATTTCTGATTTTACTCTGTGGGTAAAAATTCAAACCATCTTGATATATTTATTTATTTACAATTAACTGAAGGTTCAAATACCGGATAGAGATAAATTGAAAAATAACCCAGAGTTTCATAGATTCATGAATCTTTCATCCACTTTGTGTGGTAGAATTTTCTAAAGCCTTTCTTGGGGAATGCTTGCTTTATAAAATAAATTTATCTTTAAATTCCAGCTCTTAGATCGAGTAGTATCGTGCTTTGATAATCATTCAAGTCAAACCATTTTGTAGATTTCACTTTTTTTATTATTAGTTTTTTAATTTTCTATGTCAAACTGTTAAGTTAGTCAGGTTTTTTGACAATTGACTTGCTGTTACTATAAAAATTCAACATGTAATATCTATTTCATAGCTATACTCGATTAAGTTAACAATAATGTAATAATCATTTCTATCTATTAATCGCGATATAACATTTTCGTAAAAATTTATTACTATATTAAAGACACAAAACGACGTCTGCATTAATTAACAAAATTAAGAAACAACATGAAAATGGTTTTATCTGTACTGGAATCAACTTCTGAAGTTGGACTTATAGTGACGTTTTTACATTTTTTAGTTTCTGAATTTGTAGTATATTCTATTCAAACAAAATTGGACAAGTGCGAGTCCAGCTCGCCCTCTATAAAGTTTGTAGTTTACAAGTAACTAAGCTTAACCAATTATGCAATAGCTAATAACTTATTTTTTGCTGTGGTTCTTTTTTATATTTATCATTATAAGTAAGAAAATTATAAAATATATATTCAAATATTCAAATCAAGCGCTTTCATATGGTACTTGAACTTATAGATTCAATTTTAAATTTCAATCCACTAAATCTATAATTTTTACTATTTAATTACAAATTTATAGTTTTCTTACTTTAAACCTATATTATAAAATGGTGTTACTTGCTAAATTTCATAGTTCTAGGTCAAAAGGTAGTTCTCTTTCAACTTTGATTTTTTTTTGAGTGTGCCAAAATACGCTTTATTCTCGTTAATTTACAAGTTATATATATCAAATAAAAAACGCTTCGTTAACTGGAAAGAAGAAAAGATAATTATCACGTTGTTATAACAAAATTTCAATTCAATTTAACGTTGCATAACATTGAAATATTTTTATAACAGCAACTACCAACGAAATTAATAAAGCTATGTATAAAAATAAACACATACAAATAAGACGAAAGTAAAAAGTCAATAAAAACCTTTACAATTATTTCTAAACTTTAATTTATAGTTTATGAAACTAAATTATGAGAAATAAAATCAACTAAAAGATCCTATTAGTTTTATTCATATTTATATATAATATAAAAGAATTCCACAGTTATAACTTATTTGATTGACCATATTAATAACTTCTTGAACACTTTCTGATTAAAAAGCAATTTAATTATTTTATTATTTACTGAATACAGTTTTTAGTAAATTCAATCTTAACTAGAAAATAGTGGTGATTTTTGGGGGCCTTGTTTAGTTATATCGATGATATAAATTTTATTAATAATTTACATCTACTTTAGATAAATTTAAGTTATACCAAGTGTATTAAATGGATTTTTCTTTATTTGGAGTTTATGCTCAGTAGAAATTGCTATATTTCATTTATAAGTAAGGCCGTTAGTATTTAAAATGTTACTAAGTTATAATCCTTATATGAGAGATGATTCTTCTCTCCCAATTACCTCAGGAGGAGATGAATTATTCATGTTATTTCCGTCACACTTGATCTTCCTGTCACCTTCAGTATTGCAAACGCGACGACGTCACTCAATTGTCAGTTATATGTGTATTATGTTACACATGAATATCTCTTTTATTTGAGCAAAGCGAGCGGAGTGAGCTAAGCTCTCTACGTGAGACTTTACTGCATTCTTTGTTCAAACATCGATCAAAAACAGTATATCCGAATATTTTCAAATTGTCCATACTGATAAACACCAGTCTGGTGGTAGTTTAAAAAAAAATATTCAAAAATTCGATGTCGTTGAGGAATAATCACGGAAAAACTAAAATCCAATAGACTTCGATGTAAAAAAATATATTTTTTTTTAATTTTGTTTTTAGAATGGCTCGACGTTTTGTATATACAACTTCGGTGCTGTTTGCAGCTCACTTATCTCAATATGCTAACTTATACCGAGATTTTGAGTGTTCAGCGAGTCAAAATTGAGGTTTTGTTCACGCTCCTAGTTAATTATACGTTGGCTTGTCCGCCAAAAGTTCCTCTTAGTTGACGGTCAGTTCAGTTGTAATAAAATTGATAACCTTAATAACTATCCGTTAAGATTGTTATTGGACTGGTTTAATTTTTCAATAGCTTTCATAAAACCAAAGTATATATCAATCACAATAAAATACAAATGTCACCAACTTTAATCTGAAACATCTTTTTAAATCTAATACACAGTTTCGTCTGACTAATCTAATGGACTGACAGCACAGATTTCCATGATATCTTTACTATTATGTTATATTACCATATACTGTGTGATCATTTAATAAATATTATTTATATACTTAGTTATTATACAATTGTCAAATTAGCATTTATTATATTCTCATGAATCGTGAAAATGCTGATTAAACACAGGTGCATTGTATCATATTAAAATCCCAGAATGTAATATCTGAAACCTTTGTTTGTTACACTTGTTTCTGTGCATCCCTTTAGTTATATTTTCTTTCTTGTCTGCCACTTTGAGCAAGGATATTTAGCTTGTAAATTAAATATAAGTATTAAATTTTAAGTTAATAAATTTGTAGTTTTTGGATCCTCCACTTGTGACCGATAATGAATGTAACTTCAGTCTATCAGATTGTTTATTTATCTGTGTATTTAAATAAAAAAGTATAATAAATGTATGTTTTACGGCTAAGCTGAGCCGTTTTATGATCAATTTTGATATAGATAGTCTGAAGCCTGGGATAAGACAGGGTACTTTCTATCATGACACAACGCGGGTGTGTGTGTGTTGAGTGTGTGGGAGTGTGTGGGACTGCGTGTCTGTGGGTGTGTGTGTGTTTATCATCATCTTACATTAATATGTATTAAACAACATTATAACAAGAAGAACATTATTTTTATACTATGTGACACACTTTCTACTCTAAAACACACGTATATAATATATATTATTTTAAAATCATATTAAAATGTGATTACCCAGGGTTTGGTCGTAAAATGTTTAAAGTTTGGAGCTGGAGTCTGCACCACGATTAGATTTTAATGTCTTGATATATCAAAGCCATTCTGACGAGACTCGACAATCCTGATTACCTATTATTATTTTTATGAGAAATTATATAATTGAAAATAATAAAAAAAAATAACGACAGTATTAGTTATGTTTCATATATAAGAACAAAAGAAAAGGTCCAAAAAAAATACGAAAACCTACCATAACTGTTTCTTAGATTTTGATTAACACTTTTTTTTTCATAGAAACAAACAAAAAATTTATGCAATTTATGATCAAAGTGGCTGTCTCACTTGCAAAGGCCGGCTAAAATAATCTTGAAATTAAGTTATAATATAGAGAGGGCGCTTGAAAATGTAAACGGTAGATGTTAGATAGAGTGCACCTCCTTATTTTGAAAAGCCGTAACTAATTATTTTAACGAGTAACATTTTACGTCACTCAAATTACACATAAGAGCCTGTTATTCCCTGGTACCATGAGCCCCAAATTTTCATAAATGCCAAGGTAAATATACTTTAACAGGTCAAGAGCAAAGGTTATTAGCTCAAATTGAGTTGGAAAATATGTTATGTTTTTGGTAAGGCAAATTAATCGTTAGTTTGTTAGGAATACAAATAGGTTATTAGAAGTGGTTCGTATATATAAACGAATTATCTATAATAAAATACGAATTATCTATTGTAAATAACTTGTTTTTGTACATTTAATGTATTTAATATTTTTAAAGGGGGTACACTCCCAATAACACGTAATAAATACAGATATCAAAACACGAATTTTTTAACATATTGTCTATCTGTTTGTCGGTCTATATTTTTGTGTGCAGGAATAGTAAAAAACCTACGCGACAGATTTGGATAAAATTTGGTGATAGATGAATGTCCTGGTCAAAATTGAAGATAGTTTTTACTGCAGGAAAATGTCTAACTCCTAAAAATATATAAAATCAATTCCACCACCTAATTCTATAAAAATATATAAAGGGACAATGTGATATTTCACACGAAATCGCGAACACAGTTCATTAAAACTGTATCAATAAAATTATTCTATCAAAATGCGAAATCAATAAAATGTATCGTGAAGGTCGATATCAAAAATAGTCCTCCATCATAAAAGACGAGTGATATCAATGCCTTGTAAATAAATAATGTCCGATTTGAAATTGGTAACAGCTGCAGTTGATAATATGCGTCGTTACAATATGCTGACGTAAAATACTTTGAAGCTATGATTACTTGATAGAATATTCTATTGTTTTGAATAAGAGAACTTGATTGTGACGTAAAAGCTAAACTTTTAGTGTGTAAGTATATGACAAAGTTTTAAATTGTTAACTATTACAATTTTATTTGATTGTATATGTTGAGGCTAAAATAAAAAAAAATGGAAGTATTTTAGCTCTTTTTTATTAGTTTTTAGTTGAATTTTTTAATTTTACAAATATATAAATTTAAATTAGATAATATTGTGTTATATAATTTTGAACGGTATATTGGTAACTTATTCACAAGACATCATTAGATGTCTTGTTTGTGACGTCATTGTTTGAATTATCAAACAATGACGTCACAAACCGTTCGGTCGTTCGCAAAACATATTTAATCAAGTGATGTTAAAGTAAAATATTTAGGACTACTTATTTCTAAAATTAATAATATGATGGCGTTGGGAAGTTTGAGATATTTGACGTTTTTCGTATAAAGATACGACACTTTTAATATTAAAAGTATCTAATTATACAAAAAAAAAACTGTGATTTGAAAATTCTATTTTATAGTATTTTATTTAATTAATTTGCATTAGAAAAGCTGTTATGTTTGCGGTCTCCATCACATTAACTTCCTGGTTAGAGAAAAAAAAAATTTTTTTTAGTAATATCCATTCAGTTATTACTTTCATTAAAGTGATTAAAACAATTTATTACAGATATAGCATATTTCATTATTTATAAATAAAACGAAAAAAAATTATACTGTTTACTTTTTTACAAACTTATTTTCACTCTACAAATCGAGAATACGCGGTTTTGAATTTTTTTTTATGAATAATCGCTTGCTGGTCGATTTTATTGGAATACTAATCAGCTCTAAGTTCCGGGAATATGCATCGATTGGTATGAAAACGAAGTAAATTGCTGAATCAGATCGCGAGATAAACTCGTACATACGCACACATACACACACATTCACACAAAAATCATATTTTTTTTTAAAGTTCTGGAACTACTCAAGACAAGTCAAAACGTAAAGATATTACAATAATATTTTCTTAGATTTTCAGGAGTACACATTTAAAATAAAACTATCTTTTACACACTCGCGTATTATTTGGCTACATTTTCTATTTTAACCCGTCGTTTCGAATGCGTTGCAGCAATCGTATTCAAGGGGAGACGAGATGTAAGTGTATGTCAATTACAATAAATCCCATTTTGAAAATCGGGGTGATTAAAACAATTTCCGGAAGTTACATTTTTTAGTAATAATTTTTTGGAAAATATTAACTGAGTATCCATATAACTTTTTATAATGTATACTTTTAAAACATTTTGAAGAATTAAAAATATTTAATAGTTTATAAACATAGATAAAAACTATTAAAATGCCCAACCATCCAGATGAGAACAACAAAACACTAGACTACATTTGGCAGCACATTGTGAGTATAAATGATATTTTTTTGTTAATTGGAAAAATCCGTTACTGATACCCCGTGAGCCAAGTGGTGGTGGAGAGGTGATGTGCTACTACCTGGTAGCATAGAGGACGCTGCCCTTTTTAAGACTACCAAATTAAAAACCAATATAATCACTTTAATGGGATGCCACGGGATCACTGTCTAACTCACCGTGACGTACTCACATGACGTTACAGATAGACGAAGACACCTAATAGTATGAGACCCTTTGATGTACCCTTTGATGTACGAAATTAGATAATTTTACATGTCTGTAAAAATTTTAATTGTGTGTACGAATAAAACTGAATATGTGTTAATGATTTTCAAGACATGTAGATCCTCAGCTCGTAATGTTGTAAAAAAGAAATGATTATATATTTCACCCAAAAACTTAATCGTGGATTTCTTATATTTCTTCATGTCTAGATATATCTATCAGAACCTTAAAACCAATATTATAGAAATTGTAGTTATTTAAAATATTATTAAGTTTTTTTGAAATGTGCAAAAATGTTTTTAAGACCTTTGATGGTTGTAAAAAGTGCTCAGTAGTCTTAGTATAAGTCGGCCTTCGTAACCTAATTTATAGGATAAAATTATTGTCTTCCTTAATAATTGTCGCTGAAAATAAGGCGAAAAATTTCATTTATTTATATATTCATATGATAACGCGATATGTTCACAGAGGTTATTAACAGTTTAAGCGATAAATTTTAACAAAACGTTAAAAATACTTTTCAATGAAAAAATGGTTTGAATCAGATATAATTTTTTTTTTTTTTTTTGTTAAGATTAATGTTTTTTAATATGCAATAAAAATAATACCCTTGGAATTTGGCATTCTTAGTTATAATAAGTGGCTATTTAGTAAGGACCTATTTAAGCGACCCTTATAAGTGTAAGGGGCCAAAGATGGAAGCATTAGTTTCTTATTTCAGATCTTTGTAATAATTTTATCTAAACATTATTCTATATAAAAATAATAAAGTCATTATAAAAATCAGGATTCAAAGTGCATGGTAAGATCATCGGCTTCAGCAACTATTAAAGTTTTTTATAATAAAGAGATCATTCTAGAAAATGTCAGGGTTGAAGAGTTTTAGATAAAGTGCACTTCCTTCGTTGAACGTTGAATTGTAAAAGACGGTCATTGTGAACTAAATTACACTTAATGTTTCTCAGATTACGCATAATAGCCTACATTAAGCTTTATGAATATGTGGCATCATCAAGGCTTTAATCGGAACATCTTTATAATATACTTCTAATAGAACTCATCATATCATCTTGTCATGTTTCGTTTCATCATGTTTGCGTTGTGTTGTAGCAGTAGCGACATTGATAGGAGATTATAAAAACAAACCAGTGGTAATAGGTGCAGACTTAATTACGTTAAATTTCTGGTTAAGAAAAATTTCATATTATTATTATATAAATATTTTTTAAGAAATCTTTTCCATCATTACTTGTACTAAAGTCAGAGAGTCAGGTAGAGCCGAAAAAAATGATTATATAGATACACATACATTTTTTATGTGTCTAAGTAAACCTCAAAACGTAAAGATATTCGATTTCGAAAATCGGATTGATTACAATAACTTCTTTAATCAGAAAGTCAAACAAACTAAAAACAAAACTATCAAAAACACAATCTTCGATATAATTCCAATAAATTGACTGCACAATTCATAACTAAAGGAACTGCATTCAAGTTACTTATGAAACAACAATCAAACGGCATTTATGATGGCTTATGACATTTTACCAAAGCTTTTGAATTCTATGTAATCCGTAAAATGTAGTCTGTGAGAAGCTTATCCAAGGTAAAATGATTAATGAATCGCATTCCTTCACAAGAGGACTTACTTAGAATAAACTACTCGATATCTGATGAAGATCTGAACACAAACAAATAAATCAATATTTATATAACGTACAGAATGTTTGAATTCTATGTGATCCGTAGAATGTAGTCTGCGAGAGGCTTATCCAAGGATATATTCAGGTAAAATGATTAATGAATCGCATTCCTTCACAAAAGGACTTACTTAGAATAAACTACTCGATATCTGATGAAGATCTGAACACAAACGAACAAATCAATATTTATATAAGTAATGCATGATATATTTATTGAATATGAAGAACACTGAAGTAAAGATCGCTAATTAAAATTGTATTGTAGTATTGTAAATAATTTGTTTAATCACAATAAGCCCAGTCAAGTTCTGGCATTCACCAATGTTACATGACGTGTAGTTCAAGGTAACCCGCTAATTAATAATATCGATACAATAACCAGGGCAACTAGAATAGATATTCTTATTTAACATTCGGTAATCTCATAATACAACAAGGATAATCTCTTACGTAAAGCAAACTAAAGGTATTATCTGGTTTAGTTCAGACACCTATACTAATGTATGGTTGCAATCATTACTTCAGTAAAATGCGTTTAAACATGAGAGAACCAACAAAGTGGGTAATATTTAACGTAACCTTTTCTTTAATAAACTGGACATTGTCAAGACCTTGGAGATAAATACTTGATTGTTTTTGTTGGTTCCTTATCGTAAAAAGCTGCAAAGCTAAAATTAATACATATAATATTTTATTTAATTGAATAATTAGCATGTTTATGTATATCTTAGTTAAAATTTTAGGGTTTCGTATAGATTTTTCTTTTTTTATAGTTAGTTTGTATGTTAGTTTAATCAATATTTTAAAAATTTTAATCAGAGGTTTGAATTTATTTCGAAATATAGTCTATGTTTACACGTCGAATTGTGGTTTAATTGGAACTTTTTATTTTTATTTGACATTGTAAAGCTACTAAAAATTGTATAATGTATTAAAATTTGTTATTTAGATGTATGTACTCAAAATGAAGAACATTTATCCAAGTCGTGTGAATGATATGAAGGAGTCTGAAGTAAACATTGATACATAGGGCGCGCCCGCAGACCTGGTCACTTTTATAGTAGTTGGAACAAATATTTTGATGATATACGATCAACAAACACTAAAAGCTGTGAGTGCCTTATTTATATTTCTTAAATAGATGTTTTATCCATCTCTCGAACATTACATGTCCGAGATCATCACAGATTTTAAATTCTTACCGACAAATTCCTAATAAAGATATTTTGTGTAACTCTATCAATGATCTTATAGAATGATATGATCATTGGTTTGACATACGAAAATATAAATATAAACAAATTTATAACCACAATAAAACATAATTTAAGTTGCGATCACGAGTCCGAATTGAGTGACAATTATTTTTAAACAGCATTGGTTTTATCCAAAATAGACTTGTACAATAAAGATTCGCTTATAAAAACCGAAAAAAAAAAAATAAGGAAGTAGTGGAAACAAATTACAAAAACAGTACTTACAGTTGAGTCCCATGTCGTGGTAGGTCAGTATGGCGGGCTTAGCACGGTCGCCACGGACGGCAACCATGATGTCACCGCGGTCAGTATGCACGCGCACCTCTTGGCAACCACCCTCGCTGAATCGTCGAGGAAATTGCAGCTGGATGCTCTTCAGCTCGATGTCATCCATGCTGTCTATTGGCAGCAGGCTGTGAGAAAATAGGGTAGCATAAACGCGTTTTACCTTTAGAATGTGTAAGCATTTTTTAATAATTATTAATTGCATTTTTAGATACATTTATATATGTTTCGTAAAATTAATTATGTCTATTAAACATTTTTTTTTTCATTGATATTGATATTTTCAATCGACCGTTTTTTGTTATGATTGTCAAGTCGGATATAACAAAAGGGTAACATATTATTTATAAAATATATATATCTCGCTTGATTAAAATAAAGGAATGGGGTAGACCCGCAACACGTTTGTTAGAAACTACTTGTTCGAAGTCGACGTCTTTAATATTGAAAACGATATTTTACTCAATTTGTTCCCAGTACACCCATTAAGGAGATTTACAACTATGTGTTTTAAAAGTATTCCTTCCCATTGGTCTCGACTAATGCCTCTTCATTCAACATTTTAAAATTTTCTTTAAGATTGGCAGAAAAAGTTAAAGTTATGTATGCTACTAGAGAAAAGAATTTGCAATAAAACCTCCCCGAAAAACGCTACTACGCAACGCAAAGAATTTTTAATAAACGTTCCATGTCTTTGGCAATATGGTTTATTAGTTTAAATGTAAGATTTCAAATACTATTTTTGGTCCATAACTTCCAAAATGGCGGCATTAACTATTATTAACTTCCTGATGAAAGAAGTCACTGTAGTCACTCCCACTTTTAAAATTGGATTTTTTTTTTGTATTTTTATCCTTTGAGGTGTAGTGAGCGATTTTAAAGAAAAATATATGTGTAAGTAACAAATATATTTGTTTGACATGATTATGCTATTGTCTTTGGTACGGTATCTGTCGTTACGAATTCATGTAACTTACAACTGATTAGTTTGCCAGCAAAATCAATCAAGCGGTTTACAAAACAATTTCGCAATCAGCTTTGTTGTAGTACCAACTGATGCGTTTTCAATGTGCGGAAGTGAGAAAAATTACTATGTAAATAATCCTTAAAAAAACTCTTTACATATTGCTAAAATTATATTTCGTGGAGGTAGTCTAGGAAACGGTTCTGAAAATATCATTTACTTTAGTGGTAGTTCTAAAGAAAAAAAAAAATTTTTTTTAAATTAATATGGAAAAAAAGTATAAACTTGTTTTAAAATTCCATTTTTTTATTACAATTCTAATTCTTTTCTATTCTATTAATATCATGTTTGTGTGTGTTTCAATTAGTCAATTATTTATAATTAGCTATGGTATCCGTCCATAGATTTTGACGCAAAAAAAAAATTATACTAGTAGGAAGTTATTGTGATAGGGTTCGCACCTATTACGGTTTGTTTAGATTATGTAAGAATAAAATGTGACTGAACAATGAAGAACAAAATGAAGAAAAGATATTGCTAAAGAAAAATAAATTGCAAAAATTTAGATTCATATGTAATAATTAGTTTTGATGTACCTGTAATACTTAGTTGTGATTCATTAATTCATCGGCAAAGGATACGTTTTCACAGGTTTGAAAACTGGAAAAACTGTTGCTTATGTTAAAAATAAACAGTTAAAGTAGTACAATAAGCTTCAAACGCGGCAACTTTTTCGTAAGTTCTTCGATGTCAGTTTTAAAAATGACAAGGATCTTTGTAAATGTACAAAAAAAAAAATTTAACTTTTTGAAATCATTTCGTGATACAAATGTCAATAAAAAATTTAATGACTGATTTTCTTAAATAATATTTACAATGTCGAATAATAACGTACAAAGTAGTCTAATCGTGTTGAAGTGATTAGTGCTAATACTAAACATGTAGGTTTATAGGTTATAGATACCTCGATAAATAGTACATATTGCTTGCGTTTAGTGTACGTCACTAGAGTATGAGAAGAATATAAAGCATTTTATGAGAAGAATATAAAATATTTTATGAGGTGTGCTATTCTATTAATAGTAATAAAAGTAGGTCTGTGATAGACTTGACCGCTATTTGTTAAATAGCTCCATCCTTTCTCAACCTGCGAAGTGCCGACTGTGTGCTCTGTCGTAACATAGCTATGAGAGTAATATTACAAATATAATAATAGTAATCTACAGTACTTATTGTGATATGTTTTAACGGATTGAATATAAAGGTTGTCTGGTTGATAGAAGCACGTCGCAGAAGAACGTGTCCAGAGTTGATGCAAGCCATTCTAACATATTGTTATGTCTGAAGGTGGTCGCCAATTAGAACAAGACTTGCCACCCATTACAGTTGTGTATTCATTTAGTTTTCATAGAGTATTCGAAGTCTTAATTATTTACATACTCTCATTTTTATTCAATTTTGCTAAATCATAGTGAGTAGCATGTGATCCTTCTTATCACTTGTGTGGAATCAATCTATTAGTATAATTATGTACGTCTACGTAAGTAGCAGACATTGGCAATAATGACTTGTGTATGATCACACTAATCATATAAGTATTAAGTACCGTGAGTAGCAGGCATTGGTTTATATCACTTGTATAGAGCCACTGTCTTCATATAAATATTGACTGCGATATGAGTAACAGACATTGGCCATAATGATTTGTGTATAATCACCTGTTCATATAAATATTGACTGTTCCGTAAGTAGCATGCAATGACTGCGATAGATAGAGTCACTTTACTAATATTAGTATTAATTGATTAAATATTACATGGGAAGTTTTCTTAAATTAAATTGTATCTGATATTCAGATTTAATAAAAACTAACATTAACATAAACAATAATTTATTTTACAATGATTTAAAAAAAAGGTTCAAATATTTAATCTCCCAATTTTATACAGTACCTATATCTGTGCATAAATAATTTGAATGAGTGATAAATAATTGCCCCGAATTTATTCGGAAATGCTCATGCAAATTCAGGTAGCATTGAGGCGAGTACAGCCGGATAATTACATATAATAGTTACGTAGATTCCGAAAGTCTTAATACAAAAAACATTTGTTCAGCTCCATCTTCAGTAAAATTTTAAAAGTTATTCAAAAAGTACACCATTCGTAAGCATCGCTCATTAAAACGTGTAATTACACTGAGTATCCAGGAAAGTAAATGCAATTTTAAAATAAGGTCGCATTATGAGCATCGAATGAATTCACAAGAGATGGCCGGGTTGCTCGGGAATCGACCGTCCGTGCTGGCACGCTGCCACGGAGGGGACTCGCTGCAATTTGTGAACCGACCTACTCCACGAAAGTTCAAACTCACTTCTCACAAACATCGAACCCTTGAAGTGACATACCACAGGTGCACCTACGGTCTCAAGAGGTACTGGAAGGTCACAGGCTAGTGTCAAATAGGTTCGAAAAAGAAGTATTTTTGTGTGTCTAGTTTTACAGAGGCACTTTAAAATTTACTTTTAAATAATTGTTTGTCCTAAAATAGATAAATTCGAAACTTTAGTTATATGTAAACAAATCGGGTTTAAAAGAAGTGTAATTCTTAAAACACAATAGAAATGCGTAGATGCATAAAACTAAAGGTAGTTGCAAGAAATCTTTGTTTCAATATGACCCCGTTTCAAATGCGATGAATCATGTTTCCAACTTGCCCCATATACACTGTTTATGATATTAACGCATATGTATTTTTACTAGAAACATCACTCGCGTGACGCAATGTGCCGCCTTCATTTTGCAACTCTTTAATTTAAAAGCACGAAGCACAGATTAAATAATTGTTACATGTTCTAATTGACAATATAAAAATAATTATATATGAAGATAAAGCAGAATTTATACAAGTGACATTAAACACATTAATTAGTACAATCGTACGCAACAATATATTCAAATAAAATGTCTACTTTTAATTAAGCTTGTCGCCGCTAGTCCCATGGCGCAGGGCTACAATCAGTTGATTAAGAAATAAAACTTCAAGACGCCGGCGATATCTCCCTCAAATAGGAAATTGCTCGGAGAACGGTCAAACGGCAGAACCGAAGCAATTAAACTACGTTATGAAGCTATTTCTGAACAATATGCAGACCTACGAGCGTGAAATATGGACTCTGTTTGAAGGACAGAAGTTTCTGCAGTATGTCATATCTTGTGCAAGTGAAATAGAATGGTAGAATTGTAGAATTGCTAAATTTATAAATAGATATTTATGAGGATTACACTTATAATAATTTAAGTCTAAATTATTGCCGAATTAAAGTTTTTTTGGATTTACGGGACAAGTTTTACATTTAAAGAAAATATTATTTATATTTTACAAAAAATCCTCCTACGCATGTAATTAAAAAATTGTTTTGTTGAGAAACTACATTCCGCCCACGGCTTCGTCGGCATTGTTGATAGAAAGTGCTCTACGTACTGTTCCAAGTTCCAAATTATCTATATCAAATTTTATCATAAAACTGATTAACTTAGTTGAAAAACATACATTTATTATATGTTTTAGTGACAGACAAAGATAAAAAAATGGACATATTGAAAGAAGTAACTTCAGTAAAGATTCATTGAAGATTATATCGAAACCGGTGTAATAGTTCAGTACTTATAGAAAATGCGTGGGTGAGTGCGAGGGTGGCGGTGGGTATCATTTAAACACACACGAACACCCGCCAGTATTTGATCTATCCGTGTGCAAAGTTTTAGATGATCGGTGCAGTAGTTTAGTGAAGCATAGCGAACAGACAAAGAAATTATCACTTTAATATATAGATAATAAATATATATAATCGGTAATATAAGTCTTAAATGCTCTTTATTCTAAAGATTTAATATGAAATATATAATATTAATGAAATCTATCTTTTGTGTGTTAGAAGTTTCAGCGAAATATGTACGATTTAGCTTGGGAGTTCTAAACTTTGTATAGCATTTAACAACTGCTTAGCAAAACTATTCGTCATCTACCTATACCTATTTAAACAATAACTTTCAAGTTGTGCCAAGTTTGAAGGTATATATGTCAAACTGTATACTAACATTTTGACAAAACTCTAGAACATTCTAAAGCAAGGCAGGTATACAATAGAACGTGATTACATTCAATAATTTATTGTAACCAAACCAAACAATTTACCAAATAATTGGTTTACAACTATTGGTAGAAATATAGAGAATATTAAATGATTTAAATATACCTAAAATGTCACCTTATAAAATTTAGATTTGTTTAATTACGTACTATTACAATTACAAGATTTTTTTGATATTTTATAGTAACACTTAATAAGCGGATATCTTCATCAACTTTATACACCTACTTCTATCCTTAATTACTTAGGGCGGCGCAATATTTTAATTCACCACACTGCGAAGAATTTGAAAAAAGGACAGGCGGCCTTCTTAATTTAAACTTTTTTTAAGTTGTTGGATCATCATCCACAAATCAAAGAAGCACCACTTCTTTAGCGTTCTCTTGCTACAGTTATAGTAATATTCTAAGTGTTAATTATTTCTTATCTCCAATTCAAGATTAAAACTTTTTTATTAAATTGACTTTTTTATATGTCTACTATTGAACGTAATATTATTGCTCTTATCTAAAACCCTATTGAAAATTATATTCAATGATCAATATTCAAATAATTTTACTATTGAGAATTTGTGTTTTTAGAAGAGGCACTCCTCTTGTAACACACTTATCTAGTAACACCTCAAAAAAATGTATCGCAGAAATTTGAGTACAACAATATTGTTTTACAGATGGTTTGGCACGAATATCGAAGATAAGATTACCTTACCTTATCACTATGTTTTTAAGTAATATAACAATGTAAGCAAGTAAGGGTCTGCAATAATTCCATAAGTAATACTTGCATTAATAAAATGCTTTTAAAAGTATACATGCTGCAAAGTGCAGGAAAGGATATTTTATAGAAAGATGAATTAGATTTTATACGAGTTCCTTACACGGAAAATGATCAGAAGTAAGAATGCACTGAAAACCATTGAAACGTCTTATAACGACAGCTTGGTAAATTGAAACCTCTTTTTTAAAGGAGATAAATCACCATGCTATTATAGATGATATTTTTTTTTTCTGCGTGATTCACCATTCTTAGTATTAGTATTGCGTCTGTTTCACTAATTCCATGATGGGACATCTGACATGACTTTACCACACGACCTAACTAACGACCTATCAGTTTGCTTGTCAATTGGACAATCCCGTAGGAGAGTAATCCGTTTCCACTGTACGTCTTTTATATTCAGGACAGTGACCTGATTCTTTTTAAATTTTTATTAGATGTTAGACAAAGAAAACATGAATGGAGAGTATAAATAATGCTCTATTGTCAAAGAGCTTCATGAATTTTTTAACTTTTACATAATTTTAATATTCATAGTCTCGGCTTCTCAATTATTTTCCATGTTGCATGTTTTACAGTTGAAATATTCTTACAATTAGTACCAACGATAAGTTTGTTGTCTAATTATAGACCCCAATGATGGTATTACCATAATCATCGGATACAGATGCTTCTGTAAGCCATAATTATGGCTCGAAACTTAATCAAAAACTTGCAGGGCATCCAAGTTTAATACGAATAGAGAAAACTGTAAATGAACTTGCGTCGTCAATCATACTCAAACCCCAGTTATTATCCAGAGAGAGATCAGCTGAGCTAACCATGTTAAAGCATATTTTGGTATTTTTTAAATTTACTCACATAAATTTCAATTGTGCAGGAATTAAAACCCACATGCTGTGCCTTTTATTAAACAATGTTAAGAGCTATTAAAGTTTGAATGATACTATCTCCTCAATTGAGAAATTGACGGTATTGGCTGGAAAAATCGCAAAAAAAAATCACAAAATAAAACACAAGTGCCAAATTACAATTTAGATAGCTATGTCAAGACAAGACGGCCCTTTTTTTTCAGAAATGAGCAAGGTCAGACTGTAACAGTACATTCTAATCGTTACACAGCAATGTTACGTAACTTTTTCGTTCCACAACTGCATAATTTTAACGCCTTCAACAAGATATCGCGAAGCGCTAGTCCAATACATTCAAAATCAGTAGTTATTGTTAATAAAATGTTTATTAAAAAAAATATGTCACGACGAGTGGACATTTTAGAAACCTAGGAGCCTTCCTAGAAACCCAGATATCAGTCCACTTGAGTTTTTAATGTGGGAATACCTCAAGAGCCTCGTTTAAACAAATAAACTGATTATATCCACTTTGACACAAGTTATGTGAAAGTCAGTTCTCACGAATTTGAAGTTTAGATTAAAGGAGTATTTTCATCTAGATGGCTCATCTCAGTGATTTAATAAGAAAAATATCCATTTCCCATCTTAAAAATATAAATTATCTTTTATAGGCTCCATAGATTTTTTCTATATTTTTTTAAATAACACGTATCTTAGTATCTAACGCTTTTCTTAAATATATTCGATTTTTAGCAGCTTTAATTTTTTGCTATTTTCAATTATTTAATAAGTAAAAAGTGTAGATATTCTATCTCAATACATTAACGAAAAAAAATTTTTTTTATATGGCCTAAAAATAGATAGTCTTGTTTATTTCATTGACAATTAACTTTTATTTATTATTTATTTTTGTACATATTACTTCCAAAGTTAATCATCTTAAGTGTCAAGAAAATATTATTAAGAGACAATCATACAATTTGGTTCAAAATAAATTTAATTTTAAAGACATCTGAAAAAAAATTACACTATAGATTTTTTTTCATTAAAAAATTCAGTGTCCACAGAAACATATTTTTTTTTATTCATAAAAACTTATTGAGACATTTTTAATTTTATCATAAAGTATAGTTTAAATCAGTAAATTCAAAAACGAAAGAAAAAGTACATTTGTATAAGATGATTGCTAAGAGTCTGAAAGTTTCTATAAAAAACTAAATAGTGTATGAGAAGCAGAATAAAATTTGCAAATAAGATCATAAGCATTTTAATGAATAAAATATACATAATTACATTGAAAAAAATCTACAATAATAATAAAAATAAATAAAAATGAGTAATATAATAAATACCTCAGCAAAGCGGTCTCCTCAGAGTTGGCAGGCATCTTCATTAGGATGTTTCTTGGCTCAGTTATCCGGCCCCGCTTTCTGAAAGGGTTGTTACTGATGATATGTTATGTTATATAAAAAAAGGTGTCAAAAAAATATATTAGTTAACAAAACAGGCAAAAAAAAGTACAGTGCAAATAATTACTTACTTTGATAACATCTTGTGAGATGCAGTACGGTTGAAAAGCGGTTCTAATTGCCTCCTAAATTCCATGCTTTTAACTTTTTTTTTTACAAACAATTTTTGAAATTTCTCCTCTAGGGATGTGTAAGAACCACCTTTCAGCCAATTCCAATCCATATTTAGTGTCAATCAAGAAAAAAAACTAGAATGTTTTTACAGGCATGCAATTAAAACAAATAAGAAAGAAATAAACAAAGCACATGTCATGATAAAGTTTAAAAATCCCTCCACAGTTAGTTACGTGAACATTAATTTCGCGGTGCAAGTTAAATGCAGATATATAAATGACAAAAACTTTTTTAATACTTTTTATAGGACTTACCCTAACTTCGCAACTACTTGGCAATGAATTTTATTTTTTTTATAAGACTGCAAGGGAGAAAAATATCCTCACGGCGCACTATTCAGCTCGACACTAAGTAATGACTTCGACTACTGCACTGTCTGCCAACGTTGTGTCAAAGAATTCCTCACTTCATGGAGGCTCGGGCAAGTTGTAGCTCACTTCTCGACGTATTAAAGACGCATGCGCGTACAAATACGTCAATTATTCAATTTAAATCGTGAAAGTTTAACATTAACTTTTTAGACAAAGTATAAAATATCAGAGATGATTATTTGATTGTATTGGGAAACATCATTTACCAACTAGAGTTGTAGAAACAAAATTTGACGATACTCTAGATTACCTACGAAACTAGGTTAATATATCTAATTGTTTAATTAACAAATTATTATAAATGGTATAACATTAAATGTAATAAATTAACAATAACAATAACAAATAGGCAGTCAACTTGACAAAACTGAAAATAAGTTTTTTAATAAGGTATTTCACGGCTCTGATGTCGAGACTTTTTAGCCACTCGCAGATTTAAGTTAATGTAAAAATAACTTTTTAAAACGTGTCTTATGAAAGTTTTGAGTTTTTTTTTAGTTTACCATATCTTAATTTCGTAAATTATTTAAGTTTTTAATTACTTTATAAAATAAGATAAAAGAAAGTACTTTTTTATAATTATCTTGTTTCGTACATATTTAATTTACAATTTTTCTTATAATTCACAACCAAAATTAAATTTATTAAGGGTCTTTACGGTACTTTAAGGTGGTATTTTGGTTACATAAAAAAAACTTTATTAGTAAATTATTAAATTAATCATTAATTATTGTTTTAATCTAATTATAAATTTATCATACAGCGCCATCTTGATTCGTATATCATTTTTATTTACCTAAGGTACTAAACCAAATTAGCAAAAGGCGACGAAAAGAGTAAGATATTTTGTAATAGTGTCAAGAGATGGCGTTTATGTAAATATAGTACAACGTAAGAATTTAGTTTCAATTTTGAATAAATTAATAATTGCTATTGAAATTTTATAGCATATGATGACATAGTTATTATATTTTAAGATATAATAATTAATACATATTTTAATCCATGCACAGTGCCTGGTTTTCACACTTGATCTTCCAAAAACAGAATATCACGTAAACAGGTCACGCGTGCATACCTACTGCATCTGGAGACAGATTCAATTGCAATGAGTGCAAGTCTATGTTTGGACAGGGATCATATTTTAAAATCAAGTTAAAATTCTGAAATAAGATTATTAAACCATATATATATATATATATTAATTAATTTTCACCCACCTTATCCAAGTTATTTAATCCTACTACAAGTTTTTCCTCATTATTGCTCATTTTACTCATACATTTTTTTGTCATTACTTTTACTTATAAATACTTTTTTTTATAAGTGTATTGCGAATGTCGTACAAGCAAATTGTGACTCAATGAACATGTAACTACTAATAGTTTCATTACTACCTATGTCTCTCTTATAAATCTACCTATTGTTTCAATGATATGAATGTAACGAAAAAATGTAGGCCATTTTACATCATAATAATAAATAAAATTATAAGTAGGTACTTTTTTAAGTGCAGACATGGATGCATTACTTAAACCTTTATTCTGTCATCTATTACACAACACATATTGAATAACCAACATTATAATAAAGTTAAATTAAAATTTTAAAATATAGAAGTAAAATTGCATAATTTCTTTAATTGTTTGATTTATAATGTTTGTCTATTTTCTGTTACTTTAATCCCGTATGTAACAGTTTGGTATTGCTTATAATATATTTTTAAATACCAGGCGCACATAAAGGCTCCGTGGTGGGGGGAGTAATAAAAGTAATTTTATTTGGATCACAGTTATGAAGTATCGATATTTGTCACAGTTGCAGTTTTATTTTAGAACTCTATAAAATTTTGCTAGAAGATATTTTTTTTTAGCATTGAATCAACACCAGTAATCATTTATAACTTAGTGGTGGACACTATCTCTTCGTACTTTAAACACGATTTGTGTAAAGGAAGTTTGAAAATCATTTCATAAGTTATGTCAGTCATAACGTGACCGAATTCTAATATTTAACTAATTACATTCACAATATTTTAGTCACTTTTAAAGTCTTGCTAATTGCCGTGACAACGCCGGCAGACGCTGGACTGGATAGTGGATGGTTGATCCGAGACAAGGCCGAAGAACAATGACTTTTCACAGTTAATTTTATAGCCGTAACAAAAAAAATATACTTTTTATAAGGTGTTTGGCCTTATCAGGTACTAATGTAGGAGCTCTTTAAAAAAAAAAAAACATTTCATAACAATCTGAAAATACCGACGAAGGAAGTGGAGTGGAGTGATCCACGCTGTAATCGCTCGTGTTATTAATTTCCTTGGAAATAGCACTATTGAAGAGCGCTACGTTCCCAGGTGTTAGGGATGGTTTTGCCGGTGGAACCATAAAATATCCTACGCGAGGTCAAAGGATCAAGCCGTTCACAGAGTAAGTTGTAATTGACAGTCCGAATGGCTACATGCGGTCAAATGGTAGAAGGGTAGTGGGTAATTCGGTGCCCAGAGAACAGTACTACATATGTGGTCTAACAAATGCTTTATATGGAGCTAGCTGCCAGCCCTTCACGAAGTACTGCCGCTCTATTGATTAATCTCAAAACCTCGAGGCTAACTTGGCTTTGCTCTCCACACGACCGCGACATTGATCATAATTGGAAATGTCATAGCCTAGCATTTTGAAACTTGGCGTAGAACTTAAAGTAACGTCTTCGAAGATTATCTGGTTTTTAGTGGCCAGTGACGGTTGAATGGTTTCTGGGCATTAAATTGATTGAGATTACATTTACGAAGCATCCCTAAAGAATTTTTAAAATTAGACATATTTCCCTCATTGCTTTATAATGTAAAAGCTTTAGTAAATAAAAAAAAGGGTTAAAAGTTTGTTGAGGTTTTACATGAAAGATGTATGAAGATACTAATGTTCAAATCATCTTCTGAAATATTGCAAAACATTTTGCAGTACAAGAGTAAGAAGCTGTCTTACTAAAATGTAATAGAACATGAATATTTACTAATGTTGTCTGTCTGCTCTGATAGGAGCGACACAGGAGAGAATCGCGGACTTGCTGTTGCATTTAAATGATTGTTTTCAAAAGACTATAAATGTATTTGAATGTATAATTTAGTAGTGGTAAGTTGCCAATATTACCATTGCTCAGAGCTGTTGATATTAATACTATTAATAATAATTTAATTCATATTTTAATTACTTAAATACGCCTCGAGATTTTAATTCTTGTCTTATAAAATCGTTAAAACTAATATACGTAACACCTTTTTTTCATAATACTCGACATCGACTCGTGTTATTAAGCTTGAATATCAAAGTATTTTCCTCAAGCATCAATATGTATCTTAGGTTTTATTTATATTTATTGATATTTATCAGAAAAAAATGTATTTTGTTATCGCGAGTTAGTCAAGTCATGTAATAAAAATGAGTATTAAAAACAGAAACTTATCGATTGTCTCATTATTTATACAATTGATTATCTGAAAAAGAATACCTAAGTACTATTAAGTTGTGATTTATAAAATTATTATCATTTATATTTACAAGAATTATTACAAGACACAATTTAACAACATAAAACAGACAGATATGAGTATATCGTCAAATTGAAAGTACCCGGTTGTTAGTTTATTAGACACTTACGTTCCTACGCAGATAACCGACGACATTGATTCGTCGGAGGGGTCACACGCTCGTCTCCCGGTCCCAGGAGTGGTGTGACCCATGGCCAGGTTCATGTTCACTTCATCGTTTACAAAACCGTAATTATCCATATTAATATAGCACAAGTTCTTTGAGATGTAACGACTGTACTGAAACACAGATGACTGATGTCTCATAGTTTCGATGACCCGAGCCAGCGACGAATGATTGTTAGTTATTCAGCATTTCGCAGTCGACTGATGGTCGCACCACATCCAATCCGTTTACTAAGTCAGCTATTGTATAGGCAATTAAGCGAATTATTGATGCTATATTGACATACTTAGTGGGAATACGCCTTTTATAATTTTTTATATAACTTATCTCACTATTGGTTCTAAATAAATTCACATTATTTTGGAACAATTTAAAGGTAATTTAATTTTATAAACCTAGTATTTTCAATTATTTATGTATTAGAACAGAATCAGAATGACTTTAAATAAAATATACATATTATTTCATATGAGAACTTTGTTTCAAAGAGATATATATTAACATATTTCATAACATGTTGAAAATATCTTTATTATATATATTGCAATTACTTTATACATAGACCTAGACTTAAACAAATTAAAACTGAGATTAAATTGTTATCGATGACATTCAGATTTGCTTATTATTAATATAATAAACAAATATAAGTACCTATA
Source organism: Mechanitis mazaeus (assembly GCA_959347395.1). NCBI lineage: Eukaryota > Metazoa > Arthropoda > Insecta > Lepidoptera > Nymphalidae > Mechanitis > Mechanitis mazaeus. The sequence continues at coordinate 9,693,528 of OY365748.1, read as the reverse complement.
GTTGTATCGGGCACCTCTTCTTTATGTACGTATGATTTATTAAATATCATAGCACCAAAGCTTTCTTTTTAACTCTCGTCAAAATTATTATATATAATTTATAGTAATGTTTTATCAATTCTACATATCCCTATACACGGAGGAAACATCACCAAATCTTAATTGTCAGGACACTAGTAACATTTCACAGTACACAGTACATACTATGTTCAGTACATAGTCCATCATAATGGTCGCTTTTGTGGGCAGTAAATGGAGCAAGGACCACCCGCTTAAACATCAAATAAAATCTTATTGTGTAATGTTATTCACCTGACTGTTCCTAGGAACGAACGGGCTTACTGATTCTTCTTCAGATTTAAACAAATAATTTAACATTTAATTGTATGTTATACGATTATTATTAATGTGTTCGAGAAGGTCTTATCAGTGATTATGTTATTTTACTATATATTTTGCCGTTATCTCTAGAATTAGAGTTGTGGATTCACACACACTGTAAATTAATCGTAGTATATAATCTATATAGAGTTTTTAATCTTAATTAACCCCGAAATAATTTTAGGAATATATTGGCAAATTCACGGGTCCTCCGTTCAATAATATAAATAAGCATAAATAATGCATTATTTTCTTTATATCTTGTGGTTTATTAAATAGATTATAAAAATAATAAATATATATATTTTTATCATAAATGTTAGATTCTTCATATTTTCCCGATCATTTCAAATTAGGGGCCCCTTTCGGCTGGGGGCCTGTGGCATTTTGTAGTCTTGACACCCTATTGTTAAACTTACATATGTCTTACAATACTTGCTCATTTCTAGTATATGTTCACACACTGCCGACATTTACATCTATTAACAATAATATTCCGTAGGTTTATATATAATATCTATTTTTCGTTTGACCAATAAATATTGTACGACAAATTATTATATTATATACATCTTTTTTTAATGATAATAATAGATTGGTCTTGAGGTAACTACCGGTGTTAGGGGGCGTAATCAAACGTGTTAGGTACACAGCGTTCGTTCGTGCAGTTAGTACGGAAACAAGGTGCTCGCAGCGACCAATTAAATACATTTCAGCACAGGATGAAACATATCATGTTCGCTGCGAACGTTATATTACATCCCGTAACGTCAGTCAGTATTCACCTTAAAGGAGAATCGTCATTATTATAAATACTTCAAGATGCTGTCGATCTCCAGGTATGAATATACTAGAGTATACCTAGAGGTTTCAACCTTTTTTTGTAAAGCCGAATTCAATGGAATTTTAATTAATGACAAGAAATTTGGAATATAGATTGGTCGTAACTATTGAAAATAATTGACGAGAGGAGCATACAGATCCGTCTTGACTTACATTTAATTAAAATACAATTATTAATAATTTGCAATTCATTTATATGCATTTGTTACAAAAATATAAAAAGGATATTGAGATGATACTGAAACTTTAAAAGGATATTGAAAATACATCCTGAGGGGAAAAATGGCATAAGTTTTCTTTTGATAAGCTTTTAATCTTATAATATGATCCGTCACGAACTGTAGCGAAACACGGTTCACTATTAATGACGTACCTACGTACGACGACGTACGGACTCAAGTTGGATGGTGCATATGCTGTTGAAAGGTAAGGTAAAAACCAATGAGAACGAACGAATGAAACGAAGAACGAACCAAAGAGAATGAAACGAATTTTTTTTAATGATAAACGACCTCATTAGATATAAAAAGTTTCGAAACATAACCTGGTCATAAATGATCTTATTTAGATATTTATAGAATAATCAAAGCAATAAAATGTCTATTTCTTGCTTTGTTCTTTATCTACAAAAGTACCAAAAAAAGTCTAACCTATAATTTAAATAACAATATACCCATAAGAGTGTTTCAAATAAGACTATTTTTACAAGCATCTTGGACTAAAAATCTTGTCTTTACTGATGAAATAAAAAAATATTAATGTATTGTGTAAAATATTTTTTTATTAAGAGAAGGTTAAATTATGGTATAAACAAATAACGTGTAATTATTCAAGCGATTATCAGAATTAGATATTAAAAAAGTTATTTTCCTAACATTTCTTTATATTATTGATTTCAAAATAGATTCTCATTGAATAAACGTAACAATTGAACTAATAATATATATATATTTTTTAATTTGATTTTCATTGCTCGTATTACAAAAAATAAAATGAAAAATCTTTATATAAGGGTATGTAATAGACCCGCGCACCAAAATGTTCGGGCAATGCTTGGTAAAGAAATAGAAATCGAGCTCTTTTTAAAAACAAGTCGAATTCATATAACGTTTGTTTCCTAAGAGAGCTTTCAATTAAAAGTTGTGAAATATTGTTTTATTCTGAAGTTGTGAAATATTGTTTTATTAAACAGAAGGTGACGCACGAATTCGCTGAAGCCCCAGTCGTGAAACCGAACTATTGTAAAGAATTCTATATTGTTGAGTTTTTTATTAAAATGATTTAGTAAGCATATTTTTTCGCAATATTTTCTTTAGTGATACCGATATTGGCCCCCCCGTTGGTGACATCCCCACAACCCAGACCCCGAATTAAGACCCTGAATGGCTTCGAAATTAATGGGACAAATTCCGATTTACAGGCAGATAATTAAAAAGACGGGAATATTAAAAGACATGTACGTTGAGTTTCAACTCTTCTCAGATTTGTGGCAATAACTGTCTGGTGGTAGCTTTGATAATAAATAAGATGTTTTGGTTCGTATTTTGGAAAAAGATTTTGATTTTGAATATTTTCTCAATATTATTATGTAATAATGTTTTTTTTTTGTAGGAACACAAAGTTATCTGAGTTATTAAATAAAAAAAATAAGTAGTTTATAATATTTCAGGTGATTTTAATTATATTCACTGAATTATTAATAAGATTTCGGATTTGTAATGTTCTGGCCTGTGAACAAATTTTAATTAACGGTGAATATTGCCGAATATGTTAAGTGAAGGAGAACTGCTATTGAATTACGTTTTACTGTAGTCTGGGATAGTACTACTGATATAAGTAATATTATAGTAACAAAAGAGGTTCTGTGGATTTCACAACCTGAGCTATAGAGTAGAAATTCTCAGAACTTAAGAAAAGCAAGCGTTCATATCGAATTAATTGTGATGGTTCTAATTGTTCGCTAATTGTTTACGAAGTATAGACGTTAATGATACAGTGATCACAATAGAGGAATACCCGTCAGAGCTTGTTGTGTCTCTCAGTTGAGCGGGTTTTGGAAACCTAGCTTTAGCTTATTGGAGAGTATCTCTATAGGGTGGTTAATTTGTTAAGTATGGTATCAAAACAAAAGACATGTACGCTGATTTTCAACTCTTAGATTTGTGGCAATAACTATCTGAGTTGGTTGTAGCTTTGATAACTACGTCCACACAAGCGGGGTTAGCCACGCGACGCAGTCGAGCGCATGAATATCTAGAATTAAATATTGATATTTATTTATGGATAAAAATTATGATTTGATGTCAATACTTATATTAAGCAAATTTTTAATTGCAAATAATATTAATCGAAAACGATAGAGAGAAATGGGAGAATAAACGAAAAAAAATAGTTAAAAAAAAATCGGTCAATAAAAAATCTCACACACGACTGAGGTGAAAGCACGTGAGACGCCTCTGAAGTAGTGTAGTAGGAATGGCCGCGCGCGCGAAACAAAAAAGTTCTATATGTTAACTATAAGGGATATATTTTATCAATTATCTCGAAAACTACAATTACGATTCGGCTGATTTTCAATCCAGAATGAGTTTTGCTCATTATGCGCATGTGTGCAAAATTTCGTGCGTGTATCTCGTAAATTGAAGGAGGAGTAGGGTAACAAAGAGTTGAAAATTTGAGTAGTAAAGAGCTTCGCTTCGCTCAGCTACGATAAGATGTTTTGGTTCTTACTTTTGATAAAGATTTTGATTTTGAATATTTTGTCAATATTATTATTTAATAATGATTTTTTTTAGCAACACAAAATTATCTGAGTTATTAAATGAATATTTAAAAATATATTTGCTCTGTTTGACAGTATTTCGCCTTCGTTTTTTGCATCAAATAAAATGTATATGTGGATTTACTGTTTTCATGTCAATGCAGTGTGGCAGCGCTTTACTCTAAAAATCTCATTTCTTTTATGAAAATATTAATTTAACTCGTGCGTTTTGTTATAAGACATGACAGCCTTCAATCTTTAGAAATTTTAATTTGCTTTACTTAATTCTTATAAGTATTTTATTTTACGGTTTACTAATATTATTAAAGAAATATGAATAAGCCGACTGTGAGATCTATCTGCTCTGATTTTAAAATAAATAAGTCAAAGATATCCCAGACTGAAAATATTTTATTAAATAAAAATACGGTTGCCAATATTTATCGAAATAAAGGCTTTGTTTATTAGAATTTCTTCCACTACCTACTTATTTTAGGTAAACCGTGGCACAAGGAAAGATACTTAAAGAAAGGAAAGAATGGGAGTTCGACTTTGTTTTCGTACTGAAAAACATTTATTGTCAGATTTAAATTAAATAAAAACATCAATTAAATGTCACGATAATTTGGGATGATCTATTTTAAAAGTTAATTAGGAATACTAAAATCTTGTATCGTTATAAAACAAAAATAATAGTGTAGCATGAAATTTTAATTAGTAATATTCATAGAAATTATTCATCGTAGTGTTTTAATCAGGATCATTTACAAAGCAAGTCTTCTATCCGTGTTGTACCAATCTTCATACATCTATCCTGGTTTTACCAGTCTTTATCCTGGTTGTACCCCACATTCTGATCTAAATTTAAACAGAGTAATAAACGCTATAAATGCAAGGTTGTATTTTCTTAAAATGTGCCTTATTGATAATCGAGTTACACGAGTGAGCCGTGACAGGTGTCGTCCGAGACGTGACGGGAGCGACACGATCTCGCTTTTAAATGAGCTTCGAAATAACAAAATATAATATACGACATTTGTATACGTTATTATATTAGCCATAATGAATATTTTTGTTTATTTTTCTAGCTGTTATGATGTGAGAGTTTGCGTTCAAAATATTTATAATTTGATTTTTGAGTCTTAAAATTAGAAAATGTTTATTAAACTAATTTATTATTAAGATTATTTAGAAGTAAGAGTAGAAAAGTATTTCATATGTCATAGAGTGGGTAAGACCGCCAGACGCAGCATTACAACAATATTTCACCGTAACATATTCAGTAAATAGAGGGCAAAGAGAAAAGTTTATGAAACAAATTTATGAAATGGATCAAATGGCTCGGAGGCCCGAATAAAGAACCATTTAGTAATTCCTCCATTTCATAGAAGGTAGCGGAGCCTGAAAAAGTTAGGTTTCACCTCTTGTTTTAATATAAACTCGTTATCTTCCATTTACTTATAAGAAATGTAAATACAATATTTATGTTTCAAAGAATTTGGAATTTTGGGACAAGGCCAAGGCATACATATTTAAAAACTATAATAAGAACAACTTGTCTTATTTCTTAAAAAAAAAATCACTTATATAAGTTTAAATTTAATTGCTTATTTTACAGAATTATTATGTAAGATAATATATATTATATATTAGTACCGCCATGCTCTCATCACTGGACCACAGGACAGCATCGCGCGCGGTCTTCCAAGCGAACTTGTATCACTTTGCCGTGGATCTACGGAACCCTCACCGAGGGAAACAACCTATTGCTCTTCACTTGATCAGGGATTCTGTCTAAATCCACGTTTTATTTCGCTACACGGGATCATATTGCCGTTACATATTTTACAACTCCTGCGCACGTCCGCGGCTTTTACAGCTTTAATAGTCAGTTATAATGCAAACCAAAGTGTTATACGTGTCAGAGTGGACAGGGATCGAACCAATGCACACACACACACACCCACACACACAAACATACACACCCACCCACACTTTGTTTTTGGCGGGTTATATACAATTAAAAAGTTTAAGACAGTAAGATCTATTTAAAATAACGTAATTAATATTAAGGACTTATAAAATCTAAACAAATTATAGTAACCGGTTTTTCTTCTGTAACAAAACTTTTAAGTTGATCGTGCGACGAACATTTTTCAAGAGACACCAGCTGCTCACAATGTCTTGATTTTTACAATCTCCAGAAGTTTCCATAACGCAGGTACCAAGTTTACCTATAACGTATAATTTATCTAAAATATATTAAGACATTATTTTTTTACTATACAATAATAATTTCTCAAGACCCTCTTGTTGAATATAAATATAAATCTATGTATTATGAAGGTGAATGAATGCAAAGCAAAACGTAAGTATATTTTGTACGTTTAATAATTATATACCTTCATATACTTATTTTTATACAAGTTCAAATTAAAAATAAATAAAAGAATAATATAAAAAATAAAAAAAAAATACTAAGATTAAAATGAAATGTTCATTTTGCTTAAATAATTATACAAAAGATTGCGGAAACAGTGGCTCAAGGAAAGGAACTCGTATATTATCTTCAAAAATATCTAGTGTGTTAAATTGTGAACTAATTAGTTCCCATATGTATTGTTTTAGTTTCTACAGTCTGTGAGGCGAATAGCGTATTGTCGTGAATTGACTAAGCACCCCATTGATTGTCTCATCTGACACGGTTCAATGTTTCATCTTCACAAGACAATAATTATATATTATATACCACTATAATATAATATTATTCAGGGAAGAAGTTCTACCTTAATAAATATTTACATTGAATATCATATATATATTGAAATGAAATGAAAATGTATTGAAAAGAGGTTTTAAAATCAGGGAACCAGTTCAGTCCGTATAATAAAAGATTTACATTTAATATCTTATATATATTAAAATGAAATGAAAATATTTTATTGAAAATAGGTATTAAAATAAAGATTTTTAAATATTTTTATAGCTTAAACTAATAAATGGATTATTACTTGTTTTTTGGTAATTTATTATAGAAATCGAGTCGAAGGGTTCTATTTTTTAATTTACTATTTTAGATATCTTTATTACTTTATTCTGTTCATAATGTAGTGATGTTGTTTATAAATAAATAAAATATGATAAATAGTAGTATAAGAGTCGATGCATCGATTATTAACATTTAATAAAAGAGCTTTAGTTGAGTTTCGGCTTTCTCTTGCAGTTTACTCGTGAACGGGTGCTGCTTGCGGTGATTGGTTGTCTTGCCCTTGCAGGACGAATTTACAATATTAATTATAAACTCAAACTTAAATCATTAGACCTCAATATTCAATTGATTGCTATGGTTCTAATTGTGCGCAAACTGTTATAATTATTAAGGTTTGTGAAGCAGTGAACCATCAATCAATCAATCTTTCAATCAAATAATCAACCAATCAATAATAATAAAAAATCTTCTTGAACTTGTAATGATAAATAAAATGATAAATGTATGTATGTCTCGTGGCCCTGTCCGAGTTGCCGATAGACAGTCCAGCAAACCTGATTTATAATAGAGATCTAACTCAGGGTTTCCGTAACTAATGCCATTATGTAATTATAGGCTTTTACTTGGGTGTCGAATCCTGAATATTTTTATTAAGAATGTTCCATACATTTTTTATGGTTTTAATTTTATACTTCACAAAGAAGTTTTCTTATTTTATATTAGCTGTTGAATACTTCTCTAAACTTAAATTAAACATTGATTATCTAATAAATATTTAAATCCTTTTCTTGAGTTATCAATGTCAATTAGAAAGATTATGAGAAAGACCGAGTTCATTTGTTTGCTGAAGCTGAATTTTCGAAGTACAGGATGTATCCTGTAGTCGAACATTAGAATACAAATTCTCAGGAAATAGTAATACTGCTAAAACTATCTTTAATCCTGTTCGTAAAGTATCTAATGAGCACACATCCCACACGCCATGAGATTGGTGACACGCTTTCGGTAATACAATTTAAAGTTCGTAACAAAAGAGTTTTAAACAGTGAACTTACAAAATTAAATAACTCTATTTCTCTACTTTAGTACCACTTTTTGAGTGAATATTTTCTTTTTATAATTTGTGTTAGCACTCAAATAAAGTAAACGATATGCGAAAAAATATTGAAACCGTCGGCATTCAGCTTCTCAATTTACTAGAAAATCCCTAAAACCCTCCGAATTTAACCTATACCTTACATATATATTTAAATTATTTATTCTATTGGATGATAGTAAACCTTTTTACGACAAAAACTTATTATAAATTATTTAAAATTATTATTAAACTTTATCTTTCTGTTAAATTTAACTTTATCAAAACGAAATTATATTTTGATTGAACTGTATGTTTTTATAACAATATATAAATTATATGTCAATCTTGCTTAAAAATATAATCTTATATATATATTTTTTTTCATATAAAAAATATTGTCTTGGTGAGATGTTACTTACATATACAGTGTCGAGAACTTTATTGTAGAGATAAAAGTCATGAATATTTTTGATTGATTTTATTTCATACTGTTCCGACAACGCTTGACACAGTTATATGGTTGTTGCTGATTTTAACTTCATTTACATGGTAATAATTATATTTATTGCCAAAACAATCTTTTTAATAGTAAAACAATTCAAAATGGTATCGTATCAGTATTACAAGAGATAACTCCTCACATATAAACTTACAAACCGTATGGTAGTATATATATCCTCTTAATTTAATTATCAAAATGTATCATCATTTGTATTTTGTTTTATAAATCAAGACTACTCCACTAATTGTCTACGACTAAACTTACTCTCCGCAACACGAAACAAAATAAACAAAACACTTCAAAACGAAAACGAAATAATTGTTATATTTATAAATAAGAAAGGCTTCTTAAAAAATATTCAAAAGATAAAGATACTGAATCTTTAAATATATTTAAATATTTAAATCATATGCATATAATTTTCCAGCATTAATTTATGTCAGCTGCAGCGTCCATGTCATCGCAAAGTAAGCTAAAGTGTTGGCTCAAAGCTAAATTGTGAGCACCCTTCACTGAAACAATTATCCTCCCCGACTATCATCCAAGTTTTGCAATCAGCAACAATTATGAACTATGAATAATTAATATAGTAGTTTAGGGAAACGTCCGAGGACACGATTTTATTTAATGGATATTAGAATGCTCCTACAAAATAATAATAGCAAACATGGAGATTGAAGATGCATCATGGGTCAGTTAGAATAAATTCGTGGATAACAAAACAAAAAATTGTTGGTGGTGTGATCAGAACTAGACTTTCAGAATAATAAAAATTAATATTCAAATCATTTAAAATTTAAGATTTGAAGTCTAATTTTCCGTTTTGATAACTGACTACAAAGATTATATTAGAAAGAAAACGAATATATTATACTATCTTTGCCCAAAGGTTTCACAAGCATATAATGCTACCTCTACAGCCTTCCTCGTTAACCTGCCTATTATAGTCAAAAATATTTTTTCAAATCCATCCCGTAGCTTAGAAGACTAGCGCGTTTAAACAAACTTTTACGCTTTATAATATTAGTACAGATTCAAACTCAATTCAGTGTTGTGAAAGAAAACAAGACCACTTTAAAATGACGTATTGGAAGAATAGCACGGAGTCAATATATGAGTAGTTCATAAAACAATAGCCTCAATACACAATGGTACTAGTCGCCAGCGTCTCCGAGACAGTCGTGCCTTCAGCCTGATATTATATTTATTTGAACAACTCAACCCACTTATCAAAATTTTTGTGTTTTTTATTACGTATATGAAGTTTGGGACATTCACACAGCAAGACAAATTTTCTTATGTATTCTAAGACGTCGAGTCGTTCCAATATTTATTTTATTTTCCGAACTATATCTCACTCTTATATAACGCAACTGTATTTTAGCAGACAAACAAACTTGAGATTTAATAAGTATACCTATAATTAAATATGTCTTTGTAGAATTGTTAATTAAAACGAAACAATGACAAAACACTGAAACTTTGAATAAGTTAAACTTAACTGATTTAACAATGTTTTGAAGTAATAATGAGACATGTACTCGGTCTTGCGACATTTCTATGAAGAGGTAATTTAAAATATGAAGTGTGCTAAGTAGATTTATATCTAAGTTCAAGCGAAGCGTTTCCCATTCCTATGAAACGTTCGGTTTTGTTGAAGTAGAATCAAGAAGTTCTCCACTGTTTTGTGATACTTTTATTATTATTTTATTATAATAAAATAAAAAATAAGTATTACATACATACATGAACAAATTTATACTTATGTATGAACAGTATAGTATCTTATAACTAATCGGGATTTTGTCTAATGGTAGAATAGTTTAGTCCACTTTGTAGACAGTTTGAATGTTGTTGGTTTTACCTTTCTAAATATTAATTATACAAAATTTAATTTAAATGCACAATATAATATTTGTTTCAAAAAGCTTAAATAACGTTTCTATTCCATCCAAGTTTATTTAAAACTTTTCATCAAACGAAGGCATTCATTAATGCTTTCTAACGAGTAAGCGTTAGAGGAGTATAGGTTAAATACAACTAAATAAACCAATAAACGTTTTGATATCAATATGGATGTCGACTTACTAGAAAGTTAACTTAATATTCGACTCACCAATTAGAATGTTTATCGACATTCATAATATATAATTTGGTGGGTCGAGTTTAGCCTCTTCATGGCTCATAACTCTTTAATTGTTTGCTGAGGTTAATCATTCTTTTAAAGATCTCATGCTGTACTTTCCCAAATGCTTTCTAATATGAACTCGTGAGTGCCGCGCGATATGGCGTCCGGGGGCGCGGCTCCAGAGTTCTTTAGCACATACGTGTACTCATTTAAAATAAACGCAAAACTCTTTAAGAACATATCGTAATCAATTAATTGCAATATTTTATTCTAACATAAGTCATAATGAATAATGATATCTGACTTAACTAATAATATTTCACTCCGACCGCAGTTAAAAATATACACACTTACACATATATATTTAACGAAACAATATATTCGTAAATTAAATAGTTTATTTTAAATATTATACAAAATATATATATCTTAGTAATTGAAGGCGGAAACTAAATTTCCGGTTGATAAGCGGAACTTAGGCCGGTTGGAATTGGTTTTTCTTTTTAGCGATCCTTACCCGACGCTCGGACTTTACATGTTTTGGTAACAATATTTATGTTTTATATTTTAGTTTTAAAAGAAAAATCTTAATCCAAGATAGGGAACAGAATGTTATCCTTTTAAATAAAGCTAAAACAGTATCAAGAGTATTTGCAATTAACTATTATATATTATTTACCATCGAAGTAAAAAAAAAATCTGTAGACTCTAAAGAAAACTATAATCAGATAAGTAAATTAAGGCACACACACACACATAGAAATGGTCTATTACATAGAATTCAATTTAAAAACCTATATTCCCATCATGCTTTACTTTCAACACACAAGTAAAAGAATACAAAGCGTTTGTGCGGTGATTGTTTTCTCTTTAAAAGATACTTAGAATTGTTAATATACAAATACGACAGGATAGTAAAAGTGCCTTTAAGCTGTATTATCAACACTATCAAAGGATTCTAGATTTTTCCTTAATAGCGAAATACAACTTGCTATTGTAATTACTTTATAACTTTAAAGTTCAATAGATATTATTATGTATAAATGCTTCTCTGTATACACTTGAGTGCCTCGTAACAGGTGGATGATCATTTAGGTATTCACTAAAACCTTCACTGGATCCTAGTCCGGCTCTGACACATATCTCCCAAGATTACAAAGTAAACTTCTCATTCCCGGACAGCCTGTAGGCAGGTTAAATGGCATTGCTTATCAAAAATGTATTACTATACGCAAAGGCCATATATTAGAAATATATTAAATTGTAATTGTTAATTAGTTCATGATGAAAGCGCGAATGAAAACCCTCATTGCAACACTTTTAGAAACTTACGCGTAGTATAAATAAATTGTTTAAAAATCTCGTAGTTTTTTTAATTTTAACTTTATCTTTATTGAAAAAATATTATACTTTGAAAACCCAAGAGACAATCTATTTTTTAAAACATAAAGCAAAATAAGAACAAAGGTCATTCAGATTAATTAAAAAATAATGATTAGCGATAATACGCACGAAGTTGCCAACGCTTGCGATTGACTTTCTACATCCATATTAATTGTTAATACCTATTGCATAATTTCCTTATCTATTCGCTGATTGTTTGACATATAATTGTGGACGTGTCTCGTAAAATGTTTACAAATTATTTTAAGACTACAAGTTTTTGGGTAAAAGTGGAACACGTATTTGCCGCGAATGAGGAGATCACGTCACCGGTCGCGTGCGTGGCAAGCGCGAACAGGCGCCGCGTCAGCGTGAGTCGGGAATCTGATAGCGATATATTCGACCCTCTCTAATGGTTGCCTCTAGACCCTCTCGAGCGAGACAGAGTTCCCACTTGTGTAGTAAGCAGTGAACTAGCAAAGTTTATACAAATTCCAAGTTAGCGGAACCCGCTCAGTTGATTGCCAGCGGTCGTAGAGAGTACTCGCTTTTCTCGTTCCATTCATAACTTTTCGTAAGTTCGTCATGACGTTGCGTTGTATATTTGCGGTACTGGCACTGGTAGGGGCTACCTTCGCTGGGCCTGAGGTCACCGAACTTAAGGTCGAGGTAGTCAGCGTCCCCGAAGGATGCAATGTTAAATCTAAACAAGGCGACATGCTGACGATGCACTACACCGGTACGCTCGACAATGGTCATAAGTTCGACTCCAGGTACGTAATTTTTATTTTATTTCGATTATTCATTTTTATTAGAAGAAGTTTTGCAAGCGAGTTCATAATGTAATCGTTTCACCGGCGGTGGTTCCGCTCGCATCGAAGAGGACGTTGCAGCATCGCTGGCCCGATAAATATTTATACTTCTATAATATAAACTTTATTAGTTTATTATACTTTGATTAGGAACAATGATTTGAATGTTGAAATTATTCTTAAAAGACAAGAATACGCAGACCGTTTCTAGACAATCAACTTCTTCCTCACTAATTATTAAAACATTTGTTAGAGAACTAATTGCTTAAACAAAAATTTCAAAGTATTTATTTTAAATTGCAATAATTAATTATTTAAATTCTTAGCGACCGCTTTATCTATCCAATTTGGCAATGTCTGAAACCTGACCAATTAAATTGAGAAGCAATTATATTTTATTGAAAAATTTTAAAATATGTTTAAATTATTTTTATTTAAATATTAATTTATTTCTGCACTATTTTAAATCACGACGGATTAAGAAGATACTTTTAATGAATTATTTAAAGTTTCATAAATTGATTGATTCATAAAAAAAATAATTTTATTCATCAAATAAAAACAATTTATTTATTGTAGGTAAGTATCGTTTTAGAGGCCAACCTACGCGCTCGATTTGACCTCAATTATGTTAAATAATATATAACTTGTTTTAAGACATTAATAAATCATAAGTTGACTAGACATGAGAACTTTTGACAAAACCGGTGAAATAAGGTAATACATTAAAATAACTAAAAGTTTGTACGTTTTCGAGTTGTAAAGATTGTCAAGGTTTTTTTTTAATATTTTGTACTGACTGTCTCAAATATTGGATGTAAAGTTTGCCTTTAAATAAGTGAAAACTGTTTTAGTTTTCTAATGTCAGTATTTCCTCAATATAAAGCTTTTTTTTTTTTTTAATGCCACTATTTTCTCATAAGTTAATATGAGACGGGAAATGTGTAGACGGCATTTTTTTAAAATTTAGGGTTAAAATATTTGTAAATGGACATATCTATTACATTTTCTTTTTTATATTTAATAGAACAGTTAGTGTCCGATCGAAACAGGTTTGGCAGACAAAATCGGAACCGAAACCAAACATTTCTCTTTGCTCTCAGTTTTGGCCATTTTTGGCCGAAACCTAAACTAACCGAAACTAACCGAAATCGTAACTGGACTTTCGGACCATCATTAGTAACGGTATATTGAAAGGCATAGGGTTTCACTCGATACGTTAGGATTAATTAAGACTCGTACCACCTCGGCGTCTCTTAGTGATATTGTTGGAACTATGAATATCATATAATACTGTGATATAGGGTGTATTAATTATGAAACACAAATCAACTGATACTCGCCAACGTATTTATTATAAGACAGTGTTGATAATTTAGATTGCTACATACATATTTATTTCATAAACGTGAAATACTTAAACTATATTTATATATATTTATTTAACAGAACTTTAATATTCGGTATTAGAATTATCATTTAAAAAATACTAGGTATTAAGTTTCTAAATAGCCGTAGTAAAGAGGGAACTAAATATTTAAAAAAATAAACTATATATGATTAATAATCAAAAGATATACATTTTTTATGAATAAGACAAAGACATACAGAAAAAAAAATCAAAGTAGTGCAAATGAAATATCAATATTTAGTCTCAAACAAGAAGTTCTTGATATCTCAGAGTTTGTGACATTATCATATATTTAATTAGAAGTGGTTTTAATTAATTCGTTAATACTATAACTATAATCACGTGAAAATCTTATATAATCTGTATTTTTTTTTACTATATATATTTAGATGCATAAACAAACAGAAGAAATTAATACAGTTAGTTCTGTGTACACGTCCTATCATATGTATCGTTGTGGTGAGCTATCAATTATCCTTTACGGCTTTATGTCGTATATTCTATTATTCCCCAAGAAGCTATAGCTATAAACTTACAGCTTGATTACTCGACTGAATCAAAACATACAGATTAGATTTTCCCGATGCCAAAATAGTTGATAATACATCGTTATGAATGCACCTAGATACACTTAGATACACGTAGATATATCTAGATACACCTACACGTTAACTATTGTTCCACACCCTTTGTTCCATTAATTAGAAAGTACTTGCAATTGCATTTTACCGACAAATAACGATGCGATTACATGCGACAAGAAAATTAATCATATCTTCATTATAAATGCGAAATTTTTTTTTTACTCATCACTTGTGCATAAATGCATTGATACATACAAACAAACCGACGATCTTCATACTCGCATAAGACATATTTCTCAATCTTAATACAATAGTACTGAAATGTCTTGAATTAAAATGTTTTCTTTCACCTGAAAATCATTACTTAAATTATCAAGTACATAATTAAAGATATCGCAGCATTCAGCGGAACTTGGCCTAAGGGTATAACAGGGAGGAATGTTTTTATTTTAAAATTTTGTTATTTTGACAGAATTACATGTAATTAAACCTTCAATAAATATTGTAAATAATCATATATAGATATATTCAGAAAACGTGACATTCAACAAGTAGGTTTGGTGACGTCACCGATTAGTGCCTCGCTTGCAAGATATACTGTTTTCTTCTTCTGTGTGGGTTCGAGTGGGTTGAAATTTTTGAATTCAATGATTTTAAAAAACTCAGAGAAAAATAAAAGTCGGCTTTATGTAAGTCAACGAAAAGTTACCGCAAGGCGTAAAGTTTGTATGGTCGTTTTGCTCTTAGGTGCTCGCTACTGCATAGCAACATTAACATTTTAAATGGTGATTATAATAATTTTCGTACATTATATTCGCGTTCCCGAACTACGCAAGAGACGCTAAAATTAATAATGTTATGTGGCAGTTCAGGAACTTACACAACGCGACGTTGGAGTCAATTTACACCGACTTGGTAACGTGCTGTGTGTGAACTTGATCACTTTGTTCTACATCTAGTTATTAGGTACTACTTTTGCCTGTCGCCGTGTGAACCCGTCACCCGCGTGCTGTTCTCATGAAAATACCAAATACCAACTTGTACCGCCTCTTCACGCCACGCTGCACCTCTTTATAAATTGTAACCTCTGTGTTAGACTAAAGTCGAAGTGACATCTAAAAGTCTAAAAGTCTGAATTATGAACTACGCCTTAGTTGTTTATATGCTTTTAATTATTTTCCTTAAAATTCTTTTTTAGATTTTAATGATTTTCCTTAAAAGGAAATCGATATTCGAATTCAATATTTTTGATTATATGAACTCGCAGACCCCTTATAGTCCAACGATTGTTTCGTCTTGACTCGTTTCAAACTTATACTTTATATTTAAGAACATGTCATAATTAAACTATAAATATTTATACTGAGAAAGTGTTTTACTCCTAAAACCTTATACTATTATTAAGAGTAATTAGATCTTGAATTCGGTGTTTGCTATCGATGTAACGGACTTTGGCGTTAAGACTTTGAATTATTGTCAGCCTGAAGCGTGGGATGCAGAATACAGGGTGCAGGGTGCAGGATGCTGGGTGCAGGGTGCAGGATGCAGGATGCTGGGTGCAGGGTGCAGGATGCTGGGTGCAGGGTGTTGGATGTAGGTTGTAGGTCGTAGGGTGCAGCGGAGGCGATAGCTCGTAAATACAATTGGCGTAAGCCTAACGAGCACTGCGATTAGTTGGTAAGTCGGGCGTCGCTCAATATCGTTCATTCCAGTGGTTTCATTAACAATTTTGATTACTTTGTATTTGTATTTTCCGCACTGATAGAAAATTAATGAGAATCTCGATCGTTGAAGAAAATTAAGTTTCGAATGTGGAGGGATTTGGACCGGCGAGATAATTAAATGAGTAAATACGAGTTGGTACTCCCGCCGCTCGCGTCCATTCACTGGCCAGAGCGGTTATAGCTGCCTCACGAAATTATCCGCATACAGAGAATTAACCTCCCAATTGTAAACGGCGACTTAGCGTGATTTGCCGATTGGATTAACGAAAGCGATTGCGAGGTTTCGAAAGTACTTTTCTAATTTATTCCTAAACATTTAGTTACATAAGGATGCCAGTCGTGGCTTGTGTAAATGACGAGATAGTTAAACTTAAACAGATTTATTCTTCTGTTCTTCCTACAAAACACACATCATATTTTCTATTCAAGACAATTGAATGTGGTTGCGACGTGTGAATTCATTTAGATTCGATTGTAAGTACATCATTGTTGGAGCTGAAACAAAGAGAGTTCCCGCAAGATACGCTGTAATTGTACTTATATTAAAATTATCTGATCTGACACGCGACAAACTCAATTAACTTAAAATGAACAATATTATGTGAGGAATTAAAAACGTATTGTCATACGTGTGGGTCGTTTGTCTTTGTTAAGTTTACGTGTTAATTATTATACAGTTTTTGATGTTTATTAAGTAGACGTTATATTTATATGATTAATATTATATATAATCCGGCTGTACTTTCGTTAACAATACTAATTTGATCAATTAGTTTCCGATGATTCATCATCATCATCCATGCTTAGAAGTCATGAATAAGAACCCCAAATTGGTACAACCTTGTAGGAAAAATTCCGATAGTATTTACATGAATATAGCCGAATAATTATGTATAATAGTTACATATTCATACTTAAAACGTTTAGTTTTAAATATTACCTTGTAATTATAATTCAAGTTTTCAAGTTAGTATGACGAATGGATTGTCTATAGGTGCGCGAGCGTAGTCGATGCCGTGGCTAATGAATTTCCACATTGCATTAAGATTACGTGTCTCTTACTGGTTGATCGATTTTAATATTTGCTTAACCTTAACATATAACCAGGATTTAAAAACCATTATGTTTTTCATAATAGTATTTTCGCGGGGAAGATCATCGTAAGTAAAACCTGCTTTTAAATAGGCTGATTTTAAATAACTATATGTTGTTTCGAAAAAAAAAAAAAGAAACTCAACATTATTATATATGCTATAATATTAGATAGGATATTTCATATTCCTTTTATTGTTATTACAATAGAAATTTATAAAAAATATAAATACTACAGACTAAAAAACACTTAGATTAGGAGACAAGTATATTGATAGTAATAAGTAAAATTATATATAAGCGATAGATGAAAAAACTAGTTGCTAGATGCAGTTTCTTGCCTACATTCCATCTTACATTCTGTAGAAACAAATACACAATTACTATGGATTATTAAATGATGTTTGTACCAACAATTATATACCTGGTCAGGCAATAAAAGAAAACTTTAATTTACTGTTAATATTAACATTTTATATAAAAAAAAATACAAAATTGTATTTGTCAAACATTTTTGTATTGATGATATATTTGTGATAAAACAATTACGGTTTATAAGGATGACTGTACTATACTGATATATATTAGACGGTTTGAACCCAAATCAAAATCATTCAACAATGTGTTGAAAACGGTATTAATTAATTAAAAAATTATGTTCTTGTGGAGTTAGCGGTAGCGGTAGATTTAGCCTATTATGGAACGACATCAGCGATGAGTCAGACCCGATAGATTACATTATTATCCCGCAAGGAGACCGCCTCGATTCAATTTATAACTTATTTACAGACGAGAGGAAAACAAGAATCATTTTAACGGCAAGTTGCTGCAGAAATAAATGATTATTTTTATTTTATTCAACTGTTTTTAGCTCCAAGTTTATTGTGTTTGCTAATGTTTAAAGATGTCAAAATCTCTAAAATATAAAATATAGTAAAATTAAATTAACACCATAAAATTGTTGCATTAATAAAATTATTACTAAAAGTCAACATCCGTGATATCGAATTCCTTATCAACTTCAATTGTTATCGATGTTCGTGGCAGTAGGTCAGCAGTGGCAGCGGCAGAGCTAGCAACAACTTGTCGATTCTCGTTTCGTATGTTTATAGTTCAGTTGATAACGATAATTTTAGACGAATTATAAACGAAGGGGTCGAAATTGATAAACTTTTGGTTTGACATTCAATATTCCTTCGTTTGTGTAAATTGCAAAACACTCAATGTGACTAATATATATTAGTTGACCAGAACATTTTGCGTCTCTGGTCAGAGCTTTAATTGATATTAGTTTCAAGTTTTCTTCAATTCGCTAATTAAACCTCAAGTTTGCGGACGAGTACAGACTAACTTCGAAGTGTCCCTTGATAATTATAAACTTATTAGATAATTATATCGTATTCGTAACTGCTCTGAAAATATCATCGTTGTAGGTTTTTATTGTTCGGACTACATTGCATAAAAATAACCTTTGTCACATTATTGTTTATTAAAAACAACCAATTAAGATATGATAAAATGCACTGGAGTTTTATCTCTATCCAAAAATATAGACGATAAATTCGCAAGATAACCGTAGCATTAAAAATCTGAATAAAAACTGCATCTTGCATGTTTAGCTTCGCGAATTTTAATATAATTAGCTTCTCGTTTCCTATACCTAATTATGCTCAATGCCTCTATCAAAAAGCATACAAGCTGGCGTCTGCTCTGCGAATAGCTTTGCGAATTAAAATAAATAGAATACCTTGGATAACATAAGTATGCTTTTTGTTAGAGGGCGTTGCGGGGGACCCACCGGCTGCTGGCGCCAGTGAAGGTGGGTATTCCTCGCTTTGTATAATTATTTTAGTATTGCCTATTTTACTTGCACTTCGGTATATATTAACTCAGTATCTTTATCACTAAAGTTTGACAAGCGCTCATTACATGCAAGAAATACTCACTTATTGAGTCTCTTGCAATTATTATACTTACTTGAATAACCGATAGTTAAGTTGATTAGTAAATATGGTTAACAACTAAACTTATCGTAAATCGCTTTATAAGGTTATAATAGGAGACTTAAAGCCTTTGTATTATAATAGACTTCTGTGTCTGATACGTCAATGAAAGCACTGTAGCGATGTACCGAGAACATAGCCGGGAGGCTATCGTGCTTTTAACATTTTTATTCTATTTATTTGCTCATAACACCTACATACTTTCTTTTTTCAATAAAAATGCATATTATACCTGGGAAATCAAATGTAGTTTTCATTCCTTATTGATTTTTTTTAAATGAGGATCCGGGGCGAATTCTTCAAAACTAATACAGTTTAGGTATTAATCAATTTTGAAATATTATATATAATAAATACAATATTTATGTACATGTTGAAAATAATTACATATCATATCATATATTATCTCTTAATTATGATTAGTCGCAATTTTAGAGATTAAATAACGCGTTTTAAAAATTAATCTATATTATGATAACCTTTACAAATAACACAAAATGGAAAAGTTTGTTTGTTTAAACGTACTAATTTTCTAAACTACGGGTCGGATTTAAAAAATCCTTACTGTTTATGTTAGATTATTATAACAGTAAAATTATACGAGGGTGAAATCGCGGTTCACAGCTAGTTTATTTAAAAACCATTAGTTCATATTAAAAACAAATAAATATCTAAAACATATCAATAATATTATTTGAATGTGAATATATATATATATATATATTTATATAGGTGGGGGTGATACATGACCACAGTGTTTTACGACCAGACAAGGTTTACCTCTGCTTAATATTTAATGAATATCAAAAAATACAGCAATCTCTCACTCTCGAATCCGAACATGTTTATATTTATATGGCAATGGGTCTACTCGTTTCTTTTTTAATATGCTTCGGAAGTTTGTAATAAATACTGGGATACACTAAGTAAATTAAATTATACATAAAATATGATCTATGCCTATTATACCTAATTTAATATGTAATAGTAATAAATACATAAACAGAAATCCTTTTTAGTTGCAGAAGAATTAACGATAAAAAATATGTTAAATATATTTTTATGATATTTGTCAAGTTATATAAAATAAACCTATTATAATTTGGTTGTTAATGTTTGGTATTTTTATCTTTATTTCACAATAACAAAACCTTCTCTTAAAACTCTTAAGATCTTTTGTTTGTATTCTACCTCAAGTTTTTCTTATTTTTACATATTTCTAGTCACCGTCTGTAATTTTACTAACAGGCTTGTTTTCTTACGCAAGACGGAAATTAAATTTCATAGATATGAAGAGACTTCTCAAAGACTGTAGATGGACTTCGGCGAGTTTTATCAACCATAAAATCCTTAGAAACTTTTACTTCACATAAAATCTTAACAGATTCTACGCCAACAAGAATCAAAGTAGTTTTCTTGAAAGAAACTTTTATTTACTTAATATTTCTGAAGAATTTCGTAAATATCAATTTCTAATAACATCTCAGGAGAGATGTACGACTAATAGCAACGATCGATCTTTGATCACCTGATATAAACCGCACTACTGATTCATCCCTAATTGCCGTCGTACAAACATGTTCTTGTACACAGTCCGTACTCAGCGTTGCCAACGATACGATTTAGGGTAGCTAATAGTTTCAAAGTGTCTTAATAATCAAGTTTAAGTTTAGAATCTTTAACTAATTATAGCTACTTAAATTAAAGTTCAAAAATAGTAATATATTTCTTAATGTTACTGGTTATTTCTCAACTATAATTATTACACCCAATCAGCAAATGGACACCAGCAAAAGCATGAAATGAGAAAATCAAATTAAGATCGTCGGATTTGTTTGCCAGTCACGAACTTCTGCTTTTAAAAATAAAATTTATTTATATACAGTATATTATTCCTTTCATATATTTAGTCATATTAGAAATGTTTCGTAATAAAGTGTATTTGGAACAAAGATATGTATTTACTAATAATGCCGGTGATTGAGGTTTCGCGATCTTCGACGCGCGTGAACTGCGTGAAACAGTCGTAAAGCGCCAACCCGACTTCTTTGGATGTTACTTCTTTATCTAGATGCGTCTTATTTTACACTTTGACTTTTTAAAACAAAGTATTACATTACCCGTTTCATTTCTTTAAGCCGTGGCTGCGACAATATAATACATGGTCTGTATTTATAAAAGACTTTAGTCTAGCTTCTCAAGAGTTAAGAGGTCCTTTGTATCGCCTGTTGCTATTGTTGAGAAAAACGTATCATTTTCATAGAAAAATATTTTTCAAATTTATAAAACCAATGACGTCTTTTAGGATTTATATAAGTTATCCCTTAATTTATTTTCTTTTCTTGCAAAGATTTTTTGATAAATGTTTTATTTGAAGTCATTCGCACTTGATTTCCTAATTCATAGATATAACAAGTTTTTTTTAGTTTTTTTTTTTATATTGATTGTCCAAACCTTTTGTACTTAAATATTTGGCCTGCTTTATAGGTTTTAAAAAGGGAATAAAATAAATGGTATTAATTCTTAATAAGACCCTCAGCTAAGTGTTGCACTATCCAGGCACCGGCATCCGCGGAACCACCCGGCACGGTAACGATGCGGTGGCCCTCCCCGCTGAATTATTAACACGTGCCATCCTACAAGTTGAATCGACAGAATTAAAACTTACCGAGCTCTTTCATATTTCACCTACTTACGTTGTTTTCCACCGTTCAACCCATTTGGGGAGCCATCCAATTAATGCGGCCTCCAAGTGCTTCCATTTTGAGGTTTCAGAAAATTTGCTGCCAAGAAAAAGTGGCTAGCCTAAGCAGATAGAGTTGATTAGACAATTAAGATGTCTGTCTCGTTGTATTGATTACACAATTTTGTAAACATTCTAAGTGTATAGTTTCATGTTCATTTTTTTTTCCATTTATCTACGGCTATACATTATTAATACAAGCATCAATAATTTGGGATTCCATCTGTAAGACATTCTTAAATTGCAATGTATTTTACAAATTGATCCCACGGGTCGCTGGGAGCGGAGATCTACTCTGCATGCGAGGTGTGATCCTGCGATTCCGCTACGTATTAACAGAGCACCAATGCCTCTACATCACTCACCACTAAGATCTTCGGCTGAAATTGGAAACCAGTTTGCAATATTATCTTTCTGTTTCGTTATTTTTGGTGTATATTTCACATAGAATTAAGAGATTTTAAGATAATTGCACTGCTAAATTAATTAACTAAACTTAATATCTAGATTCTAGACTTATATCGTCGAGACAATATTGTGGAATAAGTGAATATAGCATTTATTTCGTTGTGATATTTCAAGTCTTCAAGGGTGACTATAAAGTAGGTTATTCGTAAAAGTTTTTGTTTATTTTTGGAGGTGTTTTGTCCGGGGTATCTCTCGACCGTGAATTGTCAGCGGACACATGTGCCCTGGGCCGGATCCCTGCCCGGCTCTGAATAAAACAAGAACATTGGGCTCGATTTCTTCTTTCGTTTTATTGCGGACGATTGGCTCTGAAACTTCATATTCTAAGTTTACCATGAACTTCAAGAAACATAGCAATGGATTTTATTTGTCTGAATGGAAATATCTTTAGCATTTTTCACCTTTACTCAAAGGTAAGACGTTAAAGATTAAGGCACGTTAGCAGAGTGCCAGCCTGGCGCTGTGTTAATAATTAAGAACACTCATCGTTCTCGACCGCGCCTTTATACTTCGAACATCTTTATACGTCTCAAATATACACAAGCTAACATTTACCGTTTAGTTACCCTTTTAAAAATGGTATTTACGTATTAATGCAGCAAATTAAGATAGATTTAAACTAGGTTAAGTCCACCTTCGTTTTTAAGTAGAATATTTGATCCCCAAAAATAAAATTACATCTTGGCAAATCACAAATATGTTTTTAGCACATTTTCTGTGTTATTTAATACGTATGCGTACCTAAATAAATATTACTCAAATCTCAGTAATAAAATAAAAAATCGTTTTCTTATCAAACATTTTAATTGGTTATCAATTCGTTCAGTGCTTATATTGGGCTGTGAAATTAAATTATAATCGCTTTAATACTACACTCTAACGACCTCAAACACGTGGTGCTGCGAGTGTTTCAAGGCAAATCACGGTCTCTTATAATTTTTTTTCTTTTTTTAATGAGATAATTTATAGAACAACGATATATTATAGTTATAGACATAACATATAAATAGACCAAACATTCCCATCGTTTTCTTTGATCTACTCCTCTTTGAAATATATTTTAATATCATAAAACGTACAAACAAAATAATAGACAACATAATCTATTTCTGCACAGTCTCGAGTGTTTCGTATCTAAACCGCACGCTGTTTCCAGCCACGCATTTTTCTACCATCTTAACGTAAGCCTACCTGACAAATGGTAAGGATGAACCTTGTTTTGCACCCATCGTGATATTTTATAAAAGATGTCCTCGCCTACCTTGTGAGCTATACCAAGATACTTGCATGACTTTGCCCGTATTATTACTTCCTGTGCCGCGGTCCACTTACTTCATTTGTTCCAGTTAGATTGGTATGTTCGAACAAGCACAATATTTAGGATATAAATAAGAAAATTATATTTTTTGTTAACATAACATTTACTATATTTATTATTCAAGTTTATTTAATAATAATTAATATGCAAATATTTTGAAGTTGAGCTTATATATTTCAAGGGAAACAGTCAAAAGGCGGTTTTGAAAGAGGTATATAACGTTCTGTTTGTAAACCCAACGATATCTAAGCACTGAAGATTTAAGGTATAAGTTTATATAAAAATATTTTACTTATTATTTGAGGTATTTAATACCGAACTAGTGAATACTTTTTATGTAATACAATCAATATTTTTAAATAATTGGTCTCGCTTAATTCAAATCTCTTTGGAAACTAAGCCGGCAACAATTAGGCGCAGTAGGCTTGGTGTAGGTTGTTTAGCAAATATTAGATGTATGCATAGTCTAGATAGTAGTAGGTAGACAGTAGATAGTTAAGGGATGTGTACCCTACGAGTATATTCCGCACTAGGACATCGACGGCGTTTGACTGATCAGTCGGAATATTGCAGGCGAGTGACAATAGCAACCTAAATTGTCTCATCGCACGTCCAATCACAGCTTAAATTCATTAATCAACTTGACATTGTTTTATCACTACACTGATGTTAAAAATAGTAAAATATTATATATTTATTTAATACGAGGTAAATCTGATATGCGCTGAGAGATGTGCACTTCAATTCTCTTACGATATTAATACTCTTACGTTGTTATTGCAGAAATCTTGTTTTCTGGCGTCTAGAACGTTGCAAATGCCATCTTAAGCGCTAATTAGCGTTATTAGCGGAAATGTGAAGTGAACTTTCATTTTACACTTTATATAAACAAGTATAATCGTAAGAACATGTTAAAACACCTGAGTTTAATAAAGCTGTATATATTTTTTGAGGGCAGACGCCAACCGCCCTCAACAAAGACTATCCAGCTAATATTACACCCTGGACGCCGGCCGACTACAAATTATTCGCTTCCCAACTTTGCTTAAATTATACATAGCGTTTCCGCCCACTTTACCCACACTGCAGGCCGCATGTGGCAATTTTGATTTGTAATTACATCACCTCGTCAATAAATATTGTACTATTATTCTTTTAAGTTCCAATCCTATAAAACTTTTACACCTATATGTGAGAACACTACGTTGAAATGCGGGGTCTCTTTGGCTAACAACGGATTGGAAAGGAGTTCGCAATTTCTTCCACAGTTGTTCTCCTGATTGATCGCGCTCCCTTCATCCAATAAATATTAAATTTGATCCTTCAATTTGTCCGTCTCGCTTAGTTGCGATAAAATAAATGATGTATTAATACAGAGATGCAACGACTCGACGTCGGGGACGTGACGATTGCGCGCCGCACTGCGATAGATCACTTAGCAAACAAACCGCTTATTTGATATAGAAATTGTTATAAAACTAACTTTTTAATTAATTTTTACAAAAATTTTACATCTAAATTAAGGTAATTTTTATCTTGTTTTCAACAAAACTACCTTTATATTTAAAAATTGTCTATTTTTATGATTACCATTTATTATATTAAAATTCAATATGCGTTCTGAAACTTGTGATTATAATAAAGTATGCGGAAAAATAGTTTAAAAGCTGTTTTAATATTCTGTGCTAGATGTTAGAATATAAATTTAACCGGAAAACTCATAAAACTCGTTTTCTCCCGGAGCGTACATGTTAGGTATTAGATACATCGTCCTCAACACGGGTTTTGTTCGACTACACGACCACGACACGATTACGATATCTATGACACGACATCCATGTTATGTCATTAACCTATGTTTTATATGGATGCAGCAGTCCCAAATCTTTAACGGTATTTTTTAGATACCACTGACAAGTAATTAATAAAACAAACGGTATTCTCTAGACAGTTGGGGTAAAGTTAACTAAATGGTAGAAATCTGTTTACTAAAACAAAAAGATTTTATGTCGGATAATAAAAGTGCATGGAATGTTTGGAGCTAAGACGTCCGAACCTGTGTCATCTCGGCCAAGGAAGTCGCTGCTCAAAGTTTATCGAGTATCTCCGAAAGGCCCTTTGTGCGGTAACACTGTTAGTGACTGCAAGCGGTTACGAAACAATAAAAAATCCTCATACTAACATCTTGTAATAGTTCCTCGTTTGATAGTTTATAAATAAAATTTAAAATTCTCAAATTTGTGTCAAATAAATACTTGCTTATTTTTTAATATACTATGCTAATACATTATAAAGTAGAAAAGATTGTTTGTTCAAACGAGCTCATAGTTAAAAATAACGTGATGGATTTAAAATTTTTTTGGGTATGATTGTCAGGTTCATGAATAACTTAGCTACTTCTTATTTATCATAATAAAAAAAATATCTGCGGGTGAAACCACGAGTAAAACTTGTATAAAATATAAGTGAATTACTTCGTGTTAGATATAATAATTATTTTACACTAGCAAAAGATCAAATCAATCATCAATGACGTAACCCTAGGAAAGTGCACTGAAACTGAAAACCTGGTATACGCCGTGATGGATGGCCTGCTTCCCGACAAATAGTGCTAAAAGCGTTTTGTTACTGAAATAGTATTTTAATTTAATATGGTTTATTTTTAATTCGCTTGATTGTTAGGTGGTGATAAGTAGAGTGCAATCTGGTGTATGTTTTCAAGTGTCCATTCGACACATTAGTATTTGTGATCTGCGGTCTTTGTTAATTTTACTGTATTTCTAAAGGCTATCAGCAATTTGAAGATATAAATTAACAATTCGATTCCGATTTTAGATTTAGATATCTAATGAAATTTTGGGGCATATTTATGATTATTTCTTTTCTTTTATATAACGAAGTATTTTGTTATAGAATATATATATATTATTTTTTTTTATTAAAAATGTCTGTCTTTAATTATATTAGTTTTTGGTTTAAGTATTTATATATATTTTTTATTTATTAAAAATGTCCGTCTGTAATCAACACTAATAGTAGAATAGTTTGATTGTTTGTTTGTTTAAATAGGATAATATTTAAAATTAACAGATAGATTTAAAAAATTCTTTGTGTTTCCGATAGGCAGGTGAGGAAGGCTATCTAGTATTATGCTAACTATTTTTAATTATCCTAAAAATAAATAAAAACTTAAATTTACTGGTGGAACAGCGCGTAACAGCTTGTTTTATTATATATATAAAACTATTAAGAAACAAACATATATACTATTCGTCATATATTATATATAATGTTAGTACACATTCTATCAAGGGTGAATTGACATGTTATGGGAAGCAATCTTGTTTACAAAAACGAACAAATCAGAACAGCCTCCGCTGCAACAGCATATTTCATGAAATTCAATCACAAATTGATTTCAGTTTCATAAAGAGTGTATTTCTTGGTTGCTCGACATCTTATGTGCTTACTCCTTGTACATTATCTTGCCTGATATTTTCGTATTCTTATATAATATTAGTTGGGACTTTTGGTTAATAATATTATTAATTTAAATAAAAACAGATTGGCATTGATTTTGTTTAATAAAGAACTTAATTAACGTATTAAGTTGATGTTTAATTATTCTGCATCTGAATGATGCCGCACATATTCCCAGTCATTTGCATCGCGTGTACAGAACTACAAACAATTTTTTGAACGTTAGCACTCCAATAACCAACACGTGGTGTCCAAAGATTTATCATGTAGTGCTGGATAGTTTTCAGTACTAGATAAAGAATTATGTATTCATATCTGCATATAAAAATATAGTTCTTTAAATACCGCATATCTCAACCGTAACTGTAATATAAAAGTTTTTAGTTTTATTTAATAATTCAATAACCTACAATGTAAGTGTGAAGACAAGACAACGGTTAGCCAATCCCGCAATGCCTCATAACGTTACAAAAAGAGTGTGTTGCCGGCTATAAATATTAAATTTACCATATTCTGTGAGTTTGTTCCACATCTGGTTCCGACACTAACCGCGCGGTTAAAAATTCAGCGCAGTGGTATCATACCACCCATTGTCCTTAGTCGATCGCAATTTTTTAACTTTAATCTTACTGAAAGCCCTAATATATATATATATAATACATCTAATAATTACTCTTCTCGTTATGTTAGGCTCAATGTATACAACCCTGTAGTGAGAGTGGGGCTCGTATATTAAAAATATTTGATAATAAATCTAAGCGCGGCTTACAAACAATACATCGTGTTTAGGTCGTGAGCACATGTAAGATATTTATATATTCTTGTGGATGATATAGTGTGTGTTCTCAGTTGTCTTGGTCCTCACTAAATATTTCAACGCGTTGCTTCAGAATATGACTCTTGTGAGGTTGTACGCTTATATTATTATATCTTCGGTTTTGAGTTAAAAAATATAAATGTTAAGGAATAAATTGATTTTAACTGATAATATTTGAATATTAACGTATATATTTATACTTCTTTATTAATAATGTAAAACTGAAGAGATTGTTTGTTTGTTTGAACGCGCTTACATATTCGAAACTATTATATATATATATTTTATTTTATTATATGAAGAATCATAAAGAAGGCTAGGATATTATAGCATTACGCTATGACTTGTAAATATCTTAATAATAAATGAAAGTTCATTTGCGGGTATAATCGCGAGTAATGGCTAGTTTTAAACATGGCCTTAAGGTTTATCCCTTCACTTAACAAGCACATACTTTCACTCATACGAAGAAACAAAAATCATGTCTGCTGAATAATAAAATTAGCAACCTCTTATACGTATTCTAAATTAGAAAGTTGCTAGCGTAAAAGTTTGGTATTATTTATGCAAATTAAAATAATAGTGAAATACTAATTTTGGCGATTGAAAAAAAAAAATGAAATTTTTATTTAGTATATATATATTTTACGTGTATTAAAATATATTAACAAGTCAAAGTTATTTTAAACACAATAAATTTTTGATAGTTAATACAAACCGCTGCGTCTCTATTTTAAACTATGACGCAGTGTTCTCTCGCACACAAGTCATTCAAAATGTATCAAGAACGGCGAGCGCCGTATTCAGAAAAACGAAAACAATACAGTCACAAATTATTAGGATATTCAAAACAACGGTGTTTCATATTTTTAATTTGGTAAACGTTACATTGAAATTCTCGTTAACCTTTGAAAATATTCACAGAATAATATTTTTTATTTTTATTTGTTCGATTCGCTGTGAATAAATATTCATATTTCCGGGAACATTTCTAGGAGTAACATATAAAGGTCCAGCAATTTCCGGCTTGTGCTCAGCGATTTTATTACACAGATAATATTAAGTTATAACCAAAAGAATTTTTTTTCTATTCTATTAAAACTGCTGTGACGATTTAAACTCTCGGCTCGTACTATCATTTACCAAATTTTAGATTATTTTATTATATAAAATTATTATTAATTTAAAAGTTTGCCTTAAATAAGCAGAAATATATAAAAATTTCGTTTTCTATAATAAAATTAAAAAACCAAAGGACTAATACAACCCTATAAAGTTTTTATTTTTGAGATGTGTCGAAGTCAGTCTGATATATTATTAAGAGAGGGGTAGAAGGCCGAAGGTGGGGGTTGTGAAAAATTCAGCGTAGGAAACCGCGCAGCCCTCTTGCAAGACGTGATGCAAGTATAAAATAAAAATACTTATTTGCGGTCGCCTCGCACTACAGTGGGCGCAGGCCTATTAACATTCCTTGATATGAGATTTTACAAAAATAAAGAACATTTTTATATTAAAAACTGTGATTGGTGAACCATCGAGTTTTTTGATGTAAAATCAATGCATGGAGCAAGTTGTACTTCCAGATCAAAACTTCCAAGTATCAATTTACAATTTCTTAATGCTTAAATTCAAAACATATATTAGTTATACTCTGACATTAAACTAACTTTATTGGTAATTTCATAAGGAAGTAATTTTTATATCTTTGCATATTTTTTAATTTACACTAAAAAAAGCTGAGAAATAAAATAGTTTTATGTTAAGTTTTTCTTAAGAAAGTGTCAAAGGGTTGTAATTTTAAGTAAAAATGTCAACGAGCAACGTCATGAAGTCTGCAGCGTGTGTGTTTGTCAGCAGTAGCTAATACAGGTTCTGTGTTTTGTAAAAACACATATATGTTAATTTAAACGAATTTTGTGAGATCACATAATATAATATTACATATAACACTTCTCTTACGTAAATATATTTAATAAACCCTCTTTATATTTTCAAATAAAATCTAGAACTTTCTTTAAATATAAAAGATGTATATGGGTATCTCAGGCTTTAAGTCTGACCTCGCTGTTTCAATACTTTCACCGAGCACCGAGAATTAATCGTAACTAAACGTGAGAATCGTATAAGCGGGAACCGAGACTGGTGACGTCACGCGTTACTTGATAACCACAATGGCGCAGCACCGCTTAAAACACGGAAGCTTTATACATATTGTGAGGCCATTGTGCATTCTGGCTTAACAGATTTATGCAATTCAGGATATGATTCGAGGACACAAAAATGTAAATATAATATTCTTATATAACATTTTTAAGAAATATGTGATAGTTGTTTACCATATTCATCTTGTCTGACGAGTCGAGTTTTCATTTAAGAACCTTCGAGAACAGTTGCAAATGTAATATATTAAATGTAATCTACCGGATATTATGCGGAAACACGATTTGTATGATTCCATTACCATCGTTCCTTACATACATGTGGAAATGCCATATGAGGAATTGTAATTAAAGGGTTCTTTAGAGTTTGCTTTTGATGTATTGGATATTAAAAATATAAACATAATCTAGACTTCATATATTCTGCTTTAGCTCTGATATTTAAATTAAAATGCATCTCAATATTCAATTTCCGAGTTCGATGATTTATTTAAATTAAGCTTTATTGAAAGTGTGACTAAAATAACGGTTTGACGGAGTAATTATGACGTTTGATAGTAATTAAATTTAATTTGGTACGAGAATTTAATTATTTTGAGGTGTATTATGATCTCTGGAGTTAGTTTCATTTAATTTTGCCTAATGCGGCTCTGTCGTGTCGGCAGGGTGGTATTATCACATCACACACTTAAACAATTAACTACTTTAATTAATAATTATTATACTTTTGCCAAATTGCTAGTTTTATAAGTAGTTTTGCTTAAATTTGGCTTAAATATTTTAAACGTAGATATTATACTAGCTGATACTCGCGGGTCCACCCGCGAACGCTTTTATTTACCTAATATTAGTATAAGTTAGACCAGTAGCGTAATTCAATATATCCTAATATGAGCTTTTATAATAAAAATGCCTAATATATTGAAAAAAAAAAAAAAAAACTTCCGAAGATTAGAGCGTTTAAACAAAATTTTGTGCTTTATAATATTAGTATAGATTTACAAACACACATATAAAACTTCGGAATATAGTTAAAACAATAAAATATTGTAAATACACAATGACGTCGTTCGATAGACAATAGTTTCTCTCGCTTTCTATTGAAAGTTAACTTTCACAATGTCCTGAAGCCTCTGCTCACGTGCGCCCGAGATTCTCTATGGAGCTATCCATCAATGTGGGTTATAATTACTATAGGCACCATAAGCACGTGACAATATTACATGCACAAGTAAATAAGGCATTTTAATATCTTAACGATTATGTAAACTTTCGTGAACCATGATTACTATTATATATAATTATCTGGCTGTACGCACGTAATTACGTGAGTACAGTCAGATTATATATAATTACTATAGGGTTGTGCTCGGGTTTCGAACCCATTCGGGGTCCTTATTCATGGGCTCTAAGCATGGCAGAATCGCGGCGTGAACTGTTTATGGGTTCAATAGGCTCGGAACTACTTGGGCAAATTCCGATAGTAATTACGTGATTACAGCCGGATAATTATAATTATAATAATAGTACTTTACGATTATTTTAACAATATTGTCCTGATGTAGGCAATGAAATGAACAAAGTAATGTGATAGGGGTTGTATGTATGTTCACTGACTGTAATTTCCGCATTATAAATCATTAATTGCATTGATCTCTTGATTCCCAATTCGTTTATTGAGGATGGACAGTAGTGGTTTTTCTATATTTAACTATTGGAATGAAAAGATCAATGAACTCAATATGGTTTAAATTTTTTATATTCTTTGGAAGTTTCAAATTAAATATGCTGTCGCTGTTAATACTTATATATTTTATATGAGAGCTTTAATTACATTAATTCAATACTGAATGGTCTTAATATGCTTGAAACAGATATTTCTCTTGAAGACAGCATAATAAACAGGAATAAGTATCTATTATACTCGTAAATCTAATTTTATAATATAAATATACAATATTAAATAATTACCTGAACAGAATAATATAAGAATATTTATTTATTAAATTTGGAGTACAGTTTGGATCTACAGTTTATTGTCTAGGTATATCGTGATAGTATACTGTTGCCTAGCAAGTGCCTAGTTCCAAAATGAGCTTTGGACATTTCCAGGTTAAGTAAGTCAGAGTTCACATGTCCTATGTTTAAATAAAGTTGAAATTTCACTTAATAACTTATCTAGTCTGTTTCTAATTGACGAGAACAGGTTAGGAAGTAACTTAGTTCTTTGTTTGCTGGTCAGATTAAATTGGCTTCTTGACATTAGTGTTAGGGAGTCCTGATATTTGCAGTTTCAAACACTTTCCAGGGTATTTTGGTACACTTAGCTGGAATAACTAATGCTTAAGACTAATGAATTGCGCTACTAACTAGCGCGAGTACTTGTCAAATATTTTTTATGTGTAATACATGTAGTAATGGTTGCAGTGTATTTATACTACATATCCAAGAACGTTATGGTGTTCGTGATAAGCTGTAATGAGTTCAGCAAACTACTTCGCAACAAAGGCCTATATAATAGTGTTATTCTGCGTCCGATTTATCTGATGCTGCGTTGAATATATGGATAATCCGGTAGTTTAAATAATATTACAAGCTCGTAGGAACACACGCACACACACACACACGTATAACACTGCACTTATTTAGTTTGAATTTCTTCGTGTATGCATTATGTATTTTATAAAGTACGTGAGTCAAAATATTTAAGTCATATTATATAGATTATCATATATTTTTAAATGGCGCTGCATTTGACATGTAGTAGATCTTATTTTTTTTATAATAAATCGAAAGACTAAATATAAATAAATTGGTTTGTCCGCGGGTGGAACCGCGCGTAATAGCTAGTATTATATATTTTAAGTATTAAATATGTCTGGTAATCTCCTTGAATAAAGAAACCTAATTCATTGTTTGGTATATAATTTGTTATCTTAATATCTGTTTATCACATACGTATCAGAAGCTATACTACGAACAGACATTACTACAGACGGAAGACGAGCTTTCCTAGTAACAGAATATTAATATTATATTTGATGATTTGATTATTGAGACTTAAATAAATATATGTATGTATATGACTAATTATCAACGTTTTGATAAAAATAAATGACATCATATAAATGAACAAGAAAAAACTATATGAAGTAGAAATAGTTGTAACGTAATCTTTGAAACCCAATGTTCGTAAAATCAATATTTGAACAAAAATGTGCATTTCTATGACATTCAACATGATATATGATATTAGAATTTTTGTATGATTCTGCAAATTACAAGAGCGAATTCTCTTGAGCAAGAGGATGGCTTCTTGAATAATTTCACGTATTACAAAGCAATTTGGTTTAGATATTCTTATTTTGTTCTAGTTATGACCGAGACCAGCCCTTCACCTTCCAGCTGGGCGTAGGCCAGGTGATCAAAGGATGGGACCAGGGCTTAGTGGACATGTGTGTGGGTGAGTTTGGACACAATTTTTTTTTATTATTCATACTTTTACAATATATAAAACAAAACTTATGTTACTTGTGGAATTTCAATTGAAGTGTGTTAGAGGTGATTTGTGTTATACTGGACGGGAGAGAGACTGCGCTGGGCGCTGATGAGAACACCCAGGAATCACACCGCTGTATCAAGTACATTACGAGATCTTTGGTATTACGAAAAACCGTAATAAAAGTTTATCAAAGTTCAAACGAAGGTACTAAAAGTTAGGCGTATTAATTAAAAAGTAGGGCAGTATGTTTTGAAATTTGTTACAGGTACGGTCGAGTGAGTAAGGTTAAGGCATAGTTTTCAGTAGGTACTAAAATATGTTGTAATATTGATTGACATTATAAATCAAGAAATTAATCACTAAAAATATCTTTATATATTTAATATTAAGACACGTATGAACAAAGTAATAATAAAAGTCTTAGAAAATACATGTAAGCAAGTAGGATATATTTGATAATTATATTTATCATTGTATTTATTAATACTTTCGTATGCTCCCATGATAACAATTCTATTTAATTATTCTAATGATTAGTTAATCTGAAAAAATATATATATTCTAGAAAATCTAAAATATGAAGTACTGAGGTTGTTTTTGTGTAAAATATTTATCATTTATCCACCTTTTAGCGGAGTAATAATTAAAAGTGTAAAACTTGTTGGTATCAGGACGACTGTCAGTCAAAAATATTAAACTGAAAATTGAACGCAGTTAGCTCTCACAGATCGGTACGTGGACAGACTCGTTAAATCTAATCTATAGGTAAGCTCTCAAAGTTTTCAACAGTTTTTTATTAATCCGAAGCAAAAGTTTGAAGTTAGTATTAGTATACTTAATTCACCAGAAGTTTAGACAACATAATATATGCTATATATAACAGTATTTCGGATTTTTTTTATCATGATTTGATTATTACTAAAAGTAATTTATTAGAAATTCTTATAAAATAACTTTTTAAAGTTAATTTACTTTTAAACTACAATTAAATATAAAGCGAAAAGCCAACTAATGTACAGTTGTGTTAAACAGCTAGTTAGAAGTTGCGAATAGCGTGAAGAATAACAGCAACGAAAATAGAAACACAACTTGTTGCAGCTTGTTGCAGCAGGCAGCAGCCTGACAACTTTATAATTATGACCACCACCTGCACCTCCTGCACCTCCTGAACCTCCTGCATCTCCTCGAGTATACATTATAGCATTATCGTAAATTGAGTTACTTGCATTTAGAAGCTCACATTTGCAACTGAATGCGTGTTCAGAGCGCCTCGTGTTAATATTGTAAAGTGAATTTAATTATGTTAAAGTATTCCTGAAATATTTATACAGGTAGATGTAATGTAATGTTATGTACCGTATTGTCGCGATCTTTTATCTCATAATAAATATGTTTTACTTTTGAAATATATAGGTAGATTTTGTATTAAATATTATACTGTTATTGAAATAATGCTTTGTACGCCTTCGATAAAATAAATTGCAATATCTCTTTGATGAGGTGAGTCAGTATTAATATGGCCAGTACAGAACAATATGGGCTTTATCATTTATTTTGGTCACAACGAATATGAAGTTATGAAAAGAAATTTTCAGTATTGAATTTTATTAAAGTATTGACTTCCGTTATGAATACAGCATTGATGTTGTCGATAAGGGGTGGGTTTTAAATAATCAAACCCGTGGTGGGTTTACCATACATTAAAATATTGTAGGTATATATTGTACCTACATTTAATTGCATGATTCAACTTGTCATTACAATGAATTATATTAATGAAGCCGATGGGTTTATTACCTTCATTATATAATGAAATATATTTTAATCATATTTTAGTTTGTTGTTTCATTTAATGTACTTGTCACAGGTGAAAAACGTAAACTCACGATCCCCTCATCCCTTGGCTACGGCGAGCGTGGGGCTGGCAACGTGATCCCCGCTGATGCCACTCTTCACTTCGACGTGGAGCTCATCAACATCGGAGACACTCCGCCAACCACCAACGTCTTCAAAGAAATCGACGCTGATAAAGACAATATGTTGTCTCGTGAAGAAGTGAGTATAGACTTAGCGTTCCGGGCGATGGACTACGACGGCGATAATGAACTGTCTAGGGAGGAGGTCAGTCCGCATACAGTTTATATGGTGAAGGGCCTCTTCAAAAGTATTTAGTGTTTGTAAAAAGTATTTTCTTTTGGCATCTAAATCAAAAATATTTTCCTACTGATAACTGAATAGTGTCTTAAAAAAGTTACTACCACTCTATGTGAAGTAGCTTAGCTATGGTGTTAATTGTTTTAATAAAATGTGTATATATTTCAGAATGTATTCCACCTCGTAATCTATGTAAAATATGATAGAGTTTTGCTTTTCTGTCAAATTATTATTATTATTATTCAATGTATTCAGTAATTGTAATGTATTCACAAGAAAATTTAATTAACCTTTCAATGTAACATATCAAATGTGGATTCCAAATCTATCTTGTTATTAGTTATTAATAAATTTATTTCTTTTGATAGGTGAGCGACTACCTCAAGAAGCAAATGGTGCCACAGGACGGTAGCGAGATGAGTGAGGATGTGAAGCAGATGTTGGAGAGTCACGACAAGCTGGTGGAGGAGATCTTCCAGCACGAGGATAAGGACAAAAACGGCTTCATCAGCCACGAAGAGTTCTCCGGGCCCAAGCACGACGAACTCTAAGCTAATTACCCTAGACGCCGCTCACAGCTCAAACCATCAGCGGCAGTAAAACACGTGTGGTCCGTTCAACTTGGACCGCTTTACTTAATCAGTTAACTCAGCTTTGTTATACTTTGGGAGAGCGATAGTTTTGTTAAATCTTTTGTACTTAGTTGACTTGTGTTATTGGTGTCATGAGGTTGTTATGATTATACAATAAGTTATTGTACCATACATAGTGAAGACATCTCCCCGATTATTTTTTATACAATTTAAGAAAAACATAATATATTTTGTATCTGTAATTCTATTGAATTATTTTTTATTTGTGTCGGTGGATTGAAGAGACGTTGTGGTGGATTCATTCTTTAGTTTTCGTATTAAAGTTAGCATTTCTATTTAGTGGAAAATATAGCGTTTAAATATAAAAGTACCCACCTTGTAGCTAATTGTTGTATAAACGTTTTTCAGACTTTAATTGAAGTTTCCATCTTAGGGTACTTTCGTTTGAATGGCCACCGCAAGGTTGAAATCTCAGTTTGTGGAGAGTAATATTCTGAATAATTATATTGTATTGAGTGTATTCTCCGTTGTTCCGTGGATATAATTAAATTAATGGAAATGAATGGCAAAGTAGCTCAGTGTAGAAATTAAAATGATTTCATTCCTCAATTGTTCTAATAAAATAAATTAATCTAACAAAAGCGCGTTTTATTACCGCGAAACTACCCCTGGCTTGAAGGTGTTTTAAAGGTATTTATTAAAACTAAAATATACATGATTTGTGTGCCTTTATATTAGAATAATTCAATAGTGTTTATTTTACAGAAAAATATTTTATTACAACTTTGTAATCTGTAAAAGTCACATTTAAAAAAAGGAAAAAAAGTGTGTGTGCAATTCACACACGGCAGAAGTGAACTTCATAAAGTAGGTCGCTAGATAGAGACGAATATAGACTAATAGAAATATTAGAATATAGTAAGGTTTATTATTTATATATTTTAAACTCAACAATTACTTTTTTTACCATTATAAATAATATATATTATATTACAAATAATTCACTTTGCATACATAAACAAATGACGAGACTTTTATTGTAACTAAAATTGGAAACATAATAAAAAAAACTATACGCAGACAACTGCGATAAGAATTAGACACTAGATGGCATTATAATCAATCTATAAGTTTCTTATATTTCAAAGCAGGTATTATAATTTATGGCTGCATTTTAACTATTTATTTTTTTTTTTGTACAAAATTGACCGTTTAAGTATTCGAATACAGGTACAGGATGACATATGGTATATCATTATATGTATTAATTCTCGCTTTGGTTAAATAAAATAAGTAGTAAGATTTAAGCAGAAATTATTTTGATCGTGATTTTATGTGTTGTCTGACTCTTTTTTATTACTATGATAAAGAAGGACAAACGAGCGTGCGAGTCACAGGTGAAATGTGATCATCGTCGCCCACGAATTCTTGCAACATCCGAACACTCACTAAAGCGCTGAAGCGACTCATTTCATAGAATCTCTCATAGTTCCATAGAGCTTACCTATCGTTTATTATAGTAATTCGCGTTTCATCGACATTCACAAACGTTCTAAGAAATTATACTTAAAAATATATATACACACAATGACTAGTAGTTATTGTTATAAAAGCTTAGAATTTTAACATTTTTTATCTTTTTCCCTTTTTTCTTGGAAACAACAAGAATACGTGGTGAACAAGAAAGGTGACGGTTGGTGGATTATGTGGGAAATTGTCATTTTTACCCACTAAAAAACCAAAGGTTGCTCTCATCATCTGAGTGGGACGCCACGGGGTCGCCTACCCATTTACCATGATGCCCCAGCGGTAAGCCATATGTGAGGTTGCTCCCAGCAATATATCACCCTCAAAATGAAGCCCTATGTCAGGTTAGAAGGGTAAACCTCGCCTCCTGTCAAGTCACTCCAGCTCTCCAGCTTGAGTTTCCGACTTTTTGTAGTTGTAGTAGTGTAGTAGGGTAGCATGTAGTGTAATTCGTGTAGTGGCCTCAATATTTGCCCTTGAGATATCCGCGTTGTGATCCGGGCAATTTATAAATATTGGCATCACTAATAAGCAAAAATTCACATTGAAGGACATTCTGTTCACACTTTTAGTATTTTATTATAGACGAGGAAATAATAAAATAAAAGAATTATGAATGATTGTTCTGTACACATTTATTTACAATACTTAGAATAAATACAATTATAATGATGATTTTAAATAATTTCTAATAAAAACCAGAGAGATCGTAAATAGCGAGGGATCTTATAATAATATGCTTCAAGTAATCTTCAGTAACCATTAAATAGTTAAGCCACCTAAAATTTTATAAAACATATAAGGTAGGTTCGGGTTATAAAGCCTGTCGGTAACTTGACTTGTTTGCGAATCCGGCTAGATCACAAAAACTTAAGTTCAGATGATGATGATGATAATGTGCTACAATAAAAAGGACAGTATTAAAAAAGCTTATGCCTCAAAAAGTAAAAAATACGGAAAAGATACCGGTCATAAGGAAAAAGCTTTAAATTACAGAGGGTCTCCAGTCCCCAAAGACCTTTTTGGCAAAAAAAAAGGAAGATGCAAGAACAGAAGAGATTTCGAACAAAGGTAGAATTGCTACGAATCAAAATCAAGTAAGTTGGTACAATTATGGCTGTGAGGAACATAAGATAGCAGATATGGGGCAATATGCGAAATGAGGCAAGTGGTATCCGGTTAGTCAGCAGACGACACGGACACTTTTGAGTTTTCAAATTGTTGCCAATAAAATAAATTTGTTGCTTTTTCTCAATCTCAATTACTAAATATTAGACGCCTATTTTGTTTGTTTATTCAAGATAATGTTGTAGGCCTTATTACCCGAATGTACCTTACTTTTATTAACGTTTTATTTAAACATGTTTATAATTTTATACCATAATGGATGTGACATGACTGTCACATACAACAGCACTGTATTATGGTTGGCATAGGCTTAATAAAGTAAATAGAAGAAGGATATTTTATCACATTTTCTCAATGACATAGAATTTCATTATTTTAATTTAATTTGATTTGATTTGATTTAATTTTATTTAGTTTGATTTAATTTAATTTGATTTAATTTAAAATAATTTAATTTAATTTTAAAAAGTTTATTATTATTATTATTATCAACGTCAATTGACTCCGAGGGTCCTGCAGAAGAAATATTACAAATAGAAGAATCAGAATACATAACTTCTAAATACTTAGTGTACATTATTTTGGCGA
This sequence comes from Mechanitis mazaeus, assembly GCA_959347395.1. Classification (NCBI taxonomy): domain Eukaryota; kingdom Metazoa; phylum Arthropoda; class Insecta; order Lepidoptera; family Nymphalidae; genus Mechanitis; species Mechanitis mazaeus. Next base: position 9,653,360 of record OY365748.1, on the reverse strand, counting down.
CAGAACGTAGATATCCATAGCTCGGAGTGTGAAAGCGATTATTATAATGTTATCTGCAGGCGGCTTCTTAAAACAGATTCTAAATTTTGTTACAACCAAATTCCTCACATACAAATTAACAAAATTTTTCTCAACATGTGACATAAAAACATTGAAACATTAATACACTTCAATAAACATAGGTTCTGGTTTGAGTGAAATTTTAACACAGTAATATAAAATATTCATTGATTCAATTCTTTGCAAAATATATAAAACAATTGGAGAATATGAAATGTTTAATATTTATATAGCTATACGGAAAAAATAATATTTTGTACCTAAACCCATTCGACACAAAATGTATAATAATTAAAAATAACATTGCAACAAAACTTAAATAAAAATACCGACGACACCTGGAACAAATATGGCAATTGAAAAACATTTTGTTATCATTCAAACATCAACAATCTTATCTATTGGAGGGGAGATCGGGGATGGTTGGATACTTCCTTAATATAGCAATATCTTACCGCCTTCATCGGTATAGAGACTATTAAAATTATAACAATTATATCTTATCCTTAATATGATAGTGATGATTTAATGAATTTTATAGAACACAAAGATTTATGAATTATTATTTTATATACTATATTCCGAAATAATGAGAGGAGTCAATAATAAAACTTAATTAATATCTTTTAACAATAATAATAGCTTTTTTATAATTTAACTTATTACTTTGTCCAATCCCTTATCCACACTGCACTTTCGTTTTACATGGTTATTTTAGAATTGGAACTCCGTTGACAATAAATAATTTGTTAGATAGTCTTCTATTGCGTTTGTTGGTTGCAAATACACGACTGTGATATTACACTCGTATTGCGACGAATTTTTGGCCTACAAGTATAGACAACCGTCCCCGGACAACCCTAAATATGAAAGAATCACTTTGAATTATTATTTAATTCAAAGTGATTCTTTCATATTTAAGAGTTAAATTTTTTTGTACTATATTGTAGTTACTCACGGCTGTACTAGCTAGGACACTGGTGTCCGTCCAGCGACCGATTCACTGAAACAATTTACATTATTATACATTTTTAAAGGTCGAAGGAAGGCAAAGTAAAAAAGTCATTATTAAATATTTTAGATACATCAATATTTATCTATCCGAGAATGAACAAATAAAAAACCATAGAACATGTTAACCTCTTGAATCCAATCACCGCGAGCAGCGTAGCGATTTTACCTTTGACTATCAAACGAATCACGTTTTTAGACTTTTTATACAATTTCATAAAATATATATTTTATTTATATTTGATGTAACATTTTTTTTAACTAAAGCACAGTTATTTCACATTTTTTAGTCTAAATGAATAGCTCAGCAGTTAAGAGTAACGCACGCTGTGTAACAAACATTTAATAAAATGTTATATAAGCAGTATATTTATAAAATTATACAATCGTATAACTTTTTAATTGTTCACTCGTTATTCATCGGTCGCTGCAGCATTTAAAACCTTTTACTGTTATATTGAACTACCCATAATTAGAAGTTTATTTATTGTTACACCATTCTCAAAAAGGCTCTTATAGCATGAAAAGTGAATTCTATATATGGGTAATATATTACTTTGTGCACGATATTACATTGACCTCTATTAGACATAGGTTATCCTAGTTTTCATAAGAGGTGCAGGCTAGCGGCCGTAAAAGGTAAATTTTCAAAGTTTTTGCGTGTTCGAAAACTAAGTTGTGCTATAAGATGGTTAACATCGTATGAACATCCAGCTTCATTGAATTTCCAACATAATTTTATAGTAGTTATAAGATTCTTTGAACCTATAAAATCGTATAGATTACAATTTCCTTTAATAAATACGGCAAAAAGTAACATTTGAATATCCTTATATATTTGAATAAGCAACATAATATTAGATCAAAATGTGACGTGATTTTCTATACAATCATGCACTCGCTCTGCCAACGGCTTAGTTTACTTCATATCTATGTATTGTAAATATATATAAAATATAGTGCTCATTGCTGTTTCTATTCGGAATGCATAACATGCCAATATGACAATATGTTCAATATGTTTCTGTCTTCTTAGGCATATATATATATATATATATATATATATATATATATATATATATACGTATATGGTACATATAGATGGGTTATCGATATTTGCCAAAAAATGTATATTACTTTTAAGTGATCGTTTGTTTTTTGCGTTTGAGAACATAAATTTGTGATTGTTGTGAGAGCGTGTGTGTGTGAGTGCATGAAAGCGTGCGTGCGTGCGTGCGTGCGTGCGTTTGTGTAAATGTACCTGTGCTTCGTAAAAGTTGTTGAAATTTGCGATAGGATGTGTTTGTATTAAATTATCTGTATTTGTTAGCATACTCACATGAGTTTCGGTCCACAACTCGACTCCGTCGTCGGTCTCTCACAAGCGGTCGCCTCTTGGAGGCAGGACACCGCACCAGACTCTTTATGATCTCTTCGTCGGCTGAGGCGTCCCCACTGAGCAATATCATCGATTATGATACAGGTACTATTAGATGCAATTAGATTCTATCAATTAACTGTATTTTTTTAAATAGTTAAAAAAAACCTTGAATTCATAAGCAAAAGTCTTTTAAAGTTTGGGTAACATGAAGTGGAATAAAAAGAGACCTACTTCATTCCTTTTTACAACTAATTAGTGTTAAGAAAATAGGAAACGATAATATATGATTATCAACTAAAAAACAAAATGAAAATATTTTTTTGCATGTTGTATGATATTGTAACAGTTTTTTTTTTATAAAAATTTGAATTATCGACGAGCACTTTGATAAATCAAGTAAAATATATCAGAATATTTATTTATATAATATTTTTTATATTTCTCTAATACAACTAAGATGGCAAAGAATGAGAATAAGTGACTATAGTACTAAGGATACTTAACTAAATAAAATAAATAATATTTATATAATTGTCTAACAATAATTGTCAATGGAATGTAATATGAAGTAATCAAATCAACTTCGAATTGTACTTTAAAGCAATATTACTTGAGCACTGGGTGGGGTTTTCTTCGTACGTGGCGTTCTGCCCCATCAGCTCGCAGCAGTTCTTTAAGGGCGGAGTCTGCACACGCGTCACCATTTTTATTGCTGTAATTTCCGATCTGTTGGAAAGTTCGAAATGATGTATTATAATATTAAAACATGGAGTACATAAAATAAGATAAAGCATCAATATTGCTTTGAATAATCTTATTTGAAAATCATATTAAAATGAAATAATTATTAAAATCTATAGTTTAAAATGTATTAGTTACAAATTATTATTAATATTTAATATACTTTTCAAGTTATAATTCAAAAGGATCTTTGTTTTAATTAACTGACTAACACTAACGTCTATAATCATTTTGCCCCTGGTTTTGTTTCTCTCGCGGTGGTTGGCTCGTTTTTCTAGTTGTTGCAGTACTCTTTCACGGGTGGTTCGATACTCTAGCGCGAACTCTGAGATCACCTTCAGGAGCTCTGAGGGTTTGGACTTCACGATGTCATCAGAGGCCATCCCCACGAAGAGAAGAAATTTTGTATATCTGTTGAAGGTAAAATTTAGATAAGGTTAAAACAGAACGAAAAATTGAAATAAAGAAATTAACAATGTTATTACGAATTCGCTTATAATATTCGCAATGTAAAATCGCAATGCATTCAACAAGTACTTGTTTACTACGCAAATACTCACCTAATAATAATAATTTACCTGCTCATAACCCTCTTCTTAATAAGCGACAGTAAGATTATCCTCTCCGCCGCATCTGTTATGAACTCGTTGATCTTTGTCTTGAAGATCTGTGAACCGTCGTGCTTGGCTACACGCTTCATATGGTCCCAAGACGCTTTGCAGTCAGCCTCCAGTCTCACCAAGTTCGAACTTAGGACTTCAAAATCCACTTTTGATGCTCGTATTACAGGACCAACCTTAAAAGAATACAAATGGGTATGATATTTGTGTATTCATTAAAAAAAAATTTTGGAAAATACAAATATAATTATGGACTCACCTCGCTGAAGAAATCTGTTGTATCTGGAAACTTTTCTATTATCATCTCGCAGATGTGATACAGAAGAGGATGTTTGTGAACCGTGTCTTTGACCTCCATGACCTTAGAGAGATACTCCAGTCGGAAACCTTTAACTTGCGTGCCATTAAGGAAGCTCCCCACTGATCGCAGAGTGGAGAGGATGACTTTAAATGTCTTATTGACCTTGAGAAGTTCAATACCTTGTTTGAGATCCATTAGTGGTTCTGCTATTTCCTTCTGCAATTAAAATAGTTTTGTAAATAAACATACGTCTAATTTACCTACTTAAAGTAATTGCAACTTATATCTACATCACTAAAAAAAACTATTTTGAAATAAAATAATGTATTCTGATCTAATTTCTAATTACGTTTGAATATTACACTATATATATACTTCATTTAAATAATCTAATCATTCGATTTTTCAAAACAAAAATGGTAACTCACGATATTAAGAAACTTATCTTACTAACCTCTAAATTATCAAAATCCAACTTGAAAACCCATAACTTCAGTCTGGAGGAGAGCTCGTTTATAGATGCTAATGTGAGGAGAAATTGTTCTGCGCTGCCGAGAGGGAGGTCTGGATTCGAGTACTGGAAATGTAAATTAAATTAACCTTATAGTGACATTACGTAAAGTAAAGAAAGGTGATGACAGCGTTCCATATTGTCTTAATTTATGTGACGACTTAACTCAAATGTTCTCACCTGTGCCTCCTGGATCTTGACTTTCTCTTCCTGTGTTGGTAACATGGACAGGAGCTTCTCAATGCCTTCTCTCCCAATCACTGTAGCGTCCATCTTCATAATGGCTGCTTTGATGGTCTGCGGTGTAGGGAGCTTCTTCATCGCTATGTTTATCGCGTTGGAGCGTTTCGCGGCCAGGATCAGATTCCTCTTTGGTTCCATTAACTTCTAGTTTATAGTTATATAGTTAGAGGTATTATAAAAGAGTTTAGTTAGTATAAGCAATTTAAAACTTAAAAATAAGCAAAAGGATTTAAGAAACATTCTGTGTATTTCAAGAGATATAATTGTTATGTAATATGTATGGGTCCTGCTTCTTATATGCATATGTTATATATGAGACAGTATTTCTATATTTATAATTTAAAGTAATAAAAGATCGAATAAACGTAATTTTTATCAAGAGGATACAATAGTTAATAGAATTAACAATACTACCATAGGAGGAGGAAAAAAAAATTAAAGATGTTAAGGCATAACTTAAAAATACTTACTTCCTGCACAATCCAACCAGATGAAACAGGGCGTGAAAAAAAAAGAAAGTATGTAAACTCTTCTTTACTCTTAAAATTTTTTTAAACCCTATACATGCTTAGCATGAAACTACAAGGACATTTTCAAAGTTCTATTTCTTTGTGCTTCATTTCTTTAATAAGTTTACGAGTCTTTAAAAATGTCAAGTATTATCAAATATAACAGAGATTCCAAATATTTTTTTTTAGATTGATTTTTTTTGATTTTTGATTTTTACCCGTGTAAAAGGTCTTACCTTAATGATAAGATCATTTGATCTTGATTCGAATAAATGTTCCAACATGTTTGTATCTAAAGTGATCTCAGGAAGGTCGTCCCAAATAGAACCACCGATCTTTGACCTCACAGGAGCTGGAACAGGAACTTCCTGGATTTCTCTCCAGAACAGCTTTACAGTCTTTTTGTTCTTTTTTAGCGTTGAATTAGCAGAATCTGTTTCTGTTGGGGTGCTGGGTATATTTTTAGGCAAGCTTAAAAAGTTTGTTGGTGGAGGTGGAGGCAGATTTACTGGGTATAGCATGCTCGGAGGAGGAGGAGGTGGTCCATTAGAGGCTTTAGAGACCGATCGCAGTCGTTGACATTCCATATCGTCATCGGAATCGTGTCGTAAATCTGAAAAGTCCAAATCACACAAGTGGAACTCCCGATTGAGACAACCCTTTTTCAACTCTTCCCAGTGTAAGTCGTTCTCTGAAACTTTAATCTCATGTACTTTTGGTGACTTTTCTATTGCGGGACTTTTTATTATTTCTGAAAATAGACAAAACATACAAAAATATTTAATTAGCTTCTTATTTTAGGTACAATAAAAGATATTTTTTACTAATATATTGTGAACAAAGTACCTTTAGACTTGGATTTGGCTAATTCTTCTTTGGCTTTTGAAACAATCCCCGCCATATCCGATACTCTAATGGGCTTTTCCTCAGTTGTAGGGCTTATGGGGCTGGTGAGCCTTTGTGCTAGGTCTTTGATGCTGTGCTCTCGGTTCAACAGGATATCTCTATCATCCTTGGGTTCAATAGAAGCATCTATCTGCTTTTGTCTCATGACAGTGAGGGAGTCTACCGCATTCACACTATGGCCTAGCGTCCCGTTTTGTATTCTTTGTTTTAAACCAGCTGTAAATCTTTGGTTACCTGAAGGAAAAAATTTCAACATTAATACAAAAATATTATAAATATCCTATTTATTTTGTTATACAATCAGCGATAACAGTATGACGATGATAGCAGGCAATAATTAGTGGGTTAGAAAAACAAACCATTGACTAAAAGGCTCGGAAGACTTTTTCTATTAGTATAATCTTCTTCTGCGTTAACTGGACTATTAGTACTCCCGTTCAAGCCATTGGTGTACTTTCCAGGAGTTACGAAGGAACTTTTCGTGCTATAATTGCTTAGACTACTAAATGAATTAAATTCACTTTTTTCTAATTCATATCCGTAGCCGTTTGGCAAAGAATTGTTTAACATTTCTTTTTGCTGTGTCATATGGTGAGCTTGTCTCGCATATCTGTCCCTCCTTCGTTTCAAAGCTGAACTCAGTTCTTTGTTTTCCTTTGTATCTAGTATTTGAGGCAAGTATTGTGGTCTCTTTGGAGTGCTTGTTATTATATTATCTGGCTCTGTCCGACTTACTGGTAACATTGCTGTTGATTGTTAGTTAAATGCCATGATGAATGCAAAACAATAAATAAAGTTAATACAGCACAGTTAATTGAACTCATGAAATAAAAAAAATATAAATAAAATATGCAATACATAATTCATGCGTATCACACAAGAATACAGTATTATTTTAGTTCAGACCTTTTTCTCTTTCTTCTTGTTTCCTTGATTTCCTACGCGTCGATGAATTCAGATTAGGACTTCTCTGCCGCAATGATGTTATCACAGACTCATCTAATTGTCTGAAAAAATTTTTCATGATTCGTTTTAAATCAATTTAAATTAATTATATAAAATATAAATTTTGTATTGAACTAACTTAAGCGCTGTGCCCGTTTCATCTCCATCTTCATATAGAAGCACTGCTTCAAATATTTGTAGCTGACGTAGTAGATCTAAGTCTGTCCCTTGTTTTGACATATACAGTTGTATGATATCATCTATACCTTGATCCTGCAAGGCATCAACTTGGTCATAATACATGTCTCTTTCGGGGATGTTGTTCAGACATCTATTTATTAGAGTGGTGACGTAGATGAGGAGTTCAGTGTCAGATGCATCAAAATCTTGAAGAATTTTCATAACATTGAACCACGGTTGCCTTGCGTGCGCGGTATCCACAGCGATAATGGCATCAATAAGAAGAAGACAGTTCTTTTCAGTGTATTCTACGAAAACTAGGAGAAGCTTCAAGGCTGTTTTGACTACATGTCTAAACTTGCTTGATATAAGAGAATACAGCCATTGAATACAATGCTTGTGATTCATAAAGCCGTGCATGCCGTCCACGTAAAGAAGAATCTGGGAACAAATTATGACATTTTAAAATCCACATAGAGTGAAATGATAGTGTTGAATAGTTTTGATTCTCGATGGATAAATAACATTTCAGTCTAAATATAGAAAATGTAGGTCAAATAATCTTACACAGTTGCTTCCTAAAATATTGGTAAAACGCAAAAATTATCTAGACCCTTTTATTTAATCTATTCAGTTTATATGTCAATATTTTAAATATTAGTTTTTGTGTACCTGTCCGAGGGCCCTTAAAATATAATCAAGGTAGTTGTGGTCAGCCATGTTCGCGACTTGCATGAGGCAGTCCAGGCCATTATTGGCTACAAATTCGTGAACCAAATCCTTGTCGGATTGTAGAATTTGTTTAAGCGTGAAGAGCGCTCTTCGAAGATCTCGTCCCTGGGAGTGGAGTAACCTTTCTGGAAATGGAGATAAGAGGTTTGAACGAAGTTAAGTAATTCAGTTAGAGGTCCCTAAATGCTATTCAACTTTATTAATCTATAATGTGGAGTGAATTTCTAATATAGAAACTTCATAAACATATGTACTACAGATAAAAAAAAATAATTTTATTTCAATTGTCTTCAATTGTCCGCCGAATTATTTATTACACGTATCCATAATATGTTAATTTATTTCAAAAAATCAAAGTAATGAATATGTATATAGTTTTTTTCTTACCAATAATAGCGTGTACACGAACTGAAAGTTGTGTTCGTAGGACCAAAGAATTTTTGCGGCTGAAAAAAAAAAACTTACGTATACAACAGTTCTTTGCTTATAATCCAACATCGCAGATCTTGATGTACAGTGTTTAATTTGTCAATAGTGTTATTAAGGAATTTTTTCAGAAGATATTAACTTAATGTAGGTTTTTAAATGGAACATTTCATTTTAGTTACAGAGATCTTTCAATGGAATTATTTTTTTTAATCGAAGTATTATGCACTATAAGTGGGTAATATGCTGGGTTGTTGTATAAAAATGTTTTATGATAATAATGATAAAATGTAACTGTAAACTGTAGTTCACAACCTAAATAGAAAGAATAGTATGCGCTTTGGATATTTAATTAGATACAATATCGTCAAAGATAAAAATTTTATGAAGCTGCAGAATTTTCTAAAAGGTATTTTTAAAGACAAATTTTCTAATAGCTAGATAAAGCGTTTTAAAAATAAATTCATCTTGATGTGTTATGTACAGTCATTTAAAAGAAAAACTATATTTTCTGAAGGTATACTTCCCAACTGATTGGCTGTTGTGGTAATTCTAGTGCCCTCCTCCAATTCCGACGATTTATTGTAAATTAAAAGACGAAACTTAAGAAGGAAGATAGGTAATAGAACCATTGATACGACTTATTAAATTTCGCTCACTCTTCAAAATAGTCCAGAGCTTCCTGGAAATCATCCTCCGAAATTTCATCTTCAGAATCCAGGGTGAGAGAATGAGAGATCAGAATACACTCAACGTCCGCAATCCCTGAGTCTAGCGAACCCTGCCTGCTGATGTCGCTCGCGGCCGCGGAACTATCGACTCTTCGGAACGTATGAGAAATCGCACTTGACTCCATCATATTGCGTTCTAGCAACTACAGGTTGATTTTTTATAACTTATTATTTTTTATTTTATATCCGTTCTTATTATTGTTTTTCATTGACTGTAAATTTATATTATTATTTTCTGGGGTATTTTTGATAATATTAATATAATATTTAGTTTTTCGGTGTAGGCGCGATGAAAAGTAGTCAACACTAGCGTTTCCGATCGTCGTCGATTCGCAACTAAACCGTTCCCGATTGTCTATCCCGAATTCGACGCACAGTCATCAAACGTAACTGGTACCCAATTATTTTATTCCAGACAACTTTTTCCTAAACCATTTTTAAACCTCAATTCGGTACACGTTAAATCGAGTTGGAGTTTGATTATGTTATACAATTTAAAATGAATCTATAGCAAATAATATAACGAACGAATTAAAGCGAGTTGAAAGTGAGTGCATAATTAATAAATAGAAGTATCGAGACCGTCCTGTATATAAATGGTTCATAGTGCAAGATCATTGTGTACGACGCGGCCACTTTTTGCGTGCATTCGACTTCATCGCGATTGAAATATAAATCGAAAAACTTTGTCATGTCAAACACTCACGGTTTCGCTCTCTAATATAGTTTTCCACACTTTCTACCTTAAATGCTTGGCTTCGTTAAAAATATATTATTATTTATAATTTATATAGAAACTCGTCTATTTTTTTTTGTTATATATGAAGTTGTATCACAGAGGTCACTGTTAAAGTTACATATACATAAATAGTTTTTGAATGAATTTCATCATTTCCTTTTTCAAAAATTTTCTGTTATTTGGAAATATTGGAAATTACTATTTTTATATGTTCCGATAACATGGCTGGTACATACTTGGCAATTAACTATTCTCTATAATGATTGACAGGAAGGGTTGTGACCTTGTCTTCTTGACTGTATCCAGAGACCGCACTTTGTGATAAATAAGATAAAAAAAATATGAATACGAACTAATTGTTTAACTAAAATATAATAATATATACTTTGAGATAAAAATAAAGTATTGAGAATTATTTAATTTGGCGAAGTCTGCTCTTATTATCGGACATAGCGTGTTTTGCCGGTTTTATGTAACAGTAACCTAAATAAACGAACATGTGTCGAATTCTACTGGACTATTTTCGCTTGTGGAAATGTGGCGATCTTAGCCTTCGTATGAGTTGGGTGACCTCTATAACTTTTATAAAACCCACCTAATTTAATAACAAATTGCTGATTCATTTACACAATTTATAAATTGGATATAAATTATAATTATAATATATGTAATTAGAATCGTAAAGATATATGTAGACATTTCCGGGAGACAAACTAGTGCAGAGACAGTCACACAGTTTGAGTTACATCCTGTTCGAGGATGCTGTTCGTCAATCTTCATAAACGTAATTACGTTCACCCTTCATTCGTTGATAATGCGCTTTCATTTAGATACTTCGAGGCTACTTCCGTTACACGATACGAATGATACAATAATACTAATACTTCAAGAACAGATAAGGTCCATCCCTGAGAACATCTTGGTTAATATTAATCTAACTAATAACAACATTTTTATGTCTCATCTATTCCACGTGCCCTTCAACTTTATTTTCAACCTCGTAACTTCCAAAACTGATTTAAAACGTCTAAAAAAAATCTAATATATGTATTTTATTATTGTGAGAAATAAGATATGATTGGTGTCTATTATACAATAGATATTATGATATACGTAGATGAAAAATATTTCATCAACACACGGTTTATTATTATGGATTGAGAATTTCTTTTTTGTAAATGAGGTCGACAACGAGTGAATTAGGTGGTTCAATGCCGCGCTCAAAACAAACGGTTTAAAAATGTATTAGAAAAATATATTAGTAGTTTTTAACGGATTACTAGGACTTGATAATTATAACTCAAACCTAATTTTTATGAAATAATAATCTGAATAATCTTTCTGATGAAATTGAGAGAATACTGAAATGTCGGAAAATAAGTATAATATGATCAGGGGATGAGTTCTTTGTCAAGTTCTGAACACGTTTCAATGTATTGAATTTGGTGATTGCTGTGTTCATGAAATATCAATCTAAATAAAAGATCGCTATCGCTTCCGGTATCTCTGTTTCCAGAGAATTACAACCTGGGTCTCTTTAAATTAAGAGTGAATCGGTTTCTTCTAGGCAAGCGCGTTCCATCTTAGACCACAGATTTGCTTACTATCAGGCGATCTCTCGTCAAGTGCTGGCCTATTTATAATATATAAAAATATATTTAAAAAAATAACTAAAAACTATATTATCAGGAAATACAGTTTAGAATATTGTGTCTGGTGGTGCCAAGAATTTAAAATTTAAATACCTTCGATACGCTCTCAGGGGAGCTGCGGAAACGTACAATGTGACTCGCAAAAGGGTTGTAGGGATTAATGGGAAGCCATGCGTGCACCAACCTCAGAATCTAAGGCAGCTCCAGTAAGATAATCCTCGAAGGTCGACGCCGCGTAATGGAAAACAGTTTATTCACGCAGGTCGATTCCACAGGAGCCCCGTAACACTCGAGGTCATGATTTGGCACTACGATAGCGGGATACTATAACAATGTCTCTTCACGATCCCGAAGTGCAATACTCAAAGATCGGACGGGTAGCTGGAGGTGAAGACGGAGTTGTGGGGCAGCGTCTTCTGCCGATGCGATCAGAGCTATCTACGCACGGTACGCCCGAGGTGCTGATGTGCATGGTTTTTAAGGAAGAGTGAAGGAAATAGATTGCGAAGTCACGTATAACTAACTCATTCATAAATTAACAAATAAAGCCAAAAGATGGCGTTACCAGTGTTCTATACACCTAAGCTAATAGCTAGCTATAGTCTAATATATAGCTTACTTGTTTAAAAGTGTACAGGTAATTTAATTTCTATTTCAATTTTAATTATATTTTCTAGAACTGGATTTCAATACTTTGCTTTATTTTTTAAGTATTTTCTAATACTGGGGTCTTACCACTATCTTAAACTAATCATTAATGTTCTGTTACAACAATCTTATCTTCCCATGCTAAAAATCGTTTTAATATGACTTATTATAGTAAGGCCAAATTAATATATGAAATTTGACAACTAATTGTTTTATCTATCTAAGGTGAACTCAGTACCTTATAACATCGATTATAGGACATGAATCGATACGAACCTGTATTAATTATCATTTCATTAAATTATTTTATAATTTTATTTTAAATGAACAGAAAGATTCCTGTGCCAGTAGAGTTTTTTATCGTCAATTTAAGAAACATAATAAGACAAGTAATGTATTTAACAAAAAAAATGCACTTTTTCAATTGATATATCTAGTAGGTATTGACTCTTCTTCACTGCTAGCATCAATAATAATTGTTATATTTAGTTATTTTTGTTATTTTTGTCAGTAAAAGTGAGTACGGCTATCCATTCATGGTGAAATATTTCTTTTTTTCTATTTTCTATTTTTTTATTTTTGGTAACGACGCTAGTGTTAAAAAAAAGGGTTCACTGATTCATCATTTTAACTACATTCCGTTCCTTAGAAGAGAAATTGTTCTTTACGCTTAGAATTGTTTATTAGTAAAAATAAATAGGACAATATCATCTTTTATCATTATTACAATAAAATATAATCATAATTAAAAAAATTAACTAATTGTGCATTAGATAAAATAAATAATATGACGCAGTTACAAGGTTAGTTTGTTGAATTATGAAGTGTCAAAAGTATGCTATTAAATTGGAACCTTATTTTAAATAGTAACACCTAGTAGCTTGTTTTCAATTGGTTGTGATCAATCTATACCATATCATTTCTTTCTGCATTTAACTATATTTACAAAGTCTCTCACCTGTCGGGCAATCCTTCTAGTTCCTCATCTTGCTCGCCCAAGGTAGAATCCAAGTCCAAATATGACCCGTAATCTCCATCTTTGAAAACTTGCAGCGTAGCATCATCCAACTGCGAATAATAAAAATATATAAAGCAATATGATATTATCAGCGCCACCTATGTCACCAGCCTTGTACTCCCACGACTGTAATTACTCTCTTAGAATTATTTAGTGCAAAAATATGTTCTTAGATGGCGCTTATTTTAAAGATTTTTTTTAAAAGTTAAAATATATATAATTTCTGGAAGTTCTAAAACAATACTGATGTTTATTATTTCAAGAACATGTATACATTCATTATAATGAGTTATCGTTCGTCATTATATGAAATAAGAAAGAAAGAGAAAGAGAACAGCTTGCTAGAAAAGCTAAAATATTGCAATCTCGCCAGATGACGCCTGGAAACTGGTTTTGTGAGTAGTTCGAAGATGGAATGGTAATCTAGCGTCTAAAGGACTAAAGATATATTTTATAATACAAGTTTACGAAATAAAAATAAATAAAAATAAACAATTTGGTCATGCTATTCGTCTGTTTATATTTCATCAATATAGAAGTGCCTAATTAACATTTAAGACTTCTTTATCAGACCCATTCTTTATAAATCGATTCACTTTAATTTAAACAACCTATGCTCTGGTTATATTTATAATCTTTTAAACAAGTTTCGAAACTGTATAGACCACTTTTAATCTGATTGAGGTGACCTACCAATAATGACTATTTTACTTAATGATTGAAATAAAAATATATTATTTAAATAAATACTACATAATCTGCTGGCGGCCTTGTCTTAAAAGTGTATAATAAAATAATATATAATTATAATATAAAATTATAAACCATATTCTAGCTATGCGTAGTCTGGAGTAAAAACGTAAAAAATTGTATGACCCATTAAGTATTTGAATGACTAAGAGTGTCCCAATAACACAATGACTCAACGGACGAAATTAGAAATAAGAGGTAGACACGATGTCTTCTTGGGTAAGTCAGTTTTCTGGCAGATCGCCATTTTTTGCTGCAATCATGGAAATTTATAATTACTAGCTGTGTCCCGAGGTTTCATTCGCGTGATAATTAATAATTTTCCCTGTGAACCTGTCTATGTAATCCGTTTTTTTTTAATCCATTCAGTAGTTTCACAGATTATCACGTGCAAACAAACAAACTTTCCGCTTTATAATATGATTACAGATAAGCATTCTTGTTTTAGCTGGCACTTAAATTGAATATATATCTAATAATTTTACACTAATAATTATAATTCGAGGTTAAATTTTGATAAAGTTCAAAGGGTTATTTGGTCATTATCGAAGTTAATTTGAAATATATTTAAATTGTGTCTACTGTTTTAAATTTTTGCTTATAATTATTGTTATTATTGCGTCGGTAATTATCTTTGTAGATGTAGATCTATTCCATTTAAATATTCGTAATTTATCTAAAAATCTTTAGATTATTCTTGTGTAACTGTTACAGGATGTTTATTAAATAAGGCTTGCATTTTGTATGGAATGTTTACTTTTCGTTTTGTAATAATTTGTAATATATAATTATCACTATTATGATAATTCTCAAAGATTTATCATCGTAAAGTGAACAAGTATGAGTTAGGTTTTTGCGTTTTCTGATTCTTGTAATCTTTATTCCCAAAGTATTCCTTGTTAGAAACAGGATCGCATCACAAAAATAGTTTTCATAAAAACAAAACGGAACAGAATTAGTCCCGCTAAAACTGAAACTTTAATAGAAAATATATTTAAACGCCTTAATAAAGAAATAATATTTTTTATAATTAATATTTGGTTTAATAGTTTAAAAAAATTAAATAAAAAAAAATATTTTTATAATATTTAGGTATACACGTAGTAAAAATTAACACAGAATTAAACTCCAATGCAAGTCTCAGGGTCATGTCATGATAAATTGATAATACTTCAAGATATACTTAACTGGGTTATGTCATATTTATTTTAAAATCATGGAGTTCTTGCTCCAGCCTTGTGCTGTAACTATATACATATGAAATTACAATTTTTCTTTGGTTGTACATATATTTTGATAAAAATTAAAAACTTTGTCAAATATCATTAATATTTGGTAATGGACTATTTTTAAAAAAGATTAATTATCTTTTATTAATATCTACAGAAGTTCAAATCTTAAGTGATTTTTATTTATCTAAACAGTATCTAATGGCATCCGAAAACAAATAAAAAATAAAAAAAAATAAAATGATGGTACTGAAAAGTTACAGCTGAAGAATTGAAGCCATTCATGCGTTTAAAAATCAATTCTTAAGAAATCACTAGTTTTATGTTTTCTTTCGTTATAGAAGAATGTTATGCTGAAACCGACCATTGTTTATTGCTAAAGCGCCAGAGGTAAACAATTTAATATTTTTCCCTTCGCAACCATTGAAATGATTCCAATCTCTCCATAACAATAACATTAAATATCAAATCATAAAATAAAATGTCTAAAATTATGATAAAAAAAATTGGTGGATCCTCTTTAGCAATATTCAAATATGAGTATAAAAATAGTAAACCTATTTAATATACAAAAAAAATTATAAGAATCGGAAACGTTTTGGAGGATTTTTTTGTTTTATACAAACCCTGAGACACGAGAATTTTAAATAATATATATATATCTTTGGACCAAATCTGTTCACATATCAATTAAATACCAAAACAGAAATTTATTTTTAATATAATAATGTGGTTTTGTCGAGTCAGAGCCAATGGATTATACCTACTATATATTGGCTCTCTATCGTGATCTCATATCAATATGGCTTCCAGTTGAGAAACATCTTTATCCGTTTAAGGTTTTACAATATTACGTCACATATGTACGTATTATTTGATGTTTTGTTTACATTCTTGCTAAGTACTAATAATCCCTTTATCCATTACTTCGTAGTTCTAAGTAGTTCACTTCTTGACTTGCTTGCCTGCACATAATATTTGCAGATATGATATTGACTAACAAACGTTTTAACATTTTAATTATTAGATGAACATTGCTCATTCAAATCACAAATATATAATAACATGCACTAATATATATATATGAAGGTAGTTTTTTAATTACCATTTTCAAACAGTAAAAATTTTGCATTTAGTTGGATTTAACTAAAAATTACAAACTATGATGCGTTATGAGCTATGGACTGAGGTCATGATATAACAGATCATGCCGAATAGATATCCGCCGTGAAAAGTACTGGAGTCTTCTTTAATAAGCTGTATTATTTATTATTACAAAAAAATAAGGGTCACTATACACATATCTAAAATAAAAATGATCATCGCGACCAGTGTATTCAAAGCCTAAATAGTTTAAATTAAACAATGAGAAGCGTCTGGTGGTATCATAGATCTTCGAGATATTTATATAATAAACTAAGAACGGGTCGAGGTGCGCTAACGGAACGGAACGTGGGATGATATCAGATTCGAACGAAGCCTGCCTTCTCTACGCGATTTGTTTATGATTGTTAAATTATTCAAGGTTGATATAAAAGTATGTTAATGTTTTAAAGAAAAATAACTATATAACAAGAAAAAACCAACATGTGCTTGATTCATATATAAAAATGTTTAATTACGATGTACTAGGTTGTTTTTAATTTTTGACTCCTCGTGGGCGAGTGTTCAAATAGCTAAAGTAAATTAAAGTACATCTTTATTTGGAGCATAATAAAAAATAATAATATAAAATTACAAAATAACAAAAATGAAAAAAAAAAACAAAAGAAAAAAAACCATAATATTACATAGATCCCAGTGTTATGCTCCAAAAAGTTGACTGGGCGTAATAAAAAACCCTACGCCGTCGTGACAAGTAGTGACTAAAACCACAATGCGTTTTAAAATACTATTATTTAAGTAAAATAAAATAAAATAAAAAATATAATTGATATAAAATTCAAAAAAAAATCAAAATAAAATGAAAATGAAATAGCTTGATGAAGTAATTTTATAATTAAAAAAAAATTTAATAATTAAATCGCAACGTATGCCAATTAACATTGTCAGTATTAATAATAAAACATTCATATTATAAAAGAAATATATAATAATGATAATAATAAATAGCAACAATTTGGGTAGTGATTTGAGTAAAATATACAAGAAAAATAGCTTGTGATCTCACATATTGAGAGAATTGAATTGCAATTCAAGTAAATACTTTTTATAGTGCGTTCGAAACGCGCTAATACTATTATCTTTCACAACGGTTTTGGCAAGTCATTATAAATTTTTGTTGCACTATAACAAAACTACCCTCATAAGCGGATCGATGCGGCTGTTCGATAAATAGGAAGATGTCCTCGTACTATAATTATTTATATCGGATGACCAATCTAGCTTAATAAATATTCAGGAATTTTGTATTTACTCGAACCCAAAATTATTGTTGCGGATGCAATAATTGCATGTTATATCACCGCCTCTCACCTGAGCGCGCAAATATTTAGAACAGATAAATATAGACAAATAGCAGGATGAGTAACGTTAGCTAGTAGCTATTAAACTCATACTGGACGCGGTTTTATTAAAACAAAACTGAGTACTCACTCTGTGTGGTGCCTGCAGCAGACGATGTACGGCTGCTATTTGGTATGAAAGTGGAATCGTTGTGTTGAAGGTGTGGTACAGCGGTCTCGGCGGCTCCCTCACGTTATACTCCATGAAAGGATCCGAATCATTCAAGTACTGCACACGACATACGAACGAGTCCGCATTCATTTCCCTCATCGTCCCATTTACCATTATTATCTGCCACTTTTAATAATTCGATCATATAAATATGATAGCTTTGCAATAATTTTCTTTTTCTTTCTTCTTTCTAATCTTTTTAATTTTGTTATATAATGATACTTGCAACAATAATGATTTCACTGAGTTAAACTTAAAAATCAGTTCAATTAGTTATTTTTATTACGTCGCCCGACTTTTATAGGTTTTTTTGAAACACAATGTTGTCACACTTTAATATTTAAACATAACGCATAATAAGTAACGCACGAAGTATTTTTATTTATAATGGCGAAGATTTGTGAACTCGGCCGGTGTGCGGACACGAGCGCGCGTCGACTGAACAGTGAATACTCATAATGCAGGAAAATATACAAATGACTTGATCGCTGTTTCAAGATAAGCGTTAGTAATGTTATCATTAGGTTTTTGGTGTTTAGAAATGCCCGGTATTTCTAAGTATTTTTGTTCCTTGAGTTTATAGAAATTAATAGATTCTAATGTTAAATGAAACCAATATGTAAACATGTAAGTGCGGTTTATTGGCCGCATTTCGAAGATAATTGAATTATTTATGTTATAAATGCATTTACTTTTCCATTCAGTTTTAGGTCTTTACCTAATGAAATAAAATAGCCCGTATTTTTTAATTAAACAACGAAATATTATAAAAAATGTAGTATAAATTTCTTATATGAGGATTCAATTATTGATGTCAGAAATGATAATAATGAAGACACTAGTTTCTCTACCATTTTTGTAGTTATAATTGTTGCATCGCAGCAGAGCAACACTGAGCCGATGCTGACGATCCGGTTTCTTGACCTAGAACCTACCCTCTCTCGCACCGTTTAAAAAAAATGTAAGACACCATGCACTATTGTAGTGCGATACAAAGTTTTTATAAAATCAATAGACCTTTCTCTCATATATGACTTGTTTCCAGCTTGATGTTATTAAATATGTATCGTAACTTTTGAATATAGTTCTTTTCTGATCTATGATATCTGTGCAAATTATTTGATTTGTGATTAGATATAAAATTACAGTAAACGACATCGCATCAGTAAATTGGTAGTGAATAGAAGTGGCCTCGCACTAATAGATGAGGACGGTTGGTCTTCGGCCATCTTTGTGATATATATGACTTTAGTTTAATTCTATCGAATAAGGATTGAGATACGAAGTACTAGTTCTTTTGTTATTACAATTACATCGCACGATCGCCAAACTTGTTTTACGAATTGTTATATACATAAACGACATTTTGTACGCACTTTCGAGATCCATATTATAATTAATAATATATTAAATTATCGAAATTTGTTGTACCAGTTTCGAATCCGTCAGGGCCTGTGAGGGCCTTAGAACATGTCTGAATCTCGGCGTGAACTATTGCGATTCCGCCATGCTTTGTGAGTACATCCGGATATCTATACATAATAGTAAATATACGGCTATATTTTACTAACTGAAGTAAAAATATTAGTGAACATTAACTTACGTAGAATTTCATACATGACATAATATAACTGCTGACCCCGATACGTGTCCGCAGTTTTGTGTCATAGCTATATTTATGGACAATGGGCATTTAATTTGAGAAGAACTGACCGCTTGCATCACCGAGTAGCTCTGTGGCTAATATCAATACAACAAATACACTTCATATAGCGGTTACCGATTTATAACCTGGAGATTAATCTATAGGGGTGAGATATTTGCGGTTATCGATAATATTAAATATCTTTTTCAGACTTATTCCAGAATTAGGTTACTGATCCCAGGTTAGAATCTTTCTTAAAGTAACATATACTAGGTATAGTTTATCTTCGGTAATCTCTCAAAACAATATTTGAGGGTAATTTGAAGTGACCTACTTTTAAATTAATATTAGTATGCAGTCAATAAATTTTAACTGTTCTGTTTGACAACGAGTTTATATTATGACGTCACTTATGATGTTTTTTGGTAATTAAGTCTATGAATCACTAGAATCAGAAGTTTCGATGTCAATTGATTATTATTAAAGGAAATATTTATCGTTGTGTTTGTCATATATATTTGAGTGTGTGTGTGTGTGTGTGGTCACGCAGAACACCGCTACAACTCTTCCGTAAAATAATATCTCGATATCGCAGCATCGGTATTAAATTAATAAGTGCTCAATGAAAAATGATATCGAATTTATGTTTAATTCTCGCAGTGTGAATGACACGGTCGCTTCACCACTTCACTAAACATCTTTGATTATTGGTTTATAATTTACATTACACCGAAATAACTAACCCAGTGCAAATACGATTGAATATTGATTATTAACTCATAAATAAAATAATACTTTTATAAATAATATGCGTTAATGAAATTAAATTGAGAAAAATTATTGTAGTTAAAATACTGTTTGGAGGGTAGTATAAACTCCTTTTTAGTAATGGAGGGTATTATTGCTAATTGGCAAGAGCAGGCGAACGTAATTTAGAAGAATCTAGTTCGACTTAGTAGCGCATGAGCTTTCTATTAGCGGAATATGTAAGCGTAGCGTCCATAGCGTCGACGCCATATTTCTGAGTTAGTTAGTCAGAAGGGGTGAGGGCGGAGTGATATATAATAAGAATCAATATACACACACTTGATTTTACTTTTCAAATATGATGAAAGGGTCAAAGAGTTTTAGATGGTGATGAGTTTTGGCCTTTGAGACAAATATAATGTTTACAGCAATAAGTTTGAGATTGTGATAAGAGTAGTTCAGTAGAATAAACAAAATAAAACATCATTTATTACGAAGTATGATGATACGTTGATCAAGAGTTCTAATTACAAAGTAATGACAAATTGCATTTTTATTTGTATTTATAGCGTTTTCACATAGGTGTGTATGTGTCGGGTTTTGTTGTGGAATCTCGAATACACGTTTACATATTGTTTTACAAATATTTTTTAAAGATGTTTAAAATAGGAATTTTTAAAAATATTAATTGAAAAACCGCTCAATGTAAGCAGGCTCTTTGCTTCTTTAAGTACGCCATCCGTTTACTGGTCACGTAGGCTTAATTAACATAAATTCTTTAAAAAAAAAGGAGACGGCCTGGATCTTTGCTCAGACAAACCGCTTAAGACACTAAAAGCTTATTATGGCCTTGGTATCCCAATCCCTAAAGAGGATAAACTTTCGTCATATTTTAGGCTCTAAACCTTTGTAATAACGCCTGATTTCGCTCGCAATAATTATGATAACTTTTCATATAATACAGCAAGATTGAATGTGAAGTTTCCCATAATACTCATATTACGAATGCGTTAATCGGCTTTGCTTATTATAGCACAAATGAGTTCGATTCGCTCCGAGGATCAAATTATTGCGTATTATGAGTAATTACACGGGCATCATTACTTTTTAAAATTTTATATTGTCTCTGAATTATACAAAGAATTAAATTTTAAATAATATTTTATAACAAAATATTGTTGTACTCTAATTTCTGGTATTTTTAGGTGGTATTACTAGATAAATAGTCTTCTTTTAAAATTCAAAGTTCAAAACTTAAACTATGATAGTTTAAGAGTTCATGGTAAATTAGGGATTGAAAAAAAGAAATAAAATTGTTTGGATTATTTTCGTATCTCAATATTCCAGTATATAATAATAAATGCACCTCCCATGCACCAAATATATATATATATATATATATATATATATATATGTGTGTAATTTTCTTTATAAAGTAAGGAATAAGTAAGTTGTAAGGTCACACTGTGAAGTAATCATAACAACACTACCTCGGAGTGTTACAAGCGTAGGGCTTCTGAAGGGAAAGATTAGTAAGTACCTAACAGTCTCATCATGGACCAAGTTCAAGTTCACGCTGGTCGACTGTCACAGCGGAATCATGACACTTCGAGTCGTGATGGTCGATTATAGGCGGGTCTTCATCCGCACTCGTGATGACGATCACGAAGCAAGGATACACACCGTCAATACCATCATATCCAGAGCTTTGGACTTTAAAACACATATTTTATTATTTTATTAGGGGAATTAACGCGTGAAATAGGTATTATATAACTATTTGCCTTAAGTTTCACCAGCAGGTCAGGCTGAGTGTCTGTGACCACGGCCGGTGACCACGGCCGGTGCAAACTGGTCGAAACGTCAAGCAATTTAGAGGTATGTAATACCTATATCGCGGTTTAACTCTCGCTAATAAAATAATAAAACATTATGCAACGCGAAAGTTTTAAAGTTAGTTTTTGAAACTAACTATAACTAGCATATAAATGATTAATTACAAGTTTAAAGTCAATACTTTTAATTGATCCTATTGATATGGATTTGATTTTGCTCTAGTTCGATTATAGGCATGACAGTCATAATCATCATTAGAAAATCGGTATTTCATAGAAGAAAATCAATTTTATATTACTTGCTAAATGCCAATGCAGAGAATGCGGCTATAGTTCCACACGTCTCATTCCTTTACTGTTCTTTTCTTTTTCGTATTCTTCTTTCTTTTATCTATAATCTCTCAGTGTATAGACTTATATACATTTCATATTTTATTAGTGAATCGAAATTCCTTATAACCATGTTGGCCATTTAAATATTACCTTAAATACATACAACGATTCTCTTTAAGAGTACTGCAGAGATGTAGATTGAAACAATACCAATAGGTAAGAATGGACACCTACAGGCGGTCGGCGTCGGCTCCGAGGTTCATTACAATACAAACTAAATACAATAGACCACTTAATATAATATCTATAATTATACAGTATATCTGTAATTATATATCATCAAACCTTTTGACTCTTTAGTCTATTTATATTTAGTATTGCCTAAACAAAATATATGATGAATAAAACCTGATATGAAGAAAACAGCAAATTATCTTCGTGTTTATTTTTAGAGATCAGATTTTCTATTCTTGTCTCGTCTAGAAGCACGTGATAGGAGTCGTTAGTGAGTAAGTCAGTATGCATGATCCTGATTTTTGACAACTCGTATCTTTAGTATTATATGCTATTTAAATAAACATATTCAAATGTAACAGCTCTATATAAGTTTTTTAATTCACATTGAAATATTACAATTTTTTAATGTATTACCACAATTTCAATCAAAAAAATTCTTATTGCCATAGATATTATAACACTAATACAGTTCATTGAAAAAAACTGAACTAAAAAACTGAATTCATCGTTGAAAAAAACTAGATGAATCTAGTATTTCATAATACCTAAGACCTAAGTCAGTGCATAATGAAAAACTTACTTCTTGCAGAGTCACACACACACACAACCACACTATTTAACACAGATGTAATCTGCACACAATCACAATTGTTTCATAACAATTAATCATCTGCTTTAGTACATGTTACTTTAATTATTATGATACATTTTATATCGGGCCTAGTTCGATTTCAAACATTATTTTTAAAGCGATAAAACTTTTCTTTGTATAAAAAATTATTATTATATTAATATAATCCTGTGATTATTATTAGCAGGACTGTTCAGTTAACGCCGCGGTTACGCCATGGTCCTAGCTCATGAATAAAAGCCCTGAATGAGTTCGTAACTAGTCGGGTAAAATCCGTACATTATATATAATAATAATCATGTAACACGGAAGTTAACATACAAAGAAATATGTATATAGTCATTATCATTTAACACTTACTTTAACTGAAAACCAGAGTTAAACGTAAACAAACAAATAACAGTTCGTTGATGTAAAACGTTCGTAATAATATTCATAAAATAATTTAAATTTTCTACAAGTCATTAAAGTATTGCAAACTCATATATTTTTTGTGAGGAGAACATTTTGTATTGGTCTATCTTTATAAAATAAAAAAATACCATCTGAATACGCTAAGACCAATAATTATATTTACTTAGCAGTTTTTATTTTATTATGGTATAATATCGATATTTTTTTCGTTCAGAAGCTGACATAAGCGTTTGCGCAATCTACACGAAGTCGGTAAAAACTAACCTATTGTCTGCGCACACGCATCTCCTTTACTTCTAAGCCAAATGCTTTTTTAAGTATATACTTATTATATAGTAACAATGTATATAATTAACATAATATTTACTGTATTGGATAACTTTTAAAAGGCCTTATGAGCGCTTGTTATAATATCTAAGATCAATAATAGTATACCATTGAGTTAATAAAAGCCATGTAAAATAACATACAAAACACTATTATCCATTACAGTTTCACAGGAAACATGTCTAGCCGCGAGAGATAGCGGAGACATTAAACATTTACATTTAGCATAGAATGAAACTATGTACATTTAGCATAGAATGAAACTATTGACAGCATAATACCAATGTCCAGCGACGGCTGCTCGTTTACATATTGGAATACCTAACTCGTGCGCAGACTGTGAACAATGTGAATTTTATTTAAATTTGGGCAAGTTAAATAATCTCGTGTATAACGTTTCTATTTACAAAATGACTTGACGATGAGAAGTAATTTTTATGTTATAAAAATCTGCATGAAATATGTCTCGGTACTGCATTTGGGCAATAAATTATATTATAAATAATATGATTGTAGATAATTTAAATAAAAAACATCTGACACGCGGCAATCGAGCTTGCCGCTATGAGAAACTCCTAATCGGCAAATTATAACTCGCAAATTAATTAACAAACAAAAGAAAAAAAAAAATTCAAATAATTAAATTAATTAATTAATTTTTAAATTTAAAAATTCGAAATTTTTTTTCCATTTTTCGGTAACTTCGGCGGCCGATCTGACCACCTTCCCGTTGGACAATCAACATAATTTTGAAAAGTGAATCTTACATTTAGATGCTGATTCCAAATATATCTTTAGTTTTTCAAAATTCGAAAAATAAAATTCGACACACACACAGACACACAGACACACATACAGACAGACAGATCGGAAGGAAAAACTGAGTTTTTCGATAATTCGCATCGATATCGTTTAAGTTCTAAAAACTCATGAATCGTGTCTGAAATAACATCGCTTTGCATAATGCTCCATATAAATTAGAGTATAATATATTTCATGTAAAGAGGTAAAGAAAGAGCTCGTTTTAAAAATGTACAAGTATTTTCTTTAAGAAATATGTTAAGTTTGTAAAAATCTTCCAGATCTGATTTCAATAATGGCAAAAACAAGAATTGCAAAGACTTAATGATGGGTTTTTAGTTCTAAAAATTAGTATTTAATAGAACATGTTTATTAAATATATCAGTATCTATTAGTATGGAGGTGGTGAAGACGCACGCACTTTCGACAGTTGCGACGTGACCTCACGTGCGATTGATTTCCGCCAGCCGATCATCAGACTGACATCACTGGTTTAATCGCGGTTATTTGAAAATGTATTATATAATATAAACGAAAAACCAAAAACTTGAATGAATTAAAAAATATATTACATTTGAATATTTAATCTGTCATTCTTAAATGAATAGCCTTTATGTTTTCTTATTTTCTTATTATAGAGTAAGGTGATACAATGGAACCGAATAGCTGTGATAGCGTTACATAGAGTAGATATAGAGACAAATGCTAAATTTTTAAACTCTCCATTCGCTTGGCTTTGTTTTAATGTTTGTGTATATTGATAGGTATAATAAATCGTCCTCTGTTTGTAATAGAACAAGATCTGGAAGTCCTCGTAGTGTTCAGATGAAAAAAGCCATCAAAGCAGGGAAGGAAATAATTCAAAGAAATTTTGTCCATCAGTAAAATATTTTATTATGGGAAATGAATACAGCACCGAGAGCTAAGTTTCGTATTTTGAAGGATGACTTAGGAGTTGCAGCTTAAGAGAGACGTACTGGACATTATTTTAATGATAATTTAAGAACGATTAGGGTGGTAAAATAAAAATACTTTCAATTCTTTATTCAAGAAAGTTTTTACTATCGAGCAATGTTTGAACAAGCAGAATGACCGCATTTATGCTCATAGCTATATAGAAGCTTCCCAACTAATCAGCGGAGTATATGTGGGCATTATTCGATCAGTAATGGTGTTAGCTATCCAGGGGTGACTGCGCCATATCTTTGTAAAAAAGTGACTAAATATGGATACAAGTGTATCAAGATGTGATTCTTGAGAAGGTGTTCAAACTTCTTAACATCACTAATCAATCCATACCTAAGTTTGGTCCTATCATATTTATCAATGGTCCTATTGGGTTATAAAGATCTATCCATCCAAGTATGGTTGGAAACAAGTGTTTGTGATTTCAATTTAGTCTAATAAGTATATAATTATATGAACATACTTAGCATGGCGTCATCATTAAATAAAACATTTTGCTGAATGACTTACAAGAAAGTTAACTTAAATTGCTAATTAGAGAGACAGCATGTTTACTCCAAGGAATAGTTAATACTGAATCGAAATATTTATATTAAAATAATAGATGGAAGAACAAAATCAAAGACGATGAACCATGTAAAGATTAAATTTCTTATCTATGATAATGTTTTCAGACAATAAAATTTTTTATAGAGTATTTCATAGAGTAGAGTATTATAATGTCTTTTGTATTTGTGTAATTTAAAGTCAAAACGGTTAATGTTTTTATAATTTTTTATTCCATGACTCGGTCCCGTACCTCGACATCTTTTACACGGCCTCTCATTATGTTCTTCGTATCGTAACCAGTATTTATGACCCGTCTGGGAAATCGTTCAGAATATACTATTGTACTTGTAATAACTCTGATTATAGAATTCTGTCCCTTGGAATATGATGATGTATTACGTAATACTTATTAACTACAAGAAGATAATATAAAAAATAAAGTTCAGATTCTTGTGTCAACATTTTATGTATGTTTTAGCATATAGTTATTAGTAGGTAGGTTATAAATCCGTCATGTTTGTTTTCATTGAATCGATTGCAAGGCCGGAAGGTTGGTTCATTTTCTTATCTCGTATTTCGCAAGCAGTGCTCACCGCGACTATCGTAAGATCGCCGGAAACAATATGAAAAACCACAAATAATTATAATTATGAAATTCTCGCAAGGTTTTGCACATACAAGATATTTAAATAAGTGCCTATTTTAGAATTCATCGACATTATTAATATTATTGTTGTAATGATAGTATTGTTAGTAAAAATAAATTTATTTTTCATGTACGTATTGAAAATCATCGTGAAATAAAGATTGTTGAAAGATCCATTTAGTTACACAGACCTACTTGCTAATAGCTGTCATTATAATATAACAATAAAAACTCTAAGTCACACTTTTTTCTTGGAAAATCATTTTTCAAATTCAAATACATTTTAAAGTAATATTATTTTACTTCATCCTTAAGTAAGAGGAAAGTTATTTGTATTTTGTTTGAAATAATTTTTATCATGTCACAACACTAACAAACACGATATTTAGCACGAAAGTTTTTCGGAGTAAAATTATTTATTTGTTACATCAGTTTTTAATTGAGTTCTGACAGTATAATGCTTAGGATCCAATTACTAAGAGAGTTTCCCCTCGTTCAGTTAGCCGTGCAGTGACCACCACCCGAGGGACCATAAACACACACAGTTTTTTGAATTATTTTCCTGTTTTCTTTTTTAGGTAAATTTCAAAACTATATAATTTGTATTAGATTGCTATTATGCTACATATTAAAAATGAATAATAATAAATAATAATAATGTCTGTCTGAGTTATACAATATACTTACATGGTAAAATATAATTTGATGTAGATATTAATAGATATTAGTCATATAAACATAAACATTTTCGAAAAATATTTTCAAGGGCGTATGACTTGCAAATCGAAGAGAACACAAAGAGAATATTTTCAATCTTCGATCTTTGTCAGTGCAAGTGTCGACTTTTGTAAATTAAAATAATATATAAATCTTAATGACATACAAAATGAAATAAATTATCTAATTGGCAATTTCAACAAGTGATCTTTGTATATTGTATGTTCTAAAGGACTAAAATATTACTAAGAATTATTTGTTTAATTGTGATTCAAGCAATAATAAATAATGTTAGTTTGGATTCTTTCGTGATACAAGTTAATTATTATTTATTATCAGAACATGGAGGAATCGAGGCATGGACAGTTCAAGCGCGCTCCTGAGCTAAGAGTTCCTATTCGAAACTAGTCTGGCAATTCCCGACAGTCATTACGTGAGTACCGCTGGTTAATTATATATTATAATAGTAATAAAATAACCAATAACATTACAATATATAAACCTTTAAAACATTACAAAAAAAAACAAATACCCTTGATATAAGAAATGACGAATTATCGAGTGATTATAAACGCTTGTAAATTGTAAAGTAAACGCTAGAAAATTGTGACAGAGGTGTCAATTTTCGAAGAGTAATGCAAGTTCCTTAGTAAATACAACGCGACGCACGGGACGGAATAATATAAACATTTTATTGGATTCTAATATCATTAACTGTAAGTTTTCGTAAGAAACCAAAACCGATTATAATCTGCCGAGTCTTACACTAATATCCTTATAAAGATTACACTAGGTACGTTGCAACGTAATTATAAAGTTGTGCAACATCATAATGTTTTTGCGTATAATTATAGAATTTGCTGTCGAGTTAGCGAACTTAATTACATTTTGATTTATGACCGTATATCGTTACGCCCCCATTATTTTCTGAAATATTCAGATTTAAATCACTGTATTGCATCAAATTTATCATTACCATTTCTATTCATAATATTTTAAAAGATTTTTCAAATATATTTATGTCAGTTAATTCAATGGAACGGAATACGTTAAAAAGAATACTCTTTGGCATTTGTAATATATTACAATCGTTTTTAAGACAAGACTCTTTGGCTATAAGGCATGTCAAAGTCCCTGTGAGGGACAGCGCGGGTCCCGTCAGCATGGTCGGTTCCCGTGACCATGTATTGTTTAAGAATTACAGGGGAAATATCCCCTGTATATTAGAATATCCCCTGTATATTATATTTAGGCACTAATAAATATATTAGTGTCTTTAAACAAAAATATACCTTCTTTGTTAGATTCAAATTATCATTAAATATTTACGTCCACATTTCTCTTCAATCACGACGTTTTTCGATAGGATGCAATAACATCCGCGGTTATACCGTAAATTGGTTTGTGGCAAAAATGATGATTATGAGAAACGAATATTAATAAATAAATCAAATGTAACATTTTTAGAACAGCACAAGTCACGATATTTGTAGTCCTATTATGTAACATTTAGTACACAAATATATTAACAAGGCGCCCACGCGTTCCCTCACTTTGCTTTCCCACGTGTGTGTAAGGCTTATATGTCACTAGCTCATTACCACACTGCTAGAAATGGACAGGGGGCATTCTTCCTTGTGTTTGAAATTATTATGGCCGTTTGTGTATGCAGGACCGTTTTGTTGGGACTTAGTTTGAATGTAGGACGACTATTTTATGATTCTGTGCGTAAGATCTTTTTTAAAATATTATTTTAATTTTTATATCTTCTGAAACAAGATTGGTTCGATCTCTTTCTAATGAAGTCTAAAGTATTAAGTTTATTTTTTTGTGTAATATCATGATGAATGTTAATTTCTAATATGTCAATAAATTTCAAGAGCTTCAGGTCAATGGTCATCAGTTATAGCAAAGCTCATCGCGGTCACCAAAGTAGGTCTCGCCTCGCATATTACATCGTTACTGCTCGCATCCAACCGTGGAGAATTTGTACATTAAGATAATCTGCAATATTGAATCTATATTTTTAATTTTAATGTCATGTCACTTCTTGAGATTCAATTACGTAATCCGTTTGAAATATCTGTTGGGAAGATACTTTAATGACATCTAAAAACCTAATTATAACTACTTTAAATAAGTAAATATAATTATTATTTCTTTTATTTTATCTATTATAATTATATTAGTATTGAAATCGAAATCGTTTTGTAAATAATAAAAAAACACACTTGGACGGACTTATTATTTGCAAATTAACATATAAAAACGGCCTTCATAGTTCTTTCTTCGGAGTTTTTTGTCAAGTATTACGAGTTTGATTTCGTGTATTCATATGTAAATACATGCCAAAATACTTACATACGAAGTGAAAAATATGTTTGATCATCTATATTTAAAGCCTGAACTGACCAATTAAATCATTTCATAGATATTTATCATAGTTACAGTTCTTGTCCCATAATTTAATAAAATGTCATAAAAATAATTAACCATTTTTCAATATGGTATAAATGTTTAAGGAATTATATCTAATAAGCACTATTTGTCTTTTCTGTCTTGAAATATATATTATATATTCTTGCAGTACCATGTAAACAAATTTCTTTGAAATGAGTTTTACATGCGTATAAAGAAGCCAACTTTAAGGGTTTCTGATGTGTGCACTTTTTATGCATTTAAAAATAAAGTATAGTTTGTAAGGCTTCAGGTAATTTATAGTCTGTTAATAAACAAGAAAGTCCAATGCATCAGTGGCATTCGATTGAAGAAAAATATGTTTAAAGTTTGAGTGTCCGTGCGGGCGCGCGGGGTGCGGGCGCGGGGTCAACGCCTCGACTTGTCTCGGGGCTCCACATTCGTGCTCGTTACGAATTGATCACGAACGCCGTCCAAAATTACTGATAAAACTTGAAATATTGTTGAATTCGGAATATGTACATTTTTTGTCGAGTATTGCCTATTTCGAAATACATATTTCCTGAGTCATTTCTCTTTAACCGTCCAAACGCGAGAATGATACATTCGCACGGTAAATGATTTTAATTTATATTTGATCCATTTCATTTAATCTGAGAATTATTTTGTCACGAGTTATTAATCAGTTTATTAGAAAAAGAACCTATTTTGATTATTTGAGGTTTGAATTGATTGATTGCGAGACCAATTGTCTAAGTATTTTCAAAAGATATCAAATATTAATTCAATTATCATTTTATTGTTCTGGTTA
Organism: Mechanitis mazaeus; assembly: GCA_959347395.1. NCBI lineage: Eukaryota > Metazoa > Arthropoda > Insecta > Lepidoptera > Nymphalidae > Mechanitis > Mechanitis mazaeus. The sequence continues at coordinate 9,622,274 of OY365748.1, read as the reverse complement.
TAGGACCTCTGGGACGATATATATTGTCTGTGCCGTTTCAAACTCTTGGTGTTAGGAAAGGCAAATTGTTTCTACCGACATAACTATATATCTTCATATATATAATCTAATTTTAAAATGATTTTCCAGTTCTTACTAAGAAGCCTGAGATGAGGAACAGATGATTTAAGCTAGAAATCTCTTGTTATAATCTAGTGTTAATTTCTACTACACGTAGTTAAAATAATGTGTTTTACCCATTACTTTTAACAGAGCACTCTATCGTCTCAGTAGCATCTTTTATACAAAAAATTAAAAATGTTATAATTCTTACTTTTAAGCTTAGTCCCCCTAAGTAAAAAGAACATTTATACCCAGTATACAGTAAACATAGTCTCTGTTTTGTCACTTTCACACCTTTCACGTAAATGGTTTGCGCGAAAGGGAGAAAATAGACAATAAGTTGTATTAAGTATAAATATTTTTATAAGAAAGGGAGGGAGTAAGTTGTTTCTTTATATGAAATACGTATAATGAACATTTTTGTTTCTAGTATTATCTGAGTGGTTCATCAAGTTTTTGTAATGTAAGAAAATGATCATCCTTGAAGTTTTCCATCCAGTGAAATCGTTAATTAAAAAGCTTTCTATTTCTTTGTTCAATTAATTCATTTAAAAAACTCACGTGCCTCGTAATTGCGAGGCAGCTGACAAGATGTTTATTTTGCGGATACGTTACTTTTTTTAATTATCTGTTCCCAATTCAGAAAAAGATGGCGGTCAATCGTCGTCTCCCTTGTAGCTGATGGTTTCATTTTCAACCAGCATTGCAACCAGTCGACTTTTAATTATATTTACTTTTTATGATAGTAATATATAATTACAAAGTTATTATGATAGTTATTGTTAAGAATAAGTTATTGTGAAGAAAAAGAATGATGTGACGAAAAGTGCACCTTATAATAACTTTATCAAATCTTCCCTTATGTCATATATCTATTCTTGTAGGATGATACTCCTAAAGAGACGTTTATCAAAATTACAATCTAAGTTTTTGCTAATGTTTATGATGTTATAAACCGGTTCGAAACCTGCTGAAGACTCGATTTTGTCGCGACAGACATTAACATGTGGTAAACCATTTTTTATTTTCTTTAAATAATTATAACAGTAGTTTACTATATGATAGAATCAAACATAGAATTTAATTATTTTGCAATATCAGTCAAGATATATATGTATATGTAAAAAAGTCTTTACGAAATATTAAAGATTTCATTTTTAGATAACATGATTTTAATATAAAGAATGAAGATTCAAGACCAGTTATATGATTGAAGAAAAAATTTATATACGAAAAATTATAAAATCCTAATATTATTAAGAAAGGTCGTTTTATACTTTAATAACTAAAAATATAATTTGTTATATATTTCGTTAAGAAATAACGTTTCGTTATTATTTTTAATGTGAAAATAATAATCTTTATTATAAATACTAATATCAATTCGGTAATACTTTAACTAACCTTGGGTTACTTTTACTATAGTCAGTTTATACCTGCTATATCTAGTAAATATTGTCAATTTTTGTACGTAAACTTTCGTGATCCATGATTACTATTAAATATAATTATCCCGCTGTTCTTACGTTATTACTATCAGAATTTGCCCGACGAATTTCAAACCTATTCGAAGAACAGTTTACGCCACGATTCCTTCATGCTCAGAGCTCACGAATGAGGACTCCGAATATTGTCGAAATAATACAGAAGTATAATTATAATTAATAATATTGTCAATCTTAACTAGACAAACAATATTTACATAAACAGTCAAAATACAAGGTATTTCAAACATAAATAACAATAAAAGTAATAACATCGTCCTGCTCGTTGTTGGTCAGACAGTTTCTTTGAGAGCGTGTAAAAAGCTTGCTATCGATTCATTAAGCAGGCGTAAAAAAGATTGTGTTACTGATAACAACAAGAAAGTCCCAAAATACCGATTCAACACTTTATTTTTTGATTTTTAAAGCTTCATAATACGATGAGGCTTAGCAATTTTTTTTTAAATTATATATATGTTATATAATAAGTAATCTGAAGGTGTACAAGTAATACTTATTTCGAAAAATGTCTCGAAAATAGAGGGATATTCTTTCTAATTTTTTCAGAATAGTTTTTTCCTATTATACCTTTTTTTTTTCAGAAAAGTAGGTCCGTTATTACATACATAAGAAACAAAATCTTATAATACTGAATCAAAATATTCTTTAATCTATGGGATAAAGCTTAATGGTAGCACAGTTTTGTTTTAATCTTTACATTGTATAAAAATTTTAGCCATTCTTAGGACTAGGATATCCGCAAAGGAAGTTAAAAAACCCGCCTGTACACCTCGGTTCGCAATTAAAAGCGGATGTCGCCAACACAGGTGGCCCAAACAGATTTTTTGACATTGTCTAAAGAAACCCGATATTACCACGTGTGTTTAGTGTTTTATTTATAATCTTGCTTTTCTCATGCAATAAGGAGAATATCATTTTTCGGGCATTGTATTGTATTGTATTGTATTGTATTGTATTGTATAGACATTACTTATATAATATATATCATTGGTTTCCATAAGTAAGCGTCAAACTCTATTTTATCGTTAATAATATTTAAATAAATACTACAACGACTTTATATATTTATACATAAAACATATATACAATAACAGTTCATTATAATATACAAATTAATATAGAATAGAAGACATTAGCTTCTTCGGTAGTGTCACTCGTCCCATCAGTTTAAATATACAACATATATAACGAAATTGATATTAGTTTTGTATGTATTTTTTATATGAAATTGTAAAAACATGGTATAACTTGTTTTCATTTACAAGCGAGCTTATTAACGAAAACAATGGCAAAATAATTCAAAAGCAAGCATCTTTAGTTTTAAAAAAAATATCAAAAAACCGGCTTCGAGTAAACGTTACTTATTATGCGCAAAGTATAATATAAACATAAAGTTATTCAGTACCTGTTGAGATCAGAGTACAGTCTTAAAATCACAAGTTCACTGCATTATTTGTTTAAAACTTGACGAGCCCGTGATGCACTTTCGTGCCGACAGTACCGGCGTTGACAAAGACTTGTGTGTAACTAAAGAGGCTGTTGCAAGACAACTAGCCTCAGGTACAATTTTCACGTCGGTATAACCCGGGGAAGTAGAGATGTTTTGATGGTTGGTTTTATTGGAACAAAGAATACAACTTCGAATTAAGTAGGCTTGCTCGCATAAGAACATTGTATTACATTGTCCGGAGCGGAAGAAAGAGATGAAAAGTGAATTATCAAAAGAGTAAATAAAGTACGCACTAGACCTGATCTTAGGGATATTATTTTACCTCCCTTAATGTTTGTTTAAAATTGTTTTTTTGTTCAATGCTCTTTTTGAGTCATATAAATTAGAAATCCTATACGTATTAAAATCAAAAAACATAATTGTAAAAAAAATTATTAGTATTATTTTATTTAGTATTATTATGAATATTTATATACTCGTATAAATGAAACTTGTTAATTAACAGAAATATTAAATAGTAAGAGCTATATTATAAAGATTTTAGTTACTATTTTGTAAATAATAAATTAGTTTTGCTTTTCATAGTTTTAAAAAACTTTAAAATGTTAGAATTTATAATTATGCTTATATTAGATATTTAAAATTCCGTATATTCATTGCTTATGACGTCACCGTTGTAAAATGTTAGCAACGTATCGATGATGCCTTCTCAGTCGCACGCGCAGTTCCCATAGGGGACTAACTCAAGGATACAGTGCTCTCTTTAGTTCAGTGCTCCCTTTGCGCGGAAGCCTTAAGGCGCTCTGCGTGTGAGAATATTAGGCACCGATCCTACAACCTGTTATTGCACATTTACAACTGTAATTTCATCGGTTTTTATAATAATGGGTCCCGATCACATACAATCAATTAAAAAATATCATAATTTTTCGTTTAAAACGAGTAGAGTTAATAATTTTAAACGTCCTTTACACACGCTTTTTATAAACAAAACCGACCAGACATGTATTGGCTTCGAACGTTCACAGGATCGTTAGGTGTCTTGTCATATTATTAAATTATGTGACATTTTAAGTTTATCTTTGTATCGTGTAGAAGTTTAATAAGATATTTACGAACGCATGTTTTGGATAATGAACAGAAAATTAATAAAACGACATACCTGATCTTCATTCCGGCAATCAATAATTTCACTTCTGCAACGAATACCATGATGTTATATTCTATGATAGTTAAAAAAGTCCTAACACTTAAAAAATATTACATAAAATCTAAATATTTAATAGGAAATATTAATGTGATCATATTAAATTACCTGCATCGCAGTTTCTTGATAACGGGCATCTGCGCGGTGCTGTCGTGAATCCTTACTTGGGTGGGATCTATCTCCTGGCATTCGTCATCGTCAAAAGGTATCTGACCGGTTCTACGCGCTAATATGGAGTCCATGAATGGGCTGTAAATCTGGCCTGAAGTGCCCAATATGTCGTCGATATCCGTATAACGTGATATGTATTTCTCAGCGCCTTTCTGATACGGTAGACTCGATGAGCCCCTTCTAAATAACCGATTATTTTCATATGGTGAGCTTCGACCAATTCTGAAATCCTCGTTAATTTTGGGTGTCTCTAAACCTTCAGGGCTTCTTCTTGCACCCAGTGGTTCATCATCGGGAAAATGCAAAGGGAATGGTGGCATTTGAGATGGTGGTATGTATTCTTGTACTTCCTCCGAGTCTGAAGAATCGCTGTCCTGTTGAGGTGGTGGTGTTGGCAATTTTTCTATACCTTCAGGTATGTTTTTATCGCTAGATAACCACCAAGGACGTTCTCCTGATTCAATATGTCGTATTCGTCTTAAAGGAAAGCTTTTTTGATCAGAGCTAGATTTACTTAATTTTAAGCCATTGGTTAGTTCTTGTTTATTACCAGTATATGCCGTATCATTAGAAGATAACCACCAATCTTGCCTATCACCGGAATCAATTTGTCGAATTTTAAAAATATTTAATTTTTCACTATTATCGCTATCACTAGAGGATTTCCTTGGGGGAGTTAATCGCTCTATCCCCTCCGGTATATTTGCATTACTATCCAACCACCATGGTTTTTCGTCCTCTGGATAGGAATTAGGTTTTGAAGACCTTATACAATTGTTTGAGTCAGAGCCGTTTGATATATGCATATTTTTATTCTCACTATAGGATTCACCTCTTCGTTCTTTTTCACTATTGCTTTTTCTGCTATCAGAATCTGATTCCAACCACCATGCTCGTTCTCCTGACTCAATATGCCTTATGCCTTTTAATTTTATAAAATTATCTTCATTAGATGCAACGATATTACTTGTATTGTTTTTATTTTTACTACAACCATTTTCATACTTAAAGCTTGTTGAATCTTTAGAAACTACTTCTGAATTTTCCGCACGATTACAATCGTTATTCTCTGGATGTCTTAATTTAAAAAGATTAGTCACAGGAGCTAAAGCTCTTATCAAAAATGATTTTGCGTCTTCTGCACTCTCATTTTTATTTTGTGTCACTTGTTTAAGCATTTGATCAGTTCCTGGTAGTGTGTCACAGTTTGAATTTTTGAGTATCTCTTTTATATTTGATTTAGTTACGCTTTCATCTTCACTAATTGATGATTGGGTTGATAAAGTTATGCTAGATTCTGGGCTGTTGCTCTTTCTGCATTTAGAATATTTTAATTTTGATGGTCCATTCTGTATACTACTTGATGATCCCGATTTGCTTGAACTTTTCGAAACATTTTTAATTTCCTTAGATTTTTTATTTTTTTCATTGGTTTGTTCTGAGTCAGTAGAACTTACTGATTTGCTTCTTTTTTTTACAATCTTTTTTGACGATGAGTCAGAAGAAGAATCTGTGCTTGATTTTCTAATTTTTGTTTTCTTTACTTTACTAACACCTTCTGCTTTTGGCGGCTGTGGCGGTAGCTGATGATTATTAGTTATTGTGATTTCCGGACATACCAGTTCTGATGCGGACATAGTGGAGGGACTTCGTACTTGTTTTAATTTAAGATTTGCATTAATTATAACTTCTGAAGTATCATTATTTTTATTTTCATGATTTTCTTCGCAATGTTCTGTTATGTTTTGCGGACTTGTGGACTGTAATTCTTTATCTTTTTCGTACACTATTTGTGTTTTCGAAACGTTGTTTTCTACGGGTTCCTTGCTTCTACTTCGACTACTTCTATCATTATAGTTATTTGCAGAATTTTCTCGCAAATTTGAATATTGTGTTGAATATCTTCCAGCGTATCCTGTATAACTATTTACATTAGGCGAATAATAAGTCCAATTAGTCATACTAGTTCTGCTTGAACTACTAAGTCTACTTGATCGAGTTGGGTCATCGAGTCTGTCAGATTGTATTTCTTTATCCTCCATATCAGGTCGTTTTCTAGAACGCGTTATAACTTTTTCAAATGTTTTTGCCATATCTGCTCTTCGCATTCTTACATAAGTGGAAGACCCTGGTGGTGTCGGAGATGTATGCCGGGTAACAACTGTTACAGTTTCAATATCTTCATTTTGGTCAATAACCAAGTCCGTTCCGTTTACTTTACACTCGTCATTAATTATTTTTTCTACATTAATCTTATCTTCGACTATAACACTTGGAATTACAGGCTTACTATTTTGCGTTTTATTTGTATCAATTAAGTTTACAGGAGATATTGATGAACGTTTTACAGGAGTTGGACTCCTCAAATAACTAGATGTAGATAAACGGTTTGCAATAGCATATCGATTGACAGTAATCTCTGGCTTAACTTCAACACGGGGTGTTGGTCTTGAATAAGTGGACGTACGAGGATAGAGTTTATAATTCGATAGACTACTGTAATTTGTGGTCTTATCAGTCTTATTTGGAATGTCTTTGTCGCGTTCAACAGGACCATCGAGACTTTTTTCTTTAAAACTTTTGGGTCTTCGGTCAGGACTAGAGTGACGTGAGGTTCTACTAAGGCTATACTTGGAAGTGGTCGAAACCGGACTTACATCTCTACTTCTTGTCGTGTTCACTGTTGGCACCGACAGCTTAGAAAAATCTTTTTTCTCATACTTTGAAGTCGGTTTATCAATACTTGGTTTACTGTAGCTTGCATATCGATTTGCAATTGTTGATATAGGTGTTTCTTCCCGACTTGAGCGGTCGTTCAGCACAGGTATGCTAGAGGACTTATAGGAGGGCGTTGTAGTATACTTTGCTGTAACAGTTGTCGGTCTTTCCGTGGAAGTGTTTGTAGTTCTGCCTGCATCTCGGTTCCTGCCATATTGCGATGAGTCATACTGTAATAGAAATATGTAAGTTGTAATTAATATTTATAAAATAAAAAAAATATATTGACGCCAGTTTGTTATTTTTTTTTACGTATCAAATGTTTATTAAATTATTTCTGTATGCATTGCAGCAAATGGTCGACTAATAACTTAAAATCCATAATTTTCATTCAACACTATCAGGCATAAAGTTGTTCCTTTCACCGCTTTATAAATAGCTAGTGGAATGTGCTCGGAGATAACGTACAAGGGGTTTTATTGAGCCCTTCGTTCTTGCAGCAGACTGATTAATAGCGGGCTGAAGAATAGAATTATGCTACTGTTTATGGGGACTAAAAAGATATTCAGAATAACTTACTACTGTTTTGACAAATTTCTTAACATCACAATATATATTTATTCGCAAGCATATTATGATTGAGTATAATTTAAAATTAAGGAATATACCAAACCAAGTTTATATAAATTATTAAGGATATACATAAAATAATCATCAATACTAACGTAATTTCTGAATGACATTACTAACGTGTGTCGGCTACTTCCATATATCTGCGAAATAACCCTGAAAAAAAAAACAACATTAATAAACAAAAACGATAAGAAAATAAATATAAATATCAAATAAAACTATGATTATGATGACTTACTATTTTAAGTTTAGAATAAATTTTGGTATAAAATTATTATTTAAATTATTATACATCTATTTGTTATTGTGATTGAAAAATTCAATATATTTTCTTTGGACCATTGTATTTTAGTTAAAAAAGGTCAAAGACCAGTTTCTATTTCAACGGAGTCAAGATGCTATTTTAGTTTTAAAAAATACGTGTCTGTTTTAATTACACAGTAAAATTTCTTGATAGTTTTAAAATAGACGTAATTTCAATGTTTCCGTATTGACCTATATCGATCTGGAGATAGACAAGAGATGGATTGATGTTATTAATGGCCGCTTTTTAGCAAATCTAGGATACGTTCAATTTAATTAACGTTATAAATCTTGTAATTTAAATCTCGTAGCATGTGATTGTCTCATATTTTTTTATTTCAAAAAGATTGATGCAATAAAACCTAGAATGCAATATTTTTTTAAATAAAACCTAGAATGCAATATTTTTTTAAATATTGCATTCTAGGTTTTATTGCATCTCCTGGGCATTATTTTCAATATACGACTAGTGAAATAGAATTTAATTACTGTGAGGTGTTGACAAATATATGAGAATAAACTTCTTTTTTTGTTTCTTAAATATAAAAAGCATTATATTTCCTGTGTACACATATTATATTATATAAAAACCTAAAGTATAATATAAAAGTGTAGCCGCCGTTATAAAAATATTGGCTGCTTTACATAAAAATGTAAAAAACATATATAAAAATATAGTCTTTATTATTTACTATCATACTTGCTCTGTTTACATCTAATCAAAAACCAATATTCTTACATAATATAAGTTAATCAACCATATTAATGTTAGTATGCAAATTCAAAGATCATTGCATCAATATTCATCTGACCTACCACAGTGTAAGGAAATCTCAAACAGATTCAAACAATTCAATCCAGTATAAGGTGAACCATCATTGAGATCATGAATAGGCTATAAAGCACGTGGCATTACACTCAAAGCGTGTTGGAAAGCTGGAGAAAAGAGCCCAGGGGTTACACTTGAAGGCTTCATGCTAAATGATCGTACCATATTGGAAACAAAGAAATTTCTACTTTGTTTTATGGATAGTATCTAAATTTGGATATAATTCTTACTGCTTATTGTATCCACTTGATTGACGTTTTTATATTTGGAATTTTATTGAAATAAGTAAATATAATCATTACGTGAACTACTGTTAAAATTGTTTGTTACAGTGTTTAGAACAAATGCGGTCGAAATTTATTGTATATAATATTTATAAATTATAATTATTAAATCTTTTTGAACAGGAAAAAACATGTACATCATTGTCAAATTATAAAGAATAGTAAAGTATCAAAGATTTCCGAATTATTAAATTTGTAAGAAACTATTTACGTCTCTAAAGAGACGAGCTTACCAAAGATAAAATGATTGTTTTATTTGAATTTACCGTCAAGGTCGGGCCTATAATGAGATGTCGGTGCAGTCTGACTGCTTCGGGCGGAACAGCTGTTGTTGTAAAAAATGTAACCAGTAAAACTCAGAAAGTTATGCGTACACCTGTCTCTAACCGTTTGAGTTTTGCTGAAGATCTATTCATTTTATCTAGGAAAATATTGTCTGGCATTAATCTGAATTGAATCATTATAACTCCTTTTTTTATAACAATAAAATAATATGTATATTACTGACTTAAATAGTGCGCTCTAAACGAAATACAACTAAACAAGCATATAGTTGTAAATGAAACTCTATTCAAAGTCATTCGCAATAGCAGTTTTAGATTTAAATCTGTCGAAAGTACATCACGAAAATAAATGGCCTACTCCGATCATTTAAGTGTCAAAGACTTGGGTTCGGTGGCTCGAGTGTAATGGGGTCGGCGCAGCTTCCCTCCACTCAGGCCAGCGTCCGCGCACTCCTGCCATCTGGCAGGAGTGCGCGGACGCTGAAAGTATCTACTTTCTAAGAACTGGACATCTTGTCGTCTTACTATTATTATCCTACAGACAAAATGGTTTGGCCGTAATCCGCCAACAGGTAATGTTGGTTGATTGGTTTATTAGTTCTATTTATTTTGTTACATTTTATTGTATATTTAAAAGTGAACCTTATCGTTGATAAGATATATATATATATATATTGATATATAAATTACTAATGTACAATTCGATATTAGTTAGACATGTGCTCTTGGATTGTTATGAATATTTAAAAAAATAGTAGATAAAGTAACCCTAAAATTTCTTATGTTTTTGTAAAATGTCATGTAATTTCCGACTGAACCAATAATTACTTTTATATTTAAGAGTGTATTAAGTGTTTCATTTCGATACAACTTTAGAAAGAGAAACGGAGCTAAATTTAAAAATGAATACATATACGAGGTTAACCACAAATTTAATAATAGCATCAGAAAAAACAAAAATAACTATATTATTTTTGAAGTTTTGTCGAATGAGAATAACAACTAACTGATTTTACATTTAAACAGACGCAGCTCGAAAAAGTAGTGCAGTAACATTTTTAAATGTGATTTAAATCTTATTATGATAGTTATGAGTTAAATCATCTACACTGCTACTGAATTTGTTTGATGTCTCTGACTTCCGTTTTAAATTATTCGTTGGTACTTCACTGGTTTACTTTTTATAAAAATATCTGCCATGAGAGATTAAAATTTTAAAAAATATATATTATATATATAGCTTTTTAAAATATATTTTTATGTAATAAAGAAAATTAATAACAGTGTTGCTTTAAGATAGAGCAACAGAAGCTCCATGCTTTAGACACGGTTTATGATTCATTGTGTAATACAAACAAACAAACGCTCTGAATTTTATATATATGTAGTAATATATCAGTAAAGTTAAATATTCGAGTATTTTTAAATACCGCCTGCTCATTTCGCTTTCACGGGAGATCGAAATCCCTCATCAAAGCCGCAACTCTCTTATACCGCACATTTATGGACCAAATTTAAGTTAAACTAAAGTACGTTAAAAACTGTTTATCATCTTATAATACGTACATTAAAAAGATTTCAAACATATAAAGAGAGTAGTAATATTTTGTTTGTTTTTGAATCGATAAATTTTATATTCTAAATTGTTACTGTATTGTTATTACTTATTCCATTGGCAGTTTGTAATTACAACACTACAAGTGATCTAAAAGTCTACAAACAAAATATTCTCCGTTAGACAAAATCATATTTAAAAGTAGTCGATGACCCCGTTGGCACAATTCTTAGCAGGCATCTGCCAAGTGAGTCGCTTCTGGTTCGAATCCCGGGTGTTATCGTATCGCAAAGGTCATTTCGGTTCATCCGGATGTAATGGTAACTAATTGAGGTAACTCACCGATACAATAGGAGTATGTCACGAATGTAAACTGCTTAAAATAAAATAGTGTATAACAACGACAAGAGCTCTGAGCACTACTCGTAGGTTATTATTAGATCAGTTAAGTCGATGAGTATTGAGTAAAATAGAATGTACGTTATAGTAAATCTAAGTAATAATTAAAATGTATAAGTTTCGTCATGAATGTTTATGATTTGCTGAAACAGCACTTATACTGATCACGGTTGTAAAAATACAATGTAGACATAAATAAGTCGGCGATTCATGTTTTATCTTCTTGTGTTGTAAATGTTGTTACATTCCAAAAGCGCTCGAGGACTTCATGACAAAAATGACATGAGCACTAGCATCGTTCTGTATTAATTATTATGACACTTATATGTGTGAGTGAACAAGTGTGTATCTATAGGTTACGTGGCGTGTGCGTGTGCGTGGTATATAGTATATAAACTATACGGCGGCGTAGTTATAAATAGCGAAAGCTGCATTCAATGCAATGGGATATCCTGACAAATTATATCTGTATATCCAGGTTCATCGGGACATCCGCCGATGATGCATTTTAATTTATTGTATTTTATTCGGTCAACTATTTATTTCAAAGCTAGAATATACGAATTAGAGTAAAAAAAAAATAAAAAAGACATTATTTAGGAATTTAGAGTTATTTTAGAATAATCAATATTTACAAAATGCATTCACGATAACTTTTAATACTTGAAAAAAATATATACTTATAAATTGCTAGGTGAAGTGCAAAGCAACTACAGTATTTTGCATACAATTGATATAAACACAGAATGATTGAAATTATGAATCTTGTTAACATTATACATTTTATTTAACTATATTTTAGGCCACACTGGAAAAACGTAAATAACTAAACATTAGAAGCTGTACCTGCATTCTAAGATTGAGCGAAATAGACTCTGAATGTACTTAAATAGATATTGTTTGAGTGTTAAACGAGATTTTGTCACCTAATTATAGTTCTTATGTCTATTATATTAAGGTTTATATAAATTCTCATGAACAGCGGAAATTAACAATTCAGTAAATTAAATTAGTAGCAATTGTTTAACCAAAGAATAGGTATTTACTAACAATATAGTGTTACTATGGGTATTATTTAGTCTTTAGTAAGAGACATGTTGATTTATTTTAAAGAATGGTGTTAACATCGTTTAGTTAATGCGTTACTGAAGGTTACAGTGCAGTGAGTTTTATTACATAGATATTGTAAACATCTAGGCCACGATGGAAATTAATAAATATATGGCAGATTTTAAATGTATACTTTATACAGATTTGGGAACTTTTAAAGTAAGTATTGTAAATAATCACCACTTTGTTAAAGCACACAACATGGACTATTGAAAGGAAGGGCGATTGTTGTTCGGTGTTTCTATTTATATATTAGATTTTTTTACACCTCGAAAGAGTTTTCGTGAATGAAAACATCATTCATTTAATATTTACTCACAAACAATAATTTCATTTACATAAGTCACCTGCTTCCGAGTGTTTACGTATTGCATGGTTTGAAAGGAGTAGCAAAAATATATTGTTACAATTTCATCGATAAAATATGAAGTATGGATACTATAATAATATTACAGAGAGTTTTCTCTTCCGTGTTTATCAAGATTCATGACTCAAAAGCAAAGGATAATAATGAAAGTAAATAATGAAAGTTTGTGTAACAATACTGATCTACGGATGAACTTTACATGGATAATGTAACTGCCATCTTGCCTTATAAAAGTATTTAATAAACCGCTGATATCATTTGAATGAAGCTAGAATTTATAAATTGTATTGTGCTTGAGGTTACGGGAATTTAATAAGTAGTTTAAGTTAATTTCTATTATGATTTTTCATCTATTTGTATTCAATCATAGAGGTGACATATGCGTTATAAAAAAACCCTTTAAAATAAAGAAAAAAAAATTGATTAACACCATTTTTCTAATAATAATATTATAGAATAAAATATTAAAGTCATAACTGAATACGCTAAATATCTAACGTCTCCTAGAAATTAAGGAAGTATTATTTTCGAGTGCATGTATATACTTTCCAAAACAGACGAGAGCGTATCATAAAAAGTCATATATTATTTTGCAAGGCTTGTAGCCGTGAGACAATAATAGGGTATACTTTACCGTAATGATAAGTACAAAGCCAGTCTGAGACATGATGATTTGAAATGGTAATACGTCCGTCTCTTCTGGTGGTATTTAAAAGCGAAATAATAAAGAGAAACTATTTTTAACATCGCCGGAACGAAGATCAGTTTTTAACAGGTTTGTATTTGAGTTGCTTGTTCTTTGAGAACTACATCATCTACTCATAATATTTATTGAGACAATTACTTTTAACAGAAGATTATGTATATTAAGTAATGTGAATTTGAATCCAATTGTTTTATTAAAAAAAAGCATAATTTTTAAACTAATTCCTTTCGAATTACAACTTGTACACTTTTGTTTGTAATATATATTTTAATTTATATATATATACATAACATATACATATATTTAACATGTATTTTTTCTATTCAGAAGTTTAGAAATCCTAAAGTTTAAGGATTTTAGAATTAGGTGCAATTCCTATTTTAACCACAATCAGTAATTTGCTATTAAAGGATCTTAAATAGTTCCAGGTATTCATTACTTTGAGAAACAACTTTAAACTACCAGGAATGTGATTATATCTACATATTATTTTGTTTTTACTAGTATTAACAATTCCGACTGCTTGTATACTTTTTAAAGTTGTTTTATTATTTACAAAGTAATAGTATATACAAGTATATTTGATGAGGAATAAACCTACAACTAGAGATATATTGCTATAGTAATTAATAGATAAATTTTCAAATAACATACTATATAGTTTTTGATTAGTGGCGACGACGCAAACGTGAGGTAACAAGAAGACGAGTCACGACAATTACACTCGGTGTTTAAAAAGTTAAATGTTAATGACGATATCCATCCGTTTATACAAATAAATAAAATTGGAGTATCTGTTTATAATATACACGGTATATATTATTTTTTAACATTTCTGTACGTCTTTCTGTCCGTTCCGATAAATATCTGGATTCGCTGGACCTATTTTAATGGGACTTTCACTAGCAGATAGCCGATGCAATTAGGAGTAATTTAGGCTACTTTTATTAGAGAATTATTAAATTCCACGTCGAGGAAGTCGCGAGCGCATCTAGTTATTATGTATTTAATATCTTGAAACACCGAAAAAAATTGTGACTCAACTGTGCAAGAGTACTAGTACTCACTTACATAGTTTTTAAAAGCTCGTACTAACAAATTACTCTTTTATGTATGTTTTTTATGTCTCAAATAAAACATGATATCTGACAAATAAAATTAAGGTTAAAAAGAGCATGGACGATACGTTTGTATTAATTAATTATTTTAAAAAAGTATTCCAAATAAGTATAATATATAAAACCTGTATTTAAATCAATAGTAATGTCCAAAATTTTTATAATATACATTATTTTCTTACTACACTTTTCACTACCATACTTTTAATATAACACACAACCTTTAAAGCTACATTAGTATACCGTCTTTACAAATATCCAATTTGAAAATTTTTATTCTAGCAAAAAATATAGCAGGTATGTAATGTTGCATGTTCTCTGAATGACGGAGGCAAAGTATATCCTCGTCTGCAAGAGTATTAAATAGTTCTAAAAACTGCTAGCGAACGCATTCTACTCACAGTTCTGAAATAAATGAAGTTCATCGCGCACTATGACTTTAGTTTTGTTATAATTTTACATACTATTGCATAAAATGTATGAAATTAATCTTACCTGCGAGTAAGATGCGAGTGTGATGAAGGGCGGGCGGCGACTGGGCGGGCTACGGTCGGCGCACGCGCATCTCTCAGCACAACTTTAAATAGAACGGGACGGATACGTTACGATATGTTTGAACATTGAAATAATTTTTGTATAAGGAGTCTTGAGTACGAATGTGGATAATTAGAAGAGAAGAAATGGAGAGGCGACTGGAAAATGATAATAAGAATAATATAAAAATGGTAGAGAAGCCAATCTCTTTGCCATTTTTAATATAATATAGTATATTATAATTAATATCTTATACAATGGACATTTTCAATAACTAATGTCGTTTAATAACTGTATCAAAATACATATTTCTTTGAATTACTAGTATATTATACTTAGAATAAAAAGAATTTAAAAAATGTATTTCGTTTTTCGATTGCTTATGTCCTTATTACTTATCCTTTCGAAAAGAAGGAAGAAAGAAAAAAAGAATTAAGGGTCTATAAAAAGTTCAGTTTAAGTTTAGGACGGGCCTGTCTCGGGATGAACGGAAAGACCTACTGCGACATGTGTCATGTCATCATAGTTCTCATTGAATGAAATAACGGGCAGCCCTATCTGCGACTTGCCCAATCATGCGAAGCAGTGTTGTGGTCGATCTTTTCGAACGTCTAGTATAACTGATTATTCTGACTGGTGTGCGACTTTCTTACTCTTTCAAGAATCAAGGAGTAAAGACCCTTGTCCTTACTTTATGGGAATATAGCACTGTACAGAACAATAATATAGATAAATGCTCTCAAATCTCCCAACAAAAATTTCCTGCGGAAGTCACAGCCGTTCAGAGTGGTTAGAGATATCAAGGTTTACTGTATGCTTTTAAACAAAATTTATTCTGATGAGGCAATCCACCTTCAAAGATTTTATGATTTCTCGTTCATTCTAGCGACTGTAGAAATTAACAATATATAAAAAGAATAAGATAACGAATTTGTCAAAGACAAATCGAAATACAATCGAATCTCGTTACTAATATACGCAGGTAGGTCAAAAAGTTCGCGGAATTGGCGGTATAAAGGGGGCAAAGAGTCTCTCTTTTTACCTGGACTAGTTGTAAATAGAAACTTCATTAAAATCAGGTCCTTATTAATTGAGGTACACATCAATAATGAAGCCTCAATACACATGAATAACGAATCCACAAAAATTATTACGATATGGAGAAAATTGAGTTTCGTGTCGTCATCAAGTTCTTCAAGTTCTTCAAGTCATCCTTACTATGCAAGGAACACCATCTCTGACTATTTTGAAAGGAATGTCTTCTGTATACAAGGACTTTTGCCCTGGTAAAACAATGTTCTATAAGTGGCATAACCTCTTCAAGCAAGGTAGGGACTCGATTGAAGATGATCCGATGACTGGGTCGTGCTGTAGAGGTGACAACTGGATAAAACGTCGACAAACTTGAAAAAATCATATTGGAAGTTTAAAGAAGATACTACTTGCGGTAATAATTAAAGTATCTGCTTCGACCATTTTAAACTTTCTACACGATCATCTTGGCATATCAAAAGTGGGTTCCGCGAATGCTCATGCCTTAGCAAAAGCAGCGGCGCGTGGAATGTTGTCGCGAGTTTTTGGTTCGCTATGGCGACAACAAGGAAAAAGTTTTGCACCGGATTTGTAACTAGAGATGAAACCTAAGTTCATCAGTATGAGCCTGAATTTCAACAAGACTCCATGCAATGAAATAAAAAAAAACACATCACCCCCAAAGAAGTTCGAGACATAACCATCGGCTGGAAAACTCTTAGCTAATGTTTTCTGCGATACAGAGAGGAATCCTGATGATCAACTACAACGAAAAGGGTGTTATTTTACTGGAGAGTGCTATCTAAATTATTAGATCAATTTCGAAATGTTGTCAGAAGAACAAAATAGCTAAGGTTGTGCTCCTTTTGACAATGCACCTGTTCACAAATTATAAGTTGCGATGGCTGCTATGCAGAATGTAGGCTTTGAAATCCTTGGAATATCCACTTTATACTCTAGATTTAGCCCCTAGCAATTATTATTTGTTCGCAAAAATGAAAAAAGAGCTTTGAGGGAGGAAATTTACACGACGACGATACACGATTTATTTTGACGACGAAGATAAATTATTTTGTTTTCGAAGGCGAGATTCATACATCTGACAAATTTATCAGAGTAAAAGAAGAATATATTGAAAAACAAAAACAATTTTAGAGTTTTATTTCTGATCCCTTACTTTAAACGAACTTTTTGACCCATATATGTAATAATAAGATATTTATTTATACTGTATTAAAATATATTTATCAAGGAGGATATAAATATATTTTTTACTGCTATCGTTTTTTCAAATTTGGAACAGAATTATAATATTTAATCAGAATAATACAATAAATAAGTAAATAGATACTTAAAATTATGACAGTCTCAATTTTACTGATTACTTTTGTTAAATATAAATGTTTGATCCTAGGCCAAATATAGCGAATTAAACGTAAGAATTTCGATCAATAGTTTTCGCATAGTTTTTCGTTAATATTCTTTCAATAGGTTGATCCTGTTAGCTCAGAGTATGAGATCTAAGTGGCTGTTTCGTCACTTTGTGCTTTTTATTTAATCCGTGCTTCGCTATCTCAATTAGTGGAAGCTATCTCGAGGAAGAACGGAGTGGCAGTTAAGATGGAAATTACTAGAGAGATCCTCTGATGTATGTAATACAGCGGCATCATTTTCTTACAGTGGATTTACACGTTAATTAAATTTAACAATAAATTTGATATATTAATTATTAAGCTTACTTTATTTACAGTTATATTATAACTCTATTATAAGGCATGTATCACAGTAAACAATTGTTAGATCACTTAATAATGCTGAGCTTATCGTTATTAATGCATTTACAACAATAATTATTTTCTGAGTCTAATAACTTTTTGCCCTTTTTTTTAGACAGGCGTAATCGCAATCATGGAGCGGAGATGAAAGGATTTACTAAAAGAGTAATTTTGATTATAATTTATTTATTAACATTTATAACGTATAAATAAACTTGTTTAATTATAAGAACTATGTTTTTGTAGATATCTTAAATCAAAGTTAAATCATATACGATTCGACATCATTAAAAAGAACAGCTTATTTTAAAACAACTCTATCAATCGGTATTATTACATAATTTATATATAATGACCATATATTTATATTACTACTACTATTATTATTATTTTATTATTGCTGAGACAGAGTTGACAAATAAACTGATTGTAAAACATTTATGTTTTGCGACTTTACTTACAGAGGCCAGACCTCTCTACCACCAGAGGTCTCACATGTTAAAAGAGGGATGATAATGGTGACGCATTGGTCAATAATTGTTTAAAAAAAAACAGGTTTTTATGTATAATAATAATCAAAAATACACAAACATTACAAAAATATATATAACAATCGTAACAAATAAGTTTATAACATGATTTGTAAGTAATGAGAATTTTTTTAATAGAATTAGTGCATTATTACGATATATTACTATTTGTAATTCTAAATTGATGAAAGTGTATCAATTTTAAGCGGGCAATTAAAGCAATGGCGTAATTAATGCCCGTGGCAGACTACATTCTACCATGGCATATACAACACCACTCTACTAATCGCATCTTGTGAATACAGTTTATGGGTAGACATATTAATTAAAATAAGTCTACCAGCTCAAAAATTATGATCTATCCATACTTTTATCTACTGAAAGCGGAGGTACCGTGATAAATCAATGAGAGTTCATATATTCCAGAAAGATGAGTTTGATACCGCGATGCAAGAAACACCACGTGCCATCTATCGGGGATAGGAATATTCAAGATGGCATCGCACCCTAAAATTATATTATAATAATATTTTAACGTTAGTTATGTTAGTAAAACGCATTGTATAGCTATTTTTATTTATTTAATAATTTGTAATACATATTCTAGTGACTATTCTTTACTTTTAAATAGGCTGTTAATACCAATGTGAATCATGTTTTCATCCCTTATTCAAAGCCAACCTTTACCTATTTATTGATAGACTATGAGTGTGTTATATTTATAATAATCATATTAGCTAATACTTGCCTTTATCATCTTTAAAATGTATCATCACATCTCAACGTCATACAATTACTAATACATGCATACTAAAAGATATCCAAGCGTGCCAAAAATGAGAAAATTTATGATGTAAAGAAATCTTATTTGATGTCTTGTCTATAAATTTGTTGTTTTAATACATGCATACGAACATTATGTTCATAGTTAGCCTTGCGAGGAAATGTACCAAATATCTAGAAAACCTACCTACCTCAAAATCAATACTATCTTGTAGATATAAATAATTAGTAATTAGATATTAGATTAGATTAGATTTAGACTATACCAATAAAAAAAATATCTAAATATTTGTATGTATTTTTAATATATATAGATATTTAGATGTAATAGCTACTAAGGTAGTGAATAATTGGAGTCAAATCAAGATTATAACGTGGATTGAAGTATAGGAGTGAAAAGCCGGCTGGAACATTAACAACGGCAAGGGGGGGAAAGGAGAGGTGTCGCACAGTTTTTGTCCGACGACTACAAGATGGCACTTTCAGAATTTAAATAACGGTATTGAAATGTCTTCACAAGTCTTATTTAATTAAGTTCCTGTACATTATTCGTTGAAAGTAGTAATAATGTTAGGTTGACTATTAGTATATAATGAGTGATATTATGTATAATATATTTCTAAGAAAGGACAAAACTTATTTAGAATAATTTTTTATTTCTCTTGTGTGATAAGTTTTATTGTTTTATTTGGTAATTATTGATAACTTTGCTTTTGTTTCAGGTGCCAGTTGTTGTAGCAAAATTCACAAAACGAACATTCGTTTGTCATCATTAGTGTTTAAAATGGTTTTCCTTGGACATTTATAACATTATTTCTATTTCCTTATTTCGGTGAATTGGAGGTTTTTTGTGCCATAAAAGTAACTTACAATAAATCTGGGACTGATTCCTGTCTGTACTTTAAAGATATTGAAAGAAATCATTAGTATCGACGAGAACTCGAAACAATGATTTTTGTCTATTTGTCGGTGCGTTTCACAGTAGTTTTTACAGATTCGTGATGTAAGCCTCACCTAAATTTTGTATTTTTTAGATTGGTTAATAAATTAAAAAGTCACTCTATTTCTAAAATTGCCTTATATTATCGTATATACGTACTGTATTCTTTTGATAGAAATAATATTGAGTAACTGCTTAGTTGAATTGTTGTTATGTAGTTGTAGTATATAAGCGTGTAGAATATAAGTATTTAGTATATATATATAACACACAACCCAATTTTGGACCCAATAAAAGTGAAATTTGGCAGAAAGGTACATTTAAACTAGAAAACGTCCGCTAAGAAAAGATTTTTATAAATTTCATTCATAATGGGATGAAATAGGATTTGCAAGTTCGTATGCAACTTTGTAATTTTTATTGTTGGATACATGAAATTTTAAATTCAAATGTGTTGTTAGTAAAAAACAATACTGCATTTATTAGATTTTGGATTTTGCTTTTCTATGGAGGAAATGTAATGGTTGCAAAATTATATGAAGTGTGTAGTTTTTCTTTTGTTTTGGGCAGCCCGTCAATAGATGGCGCTAGCAATCATTTTAAATTGTGTACATTTAATCATTCTATGTTGTATGTCATTTGCAAATAAAAAAAGTTCGCATTGTGTACTTTTTACCACGCTGGCGAAGTCGCGGGCAAAAGCTAGTATATATATTTGAGATAAGATGTTATGTATTATTAATAATAATTATTGTACAATTAACTTCCCCTAGGAAAGCCCTAAATTTGTTAATAAATAAATTTATATGTAAAAATAATATGTTTCAAGATCTTATTATGATGTAAAGGATTACATTAAAGGCAAACGAAACGAAATGGCATGAGAATTAACTGTATCTTAGCGAATACTACTAATCTACACAATTTGTTTGACGTCATTGTTTGTTGCTCTTATATGAGCACCTGGCTGCATCACACCTTTAACTTGGAAGTCCTTAGTGATGGGTTTCTGGTTGCCCTCCTCTCCCAGCCCTTTAACTTAGGTTATTAATAAATAAAAAAAAACTAACAGAAACAACTTCAAAGACAAAGAAATTCAAAATGCAAATAAAGCAAAGACTATCAGACAGAGAATCACTGCCGCATCATGCCTTTCTTGGATTCTAACATATGAATTATCATTGTGAATTAATAGTAAATAATATAAAAGACTGAAAATAAATAAATGAGTTATGTATGGAATTTAAACGGTTATTCTCTATTTCTCTGGAGTCTGTCAATCCGTCTATCTGTCCATAAACGTATTTACAGAGCGGTATGTATGAAATAAAAATTCCCTCGGTTTTTGATTTTTTATTGCTTTTTGTTTTTATTAATTCTTTAACATAAATATAATTTATTTTTATAATCAGTTTACAGTTACAAACGTACAATATGTGTTTTACATATAATAAATAATAATATAAAATAATTCTTTATTTTAAAACTACTGCCCCATTATTTACGGCATGGTAACGTTAATGCGCTGGTAACCTTATATTAGAAAATTAAAAAAGCTTACTGAGTTGTTGGTTCCTTTATTGATTGATTAAGTATTATAATACAAAATGTCAGGGGACGAACGGTCGGTGGACGGCCACAGAGTGCAGAGACACGACAAGTTAGGGCGAGCCGCGCCGCTGAGCGTTCGTCCCCGTCAATAACTCCGGCGTTGTTTTATCCGAACTTAAACATCACATAAAGAACGACTAGGTTTATACCCTACCGGAATCGCGCCCCAATGTCGAGTGGTGGAGTGAAATGCTGTTGTTACGGGGCGAGGGGGTGAAGGCTCACTCCGAGCTGAGAGCGCGGGACTCCTGCACCAGGTAGACCTGCGATCCGGGCACTGTGGAGGTGGTTACGAAAGTGCGGTGCTTGGCACGGATGAGCGAAAGGTTGCTTTCTGCAGTGTCTGCGCGGTCTTCAGCGGCTTCCAGTTCACGTTGGAATCGTCGCACCCGAGTCACACTCTGCTGGGATACACCCTCCTGCATCGGAAACATTATAAGTGCATTAATAATAAAAAGTGAATATTTCTTAAAATATACATTAATGTAAAGACCAAGTTTAGGTTACCTGTTCCGACAACTGCCGTTTGTAAATGTTGACCTTCTGGGTGCATTTTTCCAAAGAATCTTGGAGAAGGGAGATGTTCTTCTGATCTTCTTCGCATTGAATAATGATTTCTTTGACCTGACGCTCCTTCTTGCGAAGGATCTTGATGGTCTCGGCATGCCTCCTCTTCTCCTCATCCATCTCTAATTCCATATCCTTAATACGGGCTTCCAATTTGCTGATAATGCGCTTACCACCGACGATAGCATTGGTTTCCACTTCTTCCAAACGGACTGACAGGTTCTTAAATAACGATATTATTTAACAAAGTAAAAAACTAGATAAGAGCTAAGATAAAACTCTATTAAAGAATGTTGAAATTTACCTTCACTTCAATTTCGAGAGACTTCTTAACAGCTTCAATCTTTACAATCCTTTCTTGTTCTTCGTGCAAGTGTTCAACGGTGTGTTTCAGTTCAGTCTAAAACGATATAATTTGAACTTTAATTTTGGTACGGTAATCTTGCATATTTAATTTAACTTTTGAAATACAGACCTGGACACGTTGGAATCTTTCGTCAGCAATACGAAGCTCCTTTGTGATCTCATCGTAATCAGCAGCCACAGCTCCCAGCTCTTGTTCAATCTTAGCCTTGCTGCTGGACAGGTTTACGTTGATTACGGTTAACTCGTTAATACGGGTCTGTGCTTCTTCGAAAGACTGCTCGACTGAACGCTTAGCACGTAGGGCCTAGAAATATAATCATTATTAATATCTCAGGTAACGATCTGTCATATAATAAAATGGTAAATTAGTAAGCTACCTGCTCATAGTTGCCACGGATTTCTTCAATCTCACCAGTCAGCGATTGGATTCTGCGTTGGGCAATACCAAATTGGTCAAGTGTCACTTGCAGCTGCCTCTGGACCTCGTCATAGTGAGTCTGGATTTCAGTGAGCTGTGGATTAAATGATTAATTATAACATTATTTCTTTATCATTATATATAAATCTATATTATTATTATGCTTTTTTTATTTACTAAAAAAAAATTATCGTTACTAACATAAATGTGATCGATACAATTTTAGTATTTGAAGTATTACGTTAAGTATTTAGTTAATCACCTGCAGAGACTGTTTTTTGATAGTCTTTTGTAAGTCAATGTTGGTTTTGTTAGCAACATCGAGAGACAACTCAAGTTCAGTGATTTGGATTTGCAGCTTCTTCTTGATGCGGGTAATTTCAGATTTGAGCTTTATTTCAGCCTCTACCACTCGAGCATTCAACTGCTCGATTTCAATGCTGGTCTGCTTGCTGTTGAAAAAACAAGTTTAAATTTATCTTTTACCTCTATGGAAACCACTACTATATAAAACAATTACCTCGAGTCTACAAGCAAATTAGTATTAAGAAGTTCAAATTGATTTATCGTTTCTTTTAATTCGTGAATTTTTTGCACATAAGCATTATCTATAACTGGAAGTTCAGTTTCTATATGCACAACACATACTTTTGGTGACTTCATAGTTGCTTCTGTAATTTGCTTTATTTCATTTTTAAAATAATTTTGTGAATGACCTAAGACATCCGACTTAAATGTTTGTAATACATTACTAGCAGGTTCTCCCATATTAAATTTTTCAACATGAATTTTTTTATACTTTCCTTCGACTAAACCTTTATTGCTCTCTTCTAAAAGAGATTGCGCTATTGCTTTTGCGGATTTGCCGCGATATACTTTAGCTTTACTTTTTAACTCGGTCCCTACATTTAATTGTGAATTATGTAAATCAATTTGTTTTTTTAATACTTCGTCTTTTGTTTTATGGTATTTAATTTTTTGTACATTTTCTTTTGCGACTTTTTTTGAACACACTGTACCATCTTCAAGGCCAACACGTCTCGTCAAATTTGCCGCTGCAGCGGTTGCAATTACTGAGAAAGGGGTTCTGTTGCCAACAGTAAAAGTGTTCAAGTCTTTTTTAGCTTTTTCCGCCACTTCATACGATAATTTCATGACATCATCTGCGGAATAATTTTTCACAGGTCTGTCAAATCTATATTTCTCAAGACCCCTTTCGTTGTTCCATGGTAGATGAGGAGGCTTTACATCGGATCCGTCTTTTTTTGCCACAATGTAGTCAATCATTGGTTGATAAAAGTTGATACCATAGCCATAATTATTTTCATAAATAACAGTCGGAGGTTTGTTCCACTTTTTTCGTTCTGGAACTTTCACTGGAGCCATTTTATAATTTAAGTTTAATAAACGAAATATTATGATTAATCTAAAAGATAATTTGTAGTTCCGTACTCTAGGAACGAAAGCCTAAAACTAACATCTTGACTTGCTACGAGCTAGTAAGTTACAATTTGAGTATAATATGCACCAATCGTAGAACCGGATAAATTTAAACAGAATATGGTTGCCAATATTTCGAGATATATTAAGGACGGACGCAATACAGTCACGTCGGAAATAATAATATTGTCCAATAAGTGCAATGATATTATATTATAACTTATTTGAATTATCAGAAGTAGATAATTGGTAGTTATTTTTTATTTTATATCTAAAATATCTTTGAGAGGAAGAGTATTTATATTAAGGTCAGTCATATCATGGCTATCAAAATGACATTCATCTTTCAATTGACTTATAAAAGTGAAGACGGCGGTGATAGACGAGTCCTTTCATTTGTTGGCAGATCTTTGATTCTACTTCACTATATAAAACGTAGGGCTACATTATCCGCCCTTATTAGCATAGTGCATCGTGTTGATCAAGCTTTGTTTCGAGCTTGTTGTTGTAATATTCTGTTGATCTTCCGTACTTTTTTGACTTGTACAAAATTACAAGGTATGTATATTATATATTGAAGTCTTATATTTATTTCTTATATAATATAATGTTAAATGTTAATTATATATTGTATTAATAATATTTTAGTTGCTTTAAAAATACAAGAAAAATAATATATGTTTATATTAAAAAGAACGAAAATTAATGGCGTCATGTAATTAGAAATTAATTTTACCGAATTGATTCAATTTCCTCCTCCTTCTCCTGGATGCGGCGTTCAGCGTCGTGGCGGAACTGACCAAGCTCCCCAGCCAGTCTTTGAGCACGTTGCTCCTCAGCTTTACGGCCCTAGCACAGTTAATGAAAATAATTTAATTCTTTAAATTGTAGTCATCTCAAATTAAAAACTTATTAATTAGAATGGATCTTAATTTTAATTTCACGAGGAATAAATATACTTATTGAATAGATCAGTGAGTCATGCAATATATCAAAGATATAAGCGTTGCCAAGTGATATATCATTAATTAATGTAGTTCAACTCAGATATATTCATTGCTAATAATATCACTATTCATAATTAAATTTCGGTATTATAAATCTACGATTGAAGTTATGAGAACTATAATTACACACAATTATAGACAACATAAGAGAAACTGCAATAGATACCCAGTTCAAAATATAAAAATTTATAAGAATTATTTTTGTGCAAAAGATGACTTCAACTAAAAAACATCATTTATTTTAAAATTGAGACATAGGTCTGTTTGAATAGTTAGAAAATTAATAAAGTAATTACCTTATTATTGTGTTCACGTTCACACTACTATCAAAATATGAAAACTTTCTTACAATTTTGTTTTGAAAGATTTGTAATGCAAATGTGTGAAACAGTCTACATATATATATATATATATATATATATATATATATATATATATATATATATATATATATATTTACTATACTAAAAGTTATTTTAATTTAAAATCAAGATTGTTGTTTTAATTTAAAAGCATTTAAGTCAAATTAAAGAATATTACATATTTTAAGTACGGCTGTTTAAGCTGTACACAACAATATCCTCATCACTAACTTATTTTCACTACTTCTGTTTTTAACTCTTTTCAAATATAGATAAATTCTGATTGAAATCAATCAACTGAATAATTCGACTAAATGTAGATACTTACAGCCTCAGCTTCCTTGTAGGCGGCGGTGAGTTCTTCTCGCTCGTTCTCAAGACGGCGCAGCTCGATCTCGAGCTCGTGAAGACGGCGGGTCAACTCAGTGACATTGGCGCGGGCATCGTGCAAATCATCTAACAAACAGAATAATATTTAATATAACAAAATAAAACTTTTATTTATGGTTCATTAAAAATAGCCAAATTATTATAATAATATGGTGCAGAATCAAACACTACATACCACCCAGTTTCTTATTTTCGCGACCAAGGGCATCCTTTTGCTCCCGAGTCTTGTCGAGTTCGTGCGAGATGCGCTGGAGCTCCACTTGTTTGTTGCGCAGGTCACGCTGGCTCTGCTCGTACACTTGCACAGTTTCTTCCAAACGTGACTTGATCTCGATGTTAACACGTTCCAGCTGCTCAGTTCTCTTCTGCAGCTCCCGAGCTGTTCCATTGGCCTTCTCCAAGTCGATAATCAGAACTTCCACCTGTTTAGGGTTATGAATGCTTGTATTGCAATAGATGCCGTGGTTCATTACTAGAAAATGTACTTTCTACAAGACATGTTAGTCTTACTTATCTAAAATATTTTATACGATACCTCGCTTTGAAGACGGGACTTCTGTTTTTCAACACTGCTGATTTTAGCGATGAGGGTCTCAATCTGTTCTTCCTGTTCCTGGATGCGTGCAGAGTATTTACGGCGGATTTCTTCAATTTCTTCAGCTCTTGCTGACGCTTCAGCCTCGAATTTAGATTTCCAGTGCAGCACTTCACCATTGGACTTAACCAACTGCCGCTCAAGGTCCAAACGAGCTTCAGATTCCTCTTCGAGTTGAACGCGGACAGATTCCAGATCAATTTCAACCTGATTATATAATTAAAATTGTAAGTTAAAATACAAAAATTATTGATATTTTTATTTATATCTTACTCCAAATTATATATGTTTTTGTTTACATAAAACGATAATAATAAAAAAAATAAGCAAATAACGTTAAACGAATAATAGAGAAGCAATTTTTAAATATTCATTTCAAATTTTTTTATATCAACGAAATGGCTTTTAAAAATCAAAATTTAAGTTACGTACCTGGTGCAAAGTAGCCTCAAGTAGAGAGCGCCTCCTTTCATCATCCTCGAGCTTGCGACGCGCGTCCTCAAGCTGGCTGATCAGCTGGCTCTTAAGGTACACAACGTTCTCAATGTTCACCTGGAAAAAAAATAAGATTTAGTTAATATTAAAAAATTAAAAAGTGTTTTAATCAATAAGTTTTGCTTGTTGAGCATTCGCTCACCTTAAGATCCTGAACTTCCTTAATGAGCTCAATATTTTCTTGAGACAGGCGCTGCTTGTGCGATGTAATATCAACAATAGTGCGGTTCAACTCTTCGATCTTGATGTGAAGTTCGCTAATGTTGATTTCATATTTCTCACATGTTTTGGAGATTAAGACTTTTTCCTTGGTTACGTTTTCCACTTGGGCTAACAACTCGTAAACTTCAGCCTGGAATTTGGATTTTTCTTTCTCAGACCTGTTGACAAAGAAATATATTGTGCCATCATACAAATAAAAAAACAATACCAAAATAATACCTATAAAAGTCTACGCATAGCATGTTCGCAGTAGCTTAAGTTCGCTTAGCTTTCATTTATACATGAATTCTTCCTGGTAGTCAGTAAAGAATACATAGTAGAAAAATTTTATATTAGATCTTACCTAGCCCTGCTGTGGCTGAGTTTGTCGATCTGTTCCTGGAAGTCGACCACGATCTCCTGGTGCTTCTTCTTGAGCAGGTGAGCGGTCTCCTCTGACTCCAGATGAACATCTTCAAGAAGCTTGCGGAGCTTAGTCAACTCGGTGTCACGCTTTCTATTGATCTCGAACTGAAAGATATCATATTATTTCAAATAACGTCTCCTATGAGGTATTGGGGAGCGCATTTGAAACGGTTTTATTTCGATGAAATGACAGTCGGTCTAATTAATTTTAATATATTTATTTTTTGTCTTTTTCACTTTTAATTTTATAACTTTGATCCGACTTACAGTTTAAAAGTGGATAAAATAGGTTTCAGCAGATTTTAATAACATCGCAAAGCTAAGAACATTTCTTCGCATAAGCAGTTGTAAATAAAAAAAAACATGTTCGCAAGGCATCTTAAGTCGTAAAAATTTGATAAATCCCAATATCTTTATAAATATTTAATCAGGCTTTATTTCATATTGATCCGAAAGTTCCTCTTCATATTTTATTAGATTTTTTATCTGTTTATCTAACAGAGAATATATAATATTTTTTTAAGTGATACTATTTTGTACAAAGACTTCGTTTTTTATTTCTTTTACCAGACTTTACATTTAAATATCTTACAAATGTGGTGTTTTATAAATTAACCGATCCTTTGAACCTGATATAGGGGAAATATCAAAAATATTACATAAATGATATACATTTTTTATCTTCAATGTTGTAATTACCTGACTCTCAGCTCCACCTTCAGCTTCCTCCAGCCTCTCTGAAAGCTGGATCACTTGGACGCTCAAATCTGCCTTCTCCCTCTCAATCTGAAAATTTGATAATAATTTATTTGATTATTTACACAGGTCTCTTTAAATGTGTATAATGGTTGAATTAGATTGATGATAGAATTAGGTGGATTCATTAATTAAACTGCTATCAATAGTAATCTCAATAATGAAAATCAGATACTAGTATGAACATTATATGGTATTATGTAATTAAAATATTTAATGGTATTTGTAAAGTTAAGAAAATATCAGTTGCAAGCTTTATTCGTTTTAGCATAACATTAACCAGTAGTGTATAGACGACGCTTATGTCAGTATTGTATGAATCTAAAATAAGAAACGGTCAGTATCTCACGACAGTTACTAAGTCGGATATTTTCGCCACTTTATCACGATCTATTATTATATTTTAATATTATGTTATTCTCAACAGAAACGAGCAACATTTGGCCCAGTTTCAAAAGTCAGACCGGAGAGCGAGAAGTAGAGGTTTAATAGAATGCTTCTGCTGCGTATCTAAATATATCTCAGTGCGGAGCGCGAACGCCAGGCGAGCCATGCTTGTGCGCTTGCGTGCGTGTGCGCAATCCTCTCACCGGTGCAACTGACCAAAATAGAACTTGCGAACCTAGATGACGAGATCGATCCCGACCTCAATCTGATCATGTCAATGATAACTGCACACAGGTCATAGATTTTATAAGGCTTTAAAAATAATTATTAATATTTCTCTGGAAAATATGTAAAACATTTTATTTTTATATCGTTTCCATTTAGTAACGTACAATGGTTTTCATGACTTTTAAAAATAAATAAATGATATTTGATTTTAATAATTATTATTCTATAGAAATTTAAAAATATACTTAAATTAAGTATTGGAAATATAATAACTATCAATTAAGAAATGTGTTGAATTTAAATATCATAATTCCAACTTTTATTATAGTTTATTTAGGTTATGAATAAGTATTTGTTAATTTTGTTAAGAAAAATTAAATGTGTAATGAAAGGAAAATACTATTTGAGATTAAAAAAATGACGTTAATTAAGATATGGTAAAATAATAAAAAAGTTAATGAAACCGAAGCAAGAGGTATTAATAGAGGTGTGCAGCGGCGCCCCGCCCACACCTGCTCCCGCGCCTCCTTTGGCTCTACCGCGCCGCACATATCACATTTCGTGTAATCAGAAGCTTACCCTCTGACGTAGCTCCCTTTCGGATTCCAGATCATCGTGGAGGAGACGAATCTTGTCCTGAAAAATACAACATATTCTATCATATGTCCGCAAAACACTTCACAATCACTGCACTTAATTCGAGGCCGGTACCTCCAGCCTGGAGAGAGCACTCAGGTCGGCGCTGTACTCGATGTTAACGTCGGTGGTGCCACCGCCGCTGCTGCGGTAGGTGTACTTGGAAGTCTTCGCCACTGCGGACATTGTCGCTGGTTCGTCTCTCGATCGGCAGTCGGCGCTACGTTACCGGTCGGGCACCGTTCGACTAGTGAGAGCGGGAGCGGGAGCCGCAGGCGCACGCACCATTCCCGCCCTTCCCTCCGCACACCGTGACTCCTCCGCCGCCCTCCACACCCGCCCGCCCTCGCCCGTATCTCCAGGGCGGCCGGCAGGCTGGAGCTCGCGGATCGTGTTACCACCCCCGCGCACCCCTCACTCGGCCTTTTATAGACACGCCCGCCTTAACGCCGCTGTCGCGGTTCTCTTTTATTTATTTTGCCCAAAAATTTGGCAAATCCCTTCATATGAACCGGCAACGAGGCGCCGTGTTCCTGGTATAGTGCGCAGGTATTTAGTGCCTTTTGCCGGATGGTTTACGGCTCACATATAGTACACGAAGGTTTATCATACCGGTAACAGAATTCTGGTGACTGCCTTACCTGACGCTGTAACAGCAATCTTCTAGTTGAACGGATCTTTACAAAGAACTTCTCCATTCTTTTAATTAACCCCTAGTATAACGCATCGACGGCTCCAATGTTTACAAACATCAAATAAATCTAAATATAATCTGGCGACTTGATAGGATAGCAATGATTTGTGATAACATTGCTATTCTATCCAGTTTGAGTTTGAAATAGCTTCAAGTGAAAGCTTCATTTTATGTGCCGTAAATATATTTTAGTATCTGATATATTTATTACATATTACATTACTAAATCATAACATAAGACCCAAATCAGCCTTTCGCCTTCCATATTTTTGTTAACAGAAAACAAAATTATTATGAATGGTTATAATATAGGTTTTATTTGAGGAAGGCGATTTACAAAAAAAAGGTGTAAGAAGTATTTCAATGTCAAACAACTGCGATAGTTAAATACTTAATATATATTTACGTCCATCCAAAGCAAACCAAACAAATTTCAAGAAATGTTTGAAATAAAAAAAGTACATATAGAACTATATAATTACTACAAGTTTTTCTTTTTGCTATATTTGATTTTTTTTTTAAAACGGTCCTATTAAATTATAAACGATAATTATACTTTTTAATATAAAACCATATTTTCCATATTTAGTATTCCCTTTATCAAATACTCATTTACCTGATATCCAATAATTTGGTTGCTTCTTGGGTCGTTCCGTGCTCTGTCAACATGTTTACATGGAAATAATTTGTATCGAGTATCTTTGATTGCCTAATAATGTTTAGTACTATTCCCTAATACTATCACTAACACACCCTAATATTTGAAATAAAACTATTTTTTACGGATTGAAAGTCGCGTATAATTTAATCCTAATATTTCATATGTAAAGAAATATAACATAATAGTGAATTCTACCTTTTCTAACTTGCAGACTTTTAATTCCATAAGCGATATTATTTTATACATATAAAATAACATAATAAATATTATTTCGAAATGTCAATGCTATAACCACATACAATTTTTACACATCACTAATATTATGTTTATAAATAAGTCACAAAGTATTTTACTGTAATAAGTACCAAGAATATACTCTTGGTACTTATTACTGCTATAGTGACTGACACTCGTGTGTTCGTGTGTTATCGTGCTTCGTCTGGCGAACTCTACTTCTTTTTTATTTAAAATAATTATTTATTTCGTTTACATGTTAATGACAAAAAATTAAAATATGAAGTACTTAACAGTTTAGTGATTACCTGTTCTTTTTTTATTTAACACTATATCTCTAATATAATATCCAAGAAATATGTAAAAAATACTAGATTGAAATGTAGTGTATTTTAAATATATTTGAGTTAGTATCAGTTTCAATTTTGTTTTGGCCGAAACTGCAAGCAAAGCCGAAAATTCGATTTATGTTTCGGTTATCTGAAAGACTTGTTTCGGTCGGCACTACTTATATATTTACTAGGAGCTACCTACAGACCTCAATTTCGACTCGCTGCGCTCACAAAATCTCGATATGTGTTAGTATATTCAGCGAAGCGAGGTGTCAACCATTGTTTGCTCGCTTCGGCATTCCAAAGTTGTATTTACATGTAAATAAAGCTAAATTTTCTCGCGAAAATGTTTCTCATTGAAGTCTATGGGATTTTAGTTTTTAAGTGATTATTCCTCAAAGACATCGAATATTTGATTTTTTTTTAAACCACCACCAAACTGATATCTATTATTTTGCAAAATTTTGAAATTTTCGGATAAACCGTTTTTGATAGATGCTTGCACAAAAAGTGCAGAAAAGTCTCTCGTAGAGAGCTTCGTTCTACTAACTATGTGTATTACATAGAACTCCCGATTACAATTGCTCACGACATGACCTACAGAAGCTAGTTACAGCCTACGGGCAACGTATCACCACCTATAGTGAAAGCTAGTAAACAATTTATTTAGAAAAAAATAGTAAAATTCAGCTAGAACTGAGGTTTTTGTTTGACCCTTTAAGCGACAAAGATGATTTTTAGGTAACGTTGGCGTAAGGTTTTTTTTCAAAGCTTATTATAATATTAACGACTATATTATCGATACCTGGAAACCATTTATTTTTTACCAAATCTGTACAAGTGACCTCAAAGTTTTCGTTTTCCAAAGTGTTGACTTATATCAATGTTATTATGATATCTTAGAGTTGAACACTAATAAATTATGAAAAAAAAAATTTTTTTTCATACGTTATATTTTTAAAGCTAGATTCAGAATTATATCTTTAAAGTGTATAGTTATTTTTATTTTATACCTTTTTTTTTATTTGGTTTGCAGCTCGCTACACTTAGGTTCTCATTTTTATGGTCTTATTTTAAGATTTTTTACCGTTGATTTGTCCACTGAACATCAGAGACTGTTATAATAGAACAAGTCAATATAAAGTGCTACGATTTAAAATGCATATTTTAATAAATAACGCCTTGGCCCTACCTCATTGTCTTGCCCCTGCAACTCGCCATACATTCAAACAGTTTGTAATCGTCGTTAGAACCAGGGCTACGTTTATTTCATAACTCAAATCGCTTATGAAAATTCTCTTCACCCTTCTCTTATCAATAAGATCTATTAAGGAAGGTTTCAAAACTTTTGGTCTAAAATAACGTATCGGTTTTTAAAGATATTTATTGATTTTAAGTTAATATAATACTATACTATTGTGAAAGTCTACGTATATCTTGTTAATGGTGAGTCATTATAAATTTAAACAGTCTAAGAGATACCCAAATCACATATAACCTGAGGGGAAGTCGAAAGTATTTCTAGAATTTGGTTATAATCGAAGTTCGATTAACCAAATATAAATTGGAATATATATTACCTTGTAAGTACATGACTTTCTGCAAGAAATCATTAAGTTCTTATCGATTATGTTTTATTTAAAATTCCAAGGGCATTTGATTAAGTATTTCGAATATATACCTTGCATAAAATATTTAAATTGAATTTCGATGGAAAGTGACTTGTAACATTTTGAACAAAAATCATTTAAAGTGGTTATTCTTACTTTTTTTTAATCCAATTGTGAATACAAAAATGAGTAACAGTTCCTTTTTAACGTGTTTACATTGAGACAGTATTGCACGCTCAATAAACCGCACTGCATATATATTCTAATCATTAAAAAGTGTTATCATTAAAAAAAAAAGGTCATAATTTTTGGATAATATAATTAATTTTAAACAGGAACCACAATGTATAACGCCTATCAAAATGGAATTGAGATGTAATTACCGAAATATATAGTCTTCTACGAAAGCGACGACTAAGAGATCCGATTCGATCTCCACTACGTGTCAAGACATTTCAAGTAACGTTGATATAATAACTTCAACAGTGATTTTGTATCAGATTAATAGATTATAATATTTAACCAATATTTCTGTATTTCTTTAATGGAAGTTTATGTTACCAAATATGTTTAACATCCTTAAAGGTTTTATTTTTAAAAATGTATAATATAATCGTAAAATCAAGTTTAATGCTAATAATGAAAACTGTTAGTCTGGACTGAACGTACTTTGGTACGTCATCACTATCAACTATATCTATGAATACTATATTTAATAATTTTTATTATCTGTTCTTCATTATATTAATTTTAATTAAGATCTTTTTAAGTTGTATTGTTTTCTATGTTGTTTATTATTTGTTATTAGTTATAATATTAATGTATTTTATGTTAATATAACATATTACTTTCATAAAGGTCTCTTATAAACTGGTGAAATGTTGCCACGGCTTCGATATTGTGTTTAAATGTTGCATTCAATTGTATTTTAAAAAACATGAAATATCACAAAAATAGGAAAAAAAGGAAATGATATTACTCTAAAAGAATTTTCTTTATTTTTGTTAAAAAAGACAAATACTAACGAAAATAAAATATAGTCGAAATATAGTTTATGCCTACAGCGGCCAATAGAAGGGTAATTGATGGACAAACGAGTAATCTGGGCCCAGACAAAACCCAGGCAGTCGATCAATGTCTAATTGTGGCCAAGGCTTTTATAGTATTTTTCTCAAATAATAAACTTCATTGTATAACAAATATAACACTAATAAATTAATTAATAAATAAAACCTTTGATAAATACTCATTGGTTACCATGTTTCGGCGTAGAACGTAAAATTTATAAATTAGACGACAGAAATGAGTTTACATAGTATTTGGTATATGTTATAGTTTATTTGGTCTCTAAAACACGACAGATATATCTATATTATGACAGATATATATATATCATTCTGGTTTTGCAGCCTCAATTTTGGATTTCTCTCGAAGAATGTTGTCAAAATAACTTTAATTTTCATGCGCGATTTAGAAAAAAATATATGTAGTTAACAAAAACATGATGTGTCATCTGAATCCAGAACTGAATAAACAAATTCAAAGCAGTTTTTACTAACCTATATCTAATTTAGACGACCAGGTGGGAAAAATCTTTTGTAGGAGTACCTGAGAGAAGTGAATCGGACACTTTCCGTATATTAATATAAAGTTGCTCTTCTGTCAACCAACCATTCT
Source organism: Mechanitis mazaeus (assembly GCA_959347395.1). NCBI lineage: Eukaryota > Metazoa > Arthropoda > Insecta > Lepidoptera > Nymphalidae > Mechanitis > Mechanitis mazaeus. The sequence continues at coordinate 9,586,846 of OY365748.1, read as the reverse complement.
TTCCTTCTATTTTGACAGGTGGAGAGTCAACCAAAAGCTCAAAATATACCATACTACATACATAGCCAGTAGGCTATCTGTTAGTATCTACAATTAATTCGGTTTAAATAAAAAAAAATTAAGAAACTAAGTATGGTATTGGGTGTTCATAATGCATTTAATCATTGTAATAAAATTGGCGTCGCTACTAAATATGAAAAATTTTATTTTATTTTTTAATCCAGAGCATTTAAATTGTAAATATAATTGTAATCGGATGTTTTTTTTTCAGATTATAGTGAAACTTTATATATTTTATGTAAACTCATGAGATTTTTATTGATAACTTAATACGTTCCCTGGACTTAAAGATAAACAGGTACTCCAACCCAAGAGTGATTTTATACTTTGAAATAGAGTCATATAGAGGAAAATTAATTTTGTTCTACATCGTCACTACATATCTCGTATCGCTAAAAATAAAACCCCTTGGAATCGAGTTCTATCGAACTTCCAAAACGAAGTTGGTATTTTTACTTCTCTCAAATAACTAAGATTGTTGGCAACGCTCGCGGTGACTCTTTTATTACTGAATCGGGCTTATTAAAATAAACTTTATTGACTGTTGTTGTGTTTGTGAATGCGTTTTAAATGTACGTAACTAAGCTTAGACTTCATAAACTGGATACTGTTCAGTTATATAATAGAACTTGTAGCTTGATACAAAATCAGTTATTATTATTATTAGTAGTATAATTTAAGTATATTATTATATATATTATAATTATGCATGTAAATGTAAAGTTATCCGTGTGTTGTCGGTCTTGAAGATCTCTAAGTTATTTTATATTTCTAAGAAATTCAATAAATATTTAAATTTTTCTTTAATATGCTTATTTATGTCACACATATTGCAATCTACTAATGTAATATTGATACTTCATATCTAATACTTACCTTATATTTATTTTTACCTTTGTACTAAATAACTATAACCTCATTTATGTGCTAATACTATATAATTACTTCATGAACTATATCTTACTAATCCACAAGCATGACGCGTTGGCAACAGAGAGCGCTCGTGGTAACGTCGTAATCAACTCTAAAGCACTGAACATCATATGTACACTATATTATCACTAGTAATTTAAAGTGCTTAATTTGTAGTACATTATGTATTATTTTATAATGTATATTTATAAGGAAATAATTGAAAAATATGTCTAAACAGAATTAAAAGAAAAAATAAATAAAATAATGTAGTTGTAAGTTTCAATACGTTTTATAATTCAAAACCTTAAAATATTTAACTTGCCAATCTGACCCATGTTAAAGCTATTTTAGATTTCATGAGTCCTCAGCATATGTTCGAGTTCACAAGCATACATATGTGTATTAATTGTTACTTGTCATTTGGCAAGAGTTTAGTTGTCTAATAATCTGGAGAAATAATTTAAACTGTCTGCTGTACTTAAAATCAATACGAAATTTTGCACGTAGTATTAAATAATTTTTCTGAAACAACAATAATTTTTCTAAAACAAAATACATATACAATCTATTTATTGCGGTACCTAGGAAGCGGCCTTTACACCTGAGCTTCCATTTGGAAGAAGGTCAGTTTATATGGAACATATCTTCCTTACCTATTTATCAGTCAATCAGACCGATCCTGGTACTTCAAAGAAGTTGTTTTGTCTTGCTGGGTAGTCTGGGTGAATGGACATTCACATTGGTAGGTAGGGGTTGGATCTCTTTTTGCCAATCACAGTCATAGAACGTGTTAGGTGTTTGCTTGCGTTTATTATTCCCGACTAGTTTCCATTTTTTCATGGACATGGCTGAGAAAAGTGGCAACTCGCATAGGTTCATTGGATAGGTGGTGGGTCCTCTCTATGGGTGAGTGGCCTTGGGCCGTAGGGACAGTCCTTCGAACATCATACTCGACCTATGGGTCGTACTTGGCAAACATTTTAATCGTTTCTGTGTATTGCGCATTAGTGTCTCCTAGAGGAGGTCTACAATGATAGACAAATTTAAAGAAATTACTTTAAATTCGTTACTGATATATAAAAACAAAATATGTCACGTTTTCACTTAACCTTTTGCAATAAAAATCCAAAAGACTTCACTTTTTTTTACTTTTTATATTTTTCTAACAATTCAAAAGGTTCAAACTAATCCTTGAACAGGTAATATGAATCTGTAATTGTTTTCAGTAAAGATGCTGTTTGTTTTAACAAATTCCATACTCTATTTATAACCACGAGCTCTGCTCAGGTGTCGTGAGAATGGTGAAAAGTTGGACCTTTTTAAAAATATATATTATTCAACTCTTTACTTTGAATTGAATTATACATTACTAGAAGTCCTTGAAAGAACCAATTGTCTTAAATCGATACACTTTTTATCAATGCATATAATAAAATACTAATGAAGCTAAATCTGTAACAATATTTATTAATATAAAATTTATCGATAAATGTTACAAACCGATGTACAAATGTAAGCACATATTAAGTGTGATATTAGTGAAATTGTTTAGGTCAACTATTTGTACTTATACCAATTACAATTATCTATAATAACTAGTTACTATAGACTACTATTCCCAAGTTCTTATAATAACTAGTTAATAATTACTACCATACATACCTGATAGGTTAAAATTACTAATGACGATGAATATTTTTAATATCTTTAACTCGTAGCCATCTGTCGCTCTTCTAGATCATTCTGGATAAAAAAAATAGTAAAACGCCCTTTGAAGACCGATTTTCATGATCCATTGTCTCATTCGTTTTGAAAATTGTTGTATTTTTCGGGTTATTTTTTTTTTTTGGGATTTTCGAAACAAATTCATGACTGTTAATGGAACTTATTATTTTAGTATATAATATATATTTTTTTTATAGATATTTAATAAATACGTAATATACAATAAAGTTTTTGTTCATCGAAACCCCGAGATGAGCACATTCCAGTGCAAAAATAGTAATCTGTAGGCGGTGGCACGCACCTTTACCTCCCGCTCGTCTATTTAGATACACGTGAAACTTAGAAGAACGCTCGTGTTTCACACAAATTTATAAAGAAATAATATTTAAATTTTTTGAATTTATATAATACTTTACGTAATTGTTTAGACCGCCAGTGTATTTATTATATGCATTATTTACAGAATCAACTTGCTTGCTTTGCTACGAAATTCTAAATGTATTTGTCTCATATGGAAGGTTAGGTTGAAATAAAAAATAATGAATACCTTAGAAAATTTAAAAATTTCAATACTCACAAAACTAGTACAAAACTAGTACAAAAATAATAAATATACAAAATCGATTCTCTTACAGAATAAACCCTACTCAACAAAAGTATGAAGTATTTTACATTACATTCTTCTTGGTATATTGTGTGTAAGCAACGGTTATTGAATGATTGTCACAATGTTGATATTGTTGTTACTGTGACGGTGACTGCTATTACTGCTAGTATTATTATTAGTGTTAGTATTAGTGTTAGTGTTAATGTTAGTGTTAGTGGTAGTGGTAGTGGTAGTGGTAGTTTTAGTGTTAGTGTTAGTGTTAGTGTTAGTGTTCGTGTTAGTGTTAGTATTACTCTTACTGTCGTTGTTACTATTACTGTTTTTTTATGTGTGTGCAAAAACGTCTTGAGAGTGATTTAACTATAATAGATTAGGAAGGCCGTGCACAAAAATTGTTAATGTGGTGTTAATAAATTGCACCAGATTTTACATATAACTGTAACCAAATAAAGAGTATTGGACTCACTACGGATTCATTAGTCGTATCACACATGATAGTGATAGTGGACAAATGTTCAAGATGACAACAATAGTTTTTTGAATTTATATACTCATAATATATTTCCAACAAGAATGTTCGGAGGTACTTTCATATTTTTATTTACTATGGTAGTATTAGTTTAAACGATGGTGTTAGACAAGGAATGAAATTCCATGGTAGTAGATTTATATGCAGGTTTTTAAAGTCTTCGACGTCTTCATATGTACTATAATCATTCTAAAATGCAAATCTAAAAATGTTAAACCTATCTCTGGACTCATATTTGATAAATATATCTAATGTTTGCTAAAAGGCATTTTAATAAATTGATGAAAGTAAGCACTTTGTAACTTACAAAGCTTGTCCTGAGTTTATTCGGCAGCAATAGATTAAAATTGTTATGTCTAAGGATAAGAATTCTTACCTTGAAGCGTCAAAAAGCTGGCAAAAAGTTTTTATGCTGAAGTAGCAAAAAAACTTTTTGCCAGCCCTACAACCTCTTTTAATTCTCTCCATCAAAAGATCTCTTCTCTTATATTCCCTAACAATTTCCATACCAAACTCTCCCGTCCGTTTTGGTAAATTTAAATATAAAATCCAAAATTTATTTATATTATATTTTTTTTTTTTTTGTAAGATTAGACTATCACAATTTCAACCCGGAGTAATTCCTTAAATATGATACTCGATCGCAAACTGAACGGAATTTCTGTAATTATTTACAATATTATATCCCATGGCATTTTTTTGGCCCATGAAATAAAGTCGCTACTGAAAAATTTAATTAAATCCAATACAAAATTTAAAAAAAATTAAGAAAAATTTTTTGTTACAGTAAATCGAGGTTTCCTGATATTTTAAAGATCTGGGAAGCTCGTTAGTCAATAATCAGATGGGTCTGTCTGTGTTGGTCTGGATTCCTAGTCACACAATGATCCCAGGTAATAAGACTGCGGATTCCTGTGCCAAATCTGCTTTTACTTCCCGATTACCCATCTTATTTTAAAAATACAATCCAAGAATCTCCCTTGCTAAAGTGTATCATAATATGACCTGGACTCATTCTTAGGTTTCGTCAAAATCGGGTGAAGATCAATTTTAGTCATTTAGATATTAGAAGACACTATGGTTTTTTGTCAATAACATATAGAAGATTATTGTAGTAAGTAAAATTTTTTTATTTATTTATTTATTTTATGTACCAAGAACACTATAACAGAAATTAATAAACAGAAAATAAAACTAAATGTACAAAGGATCAACTTATCTCTTTAAGAGATCTCTGCCAATTGCCCTTGAGTGGGTGAGAGTATTAAATGAAATATGTGTGTTCAATAACAGATAAAAAAAAATGCCTAAATAACAAAAAAATAAATAAATAAGCATTTAAAAAAAACTAATTAGGACAATTTTATTAATTATATATAATATTTCATAAATATATACATATATCCTTGCACATCCATAAAACATCTATCTAAATATATATATATATATATATACATTACATAACAATACATACTATATGCATATGTAAATAGTATTTATTAATGTATATACATTTACATACTTACATACATTATTTTATAATAATTAATCTAAGGTAGAAAGGTAGTACTCGTGAAATCTTAATTTGAAAGAGTGCAGGGTTGGATTTCCATCAAAGATATCTTTAGGAAGGGAGTTCCATAAGCGAGCTGCAATGACAGTAAAAGATTTTGCGTATAATGTGGTATTATAATCAGGTACTTCCAAAGAATTTAAAGAGACACAAAATGTTTTCAAAATTTTTTAAAGTAAGGAGAGAATATGAACGTTCCGGCGAAGGCGGATAGGAAGCACCTTTAATTGACGTCGAAAATCGGACACATAACCAAATTATGAAGTCGATCAAATTGTTGAGTAGTTTCTCAGAGGCATCAAAGTAGCAGATGTCGGCGTAGTCGAGAAGTGGAAGCAGAATAGTTTGTACAAGCATTATTTTCGTTCGTAAAGGAAGGAAATTTTGCAAGCGTTTAAGAGAGTGAAGTGAATAGTAAAGTTTCCTGCTAACTTCTTTGATTTGTGTTGTCCAAGAGAGATGACAATTAAATATAACACCGAGATTTTTTGATTTTTGAGTAAAAGGTATATCAATGGCATTATATGTCAGAGTAGGTAAAAAAGAAGTATTGATTCTTTTTAGCTATGGCTTACTATCAATTAGTAAAGCCTGTGACTTATTAGGGTTAAACAAATAGACCGTACTTATGAGCCCATTTTTTAATGTTACGAAGATCCCTGTTGAGTACATCTATAGTATCAATCAGGTATCAAATAGTGTCGTTGCATGTTGATAAATCTGCAAATCGTCTGCATAGAGATGGTAGAGACAAGAAATTACTTTTGTGATTATGTCAATAAACAATGAAAATAAGAGAGGAGATAATACGCCGCCTTCAGGAACACCAGCAGAGATATCTGCCCAGTCTGAGTTATCCTCATCTGTACAAATTCTTTGCCGGCGTCCATGAAGGTAGTAATTAAACTAATCGATTACTGAAGATAAGATATTAAGAGAGCGTAATACACCTAGTAATATATCAAAGTCCACAGCGTTGAACGCGTTAATAAAATCTAATAGAATAAGAAATGTTACCTTTTTATTGTCCATAGCATATCTGATATAATCTGTTACTTTGAGTAAAACTGTTGTAGTACTATGTAAAGGACGAAAACCAGATTGTAAGGGATTAAGCAATTATGGTTGCTTAAAAATGATGTCAATTGTTTGAAAACCGATTGAAATAGGACGAAAATGTGAGAATGACATGACAATGTTACAATCGCGTCTTGATCATTCAGGCACTTCGAGACATCTGTGTAAATTTAATGTCAGGCCAATGCGATTGTGGTCTTGACTGTATGTGGTATGGGGTGAATGTGGTGTGTACTATATACAAATTTCTCTTTAGTTTTTCTAGGCTTCTTCATTCCCTATATGATATTCTACCTTCTGCTATACCTCGACTCTTCAATGTTGAATATTTGTAATGTTTGTATTGAGTTAATAATGTTAATTTTATGCTAGTTTTAATTATTTAAATATATATTAATTTTAAGATTTACTTTTTAGATTCTACTTATAAACAATTCTACTATGTGGATACTTTCGAAGAGAACGTAATTATTTGATAAACCAACCAACCTCCTTCGTCTCTTTTTCATTTTAGTAACATTAGCAACATACACTTTAGCACAGATGAAAGCCATATTTAATAATATTTTTTTTATTATTATTTTCAATAAAATATTACAAATACAACTGTCATAATATTTTTAAAATCAATATGCAACTCACAACTTACAGCAAAAGTTTAAATATGATTACTTTTTTTTTCGGCAACTTATTAATTTTACGTAAATTGGTTCTAATCAGTTGATTATAACTTAAAAAAATTATGTTCCCTATTAAGAAAAATTTATGAAACACGATTGCTCTTAAGTAAACACAATTATTATTTTTTGATTAGATGCGTCAGCGCGATCGAGCACAAATACCAATTCTATTCCAAGGCTAGAGTATTATTTTAAGTGATATAATAATGTTCTAGAACTAACACTAACTTCGTATGAAACTTTTCTTTATTTAAAAATATATGAATCGATCTTTTTTATTATCTTTTTTATTATTTTTTATCTTTTATAAGAGAATACAACTCGCAAAAAAAATATTTTAGCTATATGCGATCATGAAACAATTTTCGTCTTATGGGATGTATTATTAAATAAACTATTTTGAGGATTTGTAAGATTAATCTGTTTATTATAAATGTAGGTAAAGTGCACCGTATTCTGTTTTAGAGGAAAACATTGATTCTTCCAGAGTTTCCGACTGAGCATTATTTTTATAATGTGAGACGCCTCAGCCGTTCGGTGCTGACTCATACTCTAACGAAGACTTCACTATCCGTGATAATCAGAATTTGAAACACTAATACGATATAATTCATAAAGAAAAAGAATTTCTACAAATTGAATATTACGATTCGTTTAAAGGTGCATTAGAAAGAATGTATTAGATTAAGTTATTTTCAGATTCAGCTGTTCTATGAACATACGTAAGATGTTTAGTTATTTCGTACGTTTTGGGACGATTGTATTTTCAAGGGCAGTGGTGTGGTTATTAGTGTATTCCAAAAATACTTTATTGGCTCTTAATGACATTTAGAGGCAGCATGGAATTCAGTTTTGCTCGAATGCCAAGTGCTTTACTTTTATGGCACTAAATTTTCATTGGCATTCTCAAAAAACTTCAAATAATATTGAAAACAAAAAATTGTAGTCCATTTCTCATTTCTTTAAATTAGATATATATATAGTAAGTCCTCTTTTAATTTAGTAATAAAAGTTATAATTACGTATGTTTCCATTTAGTCGTTATTCATGATTCAGTCTAGAACAGAAATATCTTCCGAAACATGCTCCGTGACTGTGACTCACACCGATATGTAAACTATAGTGCTATAAAAACATTTATTTGCTCATTAATTAAATGCGTCAGTTATTGTTTATAAAGTTTTTTTTTAAATTTTCTTAGAAAGTTATGGATTAATAATATTTTTTCTTAGCATTTTTTTAGACTGGAATAGATTTTATATAAATAAATATAATGATGGACATATATGAGTTTGTAAATAGTTTATATATTTACTTTTAAATGTTATATAATACAAAAAAAAGGAAAAGTGTGAGTAATGTATTTTCAAAACTAATACTATTGCAAGATGTTCATATACTTATGTTAATGAATAAATAATGTATCAGAATATTAATTTGCATGTTTTTTTCTATTTTGCTTCTCACTCGATAATAAAACCATTTTTTTTTTAATAATTGCAAAATCACAAAAGTAATAGATTACTAATATTATTGGGAAACAAAGAATTATACGTCAGCGCACAAAACTTTGCATATTATATTTAGAACGTTCTACATCCGAAGCGCTAAGTTTCGCAATAGCGCGTAAGCGTAGGCGGTGCTCCTCAGAGCACGGCGCATACGCCTGCGCAACCCGCGACGCCCTTGCATAGTTCTTGTGTTGGAAACACGAAACGCCGTTGTTTTATAAAATGTGTAATATAGTTTTTTTATTATTAAAGATTTTTTGCTCTAAAGCAATGTTTTAAGATCATAGATTAATTTGAAAGAATATGTTATATAATAAGGTATTCAGTTTTCAGAGTCTTTCTCACTTTTCATTTATATAAAGTGAAAATTGATCTAGATTGACCTTGAATTTTTTCATAAAATCCAACATATCGGCTCAGATCAGAGGCTTTATCAAAAATATTTAAGAACTATTGCATGTTTAAAAACTCACTTTGTCATAACTAATTGTACTTATAATCATTGTTGTGTTGGACCAGAATTGTATCCTTCACAAAAGTCTACTTGAAGACATTTTGTTTGATCGGATTCTAGTAACTAAACAATTTGATCTTATAATAAATTCAAATTATTCATTTTCTGAACATTAAAATAAAAAGAATAAAATTGCAAAACATCAACAACGTTTTCTTACAACCCTTTTAAATCCAATGAATTACTAAGATTAAAAAAATATATAAATCCAATCTACAAGTTTAAATTTAAGTTACTTTATACTTATAAACCCACTAGTTCATTAATGGACCTATCAAACTCTAATAAATATACGCAATCAGGACATATATTTATACCCTCTAAACCGGGGGTTGACGCAGGACCGCTCCAGTTCTGTTTGCAGAGTGAACCGAGGAGTAATTCCGTGTCTGACGAGTTTCGGGAGAGTATAGGACTCGAGGCCTTTTCCGCCGAGCATATTGAAAAGAACGGATTAGCATCCGTCGAGTTCGACGATTAGTCTGGACTTCTACCTCTTTCGGTTCGCTTTTGGGTCCCCTTTTATGAACGGAGTTTTAGGGTGACAGTTGGGAGGACCTAATCTGCCTTACTTTCACCCTTTCATCCATTAGGGTGATTTGGACGGTGGTTTCTTTTTTATAACTAGCTGGTGGCTCATATAAGTGCCTGCGTTGTAGGTTATCCTTTTCATCGCTGTTGAGTACGAAAGCGACCCAATGTCGACCATTAGTGTGTTACCTTGTAAATAGTCCTAAATAAACGGTTCCTCCTTACCCCTGAGAGGTGACATATAGCCATAAAATCTTTCAGACAAAAAACAATATCTAAAAATTATATTTATTTTATACTTAAGAGTACTAATAAAATAAAAGGAAAGGTGAAAGCTTAACGCTACCAGGCAAAAAAAATTGGATGTGGTCATGCAAAATTTATAGATAGTAGATTTATATATATGTTTAATACCTATATATACATATACATATACATATACATATACATATACATATACATATACATATACATATACATATACATATACATATACATATACATATACATATACATATACATATACATATACATATACATATACATATACATATACATATACATATACATATACATATACATATACATATACATATACATATACATATACATATACATATACATATACATATACATATACATATACATATCTATGAAAAAAAAATCAATGACAAGAACTAGATAGAATTAGATGTTGTCATTTATTAGTTTCCGACTAAAGCAGATATCTGCCGCCAACGTTAAAATGGTAGGCTAAGAGATAGTTTGCTCTTTCCGGAGATCTATCCCAACGACTTTAAGGAATAAGTGTAAGAATTAAAAGTTTATTGAGAAAACGCAATAATTCTGACAGCAATTAAAATAAAAATACAAATCCATCCGTTTCATTGTAATGTCCTAGTGGATTTTTGTGATTTCTTCCAGAAAATCAATCAAATTATTTGTGAACAAAATTAACAAGCACAAACAAACAAAAACATTTCGGTTCCGTGTCTAGTTATTATTGTTTTTTATACAATATGTACCAATTATCGCCCCAATCTCAATTTTCTTTAAATTATTGTTTATGATTATTTTAATAATATCAACCACATCATAAATGTATTGATAAATCATCTTATTATCATCATAGAAATCAGACAATATATTTCAATGAAATAGTATGATTCTATTAGAGAAGCAACAGGTGTGTATGAACCGAAATATAGGTTATATGTTCCAGGAAAAGCCGGTTTTCGTCCTGATTGCGTCTCGATGAGTGATGCTAACTGCTGAGTGGATGCCAACTCGTCTTGTGGCCTGACTCACCTGCCATCAAATACAAAAATACATTTTTATTAAAACACTGTTATTTCAAAATTTACTTAACCAAAAGGTGAAGTAAATATATATTTTATATTATATTATTATATAATATTATATATTAGTTCGTTTTTGTATATGTTATAACTTTTTTTTTACCTGGTTTTGTTAAAAAGAATGACTTTTTGAGGTTCTTCGAATGCGAGGTTAATCTTTAAGAAGACGTCTTATTATATATTTAAGTCATTAAAAATCGAACATTATTCTAAAATCCGTGTGATTGTGTATTTTTGGTAAATTTTTGAATTAATTAAACAAGATTTTTTTACTTTTTCTGGAATTGCGTTGAGTTCAAATTAAACACCTGGTCATAATATTGTTTATTTTCGATTTATGTATGAATGTAATAAATAATTTTTTTTATAAGTAAGTTAACATTAACAAAAAAACGTGAACTACGTATGTACGTAACGACCTATCTATTCAACGTATAAAAAATGAGAAAATTTAAATGGCAAAAAAGTACTCTTATAAGAGTAACTTAAAAAACGAAATTTTTAAATAATATTAATTAGCTACCTAAATATATTCTGGCTAGAATCTACGATGAATGACGCCACCTACTGAGTGGTGGTTAAACTAAAAAGCGAACTATATTGTTCATTGAAATTTTCGTTTACTGAACTAAAGAGGGCGGTGTTATCAAAGTCATATTATTAGTAGTGACCGACCGAAACTTCAGTTACATGTTTAGTTTCGGCCAGTTTCGGCCAAAAGAAAGCATTTTCGCCCATTGTTTTTGCTTCGTCCAAAAAATAGCCAAAGTTTCGGTCGCGATTAAACTCGAATCGAATGTTCGTGAATTATCGTGTGTCATTTTGAACTTAACAATTATTTGTACTCATACACTTTTTCGACATTTTTTCTTTTAAATGATTTTTTTTTCTTTTATATTTTAATGGTAGAAAAAATAAAAAGTATATGTTAGTACTGTAATGATTTTCATTTTATTCTATTTAACAGCTTATGGTTGTCTAGATGTATGTATATAATGTGTAAAAAATACACTAGAAGTCAAAGTTTAAGTAAGTTACGATGTTGGTATCGGTTTTAGCCAAAACTGAGCAAAGCCGAAAGTTCAGTTTTGGATACATTTTTGTCTCAACCTGTTACGATCGGATACTAATTATTAATATCCCGGACAAACTTTGGCTAAGTTACTGGAGTTCCACGAAAATATTGAATATTCTATTCATGATTGATGAATTAAATTCAACAATAATTGCTCTCTACTTCAGAGAAGTTACTTAATAATATATTGATTTATTAATAAAAGGAAATCACAGACTCTCTCTCACAACCAAACTCATTTGCGGCTCCAGAAAAGTGTTCTGAAAAAAAATATCAAAATTTTTGGGTAATAAACATAATAAATCTGACTCTCTAGGTTCCAGAATCCATCATAGACACAGGTACAAATAAATACCTGAATGCCTTATAGATAAACTGGAACTTTGAAAAAAAGGAAAGTATGTTGGGATAACTGCAATTTTTTCTATGATTGAAAAATAGTACAGTTTAAATTGTTAGAATTTTACCAACTTTTGTTGGTAAAATTCTAAACGAGGTTTCTCGAAATACTGAAAACTCTATTAACTGGTATTTTAGTTCAGAAATCTTTTATAAAAGGTCATAGGAAGCGTGCAAAATTTATTATAACTGACGAAATTTAATCAATGACAAATTGATTGTTTTAAGAACAAAGATAGTATGAAAAGAGGAATTTAAAGCTAAAGATATTTGAAATTTTTAGCAATTTAAGGATAGGTGTCCTCTACTAATGATACGAGCAATTTCATTGTTAGTGCTGTTTGCTACTTTGTTCATATTTTTGTGAGTTGGGATTTTTAACATTAAAGCTAATATTATCTGTTACTCGACTTAAAAAATAACCATTTTTATTGGGTTACATGTATTCAAAAATTTCCCAGAAAATTTTAAGATGAAATTTTTAACAGATTAAAAAAAATAAAAAAAGGAACGTTCGTGTGGTTGCAGATAATACAGTATTACCGAATATTTTCATGATAATAAACTCTGGGTATGAAGCGATGGCTGGCAAGGTACATCAAGTTTTAATATAATGTAATTTCATTTAAAAATGTCTAAATAAAAAACATAAGCCCATTGAGTTTTAGCCGTCAGCATTTGCCAGATGTTTGGTAAAATATTTCCTAGATAGCAGTAGCTCTGTCAACGAAAAGATGCTTTATAAAAAACTCAATTTCAATTAAGATTCAAATTTGAATTGCATTAAAAACCAAAAAGCTATAGTGACTTTTCGTGAAACAAAATATTGTCTTGAATTATTTAAGTTGGTCCTGACGACGTAAATTCGACGTACTTCTGAAAAAGAAGCAGCACCAACTATCTAATTAATTAAGTATACATTTCTCTATACATAAAAAGAAATGTGTATTCAAAAATTTTTCTTGCAGTTAAGTTTGTAAGGGGTCCGTAAAATATTTTTTATTTTACAAATGGTCCATAAACCAAAAAAGGTTCGCCATCCCTGTCATAACAGTCTCTGTCCCTGTTTAACTGTCTTTTATTCTGTAGTGGTTGAAAGAATTGCTCTATTAACATTTTTACCCATAATTTTCTGTTAATGTTTTTTCAGATTGAAATATTTCATTAAATTTTTAAATTTTTTTACATTTAAAATCGTAATAAACAAAAGGTTAATAATCACCATATTTAAAGTAAGTAATAAACAATAATTAATCAAAATAACTACTTCAATAGGTGTTTATTTTATTGAGGAGGTTAAGATGACAAATAATATTTATTTTTTCCCAATTTATCAATGACATGATAGCTATAAGTAATAAGTTATCAACCGTTCTTGGAATGGCCGGATGACAGTTTAACCTTGCAGTATAGTATATATAAAGTTTTATCTCTTCACAAAAACCACTTTCAATAAATATTAAAAACAATTTCTAAAAATGGCATGAGGAGATAACCCCTGGGCCTGACGCTCATTTGAACTTTATAATGATATATACTTCTCATGAAAATAATATTATGTATGAGCCTAATCGTAATAATATTTTAAATGCAAAAGTAATGAATGAATTTGAAATGAAAGTTTGATCTTTAATTATATAGTTTTTTTGTATCTTCGCCATCATATAGCGATAAGTATCGAGTAAGTAGAAAAGATCCTGACCTCTGAGAAGTATATCTATGCTTGTGCATCCTAGACCGTTGAAGTTAAAAGAACTATGTACGTACATAAGTACATAGGATTATTTGTTTTAAATAGTTCAGAATAAAAGTATTCGACAGAAGCAGCGACCTTTCATGTAGAAACTAATAATCCAATATAAAATTTGATTCTTTCTTAGAATACACATTTAAAATATTTTTTTTATTAAAACTGATACATTTATCGTTTTTTTTCAATGTAGTTAAGCTTCGATGATTTCAAAGTTATCATAATAAGATTGAACCGAGCACCACAAAGCGCCTACTATGAGTCGGCGCGACGTGAAGCGGAGGTGAGGGTGCCGGGCGGTGCAACTTGCTATGTGGTATTTTTCATCAACATATCATACAGGCGAAGTCTCGGGCAGAAGCTTGTAATATAATAAATTCTAAGAGATTGAATGTTTTGCTCAAATTCAATAATATTGGTATTATAAACTATCTAAAAGGAGAGGCATTTTGTTTTGATTTTATTTTTAATATTTATACGTCAAATATATGGATAGCAGTAACATAATTCAGTATTTTTGTCACAAAAATAGTGATGAGATAGAATATTTTATAATATGTAATCAACATGACTTTCTTATATTTTTTGTTCCTGTATAAAATATCGAGCACAATAATGTGATCATTCTTGCACGAAGTCATATACTGTAAAAAAGCCATCAATTTCCTACAATGAAACTATAAAAAGTTCATTTTTAAACAGTTGTGTTTTTTCAACTTAAAAATAAACAATACATGTTTTTAAACTTTCACGGCGTCTGCACATATTAAATATTGGTAGGTCCTATAGTCGCCAGGCGTCAGCTTAGCGTAGTCTTCGTGAACCGATAACTACCACTGTCTTGGTCTTCACTCATCATCAGATGAATCTCACGCTCGTTTGCCCTCTTCCACGACACGTATCCATTTAGTCAGAAGTTAGAATTGTATAGCTGTAATTAATTAAATTTAGTTTTACATTTTATTTCCATTTAAACCACCAACAGTTTGCAACTTGAAATTTTATTGTTGTGTGTACAACCATAAAATAATTAATTATTAACTTCTTGTAAAGAAAATTAAAAAACTCCGATTTTCGAAATCGGATTTATGTAAGAACATTACATTTTAAGGTCATTTTAGGCACTTTAAAAATATATATATGTACAGTGTATGTTTATATAAGCAAATTTTTATTATCCATTATCTCACAACGTGATTATGTTATTATTACTTTTTGGTACCAATCTAACTAATTATACCATCAGAGTGTTTGTTGTGCAAATAGATTTAAGCTGCTTTCAAAAAAGAGTTATTGCAATTGAAACAAAATTGATCTAGTACTTTCTTTGATTTTAAAGAAAGTATAAAAAATAAATAACTGACAAAAAAATTGTTAAAATTCTCGGTAGTATAATGTACAGATCAACAGGTCACATTGCTACGAAGCAGTTCTAATTGAAATCACAGATGAACTGTTGAATAGATTATAAAAAAACTCATACAAAATGATGATCAAATCTGAATAACTATTAACGAGCTAAGCCCTAGTTTCATTTGAGTTTTCACCCGAAATAGCAATAGACACAGTTGCTAAATGGACTGCATATGAGACATCTTTAAAAAGGATTGATAAAAAAAGAGTTTAATCAGCAAAAAAAAAATGAAATAATAAGTTGAGAATTGAAAAAAACTTTAATAAATATACATTCTAATAAATCTTATAATTAATATACCACTTTCACAAGAATTATATCTTGACATATTTGTACCGATGTTTTGACATATTTTTTGTATAAACATGGTTCTGACACCCCTTGATAACAACCCACCAAAATCTTTACTGTATTATGATATCGTGGAAGTTGTCTGTTGACTAATTTGGACGCTTCTAAATAATTATAACAAACTTAATTCTGCTTGTTGAATCATTGCTCAATAGTTAAATTTTGTTGATCCGTAAATGAAATTTATCCGCATCCTCGATATTTTGTACCGCTTAAGAAGTTGTTTTGATTAAAAAAAAAAAAATAATTATTCGTTTTTAAATTCTCAATTAAATAATGTTCAGTGCGGCGCTAATTGACAGCAAATCCTAAATATTTTTTCAAAATACGTGATATGGTTTTAGGTACTATATACATTTGCTTCCGGACAGGATGAAGGGATATTCTTTTCTTCACCGCTTTGATCGCTTTTTCGAACATTACATAGGCGACTTGATTTCTTTCTATCCCAAACAGATAACGTTTCGATAGGCTGTATTTGGCTATCAATAGCGTAGAATAGAACAATGGACTAAAACCAAGCCGATGGAGGCTATCAAAAACTTGCATTTATCTCCATACCTTCTGTAGATACTATAATTTTCTCTGTAGATTGTTTGTCACCCATTTTAATATCACAAAAATATTTAACGCTGATTGATTGGCGCGAAAGTAAGAAAAACCAATGGATACTCAAGTAAGTAAGTAAGAATATTTATATAACATAAGTCTGGCCATTAATAATGTTACAATGAAAAAATATTTCAGTTAAATTCTGAATCTTCCATTCCATGAATATAAGGTATGTTTTCGATATATAAATGAGTATATTGGACAAAGATCGTCAAGCCCCGTCTTGATAATGGTGTTTAAAAAGAAAACAATTTTCGTGATGTTCTTGTGTTTTTCTAAAAAAAGTAATTGTGATCGAGCCTATTCTACGAAATACCATAACGTTGATAAACATTTACCAAGAACTATGCCTACTTGCTATTGTGAACTCCATCGCTCAATTAATAACTTAATATATACACAAGTAAAAGTAATACACATTTTAAAATGGACGAAACTCACTGAATATGATTAGAGCAATCTATACACCTATATGCTACATGTTTCTCGTCTTCCCTCAGAAAAGTAATAATTTGTTAACACAAATTTGTTCCAAGTTAATATATACAGACATATACATGATACTTATTGAGCTGAGCGAAGCGAAGCTCTTTACTACCCAAATTTTCAACTCTTTGTTACCCTACTCCTTCTTCAATTTACGAGATACACAAACGAAATTTTGCACACATGCGTATAATGAGCAAAACTCGGTCTGTTTATAATAGTTAACATACAGAACGTTTTTATTTCGCGCGCGCTTCGTCGCGAGGCTAACCCCGCTTGCGTGGACCTAGTATTTTTAACCTCGATTTTTAATAAATAAGTTTTAACTATTAAACCCGATTTAAAATTTCTGTTTTGATGATATATTAAAATTTTATAGGTATTTTTTTAAATAAAATAATCAAAAGGTAGCTTATTCGTTTAAAATTCAATAATATTTTTTCCTACAGCAATTTATAAATAAAACAATAGTCCGTAATTTAAAAAAATAGATATATTGATTCTTTACAAAAAACTATTTTAACAAAAATGCACCACATGTGCAAGATTTTATCCCTAGTGTATTGTGTGCGCATAGTGAATGAATGTCTCCTTTCATCCCGGCGCAAGTGCATTGAGCAGCCCCTCCCTCCCCCGCCGGTCCCGCGTCCCCCGCCCGGAGGCTTACCTGCGCGAGCGTCGATCCGGCGATATAGCCTCAGAAAACCGCTACTGTGCTGACAATGACTATACCGTAGATGATACACTTTTATTATCACAGTTTTGTACCTAATGAACTAATTAACAATGCTTGTTATTCTTTATGAATCTGTTATAGAAATAAATTTTTTAATATTTTTAATTAATATATTGAATTTGTTCTCTATTTAATTTTACTTTAATCTCAATGTGAAAAAGGGTCTAAACTATTCGAAAATTGTTTGTGATAAGATAAGTTGTTTATGAAAAATTATTGTACTAAAATACTGTATTATACAGTTAGAGTTATAAATTCACAAGAAGTTTTGACGTTAGGATAGTGGCCGGTCGCGAAAAACTTCTGGCAAACCTGGAGAGTAAACTTAGACCAACTCATAGAATAATTGAGATAAGGACAGGTGGATGATTCTGCAACACTGTACTATATACATTAGACGTAATAAAAAACAAAAATCAATCTAATTCTAAACAAAAGGTCTGCAATAGTTTATTTTTAATTTTATTTATGAAATTTATAAATCTGTGTATACATTTTATTTATTTATTTTTTATTGTATATATTATCATTAAAATTAACTAATAATTAGTAACTACGAAATAACAATAACTTATTTACATATTAGTATATTTAATTTATTATTATATTTTCAATCAAAATCATTTGGTTTACACTTAAAACATTACAATATTATAAATATAATTATATATAAGGGGAAAGTACTATGTGTTTACATACAATAATAATTTTCAATATAGTATTTTTTTATTGGTATTGTTAATTTGCTTTTTAGTTTAAGAAAATAGATTAAGAACGTTTGAGTCCGTCTAGGAACAAATCATAGCATCTGTTGTAGGGCAGGCGTGTCATTCGTATGCAACGGATGCATTCAGTATCCTGAGCGCAGGCCGCCCGAGAGGAGTGCTATTACTCGCACGTTACAACTGTCTAAACTTCAGGCGTAGCTTTTGTGTAATAAGTTGTTTTTAAATTCCTTATTTCTTATATATTAAAAATGTTATATTATTAACATTTTTATTTTATATGTTATATTAACACTAAATTTTTGTTTTTAAACTTAAATATTATTTTTTAAACAAATTGTAAAAACTTACATGACAAGAGCTTTACAATAAACTTTGACATTGTGGCGTCTGCGCAAATAATCTTTGAACATAGCAAGCGGCGCGTACGCGCCTTGAAATGGTACTCGCGTCTCGCTTATACGAGTTACGCTTGCGAGCGAGGCTGACGTGCGTTTTAGTGTGAGAGGTGTCGCGCTCAAATGTGGCGTTTCCAAATCGTGGCTAACGCTACTATGTGCCGTTGAATAAAGTGGGTGCCGACTGCTGACGTTATGTTGCCTGCCACCCTCTTGCTGTTGCTGGCAGCGACCTGCAGCGCTGACTTCCAGGAGCGAGGTGAGTACCACCACCACGTTACACCTTTCTATTCCCCATTTATTATTGTTTACATACATCTACTATCGTGTTACTAATGAATTTTATTATTATTTTTAAATATAGTAAAAATTTTGACGTAACCAGAATATTCAGTTATTGAACTCCCAAAGGAGAGGTTTAATTTCAAATTCACTGTTAGTTTTAAAATTATCTATTGTGTAATTAAAATTCCCATGACTTGATACAAGGTGCGGAGAAAATATAATTGCATGCAAAAAATTTGAATTTGCTGTCGAACCTCACGTCAAGAGTTTTTTCGAAACCTGTCTGGAGCGGCGCGGCGTCTGCGCTTACTTCAACAACATATATTGTATTCTCACTAACTTTAAAGTCAAGCACGCCCGAGGAACAAAGTCCCAAAATACAAAAAACATACGTAACTCATCCATTATTACGTATTTTTTACTAAACTGCCTATAACGTATACAAAAGTCTTAAGTCTTCTTTTGGGAAATATTAAAATCCGAGTATTTAAGATAACGGAGAGATCATTTATTTTGGAAAAACTGTATTCCCTAAAGCTAAAGTTACATATTACAAATAATATCACATACTCTGTAATTTATATATTTTGTATAGAAACTTTAATAAACTTAATAATAAGATAATTATATCAGTGCAAGTAATTCATGTAAACATATAAAAGGAAACAATTTTAGTTTTTAGAATTAGTACATCAGATTTAAGAGAAGTTGTTTTCATAACGTTCTTTATATGAACGATTCCTTTTAATACCTTATTATAAACTTAGCAGTATTCCGCTTATTCTATAATTACGACAGAGTGGAGCATTAGGAAAATGTTCAAATGCAAAACATAAATTTTTAACGGGATCATTGCGAATTCCATTCCTGTTTAGAAAAGATCGAATATTAATTAAACACATTCGAGTGTTTTATTAAGTACGATTGAAAATTGTAAATTTTCGTACAGTTGGATGTTAACAATGAGCTACAATAACAGAAATTTCTTATTGTAATATTGTGGCCATTGTGAACGTACGATAAAAAGTTTACGAATCGACTTTCTAAAAACAGCCAATGTGCCTTAAATGTGGCGATGCTTCAGGGTTTTCTTGAAATGTTTTTTAAAATCAATTGTCTTTAGAAATTAAGTACTAATGACCTGTTGGTCTAGTGGCTTGTGAACCTGACTGCTGACGCTATTGAAGTATTTACAATTCGACACAGGACCATTATTTGGATAATCCCATTTGTTCTCCCATCTTCATATTGTGCCCAGTCTGGGGTTACTTTTGGGATCACTAAAATTATACATTTGTGAAATCAGCCGCGAGACCATCAATAATTATTTTCTAATAGAGAGGGTGTGAATTTTAATTATAAATATGATAGTTTGTTATTTAAGGAATTTACGGATTTAATAATTTAACGATAATGGTATTGTTTCGATACTTCAAATATTACTTCTAACAAAGATGTAGATAACTTTTACCTCCTCTGGTAAATAAGTTCACATCTCTGTTAGAGTTCAACGGTCCTTCAAGACAAAGTAGCGCTGGAATTTTGTGTATTGTAACACCATACGCCGGTAGTTGACAAAAAAATAAAAACTTTGATTAATTTATTATAGGCCAATAAAAAGAAAAAATAAAAAATTGTATTCTATAATTATATTAATTATAATTTTAATAACCTATTTATTAAACCTATGCATTCAAATATAATATAAGTATTCGAAATATATTTGTATTTTACATATTGCAAGAGACAATGCTTTTGTGGTTGCGACTTTATTAATAATTCGAAATATCTTCACCAACGTTATGTGGTTTATATGTGGCTTTCAGCTTACAGAAGTTAGTGCATTGTCACCGGTGATTAGCTAATTTGATATGAAACTTTAAATTGAATAGTAGATTTAAATTTAGACAAGCCTAATGAAAGTTAGACATTTATCAACTTCTGTTTAGAAATTCGTTAAATTTTGCTTCTCATTAAATATATTAAATATACAGAAAAAATATTTTAGATAATAGCAAGTATTTTTAGATATGGATAATGTTCTTGCAGGTTTTAGTAGACATGTTTATAACATTCGTATAATTATCGCTATGTCTCGGATTGCAAATGGTTTGGATGTATGAACACTTGAGTTCGTGGTTGAAATAGTTTGATCACAGTGTAATGATTTATTGGTAGAGAATGCCTGTGACATTAAGTCCGCCATTGTATTTTATGCATAAAGAAATAAATAAATAAATAAATAAATATATTCATAACAATTCGGACATTGTCGTTGAATATTGAATGTTCAGACGAGTTCGACAAACTATATAATTGTAATTCGTATAATTACACGCCTTTTATTTATAATTGCGTTAATATGTTTATGAAAAATATGTTTTATATTTCTAAGGCTGTCGAAGGGACACGCTAGATGCGCTAGTTTCCTTACGAAGGCAATATCCTACATTCAATCAAGTAGCACGGAAGAGAAATCTAGAAAAGCTCACTAACTAGCGCTTTGATGGGATCATTCGCAGTACTCTCCGTCCACTCAACTTTTATTCATGCGTAAATAATAATTAATAATACAAGATAATACCCGATACATACTTTATAAAAATGTATATAAATATCTATGAGAATATATACAAGTAACCACTTGTAACTTTTTAATAGACGGAGTTGATAATAAACACTCCTGATAACTCTTACACGTGTAATAGAATATTACTGATAATATATTACTATAATATTTATTGTACATTAGTTTAAGCGGAACTGGGTTGCGTTGTGATGTGTCCGTCCGTAAATAAAAAACATACATACTTACCTCGCTTCCGGCAGTTCAATAAAGCGGAAGCTCACATGAGGACCCAGTGGTTCAGTAAAAAAAAGTCAAAAGACACCCCTGCACATCCCGGGCACACTTATGTATAGTTTTTGTGCAGGTTCGAATCCCGAGAACGGATATGTCACCCTTGACAACTAATTATATAGATCCTCTAGTAACATTTGAAAGTGTAGTAAGATTTTTCTAGATTTTAATGTCTTTTAAAAACATATAATATGTCATAATTTAAAAAATTAATTAAATTAGAATAATTTAGATAGATAGATATTTAAAACAGAATCTAGTTTTCGCAAATCCACATGACATTGAATACGTCAATACGTCAATACGTCAATTTTATCTATAAGACTGGTTGTAAATTGAAATGTTCCTTTATTTTAAATTTTACTGCTGATGGTTTTCAGAAAAACCCACGAAAAACAAAATGCCTTCAATACTCCTCTCAAATATTACAAAGCAATTCTCTTATTTAAACATTGATTACGTATTAGTATTTGATTTAGTGATCATCGATGCCATTGATAAATCGATGGAGCATTGATAGAGTAATGTTGGAACATTGATGGAGCATTGATAGAGCATTGATGGAGTATTGACGAAAATTTGATGGAACATCTATCGATGTTCGATCGAGCAGGATCAGATTTTCGCAAATATACTTTATCAACAGTAAAGATACTCTATAGAGCAAATAATTAATATTGAAGTAGCTAATAGTGTTATTCAATAACAGAT
Organism: Mechanitis mazaeus; assembly: GCA_959347395.1. NCBI lineage: Eukaryota > Metazoa > Arthropoda > Insecta > Lepidoptera > Nymphalidae > Mechanitis > Mechanitis mazaeus. The sequence goes on along the minus strand of OY365748.1, from coordinate 9,563,964 downwards.
GTTATTTAGAACTTCTATCGAACCTACTGGGTTACATTTATCCAAGAGCAAGTGGCAATTAAAAATATTTATGATTGAACTTTTTATTAGTTTCCTTCTTCTGTGAGTGTGTAACGTCAGTCACCCAGTTTCAAACTCTTTTTTTTTAGCTAATTCAGAATAGTAATCTTAAATCCAATTTAATTATTACAATATGCCCTTATTATAATGGCTTCACGACATCGTGTATGTCTGTATGTGGCTTTCACTAAACGAGGATAATGATAATAATCATAACATAACATGTACACACTGTATCTAGAAACGGGAGTGTCAATTTGATAAAATGTGTTTCTTTGAACTCGATTCTTGCAACAAAATGTTTTAAATAAATGTACTTATCGCATACGATTTTCGCAATTTTTATAAGATCTATACAACATAGCATTAGGTTGAGCAATACTGACTTTCATAATAACTGTAGAAAAATTTAAAAACTATTTGTAAATCGACACCAGATTTGTAAACAATTATAATTGTAACTAAGCAAAACTTTTCACATTTTTGTAGGTCAATGAACTTTAGAACCTACCTATTATAGAATTTAGATACGTTATAATTGATCGATTCAGCAAAAAACTCTCCACAATCGAGTTGATAATGCACTTTGTATTGCTTTAATTTAAAAATAAACGTACGTTCTCCGAGTGTTTGAAGGTGAAACGATCAGTCCTTTTGTTCTTGGTATTATCAAATGTATTGTCTTTAAATTTAAACTATCGTCGCTACAATAATGTAGAAGTCATCGAAGTATTATCAAGACATTGAATTTTAATTCAACTTAATGTAGTACACTTTAAGGCTGTCTTTTGTCATTAATGTTTTGAGTTAAGGCCTTTTGTTACTGACTAATAGTTTTGATGATTTCATGAATCAACAGTTATATTGTACTTGTATAAAGACGCGTCACACTTATCAGAGTACGATAATTTGTACTCGCTGAGACTGAGCTCATAAGCGTTCGCTGCACGCATTCTATAGGTACATATTGTAATTAAAAATAATTTAAGCTTTACCTCCATCATATATATAACAATGTATACCAACCACTTTGACTTTATTTTATATTTTTAACAGTGTATCTGTTTTATAAAAAATATCATCATTTTCTTTTTGACTCGTGACTTTTTTATTAATTTAAAACGTTGTTAAACAAGGAATATTTTAGGAAACACTTGATCGAATTACAAGTGACTTGCTTTTTACTTAAAATTATTTATCTCGCTGGACACTACATTAATATAGTAAAATACTGTTAAGTTATTAAAATCCAACCACGAAGTACAAGACTAGTACATACCGACATACAAATATTACCTTCTCATCTAATTGAGTGGTTTTCGAAAGATACACACAATATTTATTATTTTAACCAACTAGTCGGCCCATCTATACTTTTTGTATAAATGTATGTACCAAGATATGAAAGTCTGTGTATATGTAATACCCGTTGGACTGCGTATCTACGTTAAACAAATATCTATAGTAAGCGAAGTTAATAATCAACTAACAGTATTAGATCCAAATTAATATGAGATAACACTCCTTAATTAGTCCGACAAAGAAACGAATTGAAATTTCATCAATAACAATTATGTAGTAGAAATTAGATCAAGATCGATTATCAATTTCCTAATTCCAAAAAAACCCTATCTAAGGCGCTCATACATGTATTATCTAGTACGTTCTTTTGCAATGCGAAATGGTTGCTGCTGCGAAAGTACAGTTTATTTATTTACTATAATTATAACTCCCGGCTTACTTGAATTTATTTTGTTCATTAGCCTTTACCTTATTACCAACCACTTATACACATATTTCTTTAAAAGTTTTTTCCTTAAGTATCACATATTATATCACTTTTTTCTGTTATAGATTGACGGTCGAATATATATCGAACAATATAAATGACTGAAAATCAGAAAGTCCCTAATGAAAATTAAAGGAGAACATTAGAACATATCTCAACCACTAATTAAATTAATTTTACTTAATAGTAGAGTAGATTAGTTTTTATTAATATACGAAAACATATATATGTTAAGCAGACATTTACATAAGTATACCTCTATATTCCAGTTTAAAAGAATGTCTATCAAGTTTCTTAAGTCTTGAAACATGATGCCGAATCTTTGTATGTTCATCTAGGTAAATATACCTACATCGGCCGTTACTCGCAGTTCTACCTGCGGACGAATGATTTTATTTTATATGAAGATAATTCGAGGCAGTAGCATTATGCTAGATGACCCACAGCCTTCAATTTCCTTCAGATGCTATCTACTAAAATCAGAAAAGAATTTTTCAAATACATACAGAAAATTCGAAGATTAACGCGTTCACCTATATAAACAAACAAACCCTTAAGCTTTATAATATTATTATTGTTATATATATATATAGTTGATATCTTAACTGTCTTATTTAAGATGCTGTGCTCAGTTTCCGTACTTTTAACCACCCATTGGATAAAACGTCAAGTATGTTTTTTTGTTTTTAAATTACCACCCACCAGTAAAAATAATAGTCCAGATCAGTCAGAACTCAAACTTATGTCTTGAAATCTATTATTTATAAAATGTTTAACCCTTCCCAGAACTATGGGACTTCCCATATCAATGCTTACAATGAACTAAAAGAGGTAAGTATCATATTCTCGACACAGCTAGAGCGGAATTTAACAAGCTGGCATTCTGCAAGCGGTTTACAATCTATTTGCAATGAAGGCACTAACAGGCATATATTCCACCCGTAATTAAGAAGATAAAACCGTTTAACCAAACAAACTTTTACGCTCTAATATTAGTATTGATTTAAGCTAAATAGCTGTAATAAATATTGCATATACACACGTTAACACTTATATTTGACGTGAAAAAAGCCGCTGGCAATTAGCTAGTCTTAGTTAAATGCATAATAAATAATTATAAAATTGAGAGTCGAGGTGATTCAAACCACTTGTGATGTTTTCTCACAACGATACCATCGGTATAACCACTCGTTAAGGTTTGTGTTCAAGATCGTCTGATGACGAAGATATGTTTTTATTATTTGAAACTCTTTTTTCTGGTCACAAATTTCATTACTCCCTCATAATGATATCAAACATCGAGCACCACTATATTTAAAAAGAAAAATATAATGTTAATAAAAGATGATGTACGATGTATGATTGTTATATCTATGATATTAATTTCAATTGCTATTAATTAAACAACACACAAGTTGAATATCTGGTATGTGAATTGACACACATTTTAAAAGGGTTTCTAGAAACGAAGCTTTAATCATCTGTAGTATATATTCTGTACTTACAACTGTTCCTAGCCTATAGTTACGGGATAGTGGATAGGTACTGGCTGAATTATTTGCAGGTTGCATTCCTGATGGCTGAGTCCGCATATTCGGCACTCACGTGTTCGTTAGCACAGGGCCACACCAATTAAACTATTGCCATTGTAGTCATACCACCTCGCTCTAACACATACGTGGACCACGTATACTTGATACATGATCCAGCAATTGGATTATTTAATACTACTGTTCTAAACACGCTTCATCATTATCCGAACTTGAATTGTTGATTTAGTACAAAGATTTTTGCCTTTTACGAGTAAAAAAACTGAAATTATTTAAAACTAATTAAATGACTAAGACCTTTATCAGCCAATATAAGTAATTTACAGATAATTATACTTATGCCTATATTTCCTTTATCTAATAACAAAAGAAATAATATTCAACTATAAGTACTTAAAACCTGGAAGAGTAAAACACGACGCGTTCATTTGACATTCGACCTTGACGCCAGGAGTACCTTCAACATGAAGACCTTGACTTTCAATAAACATTCTTAAAAAAAATTATCTTGAATAGTTGCGGTTCGAACCTGTGTTGTGACATTTTCAACATTAATCTAAAGATAATACGCATGTAAACTGTTCACGCCGCGATTTCGCCACGCTCAGTACATGCCATATACATTTAAATCAACGGCAGACATTTACTGAAAGTTTAAATATTACTAAACTTACATATGTGATAACAAAATTAAAATTCGTTCTACAACGCATGTATGATGAGCTCACTTTAATAATTTCGATTTTGAGTTCGTCCGTGATCACGTGTCAAAAAAACAACACCACACACAATATAGAATATATTAATACCAAGTAAGTGGTTTGTTTTATTAAATGTAATCAGGTACAGATGTGACCACCACCACGTGTAAATTTGGTTCTCATCGAGGAGCATTGTTTTGACTAGCACCAAGTTAGGAATGCAGTACCGTAATCAAGATTTGTTATTGTAAATAGCGACTCCCATTTCAAAAATCGTTCCTCATAGCTTAAAAGAGTTTATAAATATTTTGTATTAATATTTCCATACATTATACAGATACATTTTGTTTGTCTTATCCAAAATTGCAGAGAATCCACAATAAACATTGCACATAATGTTTGTAGAATTTATTTAAAAACATAAATTCCATAGCGCTGTTCTTTAACTTTGTGAGGACTTTCGACAGTATTCTGACAAATTTTGTTAAGTGCAACAAACGGCGTACAACGTTAATCACTTGCTAAATAAAAAAAAATATAAACTCGTTTTGTGTGATATAAACGCATCTGTTGTGATATTGCACACATTGATGTATGGAAGTGTGCATCAATAGTTGATACTGTACACAGACACATAATGCGCTGGCGCCGTCCTTAATATTATGATGTACGATTTGTATTGTTTTACAATCTTTTAAGTACTCGTTAAACATTTGTTTATAATGACTCAAGAATTTATCTTAAAATACTAATTCTACACAAGTCAAAACACAAAAGAGCAATTATTACTTTAAAATGTCCAATGGCGGATGGTTTAAACTCACTTAAAGTCATTCAAACTTTGTAAAACACGCTTTGTCAATTTATTTGACCGTTCTCTGATTGTTTAAACAGAAAGTCAGTGACATAAGGCATAGTATCACGTTGTGTGACGCTCGATACATGTCATTACATATACACATATGAGATGAATACATATTACAGCTGTATTGTATTAACGTGATATCATTACACCAATAGATCTTAATAAATTAGTTGAGTCAGCGCTCGCGCACCTAAGAAATTGGGAGATACCGAAGATCGCCGAAGATGAGCGAATGTTCCCGAAGGTGGGGTACAGAGGGAGGTCGGTAGTCCGTGACGCGTCTCACCAGCGGAGTGTGACGTCTCTTACCCATGAGCCTCAAATACCGCATGACTCCATGAAATACTTCCCATAATCCTTGCGATCAATCATCGTTATAGCAAAAAGACACGCTCAGCGAACCTACCTCCTTCTGTTGTATTTTATTTTGTATCTAGCTGCGTATGCGACGTGTACAATACAATTAAGTTACTCTTTTAATACCGCAAGAAATGTATAAATGTATTTTCGCTCTGACAAGTTCCTTAGTAGCTTACATTTATTATTTAAGGACAATTTTAATTGAAATCGAACGAAATAATAGCGTGTTCTCAAATGGTGTTAATAATAAAGAACAAAAAGTGAGACCTCGCTCGGTGACCAACATTCACATAGAGCCGCCATTAACTTATTATACAGAAAACAATGATTTTAAGAAGCCAAGGCTTATTTTAATTAGTAACTATAAGATCTGAGCATTCGATTTCTTGGACAATTATTTAGTGTTTGAATAAACAATGAGATAAAATGGAGGTTATACTAAAACTGTTATAAAAATATAGAGTAATTATTAATACAGAAACAACACATGTTTTGTATCATACAATTAATATATATGCTATGAACTCTGACATCATTGTATACTGTTTTGTCATTTGTTAAAAGGATTGTAAATGTAATTCGTCGCAATTAACTTTAATTTTTAATCTTATTTTTTAATTAATCCTTAAAGGTGAAGAATTAAAAATAATAATAAACCTAATAATTATAGTAGAAGTACTGACGTGTACAGTATTTAGTTTCCTTATAGTTTAGCCTTGAGTAATTATAAAGTAATGTTTATTTATTATTTTTAAGCAACATACAGTTAGCTACTTTAGTTAACTCAACAGTTCAAAACGAGACATGACACGCTTGCGGTTACAATTGTAAATAAAAATCGAATCGTTATTTATATTTATATAGTACCTAAAATAACAACAAATAGTTGTGTTACTCACTTTATACCAAAAGGTTTTAATTGTAAATACATTAAAATTAACTCGGGAACAAGAAACTATAATAAAATAGATTTTTTTATTAATCAAGTAATTGTATCATTGTGTTAGGTCCTATATGGGCCAATAACCTGAAGCTCTGGCGATTTTTTTTAAGATGTCTCCAGCTAGGTTAATACAGTACTTAAAGAAAAATATTGGGCATCGGTAAAAATCGGAAACATTCGTATTAGTATTAAAAGTAAAAAGGACAGCTACTGTTTTGTAAAACAGTATAGAACTGTATACCCATTGCGTTTTGTTATGAAAATATAAAATTTCCCCTCTTCGGTATGAAGCAATTGCAACTATATAATTATATTAATGTTATTATTATATTATTATTATTATTGCAATTATATTAATTACAATTTGGTAATGCTTCTCAAATATTAAAAAAATTGTAGTTATTTTCTTTATTGTTTAAATTTGATTGATATAAATACATTTTCTGTTTTAGAAGAAATATTCGCAATATCGTTATATCTCGTACAAAATATAATATTTGGCGCTATTTGGTAGGACAGCTCTACATCATTATACTGACTTAATGTTTCGGTCATCTTCGGAAACACGAAGTTAGCTGATTGCCCATTATTTATACTAAAGAATCGGACTTGGACACTGATTCATAAAATATTTGTTATTATATAAAGAAACGATAGAACGTGTCCAAAGTTAACGAGTAAAAAACGTAATAAAAAGAGAAAAATAATGAGTCTGTTATATTTTTTTATTATTTGAATTTATATTTAGATTTCATTGATATTAGCAATGTTTTTAGGTATGTCTTATATGACTTCCATTAATTTTTTTTTTTTATAATATAAAAAGATTAAAGTATTGCTTCTAAAAATTTAAGTATTATTTCTTCTCTGTCGCCTAAGCCTGAAACTTTTGGTATATAATTGTAATCAACATGCGAAATTGGACCCTACTATTCGGGTATTCGGCCTCATTGCGCTTTGCTCTTCACGCCCGACTGCGCACGCGCATAGACGGCCTCAGAGCTCTATACGTTATACTTTTTAAAAGTTTTTTATTTAGGTCAAGGACCCCAGGACGAGACGTCGAATTAATTACAAAGATGTGTTCGAGAACAATTTAATAGTAGTTAAGTTTAGTACAAATAGTTTTTGTTTGTTTGTACTTTAACTATTAGCATCGTTTTTATTTTCCTGCTTACTAACTGTATTAAGATCAATGATAACATTGGCATGCATGAAAATGTAACAATAATATATTCTTAAACAATCAAATTTAAGTATTTAAAAAATGTGAATAATTTTCAAAGCATCTTTTAATCAACGACGCAAACGACCTTTATACTAAAGAGCCAAATTTCAATGTTGTGAAATACAACCGACTTCTTTTTCTATTTCTATCATCGACAAATAAAATATGATAAGTAACATTTGATAACAAAATAGATAGAAGAATTCATTGTTATATATACTTTAACTCATAGGAATATAGATTAGTAAATTATTATATATAATAAAATATAACAAATTGTTGTATATCCTCAATACCAACTAGTGAAATATGATTATACATACATTAACATTTAAATATTTCTTATTTATTGCTGTTATGTTGGTATTGAGAATTAAATAAAAATTTATCCTGCTTTGAGACCAAATATTTGTCGAGTAAAGATTTTTATGATTAGAAATTAAATAAATAAGAGTAAGTCAGACGCAAATTAGTGATGGAGCAGCGAATTAGATCAATTGACCTGCTGATGATTCAAGTACAGTCTTCGCCCCGCAATCGCATCTCGCTTACGATTCTTAAATATTTACTTTAAATATCTATTAACAGATGTAATTATATTATTAGGCGACAGAGAAGTCTTTTGAACAATACTTAATCTTTTCATATAATAAAAAACAATGAAAATTAATTAATAGATGCAAAATTATAGTTTATTTTAGACGGGGTACAAGCAGGCTGCTTGTCTAACGACTTTGTGTATAAAATACGATAATTATATGTTAATACTAGCCGTTACTTGTGGTTCCACCCGCGGATGGACGATTTTATATATTGTTAAGATAATTAAAAGCAATAGAGTAATACTCATTAACGTAATTATCACAATCAGAAAGATTTTTCCAAATCTAGTGGTTTCGAAAAATAGCGCGTTCAAAGTAACGAACAAACAAACTCTTCAGTTTTTTAATATTAATATAGATTTTCAATATATATAGATCTTATAAGCTTATAAAAATATAAGATAATTTAAAAATATATTAATTTTAAAGAAACCGTAAGACATACATATGTTTCGTATTAATTGAAGAAAACCCGCATTGTACCAGAGGTAACATCAGTTACGCAATTCAGCATCTTTAATTCAGAAAAACCTAATAACTTTATAAGCCAAAAAACATACAACTGAATAAAAAAACTTTAACCGCGAAGGCGCAAAGTTCTTTGATTACTTTTAATATCTCCTCGAAAATATATTGAATGTGCGCTAAAAAATAAATTACTTGCTAACAAATTGTATATGTACGTACAGATGAGATGTCCGCACTTCTTATTAATGTTTTATATAGAATAGTCATAGAAAAAATAATCCAAAGATTACACTATTATCGTTTTATGTATAATAAAATATTATGTATGATGTCTGTTTATAAGACAAATATTATAATAATAAGAGGAGCATTGATAGCGGTTCGTACTGGCAGCTGCATTGGGTCAATTGGTGGTGACCCTAGCAGTACAACCCGGCCAGTGTGGAAGACACTTACATTGCTGCGGTTTCTTGATAAAGAAAGCCTCTTTTAACAGGTCATGATATCAGAGCTTCATCTTCGTTCTCGTTGGCATTTCTAGGCGTGGCATAACCGACCAATTTGAAGAGTGCTTTAAATGCACATGTTTGTAAAAACTGTTGTTAAATTACTGTTTAGTCGAGTTATAGTTAGGGTCCGCCCAACACAGATGTTATTAAATCGGAGATCGCACAACATATGCGGGTGGCCACGTGTTTGTTGCTTTTTCTTAGATGGTACTTCTTACCCTGAGAATTTTTTTTCTAGTATCCGTCTTTGGGGCTAGTACTTGAAATCTTAGTTTCTGTGTTGTTTAAGATGTTTCACCTACTTCATACTAGAATTTTTAGAAAAAAATATATGTTTTGTTAATATCATAAAATATATGCATTTTACAGAACGGAAACGATTAAGAAGACAAGTTGTAAGTGCGTAAAGGGGTTTCGCAAGTGGACAGGTCTCGACGGAATCTGTAACGGTGTTTTACGATACCATCTTTACGACTTCGTGTTGCAGCCAGCGACCTCGTGATAAGATATTGAGCTCCTAATATATCTCTCACATTTCTTTATCACACTGAATCACACTTCATCACATTTCATCACACTCCATCACACTGCTAGCGCTCGTATTAAACAGTGACGTGATGACATTGTCAGCAGTACAATATGTAAAATAAAAAAAAAACTGTAAGCATCTGTCGAAAGGCTTTAAATAATATTGTATTGATTTGTTTGTCCTAATTCATTTATATAACATTGTTTATATTAGAGTCCTAAAAATCTTCAGTATTTTTTTAAATTATTGTTAACAATGTTGTCTATTCATTGAAAACAATTACTTCCCTGAGCCTTTATTTAATAAACTAAAAGTTTACATTATTTGTATCAGTTTACAAAAACCTAGACACGTTTAATACACTAAAATATTATGAAAAAATACAAGAAATATGAATAGTTTTCCCGCACTTCGGCACTTGCGCACATGTGCGGGCGACATGCGCCGGTTCCCAGTGCGCGTGCGTGGGAAACAAGCGCGCCATCTTGCAGCGCCGGCCATTTTCAGCGTGGCGTTTTGTTTTTACCAAGCAAGATTGTATTAATATTGACGACGCGTCCGTTTTTACGTCTTCAAAGTTGATATAAAAGTTTATTGGAATTTTAGAAAAACTTGTCTGTAATTTGCCGGCGTCATTGTGCCAAATCTGACCCTCTAGTGGTATTTCTTTAAGTCATAAATGTACATGTTGCTTGTTATATAAAGTTTAACAACCTTATAAATATTTATTTCTCAAGAATAAAATAGTATTAAAATAATATTATTATATTTTAATAGATAACGGTTTTAGAATGCGTCTATAAAATTTACATTGACACAGGCAGGTGCGTTAAGATATATGTAGGTATGTGACAGAACGAGATTTGACTGTGTGAAATGAATATTTGACCACTAACTCGAAAAAGTTATTTTTCGGGTTTTATTTACTGTTAATTAATTCGTCGGGTTTAATTTATTATTAATTCATATTATTAATCAATGTATATTCAGCATCAATATTAAAAGCAAATCGTCTTTATAATAAATCTTATAATAAACCATCTATCTTATCAAACTCATATTATGATTATTAACGCTACTATTTTTCGTATTATAAGAATTACTAATAGCTGAACTTGTCTTCACGTCATATGTATTTAAAAAAATAATTTGTTTACTGTTAAAAAAAAATAAGTGGATTATGATTATTAACCGTACTATTTTTCAGATTATAAGAATTACTAAAAATTACGTGTCGTCATGTCATACCTATGTCAAAAATAACTAGTAGATGAAATATCCAAACGTCGATATGACATCAGATACAGTGGCGCCACTCCATACTGTCAACCACATCACCATCACCTAAATTAATGGTAATATAATGTTTATTAGGCACGGATGTCCGTCACCAGACAATGCCGTACCTCCGATTGAGCCGTCGCTTTCATAAACACGTTCGTTTAATGAATTCTCTGCAACAGTGCACTTTCATTCACATATCCTGAGCTGAATGCGAGTTAACGCACTATAATCTTGCGAGACTGCGCCTGCGCACGAAACGGATAGCGCTGCAGGGATGCACTACGGACCAAGATCTTCTGTCAAATTCTTTTTTTTTCTCCTTATTTTTATGGGACTTTTATGATTTGGACATGTTCGCCCCAACATATCTTAAATTACAATTAAAACTATATTTAATTATCATCGATAAAAATAAAACATAAATACTCAAAACAAAATATCCAAATTCTCGTGGAAATTGTAAAATTTTTGAAGCCATTTTTACATGACAATCGATTTAATTCTCATACGTTTTCATTATAATATATTATAATTAAAATATTCTTGCATATTATCAAATTTACAACCAATATAATTATTATCAAATCGGTTTCCGATGAACCGATCATAAATTATGAGATAAAGAGGATTCTCTGAATTTGAAATTTTTATACATACATAAAATATTTAGTATTATAATATCATTATAAATACTTGTTTTTTAATTTGAAAAACATAATTCTAAAAGTTGGGTTCCATTCGACCAACTTAGCGACGTCATTTGAGATTTTAAAATTTCTTAAATTAGCTCTTGAATAATTGAAGGTAGTAATTAGCAAATTCAAATAGATTGCAATTGGATGCCATAGCGTCTTATAGTTGTTAAGAAGAGGCTCACCATCTTGTAATAATATATATACTTATTAATGTAATAAGTTTTTAAACTTTTTAGGCTCCGAATAATTGACATGAAATTCAAAGCTCTGGCTATAATTAATTAACTAGAAACTAAGATATATAGCTACAAATACGTATTGTGACATCACTACTACTACTAGTAAGTAGTAGTTATATAGATATATAACTTACAAAGTAGCTAATGTGATTGGAAAGTTAATTACTTCCTCAAACGGCTCAGCAACTTTCAAACTTGTATCTAGTGGCGCCGGACGTAGGTTTATTATAATAAAACTAGTAACCCGCCCCGGCTATATCTGACCATCAAGCTCTGATTACATTTTTTATGCACATAACAATTCACCTTATACTATTGAATAATCAACATGAAAAACTGTTTAGTTTTTAGAATATCGCTTTTACACAGACAGACTAAGATGCAAAGAACTTTGTTTTTTAATTATATATATTGTTTGTCACTTTTATCATCTTAATAATAAGCCAAAATTATTTAAACTTAAGCCGACGGTAATAATTATTTATTATCTGAATATCAATTGACATTTACATTTTAATTATTTTTGCCGAATAAATGTTATAATGAATGTAGATTAAGTTAAAAATAAACTCGGACAGATATCAGAAACTGAACCGCACCAGATCTGGAACACTTAAAGATTTGCTCATAACATTACATTAGTAATGTCCATTAACTCGACTCCAAGTTCCATCGTAAAACTTTTAATATTCACCTCGCTGGTATTCTTAAGATGCAGAAGTTTATTAATTTGTATGTTACATAAAAATAACTGATTTAATTTCTCTCAAATGTCTGTTGATATTTTTTTGCGGTTCACGAATTTATTTTTTATTTATTTTATTTGTTTTTTTTGAGTCAATGTTACTGTAATAAGTTTAATAAACTAAGTATTTGTGCTTTGAAATGGTTTAAAAAGGTATACACATTATTTGTCTCCAATGTTTTTAATTATAAACTAATTTATCGTCGAGTAACAAAGTGTCCCTTAAAAACTATCCACTAGCTATTCTCTGTCCTAATGACGACTACATATTTTGAATATTTTTTTTTAAGCAAGATAATGACATTTATCTAAATCAAAGCCCTTTAAAAACATGGTATTTAAATTTTCTCAGAGGTCGGAAAATCGAATCCTACTCGTATTTAAACAATTAAAAAGAAGCTTATCGGACTAAACATAACGAATTTTGAAACATCATATGTTATTAATTGCATGACATTCAAAAAATAAAGAAACATAAAAACTCTAGTCCTTACAATAAGACGAAGCTAAACTTTGCATCTTTTAGTTTCCCAGTACTCACAAAGCTAACCATTTCAAATTCTGGCTTTAAGCTCAATATCTACAATTGTTGAATAATTTATAAGAATCGTTTCAATATGCAAAATAGTCTCAAACAACGCGCGGCCGGAGCCCGGCTGTCTCAATATGCCTATACATCACAATAGAATATTCTAAACAAGACCTTACAAAGCTTTACTAGTTAGATCACTTTGCAATCAATATCTATAAAACAAGCCTGGTACAGAAAGTCCTGTGTTAACTTACACAATATTTAAATGGCATGGCATTTCAATATGGTGTTCTGTGAAACTGCAACGGAATTCAACGCACGCGCACGCTCGCGTGTATTCGTAGAGTTCAAGTCTCATATATAGCATTTAGATCGTTGTCATACTTGTAAATGGCAGCCGGTTATAGTATTCGATATTTTTTCTTTGTTGTGTTTAATAATTATTAATTATCTTATATGTTATAATTTTTTTTACATATTTTTTTAAATAAAAATTACGACGAAATTTATAACAATAAAACTTTAAATATAAACATTAAATTTAAAGCATTAATAAGTGTTATTATGTGTCATATAAGTAAAAAAACTCTGCACAAATAATAAACAAAGTTCTCAGAATGAATAAGGTATTATAAAACGACACCACAGTCTATTGTGTTGAGTTCGGTAAATAGCATGATTATGTAAATGGGTAATCATCCTCGCCAAAGATCTCGCTAAACAATTCAACGCGCTTGCCTGCGCCTGCGCCGGTCGAGTCACATATAAATAACTAGACAATACTTACCATACGTATTCTCAATAGTCATGGTCGCGTACATGGGTAATGAGTTTATAAACCACTACAGCACTTATTGCTTGAGTGATAAATGTTAAAATAGTATACACATGCCTGACCTCTCGTTTGTGTTACACAATCGGAATTGCCTAAACCAAACTTTAGCGACATAAATACAATGTTATGTTGCGTGATAATAGATCTAGTCTCTTATCTTACTCTAAAAAAAAAGACGTACAAAGCTAAAAAAAACCCTTTTTTTTTTTTTTTGGTTTTACTGCAGTCCATATTTGCAATATCATATCCTAAAAATTTAAATGATTTTTTAATGCCTTATTTTATGTTCTATATCATTTAGCATAAAAGTTCAATGAAATTAAAATATGTCTCAGAGCTTTCACCTCCTTTGTGTGTGAGGTATAAAGCTGTCATTACCTGAATAGGTACTACAAGAGTTAACTAACTATACTATGGCAAAACAGCACTGAACTAGTACTATTTATACAAAAAAAATGTTTAAATATATGAAAATCTATTATTGTACTCTAACAGTTTGATACACCCGTTACAACCGTCTTAGTTCCCATGGTGGTTTTTGTGATGATGACTCCCAAGCTATGTGATGAGGTCCCGTTGATCGTACTATTACTAACTTACTTCTATTCTTTTGTCTCGTTACCCCCATCTGGGTCAAAGTATTGTCAAATGTTTATATAATTAGCGGGTGTTGAAATCTTAAAACTCTTTAAAAATTTTATTTCATTTTAAACTTATACCCTTTAGATTTTTTCAAACTAAGTTTCAGGTTACTAAATTCCTAATATTTCTTATATTTAATTTAGAGATATGTCTTTCATAAAAATAAAAATATTGTGTAACTTATTCTAATTAATTTTTAATCATCAACATTAATATTATCTATTACAATAAATACTTTGGTCTCATTTATCTAATCGAGTCCATTAATAATGTAAATAGATACTCAAATCTATTTATATTTAATTTTTGATAGTATTTATATTTAATAATGATAAAATAAGTAATAATGTAAAGATAAAATTACTTAAAATATGTGTCACAAAGTTTTTTCAGTAATTTTATCTTTACTTTGCGATCAAACACGAGCTGAAATTGAAGTATGCACTGCTGATCTCAACAACTATAAGTTGTTATTGCAAACCGTGTTCCTTGCTATTCGTACTTAAAAAATAACCGAATAACACTTAATATAAAACAATACTACTCAAACAAAATCGTTAAAACTTTTATAAATAAAATGATATCTGCATTTATTCATCAGGTTTTTTTAATTTAAAAAAATGATAGTTCCTTTATTCGTTCGCTCAAAACGTATTGAACGACTAAAATTTTTATATGGTATATATTGTTCTGTCAAAATTTAAGATACTAGCTGTATCCCGCGATTCCACCTGAACAATTTTATTTACTATTCATATAATTAGTACTAAATAATAGTGTTATGCTAAATAGCCTTCCTAATGAGCTTGTCTAACATAATCAAAAATATATTTTAAAATCCATCTGGTAATTTAAAAGATAAGAACGTTACCAAGCAAAAAACTCATCACCTTAATAATATTAATAAAGATTTATAAATTTAACTCATTTTTACAGAAAACAAAAATTGATTTGAACACGAAACTACTGGACGGGTTTCAAAACGTTTTGGTGTTGAGTTGGCTTTTAATTAAAGTAATCATGGTGTTCAGTTTTTTATTTTCTGAAAATTCTTATATAAGTAAGTCCACTGAAACTTTTTATATAAATAAGTCCACAAGAAAATATCTAAACTTGCGGATGAAGTTGCTGTTAAAATTTAATAAAAACTAAGAATAACTAACAATATACAATCTTAAGGTAATAAAAAATAAATTATCATCAAAATATCCGGAGCCTTACAACATGAATATTTAATATAATTAGAATTGACTCTATAATATAACCGGATCTATATGTTTTTATCCCATCATTAATTTATAACATTAAGTAAGTGTTAACCAAAAATCCAATTAATTTAACACCTGGAAAATAAACACAACCAGAAGTATTCCAGATATATTTAATTTATCGATTATAATTGATAAGAATTTTTTAAACGAGTCGCTGTAGCCTCATGAACGGTTAAATTCTCTTTAAGGAGTACTCGGGTACCGTTGTACGAGTGAGGCAAACTCTAGTTTTTATAAAGTTAACGGAATCAACTCAATTGCAATATATTGAGGAGACTAATACGCTGTTGTCAGCAAAAAGATGTTTATTTATATTAAATGTCGTTCTCACAGCGAAGCTAACGGTGCACCCGTTCTAGGCGCCGTGCTGCCACGCGGCGGATTATACATACTTTACCGCTCAGTGCAATTAAAGCTTTAATCCTTAAGATTTTTTTTTACAAAAATATAGATTTACAATTTAAATAAGTGTATTTTTGAATATAAACTTTCGTGATCCATGATTATTGTACATTCCGCCATGTTGGGAACTCATAAATAAGGACCACAAATGGATACGAAACTAAATTAGCAAATTCCAATATTAATTACGTGAGTAGTACATCCAGATAATTATATATAACATTAAATAAGTGTAAAGTTATAAAAACTGTTTTTTCACAATGTTTATATTTCAAATATATTTAATAAAAACCTGTCAGAACATCAAATTTAATTGCCTTAACTGGACCGACAATGTAATGTTATGTCACAACAGCAAGTACAATAATAGTAATAAATAATAATAAGTCACTCTCAATAAATGCAGGTTTCATGCCTATTACTTAACTATTAATAACAGACTTGGCATAATCATAGCAAAGGTTTGCAAAGTCACCCTTCCATCGCATGTCAAGTATGATCACGCCTACATCACCACCACGAGGATATTGTCACCACTTACTTAACCCTACCATTACAATGTTATAAGGGACAGACCATCATCATGTTAGCAGGCACACCGTGTAGTTGCACAACCGATAATTTTATTTAAAAGAGGGAACACGAAACATAAATTCTTTGTCAAATTGGAGTCTTAGACGTGTGTGTGTGTGTGTGTGTGCGTGTGTGTGTGTGTGTGTGTATTGAAATAAGTAATATAACATAATGTTTTAAGATAGAAGTAAAAAAAAAGCCAAATATTTTATCCTGTATCCCCGAAAATAATAATAATGAGACATCATACAAAATAAAATTACGTACAGAATGCCAAATTTAACATATATTAGACAGAACGAAAGTATTTGAATCCTCTTGCAAACGATGACAAAGAACACCATGTTTTGTTTATCAATATCGTTTTCTTCGTAAAACATTGTTCCGTTCATTACAGGTTATTGGAATTTCGTGAATGGAGCTAATTAATTATAGATTAGTATGCAGACTGACACTTGAGCGATGTGATAACCGATGTTACTGAATAAACATGTACAATACTTGCAAACATAACTTTTTTGTAATTTTGTACGATCTAATAAGAAAATTTCAATATCAGGACACATTTATTTTGAAGTTACGGATAATACAATTCACATAAATTCAAATCCATCACTATAATAAGTAAAGGGTTTGTAACAGTTATTCGTTAATATATTCAGTCTTAAAGCGATATCTCTTGAAAGAGCTTAAAACATCTATATGCAACTTTAACCTAAAAAAAAATATTTAAAAATTTTCATTAAAAATATATTATTATGTCATTAAATTGTATTATTTATTTAAATATTTTATTAATATCATGATAATAAACCTGCATTTAAATGACAAAAACTCGCTTCAAAAATAAAAAACAATCTACTATATATTTTGTGATCTTGATTCAAATCAACCTGAACTCTAATTGATTTTCACAACATTCATTGTTATTTTTCCTAAACATAGTTCATACTTTGTTATGGATGAAGTATCAATATATTGTTCTCATTACAATTATAGTAAATGATGCAGTTGAATCACTTTGACATGCGTATTATGTCATTAAAATGTCACTACGTAACAGATAAATATACTTTTACGTTGATGGATTTATCAAACAGTAAAATCAATTTCAGTAAATAATGTATTAAAACCGGACAAATAACATGTTTTGTAAACTTAATAAAAAAAGATTTAATTTTAAAAACAGAGAAATAGTCAATAGTTAATTTATTCTACTTTATGTCAAGTTACTTCAAGCAGACAACATATGATTATTCTGTTACAGTGAAACATTTCACTACAACAGAACAATCTATACAAATTAATAAAATTAGAGAGTCCGTTTGTAATATTAAAATAACCTTTTGGTATTGCATATGTATGTATATATAAACACATGTACCAAAATCTCATTGCTTACAATTTTTGTCCGTCTGTCTATTTATTTGTTACGACTAATCTCTGGAACGGCGTGATC
Source organism: Mechanitis mazaeus (assembly GCA_959347395.1). Lineage (NCBI taxonomy): Eukaryota > Metazoa > Arthropoda > Insecta > Lepidoptera > Nymphalidae > Mechanitis > Mechanitis mazaeus. The sequence continues at coordinate 9,545,683 of OY365748.1, read as the reverse complement.
GATCTTGACGGGAATCTCACTGCCTGCGGTAATAAGAAGTTATTGAGGCTACACTTATTTTAGAATTGTTAAACAAGTAAATAAAATCTTTTGTACGCAGGTGTAAACGCAAGTATCAGCTAATTAATTATATAATAAAAAGTATATATCACATTGTTTCTAGAAAAGTAAAACATATAATATTTCAAACACTAAATATTAATATAACGGAGTCTTAACTGATAATACAAGCAATTTCTTGTATCAAACTTAAAAATTCCTCAAACTATTCCGTCTCATTCCCCACAACACAATCTAATCTCACCGTTGCTAACGCAGGAATGCGTCTAAAAAATGAACTGCCTCATTCCCTTAATAACATCATTCTATTGTGAGGTTTGTATTTCATTGTTTGTTTTGATATCGGGCCGAAGATTTAAATTAGGAGAAAATATCTATATTATTACTTATATTTATAAAAGATAATGTATTCGACTTGGTCATATATAATAGTTAAAAAAATTATAAATACCAATTGTTTAAAAAAAGGTGGTAAGAAATAAGTTTTAAAATACGTATTATTTTTAATTCAATACTTTTGAACTAAGATCCAAAATTTTTTTAGACATGTTCCTAAGTACTTCAATAAACGTACCGTTCAAAACAAAGTCTTCATGAAGTAAGTTTTAAAAAAATTTGAAGACGAAGTATTGCGACCGTATCTATACAATTGACAAATTGTCAAAACAGAGAATGTTTAGCAACAAACCACGATGTTGTAAAATTGAAAGCCGAAGTACACATTGCAAAACCATGTATACGAAGAAGTGATAGTGTCTAGTGACAGCGGAGCTGCTAATTAATTCTGAGAACAAAAGCTCATATTGAAATGGACACTCGTTGCCAAGTTCCTCGTACGTTAAACAGTCCGCTTCTTCCACGAGGCTCGAATTCAAATTTAACAAGCAGACGTGGTGATAACCTTATGATGTAATAAAGTTAAGACATGCCTAAGTGTATTAAGATTCCAATATGTCGTATTCTCGACTTTACATATTACTAAAAGATTCTTAGACATCATCTTCTAGACTATCGCCATGCTACTAAAAAAATCCTGTATATGATATTTTAAACTCTACATATTACTAAAAGATTCCTATACAACATACTCTAGACTCGATAGTCTAACATGCCGATTCATGTTACTAAAAGATTCCTATATATTATATTCTTAACTCTACATATTACTAAAAGATTCCTACATATCATATTCTGACTATCGGCATGTTACTAAAAGATTCCTACATATAATAATCTAGACTGTACATATTACTAACTACATTCAGGCTCTAATTACAGAGAGTTTTTAATTCCTCGAGGTATCCGGTGAAACGTCTATTTAATAAATGTAAATATTTTACGCATGTTATCAAAACATATTTTTATATCATTTGATCGTAAAAACCTTGTACCCCTTTTTGAAACTCAAAAACTTTTAAAAATGTATCACATCTACGTTATACTAACTGATTTAATCAAAAAACATCATCGTTTACAATATAAATTAAAAAATTAACCGATTTACTAACATCCTGTACAGTTTCTGATTTAATTTTGCGATCCATTAACTCATTTCCGAACGTGGAAAACCAACAAACTTTTAGTTATAACTAGATGTACGCAGCTCGTGCGAGAATGAGCAAATGACATTATTACTATAACGACAATAAATGTGTATATTTTCCAAATTATATGGAAATAATATAATATTTGAGCACATATATCTTCTTTGTCTTATTACTAATACATTAATTTATATAAATGTTAATATTCCAATTATAATCTCTTTTTTATTTAAGTTTAATGAATTCCTCAGATTACTGAACTGGAAATGATAGAAAAAAATTATCAGACAGATTAGAATTGTCATGTTGTATATCAAAATATTGATACATCTACCGAAATATACTTCTACCATCTACATTCAAATAATCTTATTTTTTTTTTTTTGCCGACAGTTAACTGACTTACTGACAGACACTTACATCTCGTCTACTCGTGAACACGATTGCTGCAAAGCATTCGTAACGTCGGGTTAAAATTAAAATGTAATCAAATCATACGCGAGTTTAATCCTTAAAAAATAGTTTTATCACTTAAATATTATTAATATGTTGCATAGTAAATTAAATATATTGTAAATTTCTTAATATTTCTCTGAAGGTTAAGAAAAGTGAATTCATTGGAGTTATGAATATACGAGTAAATGTGCGTCGGCGCCGCCCACAATGCCGTAGTACGCAAGGTGCACTCCATTTATGGAGACTAAGAACATTTGATAAAATTTAAAAATAGACACTTTATAGATACTTATATATTGTACTTTTATTATTTTGTAAACGAAGACATATACGTATATTTTTTGTGGGAAATAAAAATAAATATTACTTTTAATACGGATTCCAATACTAACTAAATATTACTAAGGAGATAAGCATAAAGGAAATTATACGTAAATCCTTTTATAATTCCAAGAAAACCAACTTTTGAAACTTGATATACACACAGTAAACACACACACACACACGCACTCACTCAACCACTCACATAAACGTACTTAAACAACGTTATTTTATTTTCAAACAATGACAATGACAATGAAGAACAAAGTTGTGCGACATCTTGTTACTTTAAGCTCGAATTATAATATAAATTGACTACTTTTTAATTAATTTTTTTTGTTTACGTAATGGGCCACAAATTGTATAAAATTTAATTAATTATTTATTTTCTTTTCCAGGTAAGATTTTAATTTTCTATTGGGTGTTAAGGGTAAGTAAAAACAAAAATAAATAAAAATAACAGAAAATAAAAATATTATTTTTATTAAAAACGATCAAAAATTACTGGACCGTATAAGACCACCTCACGAAAAACTTCGGTCACCCAATACTCTGACAGATGCTGTACAATAGACTGAAAAAACCGAATATTTTCCAAATTCTTAACAAAAACTGGCGCAACACATGTTGCAAATATAAAGGATATCCGAGCTCTTAATATATATAACTTTCTCTATATTTCACTTTTTAATGTTATTTATTTAATTTGTAGGTTACGTGGGCATAGTAAAATGTTTTCGATAAAACTTAAATTGTTTTAAACATGTTTACTGAGAAAAAAGATAGATCCCAGCTTTTAATCAGAAGATTTGATTTAACGAAAACTTCGTATAATTGTCACTATTATATTAACAATTTTATTTATTATTAAGATAATTAGAAGCATTAGCGTAATGCTAGATAACCTTATTTATGAATCTGCCTATCATGATCAAAATTTTTCAAATCTATCCAGTAGTTTCGAAAACTAGCGCGTTAAACCAAACAAAAAACAGCTCTTTAGCTTTATAATGGCAGTATAGGATTCGTTTTAACATAAGTCTGAAATTACTGTAAAACAAACATACATCCATAACGATAATACAAGGCTTTGATAGTCTTATTAGACGGAAGCTTTCTGAATAGGAAAATCTTTTAACTACCTATTTTAAATTTTCCTGACCCGTTCCTCTAGCTTCATTTTCATCTTAAAGCATTATTAAACTACTTTTCAATTTTATATATATGTTAGTTCTTTTAATATAAAATTATTGGATTTTTATCATATTATAATAATCCCAAATTAACTTAAATATAATAAACATAAAATTTTTAAGATAGGATTTTAATTTGGAGATGAAACTCTCAATGGTTGTGTGTTACAAGAATAAGTTATAATCCTATACAGTATACTGCTCACTATGCGCAAGAACAGGTTCCATGCAAATAAAACAAGTAATGGTTATGTTCATTTTATTTAGGTTTTATTTTAACGAGCAGCGAGCTTGTTCATTGAAGAGAATATGAGAACAGGACCAAGATTAAGTAGTTTCAAGTATTACATCTTATTTATACAACACAAAAATAAATGTATATAACAATAGATTCAAAACTATCATGTCATTTCATTTACAGCTTCAAAGATTTTATCTCTCCGCTCTAGTCCATTCAAGAAATGTATACATTAATATATATAAAATGCTCGTGTCACGGTGTTTGCAACCAAACTTGGAGACGGTTTGACCGATTCTTATGAAATTGTGGGTGTAAATTCAGTAGGTCTGAGAATAGGACGTATACTATTTTTCATGCCCCTATGTGTTAATTGACTATCCGGCTGCACTCACCTAAATACTTGCAGAATATGCTCGACTAGTTTAGAACTTACACTTACTTTATTCATGAGCTCTGAGCATCTCGAAATCGCGGCGTGAATGGTAAAACTGGTCCGGCAAATCGATAGAAGTTACGTGAGAACATCCGGATATTTACATGTAATAGTAATCATGGATCATAGAACATTAAATACATTACTACACGACTTAAAATATGTACGCTCATAATTGTGATAAAGTTGTGTGCCCTCTTGATACTTTAAGCTTAAATTATAACATTATGATATAATATTATAATTATAATATTATGATTCAACCAAGAGCTTATGTTTTATGATTATGAAAATAATATTTGATATTTGATGCATAGAGACATCTGTATGTAAATAATTGATACACATATTCTATAAACAGAAAAATTCAATGAAATGCTTGTGACTCTGTTCTCGTAATTCAGTTTGCACTGAGTGAAGTGACGGAAACAAATAAAGCTGTGCATAACAAACTTATATCTAGAAATTCAGAGAATGTTTAAGTAGAATACATTTTAATCAAATTGGGTTCAATTTTAGAAAAGGAAATAGAGATAAATACATTTTACGAGGCGGAGATTAAAAATGTCTTATAAATATTTGTCATATGGAAATTTAAGCAAAATTAATAAATATAAAGCTTTAACAAAAAACAAAATACTTTGTATATCTAGTAAATAATAATATATTATACATATTTTACACATTCCAAGACTATTAATGTGACGGGTATATGTTGCAAAATAGAAGCTACTCACTGTGACCTTTTCTCTTTGTCCTTGGTACGATTGCACCTGTCATTATGTAGTCCTCGCTACTCCTCACATTCTATATAACTTCTTTATTATAATTAAAAGGATTCAATACGTTGACTACAAAACTGCTAAATTTAAAAATACAAACCAATAAACGAACAAAAACAAATTGACTTCATTGGTGTACAGTTTAGATACTTCAAGTTAATTGACACTTGGATGTGAATAAATAAAACTTTCTCCTATATTATAAATAAATTTTAGAAACATTTTAGATTCCAAAATTTACTCACGAGAAGTATTTATATTCTAAACCAATTTATCTACTAGCTAAATGCCCCTCCCAAGTAAAATAGACTAAGGGATCTTTGGTAATTAGATAAAACACATACGGGTCCCAATGAACTGTGCGTGAGCTCTCTCACCTAACATACCGCTCGGTGACCCATCTGGACGATCGTCTGCCATTTTAAAAGTATAATATACAAACAAAAGTTTTACAACCTAATTCAAACTACAATGATTATAACAAAAATTATTAAAAAAATTACTTATAACTATTAAGTCAACAGTGACAGTATTAAAATATATAAACTAACCATTCATATAATATCCTAATTGAATATTCATTAAATATTTAGTTAGATAATGTTTTTAGTTTATTTAAATAATTAATTATTCCAATAATATAAATGACTACATCATTCAATTATAAATTTAAAAAAAAATATTTTGTTAATTCGTTTATAAAAAATAATTAAAAATTTTATACAAGAAAATCGAAACATACAAAGTTTACATTCAATACAAACTATTTATATCGCTTAAGGAAGAAATATATATCCTTTCCTTTCTTAATGGTTGTTCAATAAAAGTTATTAAAAGTTTTTATTCGACTTGAACTGTTCGTTAGTTTGTTAGTGAGCGACAAATCTTAGAACTGAATTTTGAGCCAGTTAACCTCAACAATTGAACTGAAATTTAGAATTCATTTTTAGTGCCAATGACAATTCAATAACTTATATATATTATTGTTGTCAATCCAAAATGACCGCTACAACATATTGGGGCATTATAAATTTTAGCAAAACTCACGCAACACTAACATATGAAAGGGCTGAAAGAATAGAATAAATAAAATCAAAAAACTAATACAAATTGGCTTTAAGTTTAATAACTTTTAATAAAAGCTTATTCTTGAAAACAATTTTTTCACCCTTATCATACAATTGAATTGACAGTTCCTTCTTTAAAAGTGTGGTCTTTAATCCAACAATACAACACTCTTATAAGTATGTACGTTTAATAGAACTCTAATTAATAGGCCAGTGTGCACGAAAAATAAAGAGAATACGTACTTGTTTAACGATAGAGCAGGATATGAAGATAACAAAAACAATATATTTATTGTAAAATATAGAAGAGTTGTTATCCATAATAAATAATTAGAATTAGGCATTCGGTCACGTGACAATGCGCACCTATCAGAAAAGAATACGTCACGCCGTGATCCTCGCATTGTTAATGTTATACAATTTAATGGGTAATACAAAAAATAAGTAAATAAAAAATAACCAATAAGGAGATAAGTTTTCGGTCAAAAGTAATTAAAAACAGTAACCATATAAAATATATTTCACTAACAGATTTTTATATATCCATAAATTTATGAAATAAAACAATATAAATTTTAATCTCAAATAATTTAATAATATATTTCTAATAATCTTCTTACGTAATGGTTTCCAGAATTCTAACTGAATTTAGTAATTAATTGCATTACTTCATACAATATTCAGATCTTACTTTTATTGCAGTATTTAGAAATATTTCTTCTTTTATTGAAATAATGTGGAACGATTAAAGAATATACTAAAAATAAAAATATATATGTAATAACTTAAGTCGAGCCACGCCGTTAATATTTTATGAAAATTATCATAAGAGCATAATTTTACATATGCTACTTATATATTTTACATATACTTATTACAAGAGATTATAAATTATTTTAATACGTACGTAAAAATGAAGTCATTATACAACAAAATAATATTATTATTTTGTTAATAAGCAACGAGCATCTTCCTTGTAAATTTTTTGTGTATTATTTATTATATTTTTAGTTGAGCTTTCACGTTGAATCACAATACTATACTAATAATACGAGAAATTCATATTCAATTGATTATAACAAAGAAAAGTAACAAATACATATATATTGAACACACAATTGTTTTGTTTTGAACGGCGTGACGTCATACAAGATGCCATGACTGTCTTAGCGTTTTCGAGGCAAATTTTAAATGTTCTTTTAATACACATAAAAAACCAACGTTAGTCGTTTTTTAACAATATATATTAATAATCAATATTAACTAAATTTGAAGTTTGCACAACTAGCCAAGTGATAATAGAAACGAGAGGATTTCCCAAAGGTCGTAGATTTGAGTGTTGTCAATGTCGATAAATTATTCTATGTTTCAAAAGAACTAAAAAAGTGCGCGCAAAATTTCCCCATGCAAAGTCTATGGGAAAAATTAATTTTTTGACTAATTACTGCAATTAGGCTAATGAGATTTGAGAGTTGTCACTATTTTTCAGCAGTGTAGCATAATGAGACCTTTGATTTGAGCCATCAACGATATTTTTCCCTTTAGTGGTTCTCGAGCTACAGTGTGCCAACGAAATCGCTTCCTGCATTAATATATAAGATGGTTTACAAATTTACATTTCCCCCTTAAATGTTCAAATTCATATATTTTTTACAATTTATTAGAACATATTTAATCTTACCTAAAAATTACCTTACTATTTTTGCACTTGACTCCGTCTGTGATACAAAAAATCAAATTGTCCATTGCTCATAAATCCATAAAAGTCAGTTACGATTTTAAATCAGAACCAAGCGACTTAGACATCTACATAATTTGGGACCCGCCCTGCCTTGCCCTGCTTGGACATCTTCACAAGACAATAGATTATAAAATATATTGCTACATTTACATATATATTGTTGTTATATCTATCAAAGATGAAGAACAAAATAACTCACATTAATACTGTAAAGTACTAAAAAGTCACTTAATATGAAACACGTCTGAAATAGAAATAGATGATCATATTATATTATATGATCATCTATTTTTGATCATCAATTTTTGCAAGCCAAAGCGGAGCCTAAACCCAATTATAGAAATGAAATATCAATTACTATTATATCAGTAAAGATGCTGTGGTCTGTTGTTCGCGGGAGGGCGCGTTTCAAGACAACGACCGATGCCGCAAATTTACGCATCACTTAGCAATAACTCCATCGGGAACGCAGAGCCCTGAGCTTGTAACTCTATAGCGTTTCTCAAATTGCAATGTAGAATCGCGTGTGGCTCCTTACGAGATGACCACGGTTGTTATTTTATGGAGTTTTATAATTATATATAATCCAGCTGTACTGTACTATCAGAATTTGCCCGATAAGCTCGAAGTAGTCGGTCAAATTTCAATAATTCGAAACCATTCAGGGTCCTTATTCATGAACTCTGAGCATGGCGGAATCGCGGCGTGTTTTGCATAAAATCACGAAAGCTTATATACAAAAAAAATATCATAATATTGTTTAACAGAGTTCAGGCTGGTTAGATCTACTTTTAGTACTTCATCAGAATGACAAGGATGATATTGTATTCTCTTAAGATATGATTAGTACAAGTACAATTATTATAAATGATACTTCATCTGTAAACTTCTTCTTCTTTTATATTTATCTTTTAAAAAGAAATACTAATTATTTTCAGTTTAAATATATTTTTACATAACATAGAACGAAAGTTCACATATTAAGGTTATTGAAATATCACAATAAGTTATTTGTAATTAAGAATTGGGAACTACTATAATTTTCTTAAAATATACATTTTGAAACTGAAATTTAAAAATATAAAATCTATAAGGATATCTACTCAGAATTGTTCGCATGCTCCAGTGTTCACTGATATAGTTTATCTTTAAAGAGAACATTTTTATAACAACATCAAAAATAATAAAGATTTAAAAATACAACATACATACACATTATAAAATAATGCATAAATGTCTAGAAATAATATTATTAAATGAAGTACTCCGGCCGCTTCTTCTTTTTATATGAACGCGGTATATTAAAAAACTATCAAACATGTTATTCCTGACGAAAACTTAGAAGTATAGTTCATTGTAGTTTTAAGTAAAATAGACATAAAAAAAACAATTATAGTCCAAGAAGTCGCAAAAAATCTTGTATTTTACTGTAAATACTAATATTATAAACCGGAAAAGTTTGTTTTTTATTATTATTTTTTTCATTTAATTAAATATGTGGCTTTTACATATCACAAAACATGATAAGTCTTCAAAAACTCGTATCAAGACAGATTCTTGTTTATTGTATTGTAATTAAAAATTATAAATGATGTAATTTCATCAAGGGACGTAATGATAATATTCTAATAAACGTAACAAACTGACTTTAAAATTAAGAGGATTACTCTTACGTTTCATCAGCATAAGTTTTGAAAACTAGATAGACTTAACTTCACTAAAAGAATTTTTATCAGAACATAATGTACTTTTGATACTTATAATTTTTTAAATATTTTTAACAAAAGATAACATTTTTCTTATTATTTGATCTTATATATCAACAGAATAAGCTTTTTTCTGCACTTCTTTTGACACAATAACTTTTTTGAGCAATTCTGATAAAGCCTTACGTTGACATAACATTTTTAAATTATTAGTTATTTTAGAATATTAAATAGTTATCTTTTGCAAGTTAACTAACAAAAATGAATATTCTTTATATTTTATTTATTACATTAAGTATCTTTTTGTAATTATTTATCATTAGAATGTTAACCAAGATTTCATCTGCAAGGTTAGTCGCTTTAACAATGTTTTTACATTTTAAGAGAAAGCATTAACTATATTATTATTATAACTCTGAAACCAGTTTATATATTTTAATTTTATGTTTTCTAAATAGCGCTGTTTAAGAGAAATCCTAAGAAAGCTATAGCAAGTCTTAGCTTTATTATGTATAGAATGAAAATAAATTGAAATCTTTAAAATAAGCTGTTTTTGTCTTGTAACTGCTTTATTACAATTCTAAAATATATTATAATTACATACCATAAGTATTATCAATATAATCATAAAAGGAGAGTAGCAATTCATTTACTAAAAGCGTCATCTACACTGCCCATTTGGTCTTCTATAAGTTCAACGCCATCTAGTATTAATAAGTATAAGCTCGTGAGCTTGCTACATTCTAACAGACATTGCCATAGTTTTTTCCTAGAGGGCGCTGTCAAGCATCATATAAATGATGAGATACGACAAAAGATGGCGTTAGTAGTTTCTATTTAATTCACCTTTAAAATGTTATAAAGTAAACTATATATATTCTTTTAATCATTTTATTATAACACATAATTAAATTTAATATTTAGGCAACAACAAAAGTATATTTATCTTTAAAAACATCAAATCATGGATTGACGACGTTGATGTCGAATGCTTAAACACACACATACTTTATTTGTTCAATGTCTATATAGTAGATTGCGAATTACGTAGTATTTTTTATTCACGATCTTCTTATTATATTTATTATAAGCCACTTTATAACTACTCTATGTATATTGTGTGTGTATGATACGTAGAAATGAAAGGTTCCGCTCGAATCTCGATCACGTCATCACTGCAATGCTGCCTCATAAGGCACGGAGCTATTGACTGTTTACCTACTGCGTTGATTTAATAATATTAATCCTATCTTGCCTTATATGGTATTCTTAGCTGTAGAAACAATTTATAGAATATATCCACTTCTAATATCTATGTTATATTAAGGAGTAGTTACTTAACTTGTTGTTTATAGAAAAGTAGTAGGTATTTAATAAGCAATAAAAGAAATATTAATTATTAAATATAGAAGGAATTATCAATTTATTTTAATAATTGGTGTAAATTGTAAAATACAACTCAAAATTAACTTTACAAATTTTCTAATCTCAAAGCGGACACAAGTACGAAGAAACATTCGGAGAAACAAGGAAGGCAAAACCACATGTAGCTCACGCAGCCTCCGAGTGGTGGTGGTAACATAGGAATGCCATAACTCAGAAGTACTGCCTTAACGGTACGCGGGAAAGAGACGCACATATGCAATAGAGAGAAATGGAATACCGACATGGTTGAACGACCGATCAAATAAGTTTTGTACGGGCTATCGTATACCACGTAGGTTTCTTCTAAACGTGTCGAGGGCTCATGGCTTACTATAATCTGATTTCCAAGATGGCGGTTGCAACTTCCACTCGAGGGCAATGGGTTTGGCGGCAAAACTTGATGATTACATAATGCATTTGAAATTACTAACTCATGTTTATTTACTCTGCAGAACGATTTCATATCTATAATATTGATCGTATTGGTTAATAACGATTAGCTAAAATTGTTCTTTGCAAATAATTTGTTCGCTAAAGATTTGTTAACAAAACAAATATTGTATATATACCTATCACGCACTCTATAATATTATTTACAGAAATTTGTTAGGTTAGAATAAGACAATACAAATAATATATGTATTAAAAACCATTACGCCTATTTATTGCAAATGTTACACAATTCTTATTAAAAATCAATTTTCTTATTACGATTCATTATTAATTACTTTACAACTTTCTTTGAGCTCCAAATATTTTGTAATCAAAGGCATTTTAATAAATAAACTGTAATAGAAAGGACTTTTTAAAACCGGTGGCTTTGAAAACGAACTCCAAAGCTTTCACCCGACATTCAAGTCACTTCATCTATTATATATTTTTATGTTATGTGTATATTTTAGTGTAATATGGACTGTTACAAACAGCTTGTAATTAAAGACTATGTTTCTTTATTCTGTAGTTATGAGGAACGAGATTTACTATATATAGTGGTTATAGTAAGACCGATCTTTTGTAGGCTCTGATCACAATCATTGCAGAATAAGGTTATCAAATACACCTCAAGTAGCTGGCTCTGTTATCTCAACCATATGTTTGTCTTGTTAATCTGTTGCCCAACCGCTGGTACTGCTTATGATATTGAATTGCTATAGCATTTATTTAAATAAACAGATTATCTTACTTATCTGTATTAGTTCCTAAGTAAATATATAAAATACTGCATTATTTCTTTAAAATTCTCAAGCGATACGAATATTGTTTTTCTGAATCTGAATATATCTGAACAATGGTTAAATTAATGTTTTTATTTTTTCTTATGAAAAGTAAAAAAATCGAAAATAAAAGTAAAAAAAAAAACCTTAACCAAAAAACTGTTCAGATATGGTATAAGTACATCTGAACGTGCGCGACCTTCACACTGCTCTGAGGCCATAACGAGCTGGATTAAAAAATAAGAAAAACGTAAATACGTGCGTGAGGGGCGCAGCCCGCACCAAGCACCAATTTGTTTTCGGAGGCGGAGGATACAACTGACATAGCCTTAACAACTTTTAGATCTATCATTAATCTGTTGATTGGTATTTGAAAGGAACTTAACTTTAATAAATATTACTCTTATCTATAACTTCTTATGTCTACAACAAATCTGACACAGGCTTTTTTGTTTTTTTTTTTTTTTATTTAAACAACGAACAAAAAAAAAATTTTTTTTATATGATAGTACATAACAAGGACAACCTTTTAGGACAATTAAAATATTCATATTATATTAATGGATATTTTATCATAATATCCGATTACTGTATAGTTCTTTTATCATACATCGACTCGGAGTAAACGATAAAGCCTATTTACAGATTATTAATATATACATACATGTGTAAATTTTTTATTTATTACTTACTACTACTATTGGTATAAACCAATATCTAAAAAAGACTATATATATTTTTAACAACATTCTCACAACGTTTCAAATACACTTTTTAAGGGAGTCATATTATTATAAATCTACAACACATAGATCCTTCAACTATATCTAGAAATGAAAAGTAGTATAAATCTCTGTTCTTATATAGAGGTATATTGAAAGGGCGGTGGTCTGAGCAGGCGCCGTGCCGCGAGTACTACGCAACCAGTTCTTACCACAAGTATGTATATTGTACACGCACTAGAGTACAGTGCAGTTTGTGTATGCAGCATTCCTTCAGATTTGTTTTTGTTTTCTTTTAGAAAAGAGGAATTGTTGTATAATTATAAACTGTGTAGAGGATGTGAACTAGATATATATTATAATATATTAATCAATTAAAAACGTAAGACAGTTGAGCTTGAACAAAAAATATCAAAAACCGCGCATAATTAAAAAAAATATTTAATGTAAATTATAGTAAACTTTGTATAGAGTCATTGAGAAAGAAACCTGAGAGATAATTTACTCATTAAAGTAAAACGTCGCAATCGGTGATTAATAAACTTCTACTAGTACTAATAGTTTATTTATATAAACTACACCAAGAAGTTGTACTCTCCTTGCACTAAAAGTGCCTCAGGAATTTTACTACTACATGAGAAACACAGCTATGCCTGTGTTTTAGAGCGAGAGCCCTAATTGAGGCTGTGCAATAAGCCGGTCTCGAGGCAGTGCTTAGTCCGTGCTTGGACTATGCTTTGTTTGTAATAAACGCTCTGAGGATCAAAACATGGAATTACTAATACACAGTGTCTTTTATTTCTACCGAGATACAAATGATATAATGTCATATAAATATACTTCGACGAGTCAAAATAATATATAAAAATAATATAAAATTATAATTAACGTTGTTTGTTTAAATTAAAGATGATTTTCAGTAACAAATAGAATCGCACTCGACTTGGAGAACATTGCGATGGTGCGATAGTGCCCCTCACGACGTCGCTCCACGACCGCGCTATCTGCGCACGCGCAGCCCTGTGCGTCCTTTTGTAATTACAGTACAACCTTTGTACGAGCTTATATTTCAATTTATTACTTGTTTTTACTTTTGAAATCATACTTACATTTGATTTAGTGTAGTATAACTGAAATTTAAAAATATAATTCAATTTAGTATTGAAATATATAAGTGTAATAGTAACATATTACACATATATAGAACACTTCCCGGTGCATTAAAACACTCAGATTTGTGCAAACAGGATTAGAAAATTACTTTAAATCGCTTTTAAGAACAAAACTAACAACACACATCCAGCAAACGAAGATACCATTTTAATATAGTTCTCAGAAGCACTAGATACAGAAAATAATATTTGTATCTCAGACTCGTTATATGTAGCACGACTCTGTAATCACTTACTATTTACTTACTTTACTTTTTATGTAAATGAATTAAATCATATTTCACGTTATTTTTATCATCGTGTACACATTCGGGTATCGCTTCGTCTCTGCAAATAGTAAATACGTATTTTAAAAAACGTTACTATTTTATACGAATATACGTGATATTTTATTAATGTTTTTTTATATTTAATCTTTTGTGATCCATGATTATTATCGTAAATAATTATTAGAATGTACTTACGTAATTACTATCCGGTTTTTTCTCGACTACGGAGTGGGAACGAATAGTTCACGCCGTGAATCCGCCATGCAGGCGATAAATGAAAAAGGGCGACGAATAGTTTCGAAACTAGATAGGCAAAAATCGATATTAATTATGTGAGTAATTTAGGTGGTAGAGCCTAGCTGTAGTCATTTGACTGCAGCTCGTATTGGGCTGGCTCGACCGGGGAAGGACCACCCTCTCACAGAAGATCGACCTGCAGTAACCAAATTCATTTGGTTATGTTCCGTCGGTGAGTGAGAGTTTCCGGAAGCTCAACACCCTCTCCCCCTCCTCCTCCCTGCCAAACATGGATGTGATTGCTCAAATAAATATACCCCAGGAGGGTACCGGCTTTAGTGAAGCCGGAGAATCCCTCCCCGAGCAAAATCGGGGAAACGGGTCTCCGATTTTGCTCGGGCTGCCCGTCGTATCTGGGGCGGGCAAAGAATCACATTTCGTGTTTTCTGAGGGCAAACGACGAGGTAAAACAGCGGCACCCCGTTCCACCCTAAGTGTGGACTTTTGCAACATCCGGGGACTTCACTCAAACTTAAACGCCGTCCACTACCACCTAGAAACGGCGCAGCCGGCCTTGTTGTTTTTGACGGAGACGCAGATATCTAAACCTAGCGACACAGCGTACCTCTCATACCCCGGGTATAAATTAGAAGATCATTTTATACCCCACGCCGGGGTATCTGTGTTCGTAAGGGAGGATATCTGCTACCGTCGCCTCGAGATTTTTGAAGGTCGGGATCTGTCTCTACTCTGGCTGCGTGTGGACATGGACGATCATGTCAGAGTCTACGCGTGCCTCTACAGATCCCATAGTGGTAATGCAGAAACGGAGCAACTCTTGGGCCACGTACAGGCGAAGATTGACGACCTGCTTTCACAGATTCCCTCTGCTGAGGTCATAGTCCTCGGGGACTTTAACGCGCACAATGCCGAGTGGCTAGGGTCGCGTTCCACTGACTTCGCGGGGAGATCTGTGTTTGACTTTGCTCTGGCAAATGGTCTGTCCCAGTTGGTTCAGACGCACACTCGTCTACCGGACGTGGACAGCCACATGCCCTCTTTGTTGGATCTTCTGCTGACTACACATCCCGGAAAGTACCAGGTCATTGTCGAGGCTCCTCTTGGGTCCTCCGATCATTGCTTGGTACGGAGTGTAGTGCCCATTCAACGTCCGGCTCGCACAAGACCTGCGACCCGACGCGTTTGGCACTACAAGTCAGCGGATTGGGATGGAATGCGGTCTTTCTTTGCATCCTACCCATGGGGGCCGATTTGTTTCTCTTCCGATGATCCCAGTGACTGCGCTGCGGCTGTAGCTGATGTGATACTACAGGGCATGGAACTATTTGTACCTAGCTCTGTGGTACCACTTGGTGGCAGATCGCGGCCTTGGTTTGATGCGTCTGTCAGGGCTGCAGCAGCCGGAAAACGTCAGGCGTATCAGGCTTGGGTTAATGCGTTAGTCACCAAGGATCCGAACTCTAGAGTTCTGAAGAGGAAATACAATCGTGCCTCCAGATTCTTCAAACGGCAAATTGCTAGAGCAAGGTTTAGGCATGTCGTCAAAATTGGGGATCAGTTGACAAGGTACCCACCTGGCACGCGCAAGTTCTGGGCGCTTTCTAAAGCCACTTTGGGTAACTTTTGCCAGCCATCCCTACCGCCACTGCACTCGGGGAATGATTCTCTGGCCCATACGGCAAAAGAGAAAGCCGATCTCTTGGGCACTCTTTTTGCCTCAAACTCGACCTTGAACGACCAAGGGAAAACACCGCCTACCATCCAGCGGTGTCAGAGTTCAATGCCGGAAATAATTTTCCGGCAAAAAACCATTCGACGGTCTCTAATTTCCTTGGATGTTCATAAGTCGAGTGGGCCGGATGGCATTTCCCCAATCGTGCTACGAACATGTGCCCCTGAGTTGACTCCAGTGCTAACGCGTCTATTTCGGTACTCCTATTTCAAAGGCGTAGTCCCGGTCTCATGGAAGTGTGCTTTTGTCCATCCGATCCCTAAAAAAGGTGATAGCTCGGACCCAGCTAACTACAGACCTATCGCCATCACCTCTCTTCTCTCCAAAATAATGGAGAACATCATCAACCGACAGCTCCTCGCGTACCTTGAGGATCACCAGTTGATCAATGACCGACAATATGGCTTTCGCCATGGTCGATCGGCTGGTGACCTCCTGTTATATCTTACACACCGTTGGGCTGCGGTTATTGAAAGCAAGGGAGAAGGCCTGGCAGTTAGTCTGGATATAGCGAAAGCCTTCGATCGTGTATGGCACAAAGGGCTTCTTTCGAAGCTTCCTTCCTATGGGCTTCCCGAGAGTTTATGCAAGTGGATCACCAGCTTCCTCACTGGGCGGAGCATACAGGTCGTTCTCGACGGTTTTTGCTCGGACCCCAAGCCCGTGAATGCTGGTGTACCCCAAGGCTGCGTGCTATCCCCAACCCTGTTCCTCTTGCACATCAATGATATGTTGGACATTTCCAACATACATTGTTATGCGGATGACAGCACTGGGGATGCGGTATATTCCGGCCGTGCAGGTCTCTCTCGGGAAAACGTCGACGAGTGCCGAAAGAAACTTGTGTCTTCTATAGAGACCTCGCTGAGGACGGTCTCAGAATGGGGTAAACTGAACCTCGTTCAGTTTAATCCCCAAAAGACACAGGTTTGCGCGTTTACCGCTAAGAAAACCCCATTTGTCGTATCGCCGCTCTTCGATAGCACACCTCTCGATGCCTCGCCAAGTATCAGAGTACTGGGACTCGAGATTTCGAGCGACTGTCAGTTTCGTGGTCACTTGGAGAGCAAGGCCAAGTTGGCCTCGATGAAATTGGGTGTGATCAATAGAGCGAGACAGTATTTCAATCCTGGCCAAAGACTTGCGCTTTATAAGGCGCAGGTTCGGCCACATATGGAGTACTGCTCTCATCTCTGGTCCGGATCACCCCAATATCAGCTTCTACCTTTTGACCGCGTACAACGGAGAGCCGTA
Source organism: Mechanitis mazaeus (assembly GCA_959347395.1). NCBI lineage: Eukaryota > Metazoa > Arthropoda > Insecta > Lepidoptera > Nymphalidae > Mechanitis > Mechanitis mazaeus. The sequence continues at coordinate 9,528,093 of OY365748.1, read as the reverse complement.
CGGATTGTCGGGGACCCGGTGCTCTGTGAACGGCTGGACTCTTTGGCATTGCGTAGAGACGTGGCTTCTTTGTGCGTCTTCTATCGCATTTACAACGGGGAGTGTTCCGAAGAGCTATTTGATCTGATGCCTGCCGCCGAATTCCATCACCGCACAGCACGTCACCGCCTGCATTTCCATTCACACCACCTGGATGCATGGCGATCTTCTACTGTGCGGTTTTCAAGGACTTTTCTTCCACGTACCACTAAGATGTGGAATGAACTTCCTTCGGCGGTATTTCCAGATCGATACGACATGGGTACCTTCAAAAAAGGCGTTTATTCTTATCTCCAAGGCCGGCAACGCTCTTGTGCGTCTTCGGATGTTGCAAGAGTTCATGGGCGGCGGTGATCACATTTAACCTGTGACCCGCACGCTCGTTTGCCCTCCTATATCATAAAAAAAAAAAAAAAAAAAAAGTCGGATAATTATATATTTTTTATAATTACGATTAAAGATTAGTGATTTTGATTACATATGAAATTGTATGTAAAAAATAATAACCTATATATGGTGTTTATAACGGCTATATAATAAAAGCATCCGGCACACATTGCGCTCCTACTCGTGTGTTCTAGCTTTATTGGCCTTATCTAAGTAAACGACTAAATCTGTATTTATACGGAGTTATTTGGTGTATGTTTTGAGATAGTGTAGTGGTCCTCGCACATCGATTACAAGATAAAACAACATCTTCGTGTGTCCTAGAATCAGAATCAGAATCAGAATAAGATTAATTACTAAATAATATAGTTTTATATTGTTGGAGATGTTATTAAAAACGCATGAATGGCTTGGCAAAAACAAAGGGCTAGTTTGGTTAACGCCAAAACATAAAGCCACAGAGCTTTCGAGGTCATATTCTATTAATATAAATATTATTATATACTCATACCTTTGTTCTATAAACTTTATTCCCGGCGTCTTTGTATCGATCGCTGATAGCTTCATAAAAAAGATAAGAATGTAATTTATTTAACGTATTTACAAATGATATGACACTATTGAGATATGGAACATCCATTATACTTCTTACTAATAACAAAATCGAATATTCTATAAAATCTCTATAATACTTCTTTATAACATTCCTTATGTAAAATTGCCCCGGCTCTAGCTGCTTGAGCCGACATATAGCAAGTCGGTACGAGTTGACTATATATATTATATTATGCTAATGATACTCGCGGTTTCACATGCGAACGATTTTGTTTACTATTAAAATAACCAAAAATAGAAGCCTAATCCTATACCCCATGAACCTAGGAATAATAATCGGAAATAATTTTCCAAATCCATCTGCTGATTTTAAAGATTACTTTTAATAAACAAACAAACTTTTCCGCTTCATAATATTAGTGTATAATATAGATAAATATCAATAATTATTAAGGACGTAATATGTTATTGGAACGTGTCTCACACGGCTGTCTTATACTCGACATATTATGAGATCAAAGTATTGAGGAAAAATATTTCCGAGATATGCAACAACTGAGATCACTGCATTCATAATATGCGGACAAATAATAAGTACCTCAAAAAAATATATAAAATATTAAGAACTTGTTTTTATGTTTTTATTTATTCTCTATTAAATCATTACTGTGACCAGCTTTTTAATTGAACTAAGACAGATGTCCTAAGATTAAGAATATATTCTATGTTATCTTTTCAAAGAGTTATTTGTGCATTGTCCCTCTCTTCGTTGAGTTCAGATTGGTCTTAAATTAAAGGGGCTATAGACTCTAGATGGAAAATTCATTAGAATAGCAAATGCAGATTATTCAAAAAATAAATATTCAAGCTTTAAGATACTTTGTTTAATTTCGTAAAATAAATTTAAACGAAATTGTTAATAGTATATTCTGTAAAATAATCAATATAAAATAATTAAAACAACTTAATTAAGAGTATTTTATATTAACGTTATATTGCTAACTTACACATATTAGCGATCACATCAACATTGACTAGAAGCTAATAAGCTAACAGTTACACAACGCATTCCAGCGACCCGTACCTACTCGCACAGATTGCCGACATCAAGTTGTCCTGTGGCTTGTTTAGATCAATCTTACAATAATAATATATTAAAATGATTATATAATTTAAAGGCTATTTTAGAACAACTGTAATATAACTATTTACCAAGCTGATTTAAGTGAAGTATTCAGGATTTTTTTATCATCTAGCTTTCGTCCTCTATAACGTGTTTGATAACAACCTGGGACATTTCCTAATGATATAATACTTAGGTGTTAATATTATATAACTAAATTATCTTCGAACACCTGGACTTCTTTCAAAGCACTCAGGTCAGGACATAGAAGACAAGCATAAAAATTAAGCTTAAAATTATATATATTGAAGTTTTAATAAATAAAATATATCTATTTGTTTATTTGAAACATTGAGTATATAAAAATGAAGTAAAAATCTTGTTACTAACTATTATTTATCATCGTTTAATGTCGATGTGTTTTAAAGATCAGTGGTTTTTAACATTTCCGCTCTTCAGTCCACAACAAGATAAGAAACAAGAATTTATATATCTTATATAAATAGTCATTTAATAATTGTTGTGTTATTGTTTATTTCTAAATTATTTTAAAACCGCGTTAGTGTTAGTCGTGTCCTTCATATGTAAATATATATGAGTAGAAACTTGTTGCTTTTAAAAACTTTAAAATATAGTTGTAGGAGACTTTTATAAATTGGATAGACACCTAAGATATATAATAACAACTGTGATATATTTGTTATTAATGTTGATATAATAGCAAACAAGTTTGTAACAAAATCAAATTTTATCATAACTTCAATAACGAAATCACTTTTAAATATATATATATTATATAAGTAATATTTAAATTATAACCATTTCGTTGAACATCATACTAATGAAGTCCACATATCAATTATTGGGACTTATATTTTTTGGGTATATAACAGCGCAGTCGGCACAGTCGCAGCTCTGTTTCGTCAATACTGCCAATTTGAGGCACGCAAGGCTTTTAGCACTTAACTCTCGCTCCTCCAACATTAAAATGATATGTCGTAAAAATTTTATTTATATTCACTTTTTTTTTTTTATTTTATTACACGGAATGCATTCTGAAGGGTTGCCATATCATTATCATATCCAATCCCTCGTCACGATATTTTTGCATTAAAATGTTCGATAAATTAATGAGTTCAAAAAGTTTCGTTGCTGTGACTTTTAGCTTTTGTTTTAGGGACAATTGTGGTTTCTTTAAGCAAATCCCGCAAGGAAATAATGTTGGTTTCAATAATCATAGAAATAATGGACACAAACGGACAAAATGTGGATCAAAGAAACAACTGCCCAATGTGGGAATCGAACCCATATTCTTTGGCTCAGCAATCAGAACCGCCAACAACTAGACCACTCGTCAAATGGTTGTATAATCTTTAATAAAGTATGTTTTAATTTTCCAGTCATAAAAATATGTTTACTGGAAAATGTGACGTCACCAAAAGCAAATGTGTTTTTAATAACGATCTACTTGACGGACACTATCAGTGTCAATGACTTTACATCTACTATCTACAGTTAGCACTATCGAGCGTCGCCACAGACACTTATCGTGCTGTCACACAGATTTTAATTTAATTTAAGATGGAGTCTCACCGTCGCTACGGACTAACAAAGACAATTAATTTCTTTTGTATAGTAACACATTTTAACTAGTTTTTTGTTTGATATGTTAGCAAACAAAAACTTACGAATAAAAGCCAGGCCTATATACATTTATTTTATGTTTTATACTGTTGTGTTAGTAATGTGTATAACGACAACGGCCGATAAGAAAAGATAAAATTTTTTTACTTTAATTTTAATTGACTTATAGTGTTATATAGGAAAGGCATATTAACTAAAATGGTATTTATTAGTGTTAAACTGACCGACTAATAGTACTTTTAAATAGTACTTTTTAATTTATTTTAGTAATTTTTTTTAGTAGTTTAAGAATAAGTCCGTTGTAAAATATAAAGCAATTAAAGTTTTCCTTCCGTTTATTCAAAAAAAAATTATTCAAATTATATACATTGTTGTTATGATCTGCTTGAAGTATCTTGTTGCTACGTATATTATATTTCTTAGAATAACAGTTGTCTTATTGCTGTCGTACATGTATTCAGTATTTCCCCTTTCATAAATATAGAGGAAAAGACATTGACTTGATTTAAAATTTAACAAGTTTAATTTAATGTATAGAATTATTTTATTAGATTCTCCAAGATTATTTTGCAAAATCGGTATTGTTTCTATCATATTTTCTTAGAAATGTATAACTCCTAGAAAACGGCGCTTCTAAGAAACTCTTCTGCACGGAGGTTGTAGCCCAGAGAGGGACAGCGCTATATAGAGACATAAGTGTGAAAGAGATAGAATTTATATTAAACACTGACAACCTTATTTTTATAATAACCGTCCATTTTCTTGAAATACAATGACGCTACCATTGACAAGAATACTGAGATATTTTTAATTTTTTAAATAACTATGTTGGTGATGTATGTTCTTCTATAACTTTAAATTTAAATAAATACTTAAAGCCCAGACGACTAATTAAGATAAAAAATGACATACTTAAGTATTACACGCATCCTAGTGATAAGAACACTTAAGCTTCAGTAAGTCACCTCAGCCGTCTAATTATTTCATAATTTGGGCGCTGCTATCACGATCCTGGTGGCAATGACGTCATCACTGCCCACATCGTAACGGCCTGCATACAACTAATAAACACCTAAATAATACCTTTATTGTAAAGTAGATCTTACACACATATAAATTAAGTTTATATTGGCTTTCACATATTATGTTAACATCGATTGCGACAGCCCGTAACTTTTGTTATATTTCCATTTTACACCACAAGAAATGATAAGCGAATTTATAATTTATGTTCTGGACTTAAAGAACAAAATTCTTTGAATAAATCAATAATTACGAGAGAATCGCGACGAAGAACACAGCCTACGTGATATTAAGAAATTATATATTTATATAACATTGATGGTCCGTGGGGTTCTTTAAAACTCTAATATTCTATGCAAGTATTAGTAATTGTTTTAGACGACAGTTCCAAAGGCTGTAGGAGGTTTTGTTTTATATGAAAGCCTTTTTTGGCGTGGGGTCCACTTTTTCATACTAGGTTATTGTTCGTTTTATAATTTACAACAATATTTTATTCTTAATATATGAAAGTGACATCCTATTGAAATGTAAGCATCATGAGTACGTCACACATTTAAATGATAAAGAATTATATTTAAATTATTATCATCTACCCCACACTGCTTCGCAGCTTTGCAAGCCCTACCTATCTCAGATAAGATAACAGACACTAGTATTTAAAAACATGTTCTTGTCTGTATAGTAAATAAAGATATTCCGTAACCTATAAAAATAACATGAAAGTAAAGAACTACTCTTCTTTAAAGGTACACTCTTTATTTGATACTTCTTAAACGTTAAGAACTATATAAGTATGTACTTATGTATATTAGTTTGTTTATGGATGTCGCAACACGGCACGCGCCAGCCCACGTGCTTCTCGGGAAGTGTGTTCCCGCCTGGCCTTCTTCAACGGAACGTATTTGAGATTATTATAAACTTCATCACAATCTTAGATGTATCATAATAAAATTATAATATAAAAAAACAATTATAATAAAAATTTTCAGGATGATTTTTGAAGATAAATTTGTGTTTCTCATATTATTTTCTTATCAGTGGTAAATTCAGGTTTCGCTTGCAAATGATATGTACTACAAAGAGACGTTTGTTCAGAGGCGTCCTTGTCACTATGTAGGATGTGGGTACGACAAACAAACTTCACATAAATATGGACGGGACCTGAAGGTCGGCAAATAATACTTTATCAATGCGATAATATTCTACCTTGACAACACTAATATAAACATGTTTCTAATATAGCCTTTTAAGAGCTTCAAATTAACTATTAGTGTGTAGTGTGTGTGTGTGACTATACACTACACACCAGAGCAACATTAAAAGTATTCTTCATATTAATTATGAAAAAACTGTAACTACTTCCAATTTAATAATATTCACAATAGCCACGTTTCATTTGTTATATCAGATATTAAAATATAAAAAGTAGGTCACCAGATCGATAATCGATGTACAAAAGTTGCAGTTTTCGTTGCGCCTGCGCCGAACAGAGACAAATTTAATAACACCTGACCTATTGGAACTTTATGCTGAAATCGTAAACTTACATAAGCCTCCAGCACGAGAGCTTCTTGCATCAGGGTCGTTTGAATATACTCCTCACTAGGTCGTGTCTTTTGATTTGCATCGTAGGTTGCGCCTACGTCTATCTTGTGTTAAAAATGGGCAAGTAAAATATTAATTTAATAGCATCTATACTCTAAGCAATAAGGTTTATTTTTTGTGTTTTAAACATTAATGTACTGCGCTAGTCATTAAGACGTCCCACATAACTCTATTTAAATGTACAAGCGAAAGGTTAGTTTCGATTTATCGAGTTTAATCTTTATTTCATCGATCGCATAGATTTTATTAAAGCTGTGATTTTAATAATTTAAACTTTCTCATTCTTATAAAGCTTTTTAAAAAACTTGCCTAGTTCTTTGAATTATATAAAAACACAGAAAAATCAACTTTCACTTTATACATTAATATGATATATCCAAAAAGTTTAAAATGTATATTTAAATGTATATTTTTTAAATGTCCTAATGCCTCAGCGGTAATAATTCACCCGTATATATGATGGAGTGAAGGATAGCTCCGCGCATGCGTACCAGTTCAGAAGAGCCGAAAGTGTAAAACATGGTGTAAAGCCCGCCTATCCGAGACGAATTACGGGGAATTTTAAAGACCAGTCGGACGAGTTTCGTATCTCCAATGCGTGCCTGAAGGCCTAAACGAGCTACACCGTGCCTCACTTAGCTGTCGTACTTTATTCACTAATTTTCTCGCCTTATTCTCCAATTGTGCCCTGAACTTATTCTAGAAATGATTACATTTTTTTTAATAAATATTAAATGTAAATAGTAAAAAAATATAAATTATTATTCTAAATTAGAAATAAGTTTTGAGTAAATAAATAAATAAACTTTATATTTACAATAACGTTTCATATCTCTGAGTCTCAAGCTGTAGGATTACACTATCAAGGATGACTTTAAGGCCCAGAGGAGAACATAAACTTTATTTTTTATCTTATAAATCTTTTTTAATTATTACAACATGATGCTATTAACATATGTTAAAAAGAATTGGACAACCGCAAGCAAAAAAAAACCACAAAACCGACAAAAAATATATATTTTACAATGTTTTTATTTAATAGAATTCCTTAATTATAAATCTTAAAATATTCCAATCGGTTGACAGACCTTATATCTTTAGTATAAAATGAAACACTAATGTCTTGTTCTCGACTCGTAAAGTGTGGCGATTACAAATAAGATGCTCGTGTCCAAGCTTTTAGATAAACGTTAAGGGATCTACCATGTTAGTCCTGTGACCACACTACATATGTAGCGACATATTTCGGACACAAATATTATAGATTTTAGAATTAAACTATTAAAATCATATTAGATGAGACGAGATAATAATAAAACCAGTTCAATTAGCATGATGTCAAACCATGTTAATAAAATTCACGAAATCGTATTAATATACGACTTGAATTAGTATTTTATATATGAAAAAATTTTCAATATAACGTGAAATGTCCTATGAAAGTATCTGTAACGGACACCCTTTTAAAAATTCTGAACGCAGTTGATTTACAGCATTCATTCGTTCTCTGATTTCACGCTCGGCCCATACCCGTTCCAACCGTCCACACATCGACTCAAAACGATTGGGTAACTTGTTGGTCCTTAGTAATAGTGTTGTAATTAATAACTACGAAGTCTGTATGTTTCACTAGGTTTTGAATACTAGAGCTAATATTATTGGAACGTTGTCGTAGTTGTAATGTGTTAATTGTGAACGCACGCGCAGGGCTCCAGCGGCCTCGGTGGGAGTTCTTAGTGTGCGTCTCTAATTAGTATTCACTTGTAACTCTCTCTAAACATAATGTAGAACGTGACATTTTTGGTTAATGCAAATTTCGAACGTTACACATTTAAATACTCTATAATAAATTAAGATGTGTTTTCCCAATTTGTTATACAACTTATGTTAAGATAAAACATAGGAAATAATTAAGCGAACAATAATAATTATTATTATCATTTGGATCGCTTGATTAGAAGATCAGTACAAACTGATTAAAAGTATTCTAAGACGTACTGGTGAAAAAATCATGTCTATGCGAAGAAAAACAACCAAACCTACATCCAAAAAGGCTAACAGGTGTCTAGCCTTAAAAGAAAAGTAAGCAAAGCCTGACACGGCGCTGGGCTCGCACCGTGGCTTACCAGATTGTTTACAGCCTGTTTACAAAGCGGTCTCAACTTTTTTTTACATTAAAAGCGTTATCTTTTTTTAAAAGTGCCCTCTGACAATTTTAAAAGCCACGACGAATGAGAGGTCGTGATTCTTTTCTTTTTGGTTCTACCTGGGACACCGACTCACCAAACCGCGGCTCTTAATGGCCTATGTTAAATTATTAATAATTACTACATTAAAGAATCGTTTTAAGAAAATAAAAACATTGATTTAAGTTATGCTATAAAGATCTTGTTTAAACGGCTGTTTTATATTCGAGACCGGTGCTGTCAAAGATAATATTATTATACAAAAATCTGCGTAGAACAAATTATGTTAAGAGATAAACATGTTGCGCGGCTTGTGGCTTCAAGTTGTTTGTTAGACGAGGCTGACAGAGCAAAGCTTGTAGCAAATGGTGTAGATGAAGCGAGAGTGGTCAACTCTTGTTAAAATTTACATTTTAAATTAATAACGAACCTCACAAGTATAAAACAATTGAATAGTATATATCATATGAGGGTTGGTCCAATATGTTAAACACTTAAAATTTTTTACGTCACTTGCAATTGCTATTCGTTAACTCAACAGTGCCCTCTAGCATTTGCCCTGTATTGTTTCGTGATATTTACATGCGTCAATGTTGTTCAGAACATTGAATATATTCATAAGGATTATTTGCATATTGCACCGTCAAAGACGTTGTGATCATAAACACAAACAAACGCACTGTAGGAACAATCTAATAGTAGCTATATTTTTCGATAGAAACTTTTTAGTTGCGCTCTCAGAATATTCATAAAATTTTGTTACAATTATAATAATGACGTCACACGGTACATAGTACCCATTAATTATATGATATTACCTTATATATAGAATGTCTCCGCCAGTAGTACAATACTTCAAAACAATGATCACATTTATATTCAATGTGACAACGAAACCGCAACGTATTTTATGTAAAACCTTAATTTATTCTTTTTAATCCAAAACTAATTTTGGGTTTAGTGATGTGATCTGAATATGTATTTGACGTCTTATATTGTAAATGTATATATTAGGATTTTTGAGTATAAATGTAACTAATATTAATATGTTTGAACTGAAAAGTGTAATGAAAGCGTTAGAGGCACGCGCTAGAGCACGGTAAAAGTTCAACAATAGTGTTGTGTTATTTTTAATTCAGTTCTCTTCTACGGTCACTAGCGGTCCCACTTATCTTATCGCCGACTCATCATTCCTCATCGTATACACTTTAAGGAGTTTTTATACGAAACTGAAATGGTCATAATTTTAAATTAATGTAATTAATAAATAATGTAACCAATAACCTTATAACTACTAAAATATCATTCATCTTATACTTAAAAAGTATTTAAATATGTAGAAGTATGTAAAAGTTTCTTACGAAACATAATTTCATATATACAAACAAATTACAAAATATAAACTAAAAAGAAATTAATAAAAAATTTTAACATATTATTTTATTACTTTCTATCTTAATCTTTTGCTCGATTTCTAATTTATTTTAACATAACGGTGTTTAAGAGATAGGTTAGGAATTTAGAACAGCAAAGCAATTTGTGTCTTACGACACAATAAAAACACAATTCGTACGAGAGCCTGTATATCTGTCAAGATAAACTTATCTCGGGAATTACGATCTGTTTTGAGATTTATATTTAATTAAATTTTACATTTGTCACTTTAATTTTATAAGTTTATTTATTAACTTTAATCAATAATTTACTTTTGAAATTAAAAACACAAAATAACATCAGATTATTACTAATATTTTTTTAATAAAAAATTAAGATCAAAAATTTTGTTATATAACCATTAACCAAAAATAAACAACTCAGACCCGCATAAAAGTGAAGCCCTGTTGCAGCAATGTTCTAGCTCATAACTTGATATTAACTTACATCGTACTCATTTACTAGAGGCTCAAGCTTGCTTTCAAGAGACCGTCTATTTTGTGATCAAATTTGATATTACATAAGTTTATAAAATTAATTTCTATGGGAATACTTTTTTACTACAAAAAAGAAATTTGTTTAAATTATTAGTAAGACATTTATGACTCTATTTTTATAAATTAAGCAAGTAATTTCTCAATCGTTTGTTAATGTTTTAACCGCTTATGTAAAAATATAATTTCTTTTCATATATCATATGTTTACTATTTTAAGCAAAGAAACTTAAAACGCATTACTGTCATACTATTCTATTTAAAGCGGGCGATTAAGAAAATTAAAGTCAAGTAAATATTTATAATTTCCTGCTACCGAAGTCCCCGCTATATAATTAGTAAACTGGAATCGTAACAAACTGCCTAACAAGCCATAAAACATGCGGATTATTGAAATAACGATAAAAAGAAAAACAAAATGGCCGACGTTACCTGCGCGAGCCAGTCTCTAAGTTTTTCGACGAGCGGCGCGGCACTCGCAAACTGTTGTCGCAGACACGAATAAGACAAGAGTTTTATTGTAGTTTATTTTTAATGCTGTCCATTTAAGCTTGTGTATGTATTGACAATGGGATATATTTAATTTTATGTGTAGGATGGTTTGGATGTTTCAAATTAAATTATTTTACTTAATCTGTTAACACTTAAATAACTATGATAAACCCATAATAAAGTAATTTTATGAACCTTAACCTTTTAAAAAACTATCGTTTAAACACGACGCAATAATTTTATACCAAAAACTGTTTGGTTTAAAATAAGACTCCCACAAAGACGATTCGCGTTTAGATTTCGTTCGGAATCTTCGAACGCAAAAAAATATCTTTTGTAAAGACCGTGTGAATACAAGCCAGCCCTTTGTTCAGAGTATGTCAAAAGTGCATCTGGCAGCATCGTCATCATCTCAGAACTCAATACATCTCTATCTCTAACATACGATACTTATCATTCAACCTTGCACTTAAGCCCCAAAAAAACATTATAACCAAATTTATTTAAAATTAATGTGATGTTATTGTAAAATACGTGAAGAATTCTCGAAATTTTTAAAACATTGGCATTAGCTACGATGGATTTGAATAATGCAGTAATATAAATAGTTGATCGTATTTTTAAATTGCGGTTTAATTATTTATTATTCATCGATAAAGCCCGCGGCTAGACGAAATCATTCCTAAAATATTTGGCATTACCATGTGAATTGCTGGACTCGGGTCGTATACTTTGCATAATACTGAATTTGATCGATCGTGTCTTGTGATCCTCTTTTTTTAAATATAATACCGTTTAGCTTTAGCATTAAAAATTTATCCTTTAATCTTAGTTTTAAATATCAGTTGTTTATAGAAATTATCGTCTCGTAGTCCATCACAGGTATTGTTCTAAATAGATTTGTGTAATTTGTACCACACTATTTTTTAAGTATTCATTTGTATAATATAAAGTCATTTATTAAAAATACTAGATTCAGTAATCAGCGTCTCTCAACACCGTCTCTGGAAAACGCGAGGTGCTGTTTACTTTTTTTAATTTAGTCTTTACGTTTAGTTTAAATCGCAGATAAAGGTTAGTTTTAAATTCAAACTGTTTTTATTCAACAAATATAAAATAAGTTAGAATTCTGACAATAGGTGCACTTCCAAAATGAGAATCACTAGATGAAGAATGCATGGTGCAGCAGAGGCTACAGATGCTTCATCATTATTATTTATAATAAAAATGGACTATATTCACTAATTTTAGAGAAACACTTTAATTTGAATCTTATCAATAAGAAATGACTGTTTAAAATGCCGGTGATATAGCACTTAGGCCAGAGTGAACCCGCGCAGTGGGACTCCGAACTGTAGAATGTATTTTTTATAAAATATTTATGATGCATCGTAATTATTAACAGCCTTAGTTTTGAATTTATCCCAAACATATTTTATCATCTTATTGCGATCGCTGAAATTCTTGTCATCAACACCTTTTTACTTGTTATAAGTCTTAAAAGGATTAATTTATACTTAATACAACCAATTAGAATAACTCTATGATGTGAAAGATTAGTTTCATTCCAAGTACTTTAATTGTATTTGGATTAAAACAAAGACACTTAACAATATATTATGTGAGATAATAAATTTGTATCTAAATCATCTTGTTAAATCCAGTTCCTCGCCATATTTATTAAACGATTACATAAGTAGGGATGATAATGTTTTAAAAAAGGTTTCTTAATATACATTAAAACCTCCAACGGCTAATCATTAAAATACTTTAGCAAAGTGCTGGCTGACACAACCCTCGCTGCCTCTACCTTCACAAAGCCACTAATCACACCGCCATTGGCAACACAAAGCACTCGAATGGTTTGGTCGCTTTTGTTGTCTGAAGTGGTGTCTGTTACATGGTGTCTTTTAGCAAAAATGCCATGCCTTGTTTTATTGAACTCTCTTCTATTATTTCGACAGTTCTGAAGCAGTTTTGTTCTGTTCTGACGGTTCTGTTCCGTTCGTAAATAAATCATTATAATTTCAAATACATTTTGATTTAATTAAACTTATGATTGTATTATTTTATTCTTAAGAGTAGTTAAATGCGCGGGCGCAGCCTCTTGCCTTCGCGTTCCACTGTGGGCGTAACACTATTTATTGTACTTTAAACCTTCTGCACATAGTAATAAATATATTTTTAATACAATGATGAATATTAAAATACACAAGCTGTACTATTACATACTTCGTAAACAACAATGATAGGCAAAATCTTATAAAGTTTTAATATAGATAATATATGCCTAAAAAAGGAACGTTCTGTTTCGTTGCCTGGTTATTCAAACGTATATCATTAACTCATATCTTTTCGGAGAGCATCAATTTAATGACATTAAGCCTTTACGAATTATTAATCTCGCTTGGCTTTGATTTCGGTCTGGAGGCCAACTTTACAAGGCTTTTATTGCCGACTTAACATTCGTTTTGAACAATCCAATACAACCGCACTCCCTAGCTCCATGGTAGCTGATTAAAAACTTTTATAGTTAAAATGTACAATGTTCAGGAGAGAAACATCTTGTCGGCGCGTGATGGAGTAGCTGCAGTTCCACTTTCGGAAAGATTTCAACGCGCGCTCGCTATCTAACTCACAAATTTAAACAACGAAACTCTTTTCTCAAAACCGCTCAATATATAGATTATATAACATATTATCCCAAATTTTCGCATAGACAATACATTTAGGAGTTAAATATTCGTAATTGGAAATTAAAACGTGATCAGTTACAGTTTAATCTGGATGTAATAGTACGTTCGGTAACACTCATCCAATAAAAAATATGATCGCTACAGCGGCGGCATATTAATTGCTTCGGCTATTAGATCAGATTGCTACAGCCTCAGCAACAAAAAGCTTCGAGGCCCAACAATGTTCAGTTCTATTATTATTCGTATCAGTGCTAGCACGGGCTACAATGAGTACTTATTAAACTTTTGTTACATGTTTTTTTTTCTGTCAGCACAGCGTAGCGACTCTAGCGCATACCTGCGTCCTTCTCCGCGTTTACCTGTGCTTGTAAGAAGGTAGAACGCCATGTTACAGAGCTGTGAATGCATAGATCTGGCAATGTTTTCAGTTATTTTATTTAAAAGTTTTTTTTTCATAATTTTGTATTTATAAATAGTATCAAAATATAGTAATGATTTTTTTTTATTAGGAAAACACAAAACAACTTACTATTATTAGAAGTTATTACGTTTATTATGGATTTATTTTAAATTTTCACATTTTTTAAAAAACAACATAAGCGTCTAAGCTTATTTAGAGTTTATATACTATATATATTTAAATACAGAACCTACTCAGCACCTATTTTAAAAAATCGTAAAAATCCGTTCTAACAAAAAGTAAGTCTATGGCTGCGCCCGCGCACGGTGAGATTTGAAAACCGGGCGGGCCAGTACACGATGGAAGTTGTGCGCGGACGGTTGTGCCGAGCGTGAGCTGTGGTCGCGAGTGATGTCGCAGCATGTTAGCTGGCCGCGCCTCCTTGTGGTGGCTGAGCGTGTGCGCGTGCGTGGCGGCGCTGGACGCGCGGCGCCTGCACAGCGACTCCGCCAGGCACAAACACTCAGAATTTGTCAAGGGAAAGAGTAAGTTTGGAACATCCATTCATACTTATCGTGTGCAAGAAAATATCATCAGCTAGATGATAGCTTTGTACAAGCACCAACTAGTAATTACCAAATTATGAAAGTGTATGTGTAGAGATATAAGTTATACATTACTAGATAAATTAACAAAGTACCATTAAACGGTGGCTTGTTCAAATATAAACAAAACTTATCTGAAGTCAACAAATGTTGTATAGAGTTGTGAAAGCTACGCAGTGGCTCGGCTGAGCTTCAACAATTACCACCAGCACACAATTGCCTTTGAACCCGGCATTGTTTCTAAACACAATCACTGGTTTCTGGACCAGGTTTTGAAAAGGTTTTGAAAGCGAGCGTGGGTGCGTGTTATTGGCGAGCTCGGATATTACGTCCTTTACATATATGGTCATGTAACTTTGGAAAGCTTAAGTACTTAAAGTAATATTAAATGTTGTCGTTACTCATTATTATTATTGGCCTTATTTCGAAACTTTTCAAGATATAAAACTATTCTAAGAACCAGTTTGGGTAATTTACATTAACTAAAAGCAATCAAAACTAATAAATTAACTAATATCTTCAAAGTTCCTAGTAATCATAATAGACAAATAGAGAAATTCGTAAGTTTTAATAGTTTGAACTACGTCACAAATAATATAACAAGTGGGGCTGCAGAAGATTTACATTTCTTTAATTCCTACATAAAGTCAATGTAAATCTGCAATTGTAAATCATGATCGGATAATTTTTTGCAATATCTTTAAATAGAATATTAAGTTTATGCCTTCTCTACACTACCCCGACCCAACTTATTTAATAATTTATTTTAAAAGACCATATAAACTTAAAAAGATAATGGAAACAAAAGATATATTTAAAAGATTAAAAATGTCATAATCATACACTACTAATAACCCGTGTAGCCTTGTCTTTATCGAATAGTTGAACAGAGTGATTGAGTGAACTCGTTCACATAAACATTTTTGATTTGTTTTAACGGTTTGTTAGTTGCGACTTTGTTTGTTAATAAAACACCAATATATTAAAGCGTAGCTCTAAGCCCCATTGTTTCGTTTTATTGTTGTAGCCATTTTGATCTCGCGCTGAACGAACAAGGCTCGTATCGAATGTCCGACTAATAAGGTCTAAGGCAGGGTTTTAATTTAGATTTATTTGACGCTTGTTATATTCCTAAATGTTATAACTATTTATATTGTTGTTTGCACAAAAATATGTCATTACTCGTAACCAATGGCCTCATAATGCAGTTTAAATGATACAAGTAGCCAGTAGCTTTCCGGCAATCCATTAGAAGCAATAATTTATTTATTAGGTACAGGTTTATTATCGGGTATTTACGGCTCAAAAGAAATGTAAATATTGTGGTCGTTTGAAAAACAGTTCCTATAGGTATTGTAACTTGAACTTTATTTGAAAATATTTTCATAGTTCATACAAAATTTGAGATATTATATAGCTGATTTGATATCTTTTATTTATTGCGATATGTCTAGATGAATAAGCCAATATTCATTTGAAAATTTAGTGATATATTGTCACAAGTTTCTCTCTTACCATTTATACACTATGTGTAAATTATGACTCTCCCACGCAGGTAATATCTAATGTGAGTTAAACACAATAACAAGTATAAATAAATGCAATCTATTCCTTTTTAGATGATCAATAAAATATGGAATGCGGACTTAATTATTAAATGTGGATAGTTATAGCGAGTTACTTAGTACTAATGTAATTAATTGGATCGTACGGATCAGGAAGTTTTTATTAGACGTTTGGTGTTAAAACGAATTTGTTTTTATTAGACATTTAGTGTTAAAACGATTTTTCGTTTTAACACCAAATGTCTAAATAAACTATGTTTTATTTTGATTAAACGGATATAATCCGATTAAGATAAATTTCTGTGAAGTATTTTTAGTGACGTCGTTTGCTGGTCTGAATATTATTATTAATTATTTATTGCGTATTTTTCTTTAATCAATTATAAATCATGTCACAAAAAAAATTGTAATGGGTTTGAATACTAATAGTTCTTAACTATATATGGTTAGTATAAAAAAAACATAAAAACCGTTACATTACGAATAAAATGACAGCCATCTGAATAGCTATGGAAAGATCGGCTACTAATTAATAATGAAATCTTATAATTTCAACGAATTTTAATAATATTTTAGTGACCTGTCGTCAATGAAGAACGTAAAAGCGTCACCTCATTACCATACTTAACTAGTTGAGTGACTGGTGCGCTTCGATCTCTATATACCCTGGAATTTGAGAGTTTTTATTTGTGTTTTTAAAATATGTTGAGTTATATCTGAATTTTAAGACGTCTTATATATTTTTTTTCCATTTAAACTACATCTACCGTCGTTACCTTAGTTTCTTATAAATATATCATAATATTACCTTTTTATTTACTTAATAGATTAACACTGATCGAATTCTGGTACTGGTATTATATTAGATAAATAAAAAACATTTATTGTTATGTTACGCAAGCATAGCCAAGGGTAATCGTTATAGTAAAAATTAATTTAGTTTCACACGACTAAATGCCCACGCCAAATTTCGGTGTAAGCTGAAGATGACACCGATCGCCTGAAGACAACACCACCACTTACCACTGAAGAGAACACTACAAGCAATCTTGGGTCAATCGCGGACTTACAAGCACTCTTCTTTAGTAATAATTAGTTGTAACTTAGTATTAAATATATTTTAGGAATTAAATTGATTTTTTTTGCATCCGTCGATGCCACCAAACTTAATTATTAAACAAAATATATGTTTTGAAACTTAAAAATAACAACATAGTATTAAATCTTTACTATGATGGAAAGTTACAACGTGACCAAAGCGAAAGCATCAAAACAGTGAAATCGAATGAAGTTTCCAATGCTTCGTTTGCTTCGTCCGCGAGGAACTGTTGCAAACCCACCCACCGAGCTAGCGAACACAATAACGAATTGTAGTGAAAGACGGAGTCGACCGAATGAAATGTTAGTGGATCAAAACTGGTTCCAATGCTTCAGAATGTAAGTAACTGGATAAAAACATTGGCTTGAGAGTTGAGACAAACCAGTCGACAAGCTTTATTCGCTGAACGATTGCGAGGAGGAGGGAGCAGCCATACACCGCAGAAGCGAGTACCTCGCGCGAAGTTTACAAGGAAATTGCAAAAATGTTTCCTGTTCTGTAATTGCAGGAAGTGTCTTTAATTGCTCGTATTTTAAATTAATAGAATTTTTGTAATATAACGGTTTGGATATCCACACTAAAGAGATGATCATAGAGCGCATCGAGCCTCCGTTGTCAACATCAATGCCATCAGTCGTGTCATCGCCTCATCTGGGTCGACCGGACATCGGATTTCTACTGCCTACACAATACGAATCCAACGTTCATAAATATCAAACATGTTCCGCACCGCTCAGTGACATTTGAAATCGACTGAGTGAACGTGGGCGGAACCACGACCAAACACACAGCAGGCTTTGCGTCTACTCTTTCCAAGTTATTATATTAAGATCCCATATTTAGCAAACTTAGAAATTTTTTATTACTAGTAAACGACACCAAAAAGAACTCATGATAAAACATATAGAAGATCCTTAAAAAATATGAAACAAGTTTTGTAACCTTAATCAACCCAATTACAGCTTAATTAAATATTCACTCTTACATTATTTTAACCTCAACCTCATGATATGAATTTAAAAATATGAAAACTACAGAAGCTTTCGTATAACGAGAAACTCAAAAACGTATCAGTTGACTTTAAAAAAAAAACAGGTAACAATAAAATCAGTTATGTACCTGCCTAAAGCAAAAACGTATTGGGTGACTTAAGCCGAAAGCACTCCTCTTGACAATGCAACTTAATAAAAAAACCCTTTGTCATCAAGTGCAGGTATTTTTACCCAAAATCTATTTACCTTTAGATGGTTTACACCAAAGTCTCTCAAGTTCAAGTGCATTGTTTAATATTATTACTTTAAAGATTAGTGGCAAATATAAATTTAGAAAAAGAATGATACTATAAAAGATATATATCAAACGTTTATTATTTGCGTTATTATGTCAAAGATAATTAATGTTCAACTAAACGCCTTGTTTTTAGACTTCAATAAAGATTCATTCTTACAAAAACATTTACAAGTAGAACAAGTCTTTTATTTACACTGTAAAAACAAACTGTACGGTTAACAATGAATAGAACAGTAATTTAAACGCGAGTGTAAGTCATCGTATGGGTAACATGTTAATGTAGTGCAACATAACAAAAGCAGCAGTGTATAAGTAAAATCACAATAGCGGTGTTAGGCGTATCATAGTAGGGAACTGGTAGGCAGCCCGCCCACGAGCCGCGACGTCTCAGCCCTCACATCGTTCGCCAACTACATAACCATTCTCCAACACCGATTTCTTTGCTTATTTAGGTCAAAATCACATTCACTTTTAATTTTTTTTATGTATGACTGTAATGATTAAACGGACCGTTTGCACTGACCGCTTATTTAATATTTATATTAAAGAGTACTGAATTGCAGATATTAAACATAAATTATGTATTAATATATTTTTATAAAGTAGGTATCTTATCGCTAATCGAGTCGAAAAAGAAGTCGTTCCATAAAAGAAAACAATGGACCATTTTAGTCATAATTTAATACAAATGTTTAACGTGTAAATTTTCTTTTTCAGTATGCATCGGTACCAATGGACGAATGTCGGTACCTTCGAACCGAGATACACACTACAGAAATCTACGCGATCGGTTTACCAACTGCACTTACGTCGATGGAAACCTAGAGTTGACCTGGCTTGGAGAAGAAAACATGGATCTCTCCTTTTTACAAGATATCAGAGAAGTGACTGGTTATGTTCTTATTTCATACGTGAAAGTAGCGAAAATCATATTACCACAACTTCAAATAATTCGGGGAAGAACACTATTCAAGGTCAAAGTTAGAGAAGAGGAGTTTGCCCTCATGGTGACGATGTCTTCAGCTTTAACATTAGAGCTTCCTGCTCTAAGAGACGTTCTTCGTGGAAGTGTAGGCATCTATAATAACTATAACCTGTGTCATGTGAAGACTATTAATTGGGATGAGATAATAACGGGTGTGAATGCAACATACGTATTTGTGTATTCATTCAATGTTCCTGAAAGAGAGTGTCCTCCTTGCCACTCCAGTTGCGAAGCCGGTTGCTGGGGCGAAGGAATTCGTAATTGCCAAAAGTTTTCGAAGACGAACTGCAGCCCACAATGCGAAGATGGAAGATGTTTTGGTCCGAATCCTCGAGATTGTTGTAATACTTTCTGTGCCGGAGGTTGTACAGGTCCATTGCCAAGCCAATGCCTTGCTTGCCGCAACTTTTACGACGAAGGCACGTGTTCGCAAGAATGCCCACCTATGCAAAAATATAATCCCACGACCTATTCCTGGGAACCAAATCCTAATGGCAAATACGCCTATGGAGCTACTTGTGTAAGAAATTGCCCGGAACATCTATTAAAAGACAATGGAGCTTGTGTCAGAAGCTGTCCCCCTAATAAGACAGCGGTCAATGGCGAATGTATACCTTGCAATGTAACTTGTCCGAAAACTTGCCGATCTGAAAAGCCTATCCACTCTGGAAATATCGATAGTTTTAAAAATTGCACCATAATAGACGGGTCTATAGAAATCCTGGAAATGACTTTCACCGGTTTCCAACATGTCAACGCAGATTATTCTTTTGGTGAGAGATATCTTAAAATGAACCCTGATGCTCTTGAAGTATTTAGCACCGTACGCGAAGTGACTGGTTATTTAAATGTTCAAGCTCATCATCCAAACTTCACAAGTTTATCGTACTTCAGAAATTTAGAGGTTATAGGGGGACGCCAAGTAGTAGAAAATTTATTTGCATCTCTTTATATTGTAAAGACCTCTTTAAAATCACTTGGACTAAAATCTTTGAAACGAGTAAACTCTGGCGCAATAGCTATCATGGAAAATCGCCAACTTTGTTTTGCTGATAAAATAGCTTGGAACAAACTTGGCAAATCTAAAGATCATAAACAAATTATTCAGAAAAATGGAGATCTTAGAAATTGTGGTGAGTATATAAGCCTTGCGTATTGTTTTGGGGATCCTCATCTTAGAGTTATATATATTAAGATTATAATTTGCGATTTTGCGAATATTACATGTAACTTTGAATGTGATTTATATAGCTAACGGTTTTAGATTTTATGTAGCACTTTTAGCAAGCGAAAATTTAATATATTTGTCTATAATTACACATTACATACTAATGAACTAACCAACACAGCTTCGGCCATGAAAGATTTTTGCTCTGCGATGTTTTATGTGAAACTAAAATTTAAATTGGCTTACATAAACCAATTATTATGATTATGCTAGTTAAAAAATATCTCATTTCCTAACAGAAAAACTCAATTTGGTGTGTGACCCACAATGCTCAGCAGACGGATGCTGGGGCCCTGGACCAGACCAATGTCTTTCTTGTGAAGATTATAAGTTTGGAGAAACTTGTGTAAAAAATTGCTCTGTACACGACGGGTTAGTATTGATTTATAATACCAATGTAAAATTTTAAAAAAATTAATTTCCAATCAAGGTAGCTATTTATGTAGTTACCGCTTGTTACGTTAGATGGCGTGAATTATAAATTTTCGTTAATATTATAAAAAACTGTCGCGACGAACACTTTTTTGTAATATAATACAGAGATTAATCATATTACTGTACATGGAACAGCAAAATGTTTCCCAACAACTTTACATTATTATTAGTATATTTTTTTTCCTAAGTAAGCGCCATACAATTTAGGTGCAAATCTTAACTTAATCTAGTACAGTGGCTACCCTCTAGTGATTCAATTTTTGTAGTCTAGAACCTTGCTGGGAATTCCCTCAACGTGTTCGGTTTTCAATATTAAGTCTCCCTAGCCCAGGTTTTTTTTAATATCTTTGAGACTTTTGAACCTCTTTAGTTTTTTAAAATATATAGAGATACTTATGTGTAACTAAGGTGTTTTTTTAAATTAATATACAAAAAATTGCATTTACCTTAAACTTATTATTTATTTCAGACTCTATAAAGCGGGACCAAAAATCTGCCGACAGTGTCACGCAGAATGTATGGATGGATGCACAGGACCAACAAGAGCCAACTGTACTAAGTGTAAGCATGCACGAGATGGCCCTTACTGCGTCGCTGAATGTCCGGAGTCGAGATACACTACAGGAAACGGTACTTGCCTACCATGCCATCAAAATTGTTTTAATGGATGTACTGGTCCGGAAAACATCGTAGGTGATGGAGGGTGTAATTCTTGTAAGAAAGCTATAATCAGCGTAGAAGCTACTTTTGCTAGCTGTCTCAAAGAAGATGAACCTTGTCCTGAAGGTTATTATAATGAATGGGTTGGCAATGTTAAACCTCTTGAGGGAAAAGTAAAAGTAGTTTGCCGCAAGTGCCACCCACTATGTTACAGATGCACTGGCTACGGTATTCATGAGCAAGTATGTCAAGTTTGTAATGGATTTAAACGAGGGGATCAATGTGAGCATGAATGTCCTTCAGATCATTACACAGATAAAGCTAACCGTTTATGCACACCATGTGATGTCGAATGTCGGGGATGCAAAGGCTTAACATCAAAGGACTGTATCAAGTGTAATAATCTTAAAGTATTCATCGGTGACGATAATTCTAGTCCATTTAGTTGTACTTCAAGATGTCCAAACGACAAACCTCACAAAATTTATTTTGACGAACTTTTACAAAATCCCATTGATGAACCATTCTGCTCAGCTTCCTCTAACGGTCTTCCTAACATGGCAACGGCTAAAATACCTACAGTTTTAGTTATAATATTCGTAATTGCCTTCATTCTACTTGTTATTCTTGGCATAATTGGATATACATGCAGACAAAAGGCAAAAGCAAAGAAAGAAGCGGTTAAAATGACTATGGTACTCACCGGGTGTGAAGATAATGAGCCACTTAGACCGACTAACGTCAAACCAAACCTTGCAAAATTGAGGATAGTAAAAGAAGCAGAGTTACGACGGGGCGGTATGCTTGGTTTTGGTGCTTTTGGTAAAGTATACAAAGGTGTTTGGGTTCCAGAGGGAGAAAATGTAAAAATTCCAGTTGCCATCAAAGTTTTAAAAGATGGAACGGGCGCAAATACCAGCAAGGAATTTTTAGAAGAAGCTTATATAATGGCAAGTGTTGAACATCCAAACTTATTACAATTACTGGCAGTATGCATGACCAATCAGATGATGTTAATTACCCAGTTAATGCCACTTGGTTGTTTACTTGACTATGTAAGGACTCATAAAGAAAAAATTGGATCCAAAGTATTTTTAAGTTGGTGTACTCAAATTGCTCGTGGTATGGCGTATTTAGAAGAAAAAAGATTAGTTCATAGAGATTTGGCTGCTAGAAATGTTCTAGTACAAACACCTAATTGTGTGAAAATAACTGATTTTGGACTGGCAAAATTATTGGACATTAATGAAGATGAATACAAAGCAGCTGGTGGAAAAATGCCTATAAAATGGTTAGCCCTAGAATGTGTACAACACAGAATATTCACACATAAAAGCGATGTCTGGGCATTCGGTGTTACTATTTGGGAGATCCTAAGTTATGGAGCAAGACCGTATTCAAATATTTCTGCTAGAAATGTTCCACAGTTAATTGAAAATGGCCTAAAATTACCTCAACCAAATATTTGTACATTAGATATATATTGCATTATGGTATCCTGCTGGATGCTAGACGTTGACAGTCGACCATCGTTTAAGCAATTAGCGGAAACTTTCGCTGAAATGGCACTAGACCCTGGAAGGTATCTTGTAATTCCCGGAGACAAGTTTATGCGACTACCATCCTATTCACATCAGGTAAATTTTTGTTTCGTAACTTACTTTAATCTTTGTAAGTCAACCCTAAAATAACGATGATGATAATTAATTTAATCTAGCCGAAATTCACCGAATTAGCATTTCCTATAGATAATAGATAGCATAAAATATACAACAAATTTGATATATCCCTATATTTTCTTTCCTTAAAAATCTTTAGTTTCTTATTTAAATTTTTAAAAAAATATACGTTTGATTTTCAGGATGAAAAAGAGTTGATCAGGACTCTCTCTTCGGGTATGGATGGACCTGAACCTTTAGTTGAAGCAGATGAATATTTACAACCACAGTTCAAGCCTACAGTACCAGGAACGGCCACTACTAATTCAACCGCTACTGTAACGTTAGAAACAAACAGACACACAACAAAACCCTGCACTTCTTCCTCCTGGACTCACAATGTGAATGGCGAAGAAAGTGTCACAGCCGATAATTCCAATAGACAAGATTGGGATCAAGACGCATTACGATATAATAATTCTAGTAATGCCGATGCCACAGAGTTACGACATTATTACAATAACGGTGTCTGTAATTCTGGAAATTCTAGCTCTCGCTATTGCAGCGACCCTATGAGAAGTAGACCAGATTGTGCGGAGACTAAATTTGACAGTATGTCAAGGGTTAGAGAAGCTCAAGTGGGAAATCTGAAATTAAATTTGCCACTTGATGAAGATGACTATTTAATGCCATCTCCACAACAAAATCAAACTACTTCCACCTATATGGACTTAATAGCTGAAGGTGGTGAAGGACAAGAGGCGCAAGATTTACGATATAGTGGATTCCTAGCATCTAAAAGATGCATTGATAATCCTGAATACTTGATGTCTGATCAGAATATTCCTCCACAAACTCTGGGTATTCCGACCGACCCGCTGCCGCTCGAATCCCCGAGTGAGAATGAAGCAAACGTCAGCGTAAGCTCCCCACAACCTGGACCCAGCGGTTACGTGCCCCAGCGCTCTGTGGAGGAAGAATCTATGTCAGACCACGAGTACTACAACGACCTGCAGCGAGAGATGCAGCCGTTGCGACGAAACGAGACCACTGTCTGACTTTTATGAGAGGCCTCGCGCCGCAGAATTGCGTGCGCGTTGGACCTCGACTCTGATGATGATTATGAAAATGAAGACGAAGTGTTTACTCGTTTGTAAAGACTGTTTACTTAAAGGAGGATATGCGCCTCCTAGTGCCATTATGCGATGGCTTGTGTTAGCTTGTTGTGAAAACTTGATACTAAAAGATTTATTATAGTTATAAACCAGTTTGTTATTTCTTCTACTTAATTATTGTATAAAACTGTTATAAAACTATAATTTGTAGAAATTTCATATGAAGTGCTTGTACTTACGAAGAAGCACTTCACAAAATATAAGTTATTTATTAATTTAGATTAAGAAAGGCTATGTTTATGTTTCCAGAATGTATAATTTTAAGTCAAAGTTATTTTTATTTTAAACTGTGATAATTAGATTAATTACAATACAATATACATTTAGTTCGGCTCAAGACATCTGTGAAATTCCTTTAATAACATTGCCATAGTATAAATACTACTTAATGTTTAAAAGTGCATAAAAACAATGAAAGATACACTCCTACTATATACATTCCTTTTTGCTAATTTATGACAAGTTACGACCGTATATTAAGGTGACAGAATTTCAAATTGTACATTTTGTTTTCATGTTACAACGTACGTTGTGTACACATCTACCTTGTCATCTTGCCAATGATGTTTATTTGCCAATTTGAAAAAGTTCTTTGAAACGAATATTTCTTGCCGATGTTCTATAATAAGTAAAAAAAACAAGTGTTGAAGTTCATTTTCATTGTGTAATAAAGGTTACTCGATATAACACCTTACCATAAGTATATGTATATATAACGACAAAGCTGCCCTATCACTGTATAGCAAATGAATTTTTTAAACATTTAGTAATTAATTGTTTTCTTATTTGAATAGATTTATTTGACCAATCCCTCGTTTGCCATTTATTATGTAAATATTATTTCGATACGTTTCTGTATATTTTACATAGATTAGAATATAATTTTTAAAGGTGCAAAGGTCGCAGTGTGCATGTGCGCATTCATCCCACAGCAAGGAGCTGTTACTATAAGTGCCATTTCATTATATATGTTAATAATCAAAATGTTTAACATTCACTCTATTAAATCTCATTAAGTTATATTGATTTTGATAAAATGTTTAAATATGCAATTTAATATTGTCTTAAATGTTGACATCAAATAATCACGTCTCGTGTATAGTCTATACACGTGTATGTATTTGTCATAGATTATATAAACGTTATGTGGAGTCTATATTAAGATGGTTCTAAATGTCACAATACATTGACTGTAATATATATTCAATATAACAAATTAGGTACAATATTTAGGATCAATATTAAAAAAGATGTTTAAATGTTTTACACTATAAACAATATGAAATCAGCTGCAAATATTACATAATTGTCTCATGCGTGTTATGTTAAATATACGCCTACGCAGTATTTGTAGCTCTCTGTGCAGTCATGTTCAAAATGTGATGTGTGCGACGTACTTCAAGACAAAGTTTAAAATTAGTGGTTAATGGCTATTATTCTGAATGTGTAGATGTTGGACAAGTAGGGGTACATGTACCTAAATAAATAATAAAAAAATATTATCACTGTTTTATTCAGAGCACACTATTAAGTGCGCTAAAATGTTTTGTTTAGAAATTACCTTTAGAGGTGGATGTAGCCGAGTTTGCTACAAACCGGTTTTATGGTCAATGCAATACGAACTTAAGCTATTTGATAGTCGATTTTACTTTATCCAATAAGACAACTTATTTTTAACTGCAACAAATAAGCTCTAAAAAGTAAAAGGTACTCTTCAAAAAATAAACTTGGTAAAGTAAAAGAATATCTCTAGGTCTTATCATTGTTTTTAAACTAAGAAGCATTTAGTTGAAAAACTTTTGTGCATTTGCAAAAAATGCTTTATATGATTTAAGCTTCATACAATATTTTTATTATCTAAATTTATAGTTTTCCCTTAGCTAAAGAGTTAAAAAAAATCTTCAACATTTATAGAACTAGAGCCAAAAGGTCGTCGACATTCTATATACCAAACTTCCTAGGAGCGTAAACCAGACCTTAATTTTGACTCGATGCTTTCTCAAAATCTCGTAGTGTATATGTGTAGCATATTGCACGAAGCGAGCAACAGCACCGAAGTTGCATTTACAAAACATCGACGCATTCTGTCCTCAAATATTTTTCAAGATAAAAAAAATCTAAAAAAAAAAAAATTATAAAATCTGTTAAAAAATTTTGTACGCTCATGTCATTAAGTAAAATTTTTGCGCAAAATATTTTTGCTATTGAAGTCAATGTGATTTTAGTATATCCATGATTATTCCTCAACGACACCGAATATTTCATTTTTTTTTTTAAAACCAACACAAGACATCTATCAATGTGCAAAATTTGGAAATTTTCGGATATACTGTTTTGATTGATGCTTGCACAAAGGATGGAAGTCTCATAGATAGCTTCGCTCAATTAAAAAAAAGCCAAAAATGGAGGAGATATTTAAAAAACTATTTGGAATATTATTATTTTTTAATAACCAGTTAAAAAAATAACTAGCCTTACCAACAGGTATACCCAACAGGTTTCGGTTAAAATGAAAAGCGTGTGCTTTGCTGCACTGCCCATTCGACCATGCCACGCCAGCAAAGAAATCTTTGTTGTCGGACTCTGTATAGATTAAAATAAAAACACGAAGTTGCGTTGGTAACAATGTGTTATTTAAAAAATAGTAGTTTAATTTAAAATATATATGTTTAATTAAGAAAATTGGCTCTCAAAACTATTAGCCTAAATCACAGCATCGAACTATTTGAAAATACGGCATTATGTGATATAAGGAGTCGGTGGACTATTGACATGTAGTATCTATAGTGGATAGTTTTGAATGTTTAATGATTTCTGAAATTCATTTTTAATTCGTAAATTTGAACAAAAATACAAAACACGATATACAAAAAAGTTGTAGCGAAAGATAGAGTGAGAAGTTGAATAATACCTTTGTATTATTAAATGTAAACCTTAAATAATATGTAAATTTTTCCATTCCGAGAACTTAGAAACCCGTCCCTCGTAAAAGGTACGAAAAGTTGGAAAATTGGGGAAGGACAACTCTTTTAAGGTCTATGTGTTCAGTAACTAAACATTATTATATATACAATTTATAAAATAATGAGGTATTATTTTTTGAATTATCGTCGATAAACCGACTTAATCCGGAAGAAATAGTGGAGTTTGGAGACAATTGAATTTCGCGCTGTTATAAGGTTTCTTACCAAATAGCGCAAGTGTTTTAAACATCTTAGAAAATATTTTGTCTGTTTACATTGATTCTCGTCCTGGGAAAAAAAATGTGTAGCAGGAAATCAACTATTGAGATAACTGCTTCAGGTCTTATCGAAAAAATCAGAAAAATAATATTGGAAGAAGTGCATTTAAAATAAAAAACAACTCGCAAAAATGGTCGAAGTATGAAACAAACATTTTTAGGGTTCTGCATAATCATTACAGCACTACAATAGTCAGTGAAAAAAGGGTGCGTCAAATACCACCACAAAAACAGCAGCACATCGAATATTCACGGGCGTTTTTGAAGCATTGTAACGACGATATGGAAGGTTTTTTAAAGCGCATTGTTACTGAGGACAACACTTGGTTTCATCGTTATGAAATTGTGCAAGATTCTATGCAGTGGCATAAAAAAAGGCAGTCCACCCTAAGAAATTCAAGTTGACCCAGTCACATGATAGTCATGGCGAGTTTTCTAGGACACAGTAGGAATTTTATTAATTGATTACCTATAAGATTAGGAAAAGGATATTTCTATTACCGAAAAAAATTGCTCTTCAATTTTAAAGCAAGTCAATGAAGCTATCAGAGAGAAAAGAAAGTAAAGGATGCAGATATTTTTTTTAATTGAGGTAAGGTTTTTTGAAGGTATTCTCATGTTATTTTACCGATCTGACAAATGTGTTAAGCTTGCATGTGAATATATTGAAGAGGAAAAATATTTTTTTTTAATATTATTTCATCTCCTTGTATTCCATATAGCGAACTTGAAGACGCACACCTCGTAAATATTTCTCGATCCTGTAGAAACACGACACTAGAAATTGACTAGTGTTGTAAAGTAATATATCAATGTAGAATAAAACAATCATATAATAAATGCCATTTTAATACTTATTAAATTCTTGTAAAATTAAACAATATATAAATTAAGTACAAAACGTTTCAAAATATGTCACCGATCGAGTATGACCTCGTCTTATGAACATGAGAAAACAGCAATATGAGTGAAGACTAAGAAAGATACGCTGAAAATTTCAAATAGGTAAAAAAAATTAAGAACACCCTTTTTGCTGGTGGGTGTGTATGGTTTGCAAAATTAGCTGTAATAAATAATTTGAAAGTGTTTTTAAATCAATCAATAATGAATAATAATTACATAATTCTTAGGCACTAAGTCATTCACCATTTTATCATAATTTTCATCTGTAGACTCGTCAGAAAACATTTCGTTCTCACTGTCGCCCTAATGGATTAAACATATAACGTCGTTTGTAGAAAATATACATAAAAATATATTTTTTTTTTCACGGCAATGGTTTTGCATACCGTAATATATATGTCAAATTTCAACTATGGAATGTGTCTGACATTCTTACTCATACATGTAAGAATGGCAGTCCTTAAGTCTTTTTACCTATAATATTATATTGATATCAGTTACTGTATACAAAAGGTAGGTTGTACAAAGTAACATCATCAAAATCCATACACCAATTTACATTTATTGATTGGTCTTAAATACAAATTCAGTCTAGGACTTAGTATGAGAAGTTTTAATTTACACTTAGGTATAAGATATAAATATTAAAATATCATCAACGTTTACAATTAATTATCAGTTACTAATATTAACAGAAACCAACAGAAATTCTTCCAGAAACAGTTACGTTATACCTAAAATAATTTTGAGATTTTTTGAGATTGAAACAAAGATTTTTCAAAACAAGTCAAATTCATAAAATGCGAGATTAATACAAACTGATATAAAATTAATTTGCAATAAGTATATCATTTATAGAATAAATAAGAGATTTTTTTATATAATTATAAAAGATTTATAAGGATGCTTGTTGTATTTAATCTAATATTTCATTATTTTTTTTGTAACTAAATATGATATAAAAAAGATGAAATATTTGATTAAATACAACAAAAGTAATAAATATCAACTTAGTGGTTTTTTTTATGAAAAAAAAATAACTTCTTACAATCTCCTGATAATAACTATACTTGTGCAAGATAATAAAATGTAAATACATCTAATATTACAATACATTTGGTAATAAAATGCAATAATTCTGTAAATAATATTCTATTCCTAAATGTCTTAAATATACCAACAACCATAATAATAATAAATTACCCATTGAGTTACAAATTATGTTGGACGAGTAAATTGACTTTAAAATACTTAAAATAGAGATTCTACATCATATTTGAGATTTTATTATTAAATAAAGTTTTAATTGACTTGAATTTTCGTCGTTATATTTAGAATCTATATATTTTAATAATTTAGTCTGTATATACCACCACAAAAGAATAAAAGATATGTAAAACAATAGACAATGCAACGTTAAAATGGAAAAAATTAAAACTATTAATCATATAAAATATAAAGCTAATTCGTCTCTTACTAAATAATGCTATATATAAAACAATTTCAATACCTAATATTTTTTCGAGAATCTAAAATTTACTAGATTTTACTTTATAAAAAAGCAAATAAATCTATGTGCAATAACAATCATAGACAGCGTTCCTACAAGTCTTGTCCATTGTCATCTGAATTATCTCTCTTATTCTTACGATGCCTGCGGTGTTTGCGATTAGATAGCAGCTCGTAGGCCTTCTGTATATCCATGAAGCGCTCCTGAGCCTCCTTCCTCAGTTCGGGCTTTGCCTTGTCTGGATGATTCTCCCTTGACAGCTGACGCCATCGGGATGTAATCTCCTGCTGACTCGCATCCGGTCCTAGGTTTAGAACCTGGAATTACAGCAGTTAGTTATATGACAGGTTGAACATTGCGCAGCCTCTTTCTGAGTGGACTGTCTTCTATCACCATTACAGCCATTAATTAGTTTACACCTCTACTTTGAAGGTTTATAGATATATCAAATCTATTATCTATTTGTATTAAACCCTGTGTTTCACTGCTGATATCAGGGCCTCATTCCTACATAAACATTAAAGGGTCGAAGAAACAAAAAACAGCAAAGGAAAAATTTAATATCTTTATTTGGATTCGATGATACTTTTAAAAGTATACTTTTGAAAATCGTCAGTTAAAGAGACCTCAAGGAACATTGTGTCTAGAGTAATAGTAATAAAATTAGAGCCATGTACCTTATAAGCGTTCTGCTCTCCCCGAGGGTCAGAGAGGTCGATGATCTGCTTCCACACTTCATACCAGCCGTGATGCTGCGCGAACTGGTAGGTGTCCATGATGCATTGCTTTACATCCAGCCACCTGAATAGAAGGTACAGAAATTATAAATCATTGATTTCATTTTATGATTGACAAACAGATAAAGACAGTCTAAATAATATTCAAGGTATTCCCAAGAATCTATATTTGGATAACGTCTGAACTAAAATCTTTACGAATAACAAAATACGAATTATATTCATATATAGATTCGCATTTTTTTCTAACGACAGCTCAGGACACTGATTGTTTTTTTATAAGTAATTGATACAAGAAGTTCTAAATTATTTTTTCATTTTGTGTGTTAGTTACCAAGGGCTAGTGAAGAAATGATGCAGCGCTTCATACACGGGCACCTCATCACCTTCGCTGTCGGTGATGGTTCCATGGAAGTAAAGGTAGCCCACCCACAGCGACAGGTACAGCGATGCACAGACACACAGCACAACGATGCGTCTATCAGACACAAGAAAACAGTTTAAATTAAATTGCTTATTAATTATTTATTTCAAGTAACAGTAAAATAAATAACTAAGGAAAGCGGAAAATAAATGTATTTTTACATGTGAAACTTCAAAGTTATTTTGTAATATATACAGACATAAAAACTGACATTTTCTAAAGAAATTACTAAGTATTTCATTTAAGCTTCCGCCCAATAGGTATTGTAACTATACTTACTTGAAAACATGCTTGCGCTTAGGTGGGGTTCGTCGCCACTGCTTAGAGAAAGAGTCGAAGGCCAAAGCAGAGGCCAACACCATGATCGTGAACCACACGCTCTCGTCGTAAATGTAGTATCGTAGAGGGTAGGCCACGTAGGCACCTAGGACAGGCCACAAGAGCGAGCCACACTCTCGGCCAATGTTGCCCACTGTCCAAACACCTGGGAGAAACATGGTATAGGAATAAATCAGAACAATAAATAGCTGATTTTCAATTAACAAAACAATTTCTTTATTTTAAGATCTAGATACACTTATATATATACTTACCAAGGGCTGCTACAAGTGGTACAAGTATGTTTAAGTATCTTAAGTTGACGCCCCAGAACTCTTCTGGCGGAACAGCCAGCATCATCATCTGCCCCCAAGAGTAACTGACCAGCAGCATACCAGTGAAACGGTTCATGGAGAATGGAGGCTGTAAAAGATAGTTGCTATTTTTGAAATACGATATAACAAAGAAATTATTTAATCTAAAGAAAACAAGAGGCGAAAGCAAGAAGTATTTAACTATTTATCTTTAATTTATTACAAACCATGCTGTATATATATAAAACATAGAAACTCTCATTTAAATATGAAATGTGAGAGATAAATTTGTCGAGGTAAAAGGTCTGAGGAGTTTTATATAAATTAGTATTTAAAATTCTCTCTCGCTCTGTAAAATTTAAGCATATCTGTCATTAGATTAAAAATAGTCCAGTTCGTAATATGCTTCGGATGGAAATATTTGATATTTTATTTTAATTCAGTGAACGCGACAAATATATGTTAATAAAATAATAAGTACTAAGACGACAATTAATATAAGTGAATTGAAGACTTAAAATTTTTGTTAACATTAGAATATTTTAAAACAAAAAAGCTCATTCATTCAGAAAGCATTATGTCAGATATATAAAACACACCTTAACTTTAATTTTAGCGTTTTTTTAAAATTAAATTAAAACATTTAAACATTCCTTCAGTACGCGATGCTTAAACACTTCTTTTATCAGTTTAACCAGAGTATTTTTTTTACAAGATAATATATTTTTAATTGTCTAGCCAACTCAAAATAATAGTAATTAAATTCATTAGATTATATAGTTAGTATTGTATATGTTTCTAGTTAGAACAGTTAGAGCTAGCAGTTGCGTGTTTAGTTAGTTCTAGTGTGTTGGTGCCACACAATACTATACTTATAATTTATTCTCATCAATTGCGACCGACTGAATAGTCAATAATGTAACAATTGTTGAATGTAATGGACTCCATAACTACATTGCCAATGTTTTTGAATTGGTGCATATTTAGTGTGATTTGTTCCAACCTAGGCCAAACATTTTATTTATAAAAAAACATATATTGTTTCATTTTTATAGGAAGAAGTATAGAAAGTATATATATTATAAAAATATTTAATTTCTCTCCAAGGCAAAATGTGCGCACTCGAGAGGTTATTACTATTTATATATTATATTATTAACATATATATATATATTATTTTGTAATAATTTTTTTTTCCATAAATTAAATAAATATAGCAGCAGTCAGTAATTCAAAAAAACTATACCTACTTTCACAATTGAAGAAGAAGAGGCCCAATTAGAATTTTATATATTTGATTTTATTATTTAATGTTGTTTTTCATTTTAAAACTTATTAAAAATAATGAAATGTAACAGTTGAAGGTAAAGTATTTTTTTTATGTTGTTACTATAAATGACAGAATGTTACTGCTGAATGATTGAGAAGCTGGAACATAGGATTTAAAATACCTATCTCGAGCTGGATAAGCAGAACTCAGTTAATAATTGACATTTTATAACTGATATAATAATAAATTAAAGTTGTTCATATAAATAATTACAGATTTTCTAAATAAGTTTCTTATAATTTTATACTGATGATGGTATTTTCACAGTTGATTGTGGTGGTGCTACAGTTGCCATGGGCCAGCTGTACATATATATATTCTATATTTCCGAAATTTTAAGTATTTTCAGTCGCCGCTATTTCGCCCTCATAGCTATTAAATTTTAAAATTTGTGATTTAAACAACAAATTTAAATCTTAAATTTCATATGTCTAACATTAAAAATGATGAAGTTTTTTACAAACTTGCAACCCCTAACACCTGTATGAATGGGTAATTTAAAAATATAATCTAAGTCTTTTCTTAGCATTTCCAAATTTCATTTTTATTGGATCAGTAATTTAATGATGAGTGAGTGTTATTGTCTTTTATATATATATAAATAATATAAAGCACTATACTATTCAAAGCAGGCAGATTTTTAAAAATAATTTATTTTATATATTTTGATACTTATTGTACATATAATAAGTGTCTCTGTCTACATATATATAATTTTCTTGAAGTTTTCATTTGAAAAGGAAATAATTAGCTAACTAAAATAACAGTATAAGTAGGAGACCTTCTATGTGGTTTAAAAAAAATAAGTAGTTTGATAGCTTGTTGTGGAGAATGAAGTAAGATGAATGATGAGAATTGTTAGCAAACAGATTACTGTTATTAAACAAATATTGGGGTACTGCTGCAGCTTTCAAAAAAAACATTGCATGCTCAAATTATACAGTATATTATTTACCTCCTTGTAGATTCTTCCCTCAATAGATTTTCTTAAATAACAGAAAACAATAAATGAGACAGTAGTTTTTATTTAAGTTATAAAAGTTGATTAAAGAGTAATCCATTTTTTTTTATAACTACTTTATTCCTAATTAAAAAAGTTTTATTGTATTTTTTAATAAGTAAAAGATATGTTTCGTAGTAGCAGCAAAGTAGAATATTAAAAGATTGAATAAAGATTCTAGACATGAGATTTTTTTTCAGAAAATATAGCCAAGCATAAATTTGTATTATATAAATATAAACATTTTAAATTTTTTAAACAATATAATATTTTTTGGTTGTCAGCAGATGTTAAATGACAAATCTAGGTTACATTGTTGCAAGATATTCAAAAATTAAAACAGAATGTAGTATGAACATACAATGTGTAATATTAATATTAATTCAGGTCATTTATTCATTCTTTAATTAAATTAGTAATACATTTATAGAAAAAAAATATTTTTAGCAAAAAATATATATTTTACAAAAAAGAGTAATATATTCACTTTATAAAAACTTTTTTTATGTAACATTATCAATTAAAGGCTTATTGAAGTCTGATTAGAAATTCAATATGTGTTAAATATTTTTATTATTTTCTACCTGGATAGTAGAAGAAGAAATAAAACAATAAGAAGCTCATTGCCCATTTCATCATCAAAAATATAAATATTTTAAATATTTATACAAGAGTTTATTTTAATTATTAGAAAGTGGGTTATCTTTTAGAATCCTACCTTTTTATTGTGTAGCATTCTTTTCACTAACTCCTGCATATGCTGGGGCTCCTCATTAGCGTCGCGTACGTATCGCGGAATCCGAAACACCTCACCAAGCCAGCCCACACCGAAGCCCCCGAGAGTGGACCACCATACGAAGGCATGTCTGTCTCTACGTAGGTAGAAATGGTGAATCCCGAATATACCACCAAAAAACCAAAGAATGTATGCCCAAATGACCGACTTCTGACTTGGCATGCTGACCCCTTTTACCGCCATAGTAAAAGTTTAGATTATACAGTACAATCTTTGGAAAAATTAGATTTCGATGGTCTGCTTAATCTTTTCAACTTGGAATGTATTTCACGAATACATTCAGTGGTATTGTGATCAACCAGAAAAAATATCACAACTTCTCCAAATAATTCAACGATATCAACGTCACACAATATTTTTTTTTACAAATAAAATATATTTCATATCCACCGTCCCGTGATCACAATTGGTCGTTGACTGTTGAGAATTCAATGTTTAGTGTTGACTGTAAAGTTGACAGTTCAATTTAACAGATTACTAAGAAGACACTACGTGTTCAGTGTTGAGTGTTCACATTTCAAAATTCACATACCATAGACAGGATTTTCTCTGTCTACGCCACAAAACTATCTAAAAAGAAAATTAAACCTACTTCTTAGTATATTAAGAAACCATGTATATGTTTCGTACAATATATAATACAATATACTATATAATGTCAAAAAAGGCACGTCAGCTTTATTAATAAGCGTTTGGATTGTTGCACTACTAGACCAGATTAATTGTACAATACTATCATAAATATTTCATATTTTTTATATTTGTAATTTTTTTCCATTGTCATAAATATTTTATTTTTCACATTTATAGTTGAAATATTTGTTTTAAATCTTATGATATTACTTAAAATTATATTATCTCTTTAAATTATATCCTTTTCTATAATGTTTTAATTTGAAAATCTTTTATTATTATTTATTATCATAGAACTTTAAAACTAAGAATCAAGATAAATTTAAAATCATTTGCTTATTATAATTAATCAATAAATTTTGTTTTACTGCTATTATTATTATGCCTTCACAGAAAAAAACTGGCATTAAATTATAATGTTTTTTAAACTGTTATAAAAATAAAAATATTTATTTATTATTTACTTTGCAATTATTGTCGACAAATTGATGAAGTTCTATAAATGTGGAAAGTGGAAACTAGCTTTGTCTATGTCCGGAAACAGTTTTAACGTCAATCGTTAATCGAACTTTTTTTCTTACAATTGCAGTATTGTATATCAAAAATACATCAATCAAACAAATGGTGTGATAGTAGCTTATGTTCTTCTCTATCTATATCTAATTTCTACACAATTTTAATATCATCAATGTAAAGCTTTCTATATACCAAATGTAAAGAATATCATAACTATAACTTAAAAATTACAATCGATCGAATCATCAAAATCTACAAAAACCACTAATTATGTTTTCGCGTAAAATTCATTAATTGTTCTCGCAAGTGGTTGTTTTAATTTTGTGTACTCAGCCTTTCACCAAAATGAAT
This sequence comes from Mechanitis mazaeus, assembly GCA_959347395.1. Taxonomy (NCBI): domain Eukaryota; kingdom Metazoa; phylum Arthropoda; class Insecta; order Lepidoptera; family Nymphalidae; genus Mechanitis; species Mechanitis mazaeus. The sequence goes on along the minus strand of OY365748.1, from coordinate 9,491,242 downwards.
TTCGACGACAGTTCTAGCAGTGGCTACGCCACAGCAGAAACGATATATGGTACGCACGAAGATAGTCATGTAGTGATGTCGGAGAAGGTTCAGTCCCTTGCAGGGAGTATTTATCAGGAGTTCGAGAAAATGATAGCACGATACGACGAGGACGTGGTCAAGACACTTATGCCTCTGTTGGTGAATGTCCTGGAATGCCTGGACTCCGCATATCAGACCAACCAAGAACATGAAGTTGAACTAGAGTTGCTGCGCGAGGACAACGAGCAGCTCGTCACGCAATACGAGCGCGAGAAATCCGCTAGGAAACACTCTGAGCAAAAGGTGACTACTAATATTCATTTCTTGTAAAGACCTTGGTTTAATTTCCTTTGTTTTACTTAACAAGGCTACCCCAGTTAGGCTAAAGAGCAATTCACCTTAAATCGTATTAGAGTGTTGCATATCATAATAATATTTCATAGTGAATGTGTTTATAATTCATTGCTAATTTTGGGGCTATGTGTCACCCACTGTGCTATCTACTTTTCAAGGTATACATTGTACATATGTGTCTAGTGTGTCATTGTATCAAATTTGCTCATCTTTTACTTTGCTTATGTGAATGTTATTAATTTCTTATAAGAATATGATTGTTTACATTACTTTAAGCGATAATGCTAGATTTTTGGAGTCAAGTAATTTTATAAAGAATGTAACTAACTAACTAACTATGTAATTTGTCTTTAGTACTTCGTAACTTATTAAATGTATATATTAAATTTAGTAAGAGATCTGACAGTACGGACCACTGTTGTCTAGGATGTATGGAGTTAATATATGAAAAAATAAGGAATTATTTTGCATCGTTCTTACTTCACCTGTCTACAAAATAGATGACATATTTGTTTTACATAAACAACAGAAGAATTAAAAGAAGTGATAAATCAATTGCTATGAATCAAAGGCAAGCAGCAATATGCAAATTATGATAAACAACAATCATATAACATAAAAAAAAACAAACTAGAATGAATCATTTTGTATATTTTGTGAAACAAGTGTCTTTCTTAAATGACATAAACAAGGAGAGTAAAAATAAAAAATAAGGGAAGAAAAACACATAAAGCAATAGAACTATTAATAAAGTAATAATAAAAACTTTAAAATAATTTTGTAGATAAAGAACAAAACCCAATTCTTGAAACTGCAGTGGAATTGTTAAGGACCTGTAGCCTGCTCCCAAGATAGGAGGTGGATATAACTAGCAACCAAATGTCTAGCTAGCTAAAAAAAGTAGTTTCTTAGCTATACAAGAGATAGGTAGATGATTAAAAGAAAGATTAAGCAAATTTGAAAAAGGAAAGCCATAGAAAGAGTTGCACTCAGGTCTGCTCAAAGAAGAGTTTAAATAGATAAAACATAGTAAATTTTAACAGTTTAGTTTAAAGTAACAATAAGCTTTAGGCACTACAAACAAAACTTCCAATGTTTGGTTATATTTAGAAATAAAGAGTTATTATTATTATAACAGGGTAAAAGAATATGTGTATATACACATTATAATATCTTTAGTAATCTTTCTATGTATATTATATCTCTATCTGTATTTAAAATAGTTATTAGAAGCCGAAGACCACTATGAGGGTGAAAGAAAGGATCTGTCTGGGCGCCTGGAAGCCCTAGACAGCATTGTCCGCATGCTGGAACTGAAGCACAAAAACTCATTGGACCATACAAGTCGACTGGAGGAAAGGGAGAATGAACTTAAAAAGGTAAAGGTTTTTGTATAACTGTATTTTAGTGCTTAATGGAATAAAATTATACAAGAAGAAATATTGTACTAAGGTGGATTTAGTTGTTACACATAGATTACCTTACAATGATAATGAAATAAGTGTATAAAGCAAAAAGTTGTCTAGTTCAGGCTAAATTAAATTTTGTTAAACTCAAGTTTTGAAATATTTAGTTACTACATTTGTTGCATTAGTGCCTTATGTAACACATACCTGCATTGTAATAATAATGTAATGCAACAATAAATTTACTTACTTTTTAGTACACCACAAAACTGTGTCAAATCGGCATCTTTAATGTCTCCTTTCATTTGAAAGCCACATTATATAACATTCAGATGTAAATCTTAACAGAAATATTAATATAAAATTAATTGTCTTTTGCTATTATTTCTAATAAATTTGAATTTAATAAATACTAAATATGTTCATGAAATCATATTAAAAACTTATATCTTGTATTTAATGACTACAACCTTGTGATACAAATACATGTTGATGTTATCATGTGTAGGAATACGCTAAACTGCACGAGCGTTACACGGAACTGTTCAAGACTCATATGGATTACATGGAGCGGACGAAACTGCTGCTAAGTACTGCTGGGGACAGGGGCGAGGTGCGGGGTCGGCTAGGGTTAAATCCGGTCGCCAGATCTAGCGGTAATTATTTAATAATGAGTAATATAACAGACGAAAATTTTCCTATTTCCACTAAAATTTTATTTGAAATTTTGGCTTATATCATTCGCAGGTCCGATATCTTTCGGTTTCGCGTCACTGGAGGGCGCACACGCCGAGCACACCGAGAGCATCCCCGCTAGCCCGGACAGCCTATCCTCATCACCACCGACACCGCCTCTTGGTAAACAGGCATACACTAACACAAAGAGGGTTTCCATTACTATTGCACAATATCAAATATAGTTACCTCGTTTAAATAATTTACTTTTAATATTTTGTTTTACAACTTTTATTCATTGATGAAATATTTGATTATTTTTGCGTGTATATAATTTGTACAGGTTCTGAGTTAGCAGCAGTGCGCACAGTGGAGCGAGCTCACCAAACCGACCCCATCACACAGCACAGCCAAGTAAGAACACACGCACTCACTTAAATGTCATATCTTTTTTATTTTTTCTTGTTTTTTTATTTGTCTTCAATAAAATGATTCTTTGTTTTGATTTTTGTTTCACAAGTATTATTAGATATAATATCTCTAAGCACTAAAAAGTATAGTTTTATAAAAAGAATAACAAATGTACTAACATCTTTATTAAGCTACTATTTATCTACCTATTTAATAAAGAGTATCAATACAGTGACAGGAGCTAGTTTTAAATATACGTTCATTTTAGTAGCGAGGTTACAGGCGTCAGAATCACATTCGCACCATTGCGAATAATGTACGGACGTCCATCTAGAGACTCCACATCGGAGGGGTTTCGTGTATATATATGCACATTCCCTTACTACTGTTAATTCGTGCTTTCTCGTGAACAGTTGTTCTTGGGAAATAACGCGACATACCGGCTTCAGACCTTTGTCCCTGATCTCGCACTCCTTTAAGAGAGTATCGTTCAAGTCATATGATAGACACTCCCTGTTGTTCATCGTGGTACACTGGTAGCATTTTAAACATTGCACCGGGTTACATACAATAATTATTGCAATTATTGTGCTTAGACCTCGATTCATTTCGTATTGTGACATGTGACTTTGTCAGTTTATCCTTTTAATTATAGTATTTTGACAACCCTACAAGTATAACATAAATAGTTTGTATGTCTTAGTACTGTTTTTATTTTTTAAATAAGTAATATCACAAAAACTTAATTCACTCTATTATATTATATATGACACACAAAAAAACTACACTAAATATAAATAATTAAATTTCAAAATTGGATAGTAATTTTACTTATAAAATTTTACAAGGCGAAATTACATGTTTTGGTATGTTTTTCATAAAAACTCCTTACAAAAAAAAAACACCTAAAAAATTCTAGGCCACGTCCCCGGTGACCCCTCAGGCTAACACGGGTCGCTCTCAAACCAAAAGTGAGAAACGCAGCGGCAACACGCTGTACCAGGAGCTAGCCTTCCACGACACGGACGGTGGCGTCGAGGGTGATGAGGGAGCGGATATTACCGGTCAGTATATCACATGTTTGTTCATATTATTTTTAGAAATATATAATATAATGAAAAAATATTAAAATTATAATCGGTTCTCAATAACAAGTACTCTGACAAATAACCTTCATTGTAATTATGATATTATTTATATGATTGTAATACTTTTATAGTAACATATTCAATTTTGTCTACTAGGCATCTCGTGAAAAGCAAAGAAAGATGTCTTTAATACAAATAAATTTCATTTATCTGAGAATGCAGTAACGTAATCAACTGCTAACGAGCATTCACATGAAAACTACTCAAATTACATACACAATTAATTTAATGGATAAAATGCAACATACTCAATATTTCAGGAAGCTGGGTCCATCCTGGAGAATATGCATCATCCGGTAAGAAAAAACATTGTACCATCAACTCATTGTATTATTTTTTGCGACATCCATGACTGAGAACTTGTCATTCTTTATACTAATTGCATTATTACTAATGCATTCAAATTGAACTAATGCACTGTTCTATTTCCATGCGCTAACAAACGCCTCAAGCAGTTAATGATAACTACTTTGGTAAGTATTTTTGTTTTCTTTTTATTTATTTGACTATTTTCTATCTCGCTTGTAAAATCCATAATCAGCTTGTTTGTTATTGTTTATTCATTATTGCATGTATCGAGTGCGAGGTCTATTAAGAGGAAACGTATCGTTAAAAAATCTGGGTCACTTCTTGAATAATTGATGATTTTGAGAGTTTTTATTAATTTTGTTAAGTTTAGTGTTGTAGCAGTTATTTATAATGAGATGTTTCTTAGAATCATTTGGGATGTAAACCTATATTACGTATCTTATTACAAAACAAACTAAATGGGTTCTTAAGTACTTATTACATTGATTACTTTTTATTTGGATTTAATACTTTTATTTTTTATTATATAAATGTTTTTATCAAATACATAGGTATGGGGAAGGAAGTTGAAAACCTCATATTGGAGAATAATGAACTGCTGGCTACTAAGTGAGTGTAAATTAGTGATTTTTTTTTTATGTTTCATAACCAACAATTGTTGACGCTTGCTCTTTTTTGTGTTTTTGTGCCATTTTCTTTGGACATTATTTTTGTTGCCTGTTTTAATCCATTCCTACTCTTCCATTAGAAACGCCCTGAACGTGGTTAAGGATGATCTGATCGTGAAAGTTGACGAGCTGACTGGGGAGCAGGAGATCCTACGGGAGGAAGTAGCAGCCCTGAGCGCTGCGAGGGAGCGGTTGAGGGATCGCGTATCGCATCTCGAAGAGGAGCTACGTCATTTGAAGGTGAGACTGACTGATTCAAAAGTCTGGAGTTTAAAAATATGTTGTCAAATGAGAGTATGTAGGAATTAAACGCGTATTGTTGTCATTAATTTGTGGTGATTTCTTAAAACTTATCCAAATATGCATTTATGGAGTTGAAATTTCCATTGTCTGTATCTTCATTACTGTATCGTATTTTAACTCCCAATAAGGTGGGGGGATAGTAAAATCCTAAACAAAGAATTACCTTCAAAGATATTACCATGCAGTACGTCAGATTGTGTATGTTCGTAGGAAACCGTAATTACGAGCGCTGGTAGCGCGGCGGAGGCAGAAGAGGAGGCGGACGTTCCCATGGCTCAGAGACGGAAGTTCACGCGCGTTGAAATGGCCAGGGTTCTCATGGAAAGAAACCAATATAAGGTATACGCATTTTAACTAATCTTGATGTTACAAGACTAATTAAATACTTTCAAAAAAATAATTTAATTTTAGATTTTATATATTATTTATTTAATTCTAGATGTTATTATATATTAATAAATTCAATTCTAACGATACAACAGGCAGCATTAATCACTTATATATAAACATCACTATAGTTAAACATGTTTTAAAAAGGTGCTGGTACAGGTCCTGTTGGTTGTTACTGGCTGATTTAGGGGTGTGGTTCTTCTGGTTCTGGTGGTTCTGGTGAAAGAGGAAGGCGCATTTGGAGCCATTGTAGATTTTAGTTGTTGCTTTAAGCTTGATATCGATGCAAAGTGGAAAGAAAATAAATAAAATACAAATCCACAGGAGCGCTTTATGGAGCTACAAGAAGCTGTTCGCTGGACGGAGATGGTGCGCGCGAGTAGAGCGGACTCCTCCATAGACAAGAAAAGTAAACAGAGCATCTGGAAATTTTTTAGCAACCTCTTCAGGTACTCACCACTTTCAACACCCATTACCAGATATTACCACATTATCATTATGCTTGCATTTATGTTTTAACTGTCCATGTGTTTTGAGAAATAACTTTTGCTATAATATTATCTTACTCTCTATGGCATTAGCATTGCTTAATCGGAAATGTTTTAAAAGGCATTAACATTTAGTAAATTTACTATACTTTAATGCTTTTTTTAGGTTTAAGTCAATCAAGGGTCAATATCATATTTATTTACAATATATTTTGTGTAACATGTAATTCCATGATCATTATTAAATAGTAGCGAATGTAAATTGAAATAACTATTGAAAGTTAGATTATTAAATTAAAATAACCATTGAAAGTTATATCATTAAATTGAACTTGCATAGAGCATTGCGAACTTTTAATAAAGTTGATTACAGAGCTATAATTAAAAGTTGAACAAAACGAATGATAGTATATTTTTAATAAAATGCTAAATTTATTTCAGCGCTATCATTAGACCTAATTGAGCAAAGCGAATAGGACGAAAATAATGTAATTTAAATATTTTTTGATTATTATATTTAGATTATTGTAATGCGTAGCAATTTTTTACTGCGAATGCAACACTATGTCTCCTGGAAAATGATTCTATAATATCTTTTCTTGTTATAAAAATATCACAAGTCTCTCTACATCCATAAACCTGTATTTTTAAGCTTTTTTGTTTTTGGCCAACGCTACTGAACGGAGTTTTATTGTGTTTTTTTTTAAACGGTCTGATTTTCACAACATACTGCGACGTATTTGAAAACTAATTAATGACATTTTATTTGTATTTCAACTCATAATATCTTAATGGAAAAATCAAAGTAAAGAGATATATACAGTTTTTAGACATTCCAGATGTGAATTTTAATGATTATTGTTATCTTCTATATTATAAAAGCTGTTGCGATTATAAATTTTACATTTACCTATAAATTTGATATTTGATCAACCTTGAAAACAAACGTGTCAATGAATTTATAATAGAAATATGAAGATTTTCAAATGTATTATTGCCTGTATAATAATTTTCAAAGCATGCATCATTTTATCGGTTGTTGTGGAAATATTTTATATTTTATTAAATAATTATTATCCATGGCTAAAATCCACAGCTCTCCGGAGCGTCCGCATCGTCCCACGTCGACGCCGCAACTGCGCGCGGTCGCCGCCCCGTCTCCCTTGAGGCACTCGCACACGCAGGACTTCCTTGAGACTCAGCTTTCTGACCACGCGCATGCGCACTCACGGAGACATGATCATGCGCGCTCTGAACAGTTCCGACAGGTACACATACACTAATACTCCTTTTCATATGTAAAGATTAATCATATCTTTCGACTTTTCCTTAAATACACATAGCGGGTTCGTAAAATGGACGCATTGTATTTGCACACATTTAGAATGTGTTCATGTTTAACATAATTATTGATAAGAAAATGCCTGACATGCTCAACTTCGTCCGTCTAAAAGTTCAGCGTAGCAGAAGTGGTGTGGTTTCTGAAGCAAAGCTTTTGCAACACTAGCTAACTGGCTAGAGCGGTGGTGGGATTTACCAAGGAGATACCTATCGGTTTCATTTTTTATATTCACAATATTACCTAATGTTTTGTAATTCATGACAACTATAATATCAAGGAATTAAACATGTAATAAAATAAATTTGCTAATATGTTTGATTGAAAATGCCGTGTAATTTATATGTAAAATATGTAAAATACTGTTAAAGATGGTTATGTACAGGTGCGAGCACATGTTCGTAAAGAGGATGGACGCACACAAGCCTATGGGTGGAGTCTGCCGTGTAAAAACTCCAACGCGCCAAAGGAGGTTTCGTTGTCGCTTTCTTCCGGGGGCGTCCCCGTGCCGGTGCCTGTGTTCTGCAGGTATATCACCTGACTATAGCATATATCAAATTGTTAATTATTTAATCTATTCTTACGACTTTACGAAGCGACAGCAGATGAATAACAATTTTTAATATGCATTTACAGACCGTTAGCGGAATCCGAGCCGCAGATGACTCTATTATGCGCGGCAGCTGTAGATTTTGTCTCCCATCCTACCAGCGGTCGCGTTGTGGGCGCCAGCATTTTTTACGACCGTCCAAGCATTGAGGATGATTGTGAAGATCTCAGCAAGGGTGAGGACGTAGATAATAATGATGCTATTATCGATAACAACTATACTATCGACTTGCCCTTAGCCGCACTAAGGTCAATGATGTAGAATATACTTCAATATCATGTAATGTTAATAAGCGATAAATTCTTTCCAAGCGATAAATTCTTTTGGTGGCTTTGGATTTTACAGATAATTCTATAACATTTTTTGAATTTGTAGTACACGAGATGAATAACATCCAGTCGGACGATGTGACACGCAACACATCTTCGCTAGTATGGATCTGCTCCAGTACGCAGAATAAGGGAATAGTCATGGTCAGCATTACTTTCAAAGGGTTACTAATTAAATGAAAGCTTATTTTTTTATTGCCATATTTGGGTGATAAGTTAGATAAAAAGGTTTTTTCTTTTCCCTTAAGATGAAGTGAAATAGATATGAATACACGAGATGTATGGTAAATGTACATAAAAAATTGTCAATCTAGTGTTTCTTTTAGTACAAAACTTAATTAAATAACATTTTTCTTGAACCAATAATTTTTAATTTAATGATAATGAAATGTAGGTAATAGACGCGAACAATCCCGGCGAGGTGGTAGAGTCGTTTGCTGTTCCGGACAAGCACATACTGTGCGTGGCGTCTGTGCCCGGAGCCGGCGCGGACGACTACCGTGAAGCACGCGATAGAGAGACACCAGCGCCGCCTGTCGAGGAGAACAAAAGACACTCGGTTAGTTATTTTAAGATTCATATATTTTTTTTATATTTCTACTTAATTTATTCATTCACAATAATATATAAAATCATTGTACAGCAATCTCTATTCTGTGTGGGCAAGAATGATTCAACGGAGAGTCAGAGTAATGGCACAGTAACGTCCAGCAGTAACGAGAACGGAGAGAAAGAAGTCGTAGTTGGCAGTACCAGATTTGTAAGAATTATATATTTTATTTTCTAACCTAGCAAAGTTTGAAGAACTTTATTTTAAAATAAATATAAATACAGTAAAATAAATAAAAATTAGGTGTTCAAGGTTTGACATATTTTTGAGCATTTTAGACGAAATGATGTTTCTGAATTTTTAGAATAAATAACTAAGTTTATTACCTCAATGTCAGTAGCTCGAATCCGGCAGCTGGCATAATTTAAATTAACTTGTCTTCTAGGTGGAGGCTAAACTGCTGACTCCTCCGAGCACACCTATCAAAGAATCTCCAAATAAAGATTCAGAAACTAATACAAAGGAAAGAGCTACAGCAAATGCAGAAATTGGATCGATCAAGTTGTCGGAGACGGAAGCTGTGCTCTCAGACAGCCCGCCGTTGTCCTCTACACCCGTTAATGGTATTTTTTAAACACTATATGTACCAATATATTATTTTTCTTACATATTGAGATACAATATTTAACCTTCTAATGCTTATATGCGTTATACTAATCTTTGCTTGGCGAATTAGTACGTTGTTTTAATAATTTTATTTAGGTATGAATTAATATTTTTTGTGAATAATAGATATCAATTAAGATATTAATATTTTTTTATATTTTAGATAGAAGTTCATATCCTTCCTCTTATAATATAATGATCAAAGTTCATATGCCATATACTAATTGTATTTTTAATAATTCAGTCGCGTTTACAGTTAGTGTTATATTGTTATATGTATATATTCTATAAAATATTTGCATTGTTTCATGTCATGATTAGATCGAGCAACTACTCTGACTTTCACAGTATAATATATGTCCGTTTGAAATGACAACCCTTTACTTAGCCACATTGCAGTGACTTCATTTTTATTATCAGTGTGCCTTATTGCGAATATTATAACTAGTTTTGCCATAGATATCATTAGAAGGAAAGATCTTTCTTTTTTGATAACATAATAATGTTAATTTATATATTAATATAATAAAATTAAAAATATGTATTTCCATTTCCTTTAATACGAGAATTGTAACTTGTGCCGATGTTTTGACACTGCTTGCACAAAACATTTGGTTTAGTTACGCCTTGATAGCTAACACCTCAAACCATCACTGAAGTCGGATAATGTCCTCCCTTGATGATGATTAATGAGCTCCCTTTGCATAACGCGTAAAAAGTTGTTTGTTTTTACCACCCTATTTGTACAAACCACTACGTGGACAGTCAGATTTTTTCTATCATTGTATTGTCAATTAGACGGATGGAAAATTTTAAAAATAAAATTGATATCCATTTCTTCTCCGTATAATTGTATCACAACAGTTCAGTGTTATTTATCACCCATGTTAATGTCAAAAAAAAAAATTAATACCGATTGGCGCGCAAAACTGGAGACAATGTATATTCATGTAATAATAAAAGATTCCTCATTCATATATATATTTTCATTGTATCAGTATTTATGGCCAGATTAAGCAAATGAATAGCTTCCCCATGTTTTGTTGTAGGCTTAAGTAGGTTTGAAGTGATTTTCTGCATATACATCTTAAAGTTTTTACTCACTTGGGCGCTGTATAAACGACGTAATTTTATTTATTCAAAGTTACGAATATTAACGTTTATTACATATTGTCCTGACTGTTTTAAATTACTAATTTTAAAAGAAAGTACTCAATATCTATTAAAACAATGACCTGTACATAAAATCCTTTTTTTGGTAGCCTTTTTTTTGCGGTATAAAGTAATCTGATAAGCGTATTTTTAAATCATTTGTAAAATAATGGCTTGCTACAGTTTTTTCATCCTTATACCGAATTGATAATTTAAACTTTATTTAGTGATTCAACTTATGCATGTCATTCATATTTTAGTGACGGAAGCAAGAAATTCTCCCGAGCCAGGCGTAGATGCTTTCGCACAACAACAAGGCGGAGCGGGAGCGGGAGCGGACGCGGGAGCGGAGCGAGAGCGTATTTCTACTGCGATGCCGACTATGTGGCTTGGAACCAAGAGCGGAAATCTATATGTGTACTCCGCTGTAGCCAACTACAGCAAGTGCCTGGCCGTGTTAGTATTTTATAGTTTTTTTTATTACAACTAAAAATATAACCCTCCCATTGAAAACTGATGTTCCTTTATCAAATTTCTTTAGATATATAAATTACCTTTATGTAATAAAAAATTTAAAGCTTTACTGAGTAGTTAATACATACAATTAACCCTGAAGGAAATTCTTATTTTATAGAGCCTAGTGGCGGGCAATACAAGTTGGTGTTTCTTTGTAGTGTTAAATTTAGATTAGCATTAGTTTTAAAAATTAAAAAAGTTTTTATATCAAAAACTATTATGTATGTTTTAATATAAAAAGTACATGAACATAAAACCGTCCGCCTGGCTGTCATCAATGGTATGATTTCAACGATTTTCGGTTAAGTGATGAAGGCTTGTACTTAATTGTATAATATAGGGTGGTTCTATTCTATGTCGGCGTTGCACTATTGCCTTAAAATATAAATATAAATATATTACACATTAGTATCAAATAGTACACATAGTATGACAACAAAATTTTTTTAAATATTTTTGATATGTATATGTAATAATCAATATACATCAGGGTGAAACTGAACGACGCGATCCTCTCCATCGTATGGTGTTCGTGGCGGTGTGTAGCGGCGTTGGCGGACGGCACGGTGGCGGTGTTCTCCAGGCGCCTGGACGGACTGTGGGACTTCACTGGCTACTGGTTACTCACTCTCGGAGATCCCAAGTGTTCAGGTTATTATACAATGCTTTTAATCAGTAATGAAAGAAATCAGTAATAAATATTACAAGTATTTTATTAATTTTATCTCTAAATTTCTAACTCATGTTCCTCCTTCTACGCACTTAAATTAAATTCAAATTTATATGTAAAAAACATGTATGTGCATCTTTGTAACAATAATTATGTTTGATATTTATGGTTTCAAGGAGAGGCACTTGTGGCGAAAATATTAACGAGATTGTTATTACCTATTTCACTGCTGTAAACTTGCGGATTAGAATTCAACTAAAACCTGGTAGCCATAATTGGCAAAGACAGGCAGTACAGGCAGTACAGTCGAACTGCTACCTAGGTTAGAATTTTGATGAGACCGTCGTATTCTGCGTATTAAATTTGCATTTTGCTACCAGATCGTTGCATAAAAACAATTGATTACATTTTCGCGATTATATACTATATAAATTAATTATAGTGTTTTATTTGGATTAATCATTGAATCCACACTCTTTATTAAATATATTATTTCGGTGTAATATTGCACCAGTGCGATGTCTAAGTGCGGTGGAGGGGCCGGGTGGTGGCGCGGTGTGGTGCGGATACAGGAACCGCGTGCTGGTGGTAGAACCTCGCTCGCGGCGCGTGCTTCACTCGCTGGAGGCCCACCCGCGACAAGAGAGCCAGGTTCGCCAGTTGGCGGCCTACAAGGACGGCGTGTGGGTCTGTATACGACTCTGCATTTTATTGTATAAAAATCCTAACTGGCTCGATAGATTATTAGCTTTAAACGGACCTATTTGTGAGCGAAATGTAATCGTTAATAAAATAAATGGTCATGTTTTCTTTAGCTTTCAATAAAAATGGATTCGGCATTGCGGCTGTACCATGCTCACACGTATGACCACTTGATGGATGTGGACATAGAGCCGTATGTGAGCAAGATGTTAGGCACGGGCAAACTAGGATTCTCTCTGGTCCGCATCACGGTGTTGCTGATCAGTTCTGGGCGGCTGTGGATTGGCACTAGCAACGGTGTGGTAATAAGCGTGCCACTATCGGATGCGCCTATACCGCCAATGGGCAACTTGCCAGCAATAACGGGATCAGCTAGATCGTCACTGCCCGGTAAGTGTGATGACTTTTTTATACAATTTTTTTAATGCATTGGTATTAAAATAAAATTCATCTATAATAGGTCATGCTGCGCTAATACGGGCTGGTGTCAACGTACCCACGGGTAGCTGTCTACCTCTCTGCTCAATGGCGCATGCGCAATTGAGTTTTCATGGTCACCGTGACGCCGTCACGTTCTTCGTAGCTGTGCCGGGTGTCACGCCCCCACGCTCCCCAGATACGACACCGGCTACCGCCTCCTCGGAACCGCCTTCCCCCGCAGCCGCCTCCCCCGCTACGCCGCCACCCCCCAGCCCTGCGCCACCCATGCTTGTCATCTCAGGCGGAGAAGGGTACATCGACTTTCGAATAGGTAAGTGTTTTTAATTTTTTTTTTTCGAAACTCTTTATATCATTTTACAAACTAAAAACCTCCCGTCTCATTAAATATAACAAATAAAATACCCTATGAACGTAGTTACAAGATAATGGTAAATATTAAATTGAATCTATATTAAGTTAACAACTTATATGGTATTTCTATTAAAACAAGCAATATGCACGTTTTTTGACGGCTAGAAACTTTGACGCTTGAACAATATACTGCTACAATACTATGCCATCACGACTACCAACATGGCCTTATCATGTTTTAAATTAAAAAAATATTAAGTGATCTCTGTTACTTGATTTTTTAACGTGGCATTGTAGTTAGTACTCCTTTAGGTTTATTAATTATATTTATGAATAATATATATCTAAACAAAATAATGTACAATTTTATGTTTGAATATGTATGTTAATTGTTAGTTTGAATCAACAAGTAATAAGTACAGATATATGCTAATCACGAAAAGAACCAAAGACATGAGTTACACTTGAATTTTCATAATACGCGCACTTTGTAATCGAATCAATCAAAAACGCATTCAAAATAGAAATGTTTTAATTTTATTTGCCATTAGAAGAGCATGCCGATGACGTACGGGATACCGCCTCCCACCTCATAGTATGGCAGATTGTTTCCTGACCTCATAGTAAATTCATTCTAGCTTGCTACGTGATAAATGTAAGTGAAGGCATGCTACGGACCCCCACTAACGATGCTCACATGCGGATACGCACGCACCCCTACTAACTCGCTTACATCGTATCTTCACGTCATCGGTGCTTAACTGTCTTAAAATGGAAAATATTTAACGTATGGTATACAAATAAACCTATGTTATGTATTTAGTACAAGAGTAATTTATTTAGTTTCCTTTATTAATTTAAACTCTAAAATAGTTTACAGTCGAGGGTGACGTTTTTTACTTTGATCATAAACACATTACCTCTTTCAAACCATATATCATATTTTACATTCTTTATAATTTACTTATAAAAAACTGTAGATATTAACAGTTGGTCTTATTTAAATAAAATATAAACTTGCTAAATACAATATTACAATTTTGTTATCATCTTTGGGCTCGGGGTAATAACTAACACTACTACTATTGGTTTTATTAAGATGATCTTTAGCTGTCGTGTATATTGCTTATTGATTTTAATTTTTTTCAAAATTATAAAAAACCGTTACTCTAGTTCCATAGACTTTTTATTTTTAAATTAAATTAATTTTGTTTACCTATTCCAGTAAAATGAATTTTCTTACCAGTACCTAAGAGATATATATATATATATAAGTAATAGCGGTAGTATAAATTAGGAGTACGAAATTAATCAAGTTTTTAATATTATTGTTTTGTGTTGTATTACATATCTCTTAGGATAGAAATGAATATTTTCTTATTATGTTTTATTCACAGATAAAATATGCAGTGAATAATAAATTAGAAATGAACTATAAGTATTGGAATATCTGTTGCAGCGGACAGCGAGATGGAGGAGAGCGTGGTGGTGGTGGAGGACGGGTCCAGCGGTCACAGCTCGCTGGAACGCGTGTCGCGCTCGCACCTCATCGTGTGGCAGGTGGCGCCCGCCTAGCGCAAGGCTTGCGTCCGCCCACGCCGCCGCCCGCCCTCCGACTGCGACTACGTGTATGTCTGCACCTCCGCCAAACCCGCCGCCGTGCACGCATAAACCCTGACGACTAAACATGTGTCACTCATTCACCACCACATCACTCAATCGCTACACAATCTCTAGTTTTACTCATCATCCAAATCAAAGATAGGCAATAATGGATTGAGTATTATCAACTTTTACAATTGAGTGTATCATATTAAATAAATGGCGTGTTTAGTTTTTCTGTGGTATAGCGGAGAGTAGATCGTGTGCCATGTGCCGGAATATTACGGGCCACATATCATCTCAGGACAGAGGCACCACGTATGGACATTACATATAATCTATAAATATAACACTAACATATATTAATCGAGTGCTGTGTGCTTTTACATACGACCGATCACCAGTCGCTTCATGTCGCCCGCTACATGTATAGTATCCGTCATCGTCATGTCACGACACGTGATCCTATATATAATCAAAATCTCATTTACTTTTAATGTACAAGATATATCCACCAAAAATTCTTTTTAGAATCTTTATTAGAGTGTAGTCATAGGATAATTAAAAGAGATTTTACGATAATAAATAGCGTTATTAAATATCTCTCGTATCAATAGATTTTACGTTTTATTTCTGACTGATAACTGTATGAGCTGTGGTTGTCATCTGCATCACAACTTAGTTCTAAGGTTATTTAAGTATTTACTTAATTGAGTGCGATAGTAGATATTATTTATCATTACATAGTACCATAGTAAACTCGGTCAGGATTTTATTGTAAGAGTAATGTGATTATGTTGAGAAAAGGCGGGCAGTTACGCGGGGACTTATGAAGCGATGTACCAATACAGACAGACTTTTACAATGAAGTATAAGTTTACTTGTTAGTATGTTAGACTATGTATACATGTATGAGGGTCATTTTGACGTAAAGTCGAAAGTCTCCGTCTCAACTTGTCCGGTTTCTCAATAAAAAATGGTGCAAATTTATTTTTTATTAGATTTTAATCTTTACTTTTAAGATGAATGGAATGCATTATCTATTACTTGTAAAGTTTCAGTTATGTACATGCTCATTATGTGATTTTTATTTATTATGTAAAATAATTTATAACAAATTAAATCACATGCTATTTATTTACACATACAAACTTTTATTAAGTCGTTAAATGTATATTTTGTATTTATTGGGTTTCATAGATATAGAGTGGATATAGTTGTCGTAATAAGCCGATCATAATGAGGTTGCCCGGTATTAAGTAAAAAAGCGTAAAGGAAGTGTGGGACGTTAAATGCGTGCGCATGTATGTGTGTTTGTACGTAGAGACGTACAAATGCACTCGCACTTCCGCACACCTAGTCAAAAGAAACGACCTAGACTATATAATAAAAGAGCTTTTGTTTTTTATGCTAATTTAGTGTAAGTATGCCAACGGTGTCGGTCGAGTATGCCTTATACGTACACTGCGCATTAGCCGGGCGCTGTTAGCTTAACGTGTTACCGTTCGTTTTGCCGTACAAGCAAGTACTATAATATATAGTGCATCGGAAATATTAAATGTCTCTTTTTTATTATTTTTTTAAATCAAATGTGAATTACACTTTTTGGATGACTCGTTTTATTTAATTATTTTTTAGTTTTTTTTATACTTATTTGTACTTATATTTGAATTATACACTTTTTAAATTTCTTTGACCATGCTAACTAAGACCCTTCCGCGATGTTGCTCTTATTAGACATGACCACAACTTTGCATTGTTATTCTTCCATCGTGTTAGTACCAACTTGTATTGGAGAGCATCGACTAGTAATGATGTATGTATTCTATATTATGTAGATAACGTTTTTTGCAAAATAATATAAGTAGTATTTAAATTTTCTTGTTTGTATGCAATCAAATAAAACGCTGACGATTACTTGGTATTTTATTTTTGTCTACAAAATTTTCACCTTTTCCTCAAATAAAACAATATGTATTTTATGTGAATTTGTTTTAAACCTCATGGTTCCACGGACTGTGCGTCAAGAAGTAATAGATATCCCTCAATATATAATATGGTTAGTGAAAAAAAACTGAATTCAACTATCAATACTTTAAATAATGCTTATCTTTAGAAGAGACGATGGGAGTTTTAGATGAGAGTACATTGAGATGATTATGAAATTTGCACTCTGTTATATTTGCACAGGTTTATTATTATTATACACTAAAACGACTTTGGTATATCAAATTAATTTATTATTCTTATTCGGATACATCGTCGGAAATATCTTCTCTAATTTTAATATTATTTTTGACTTGCCGTCTGTTCGTGTAATCAGAGTCATCTTTCTCTTTGACAATTCCCTTACCTTCAGCCATTTTTCTGGCTCTCGTGTGTTTTTTGCTCTTTTGATTGATTTCTTGGATCTTTTTCTCACGGTGAGTTATTTTTGGATGTGGTTCAAGCGCGGTGGTTACTTTATCCTCTTCTACAATCTCTCTCTTGAGCGCACTCTTGAATGTTTGACCTCGGCTCGGCTCGTGCAGCGAGAAAGTTATTCTATCATGGTGAATCTATAAATATAAATCTATATTTTTAAAAGCCATTCGAAATTTTCAATAATATATAAACTATATATTATTTTTTGAAAAATAGTAAAACAAAAACCAAACACTCAGTGATAACCACCCACCCTATACTCGATGGAGACGAAGCACTCCTCCTCATCTTCACAGATGAGTGAGTTAACGTCCGCAGGCTTAGCGGCGGACGCGGGGCGACGACCTACCCGTACGAAACGCCACAGGGAGCGCACGCGCGGTCCACACGAGTGTACTATATCGCTCACCTGTTAGTATATTTTTGATACAAAATATAGATTAAATAAATATTACCATTTATCATGTTTTCAAGAAGGCACTAAACTCGTCTTAATACTATAATTTTTTTGCATTTGCTAAAGATATATGATTATAGAGTAATTTTATGAGAGAGATACCTTCATCTGCTCTCCACCGTCGCAAGCGTTACCAGCTCTCGCCTCCACGCCAAAACTGTTGATGCAAGCGCGATCGTCCGACGTTAGTGCCTCTATTTGAAATGCGCACTTCGGTAGTGTATCTGTTCGTTCCTTTGTACCAAAAAATACATGTAACGAAATTATCCAAATCATTGTATAATGAGATTTTATAATTTTAATGTTACACTTGTCAATTTGAAACGTTAATCTATATTAAAAAAAGATATTACCCATCCAATTTCATCGCAATGTTTTGGTTCTTCATAACAAATGAAATAATTGACAGCTTTTGAACCATCTGTGCGTTTTTCCGTGGACCAGGTATACCAATTGTCTCTGAACTTAAACATGCTGTTTATGTGACTCTGTCTATATATTAATGGAAATAGCATTTCATTTGGATGCATCTGCTTCGGTTTTTGGGTAGTCGGCCTATCTTCTTCATATTCGATGGCCTTTTCTTCGTGTCTAAAAGACTTTTTAAGAAAAGGCAGCATTGTAATTTCAATTTTCTTTTTCGCATCCCAAGATTCGGTGTGTGATAATTCCTCGTCCTCTATTCTAGAATCTTCGTCTGAATGCATGATGACTTTGACTTTGACCGTTACGACGCTATTTAAAATGCATGTCAGCATGATGTAGGTGTAGCGTCTCATGGTGAAGTGTGTATGAAAAGAAGTCATGTTTCATTGTTTCACGACGGGAGGATGTTGTTAATATGTGGCTTCGATAAGAGCTATGTTTGTAAGCAAATAAGTTCCGACCATTCAAAACGAGTATTTTTTCGTTATTTTGGTTTTTATACCTTGGCTGTTTTAAATGTATCAGGAATTTGTGATTGTGTTGGTTATTTCCAAACGTTATTTTAAAATTTTAAATATATTATTATAAAATGCTTAATAATCTGTTACTAGCTGCTATTGCCTTATTCGAGCTTCCACAATAATCTAATAATAATACATTTTATAACTTGGAGTTTTGTGTTTTCTGTGAATGTTTATGTTTTTTCGTATTGAATCAAAATGTTGACTTCGATTAAAATATTTGATCTTTAAAATTACAAGGGCAGTAAAAAGTAAAAGTCATTTTAAGTTAGAATATTGCTTTTATTTGGGTACAAAGATGTAGAGTATAAAATAAAAATACTGCATTTGGTATCTCCATAAAACTTTGATTATGAAAATTAAGCATTTCATCAAATACACGTTAACACTATAAAATAAAATTAAAGCGTAAGACATCTATATACTAATTATTATTTATTTATCTAAATAGAAATTGTATTATCGTATAGTACAAATAAAAAAGCGAATGAAGTTTGGACCATTGTTAGGAATTTAAGATTTCCCTAGTGCTCAATATGTTACATTAGGCATCGAAATTTGTATTTACAACTTATAAATGATAGATCATCTAGAGTGATATCTGAGGACGTGCACGCGGCGACGTCACAGTTAGGCCGCTCCTATGTTTTATTGTCACTTTCATGTCATACTTATTTCAATTCATTTCACTACAAACTAAATTTCGTTTATCCGATTCGGATTTTGCAATAAAATATACACACGTAATCTTTGCCAGTCGGCCGCAGTGCACGCGGCTCAGCTCGTAGAAACCGCTTAAGGCAGGTGTAATTAATTATTGTACTTGAACCGTGCCTGAACTTAGTACGCGCACGAGGGGGGAGGGGTAGGTAGGGGGGGGGCGATAAAGTTTACATATTAATTCTACGCTATCTATTGTCTAAAAGCTAGACAGTAACGAGGAAGTAAGGCCAGATTCGTAAAGTAAGGTCTTAAATAGTCATCTATCCTTAGAACTACAACACCTCTCGATTAATCTATTACATTGGTCAGTGTACAAGTGATCAAACACGACTACATCGCAAACTAAAGAGCTTAAAATCGCTTAATACTAATTAATGTGCTAAATATTTAGGCTCTTAAAGTAAGCCGGTCGTACGTTACGGTCCACGAGAACGTTTATACAACTAGACGCGACTGGACGCCGGAATTTACATAATTATTGACTGGGCTCGATAAATTGCACAGTCCTTAAACATTTGCAAAGAGTTCAATGTAAATTCTTTATTAATTCGAAACACTCTAACCACCAATAATCATGATATACCCGTGTCCAAATCAATTAATATACGTTACAATACCGTGCCATTTCACAACCGGCCGCTGTATCTAGTTTAATCTAAATTAATTGTTTTTTTGGTTCAAGTACCTCCAGCCACAATCAGCTCGTGTACGTAACGGCCGGGAGTGATCCGGACTAATACTATCTATTCGATTCATATATTGTCATAAACTGTCAACTCTAACTCAGTACCGGCAGACTACGGAAAATAGACATCTATAATATAATTCTACTATTTAAGAAATGTCAACGGAGAGTGGCCATATAGAATAAAACCTATTACTTTATAACTTATTCTGACAATAAATAGATGAATGTCATTAAAAAATAAATAAATATCTCGCAATTATAAACTCTGGGCGCGGCCACGGTTCGTTGACGTCCTAATTACATCTATCATAATTTATTCGATTCAAACGCAACTATGCTTAACTTACGCGGTATGTAAGGTGACGTATCAAAATAAGTGACTATCGAGGGGTAACATTTAAGTTAAAGTTGACATGGTGGAAGGTAGGTGGGGGAAAGGGAAGAATATTGCTTAAGTCTTAAAAACGTAACTCATTTTAGAAGGTTTGTGTAGTGGAAGTAGATGTGCAGAAATGAACTTGGAACGTCATAAAATGTGTTTTTGATTTAATTCATCGAGATAGATTATAATAATAATAGTGTTACAGTAAAGTTGCACCAGTCAGCTTTAATAAGCGGAATATGTAGGAAGATCTAGCAAAGTTAATTTAAACAGTTAGTGAAGTTTAAAAGAATATTTAAATCAAAAAATCAGATATAGACAATTTGTCTTTGATCCACTTCTAACTATAAAGCTTACGTATGTATAATACAAATTATATTAACTTATTATAATTACTATTAAATATAACTTAATTTTAATTTATTATAAATAAACGTGAAGTGGGCACGATTTTACAGTCTTGTTTTAAGTATAGGTTCCTGATGAGAAATAAATGCAATAAGAAATATACAAACGAAATGATATGGAATAGTTGTACATAGTACAGTCTCGACCACCTTACGTACCACAAAAATGCCTTAGCTACCTACAACTTATCTCAATATATTACACAACGCAGTCAGTGTTACGTTGACTGAACCCGAGTGTAGTTACAGCCTGTAGCTGTGCGAAGCTCGTTATGTGGTTAAGTACAAAACACGAGTTTTATTTAAATATTTTACAAATATTACAGACGACATCCGTCCGTAGCGGAGTTTGGTCCGACATCACAAAAACTATTAATTAATAAAATTATTGTTTAAAAGAAGTTTCTAAAAATTGGTTTATCCGGACAATGTCGTCGGTCTTTAATAAGTCGGATCTTATAAATTAAGTTTTGTGTTCAAACAATTGGCATAACTATAAAAAAAATGGGTTGAAAATTCGTCGATGCAGCCTCGTAATATAAAACAAAAGACACGATATCAATGGCAGTGACAGGATTAATACAAATTAAAGCTCACCATTGTATCCATACGATAATAATGGATACAATAAATCAAAATCTAACAGAGCATTAGGTTACAAAACGCATAGCCGTGCATCACGAGTAGTGCGCTCGCTGCAGGAAGGCGTGCAGGTCGTTGAAGGTGGGGCGCTCGCAGCCGCGGCGGCGCCAGCACGCGCGCATCACGTCATACAGCGCCCGGGGGCAGCCTGCGCCGCGCGCCAGACAAGAGAACATACCGTCATCCGCCTCCAGGTGGGACAGGTTCTCCAACACCTGAGGCAACGAGGAGGGTTATATATATCGACGCCAGATAGCAATCATGTAATATTTAGAAAAATGCAATTTTACACCAGAGTCAAAACTATTAATTTTTAAATATTAATAAAAACCAAACAAAATATTTTCGAAGAAATTCTAAACCCAGATTATTCGATGCAGTATTTTTTTGTGATTCGAATAACGGACATATCTCATATTCGCATTTTTTATTTACGACCTTCTAGTATCGTCTTGTACAAAAGTTTTATATAAAAAAAAAATATATTTTTGTATCATTACGATTTATAATTATTGATACGAATGTTACCTCTGTCTCCGTGAGATGCTCGTAGGGCGGGCGTCGGCACAGCGTGAATATCTCATGCAGCGTGACGGCAAAGGCCCACACGTCAGTCTTGGTGGTGTACTCGCCACGCAGCACGCACTCCCAGGCCGCCCAGCGCAGAGGCAGCGGCATGCGCCCGTCCACTTTGTAGTAATCGCAACCGTAGGCTTCGTTGTCTGTTCCAAAATCGCTGATCTTGATCTGATAATTCTTCCCAATCAAAATGTTTCTGCAAACCAAAGTTAAATTTTAATATACTTCTGTGTGATAGGACAGTTTAGTTAACAATATACGTGCTAAATATAGTACCTGGCGGCTAGATCTCTATGAACAAAATTGAGGGATTCCAAATAATGCATGCCGGCTGCGATCTGTGTAGCGATATGTAGTAACGTACTCGTGCTAGGAGGAGAGGATGTGCGTAAAAACGCACAAAGATCACCTGAAAGATACGCAAGATGTAAACTAATTAATCAGTTTGTTGTAATAAGTGTTTCTTTAACAAACATAACCAACATTTATTTAATATACATTATAGTACAATAAACTATTATAATGTAGTTAGATATATGAATATGAAATGATATATTTACAAAGTGGTATTAACTAAAATTTCAACAAAAATAAAAAAGCTATCAAGTTCGAAACTTGCTAGTATTAATAAATTTTTGGCAATGAATTTTGCACTATTGACATACCCAGCTCGAGGTACTCCAAAACCACGGCAAGGGGAGGTGAGCGACAGGCCCCTAACACACGGGCCAAATAAGGGGATGATAGAGCGGCCAGGATACGGACATCACGCTCGAATTCCTCCCTGCAGAGAAGATAGAATACGGTTTTAGATAAAGTCTTTAAAAAATTTAAACTATTAGTTTGTTTGCTAATGTTGGTATTGCTTTATAAAATGCTTAATATAGTGTCTTGAACTTTTAGGCAATATCGCAAGTTTGGATAAAAGCTTTAATATTTTATTATGACAAGCAACACAGAACTATTAAAAACAACATAATGAAACAAATCCAAAAGCTCATACATGATATACCTCTCGTTGAGCGAAGCATCGCTGCAGAGGAACTTGACGGCCACCAAACGCTTCTCAGCACATACGCCGCCTTCGTACTCAGGCACGCCGTCTGCCTCCGCCACGTACACCTTCGTACAGTTATATTTATAGTTAGTTTATATACCAAGAGTTAAATAACTGTAAATGGATCACCATTAGATAAATATATCTTTAAATCCAACTTCCAACATTTACTTTTATTAGAAAGACAGTAACTTCTAATTAATAGACGAAGTTTTATTATACCGTTGTAGTTAATGGTACATTAGATTCACAAAGTTCTCTAAGTTTAACAGAAATTATTCCAAGTAACCCACAGTGCCAAAAGCGCCCTCGGCGAGCTTGGAGATCATCCGCAGCCGGTGTCTCGGGAATTCGATGACGTCTGTGCTCTCCAGACGACGCTTCAGCTCAATCAGCATCTCCTGCTGACTCGGCGACTACAACACACAAAGAATGAGTTAGACTCACATTACAAATTATAATTAAAAAAAAATTAAACTGTTCTATCCACAATACATTATTGGTTATCCTGGAAATTTAAATAGCAATCTATATTTAATTTGTTCAAAAAGGCATACCCTATTACTATGCTTAGAGCGGATAGACCCGACGCTACGGTTGAGGTTGCAGCTATCGAGCGCTTCCAGGTGTCCCAGGTGTCCCATTTGGTCCAGATGTTCAACGTCCGACACCAACTCTGTGGCGCGGTCTGATAGTGTGTCCAGGCGTTTAGTCAGGAGGGGAGCGGAGCTCAGCTCAGGAACTGCGTAGTCGTAGTTTGAACTGTCTGTTAGGAGAGACGATAGAATAGTATTATAAGTTTATAGTTTGAATTATGCTTATTACTAAAAATATTTACAAATTTACTCGAGGTACGCAAAACTTTTTAAAAATTGGAATAGAGATGAGACACGCTGAGTTTTAACTACTATTTTAAAATTGTGCTAAAATTAGAAATTTACTTTAAAATCTGAGTCCCAAAAAATCAGCTCAACGTTTAATAATAATAACAACCGACACTTACCGGATAAAGCGACATTGGAATCCTTAACAAAATCCTTCATCTCTAGTAAAACAGTACTGTAACTAAAGTATGGAGCGCACTTTAACGCCTGGTAGGGCTCTTGGTATTCATCCGATTTCACATCCAGTGGGCAATCAATAATCATCTTGTTCTCGGGAAGCATTGAGGTACATGGGTGATAGTTTTCTGATACAGTTCGTTGAGCGATCGTGGTCTTCGCGAGTGGAGAAGCAAAACATTTCCTATGTCTATGTCTGTGTATGATCAAGAAAACAGCAACTGCCAGAAGAATCACGAGGGCGGTCAGAACGCCTACTACTATGGCCATATATAGAGGGTCCTCTGTATGAGCGGTGGAAATCGGCAGGTCTTTGGTTTCTGGGATTTTCGTTTTATCTTTGACACCTGGTTTCTGACTCTCCGGTGTGTGGTTGCCTTGAGCGACGTCTGTGAAATATTTTTTTAAAATGTAATTAGGTTATAGTAAATATAAGAAATATTCCAATTGAAATTAAAGTTTAAAACACTAACCAGAATCAAAAACGACCTCGCTAATAAGCATCCATCTCGCAGAAAACCTGAGTTCAATCCGAACCCACTTGCCAATGCGGTGGTGTAGCTTGATACTAACGTTACGAGCGCTTTCGAAGATGTTATTCTCAACCGTTGTAAAGTGGATCGGTTGATCCTGGAACTGACGACCGCCGATCGAGAACGATATTATCGCTTCCGAGAAAACCTGAAAAATAGGAATATGTTTTAAATATGTCTCACCAAAATATATAACTAACTTTCAAAGTTTTTCTCACCTGTACATCCCTCATAAATTTATTATTGCAGTACAAATGAACTGCCGAAAACTCTCTCACTTTATCAAACTCAAAGATAAGGACCGGAGGACTTGGTCTGGAGTCGTTCCGCCATCCCACCCAGACGGAATTCTTCGAGGCTTCTCGGATCTCGTCTCCTCCAAACTGTCCGTCCACTAACTGACCCAGACCCCCTCTCAATTCCTCCCCCCACTGTCCATCATATATGATGTCGGTGAGTTCCACTCCGTTGCTACGCTGGTCTCCTTTAGGTATTGAGTACGACACGATACCAACTGCAGATAAGATTTATTTAGAGGTTTAGGATTAAAAATATAATAAGTAATATAGCATTGATAAGTCACTTCACTTTACTATTGACAAAATTCAAGGGGGAATTTCTACATAGAAATTTCTAGTTAATTATAAATATAAAATAAAAAAGTATGATAATATGTACCGTCCGTCTGTCTGTCCGATCGTCCGGTACGGACCATCGTCCTATATCCTATATACTTGACGTACTTCATGTAAAAGTTATATAATTGAATTAACATGAGGCAAAAAATACAAAGTAAAAGTCAAAAAGACAACGCAAAATTAACAGCATTTTTAAAAGTAAACAGTCTTATATTCCGCCATTAGAAATTATCCCTCTATTAAGTGTTCGTGACGTTCCGTCGTCAACGTTTCAGCGCCATGGCAGACTTGTCATTATGGACTTTTTATTTCTAATATTATTTTAACTTCAATAACTTTGCATGCGATTCGCTATTTTACAAATTTGAATGCGGTTTCATTTGCAGTATAGATTATAGTATTTTTAAATTGTTAAAGTCCTGTTGGTAACCTCTCTCTTTAATTAACGATAACTAAATCAAAACGATCAATCGATTGGACAATCTCTTGATTGGTTGAATTATTCATGATTCTTAACATTTTAATATTTATTGTGTTAAATTAAACTTTTGTCTTTATGTAGCTTTCATATCAGCAGTGGTTTCATATCACGTTGATAAGTCTCTAGAGACTAAACAGAAAGCAAAATAGAATAATGCAACTTTCTCAGTGCCTGACCGCGGTTTCACTTATAAAAGATACTATGCTATATATAGATGGTAGTCGAAAAATTCTTAATTTAGAATTTTAAACGCAATACGAGTAACTCGCCCCGGAATTTCACGAGAATAAGTCTTGATAATATAATACGAATACTTATATTTATAAGAAAATTAATACTAAGAATTTCTGCGGATTAAAAGAATAATAATCACATCTCCATTATCCGCGAGTTATAAGTATGAAAAAAATCATATGTAGATTTGTTTCAAAATAATACCCACCGCTCCAGTAGCAGCCGTAGAGTTCCACCCGCATGCAAACAGTGCGGCGATGTGAGCTGTACGGAATGAAGCGGATCTTGGAGGCCCACACCGGCGGCTCCAGGTGGTGCTTCTTCTCCAGGTAAGTATTCGTGTTGCCCGAGAGGATCTGGGAAATAATATGTGGTGAACATGGCAGTTAGAATGAATTGAGTTCTTTTTTGTTAAATAAGTAAACCCTATTTTAGGAAGAATTAACGAAATACACTTTTAGTATTCACAACACGTTCATATAGACTCGTTTGTGGTAATAACGAATATATTATTTTTTGTATTGTCAAATAAATTTTATAACAACCAACCTCCTGTCCATCGACACCCCTATATCGCACCCATTTTCCAAGCTTCGGTCTCCAGTATTCCAGAACGTAGGCCTCCGCGTACTCCGCTCCCTGACCATTGCCAAATCGCCCTTGAGTGCCCGCGCCCGTTATTACGTGCACTGCGTGAAGATCCACCTCCAACCACTCGCTGGACTCTGTTGTGATCTGGGGCTTCGGGCACCACGCACCGCCCTTTATCTCTTGGTTCAACCTGGATAATAACCATATTTATAGAAAAGGGAAATTCTCAATAATCAGCGCTGGATAATCTAATTGGAAGACTTCAAAAGCAACCCTCTTTCAATAGATATACATAATTACTATAATATTAAAATTAATTTTAATTGAGAATCTCCGCTCTTTACCTTCATAGATTTCTGCATTAAAATATACAAAATGAAACCAAATAGCGGCAGACGATACACCAACCCGTGCGTATTAATTAATTCCGTAATTGCCGATAGACTCGTTCGTATCGTATGTCGTCTGCCGCCCGTTTATCCGCCCGCCCTAATCCCTTCACTCAAACTTAACACTCTTCGGCATACTTCACAATTAACAGACACTTAAAAGACACTTCACATATCAAACATGGCTTTACTTAAATAGAATCAAACCTTTTCTATATTTTCATTAATATCGAAATCGACAAATTTGAACGAGCAATTTTAAATTACAATAATTTTAATTGCCTTCATTGTATAATGGACTTTAGTCCATTAACTTCACTAAAAGTTTAAACCAAGCTGAAGGGTCTGGCAGGAAATAAAAACTAATAAATCATTCAAATTAACAAACTAAAAACTAAAAACAAAGCACAGCGACCTATATTTAAATTCAACGCAATCAAAGTACGCACAAAGTTATGAGGAATTCCGCTAGTGGCTAATATTGTAATATTACTCCATGTAGGTTAAGGATGAGAAATGAAAGCAAGTCGTTTCAGGAACATCATTAGTGACTACAAGTTCAGTCACGTGCTCGTTTGCGGCAACTGTGAAAACTTTTATGTCTAAGAAACTTGTCATCGCTCAACTCAGTACAAGCTATTATAAAAGATCCGTGAGGATGATTATTTATATAATATGAAGAAGCAGAGGAACGTCAATGTTTTTAATTTAGAATTACAACTTCATAAACTTGGTGTCGTCGCGATGTGATATGTAATATATATAACAATTTTGGTTCCATTGGGTCAATTTGGCGTAATAATCATATATTTTATTTTTATTTTATTACTAAAATTATATTTTTACAATTCGATAGTACTATATCTTTAGTTAATTTATATACACCACAAATATCTCTGTTGTTGTTCAAACGTCATTCCTTCTTGTTAAAAGAATGCGTGTTGTTATTCTATTACAAAATTTTATAACAGAAAAATTACAATTATCCTTAAGTAAGCTCTTTATTCATTGCATGTTATTTTAAGAGTAAGTCAGATTTGGCCGACGTGCGCTGTTATTTCTAATAAATATTGCCGACAAATATTTTCAGTGTACAATTTAACACTCCAATAATATTCAATTTCAGCTCTTCATGAGAGTATATATAATAACTGTGCAACTCTATTCAAATAAGTGCAGTGCAAAGCCGTGAGTCGGGTTTGTGTCGCAAGATATATATCTTGCGCCTCGACGAGTTCCTCCTCAGTGAACTCGACAAGAACATCTTTGTAGCTTCAGAAGTAAAATATGTAAACAGTATTAGATATTTTAAATATTTACTCAGCTTTTTGAGAATCATATACTAATATATAGATTCAGCAGAATAAGCCATTTAAAGAACTAATGTCTTTATAATGAGAGAAACACTAAAATCTTTATAAAAAATTGCATTGCTTGTGTTAAAAAAATTGCAGTGCTTGTAAGTTGCATGTAAATTAGAATACTCCATAACGTAATGGACATCCTCTACGAGACACTACACCTTGAATTACATATATATGTTAATGGTATGTCCAATTTTGCCAATTTTATGTCTTTTCTCCCACAATTGGGTAAGAAAAGTTTATCTTGGACAAATCGTTGGATTGTCGTTTGAACGGTCGATGTTTTAGTTTTAACTAAAACGCAACTCACGGCATTATTATCTCGAAATCTTATGTGGTTCAACAAGTTAATTTTAATTTAACCAACATTGAATCCCAACTCCATATCGTTTATATATATATATATGTTCCTTACAACAAATGTCCTGGATCTTTTCGATTAAATTTAAAAAAGCATATCTTAAGTTTTGATGAGAAGCTTTACATCGTCATTAATGCTTGTTTGTCTTTAACTATTATTTTTAACATATTCTATCATAATTATTATATGTATATGAATATCCGACTAATAAGATCCAATTAAATACAAAAAATACTTCAAGACTACATATAGTTCACATTTAATAACTTAATATTAAACGTCATGCAATTCTTTGTGCAGGTGGGTAACGTAATCGGTCATCGAGAGTTCAATCCGTTCAAGACATCTGACTGATAAGAACTTCGTATCGGCTTTAAAAGGTTTAACTTTAGCTTTAAGAAGTTAGACTCCAAATATAGGTTACGTACAGTAAATATATACGTTTAGTAAATATACGTTGTGTGAAATTCAAACAGTACAAGAGTACGGTATAATTACTTCCTATACCGACTGCGTCACTGGCGTCGATGTTCTGTACAACTAATGTAATTAATTAATTGTGCATCACACAGTCATTAAGGTGTGCTTTGAAACGTGCAAAAACATAATAATTGCTCTTTATGAAGAAATAAACATAGTTGTTAAAAATAATAGAATTTAGAAAGTAGTAATGGATTGGCTATAAAATATGTACTGTTAAAAACTCCGTAATCAAAAATCACCAGAAATGAAACATTTTAAAGATATCGGGATAACAAACAAAAGAGTAAATTTTCCACGAATTTAGTGCATGTGTTATAAGTCAGCTTAGCTACACGCTTTACTCAATCATCACAAAGAATCAAAGAATTTGAAAAGAATATTTAACTCAATAGATCTAATTACAACGTGCACTTAACAAGAAAAACAACAAATAAATATATATGTTGTGTTTTTCTGAATCTATACGGTTATATGTATATTATATACACAAATTTAAAAAACGGGTGACTTTATATTATATACGCAAAATTAAAAGACGTGTGACTGCTCTAAAGATGCGTAATAGATCATGTAATCCACCTTTCCGACTAGACATTCTGAATAAAAACCTAAAGATATTATGTCTCAGACAACAAATAAAAGGTTCAGTTTCTTTATTAAGTTTATTAGTGACTAACTTACAATTATTTCAGTTGCAAAAAAATGTATAAATAAATCTCCACCCCACCCGGGAGTCGCTCTCATTAAAAATATAAATTAGAATATCTCTGAGCTGGGTGGCTGCGGGCTCCTCTCGGTATCATCGCGGTTATGAAGTCCCTCATCATTGCTCGAATCCTATCTTATATTTTCCCTATAAAAATATTTAAAGCCGCCGCCATATGAATATATATTCATACATACTTACATCTTCTTACGGTAAAATAAATCATTAAAATAAAATATGATCCACTTTAATTGATTTTATATTCGTTATAAAAATATAATGGCATATATATTTGACAAATTAAAAAAGGGTATTTGAAAAAAAGACATTATTCTAGAAATTTTATAATTGTCACTTTAAACGAGACCTTACTATAGGAATTTAATATAAAAAGTATTCATGCTGGTGTCTGTGTTACGTTCAGACAACAATTATATTATGTCGTTTAAAGAAATTATAAAACTTTAATATTTTGTGAAAAATTAAAAATTATAATTTCAAACTACGGTCCTGGATTGCAAGGTATCAAGATTGTTAAGAACTTAAAGTAAATAAATAAAAAAATAGAATGAGGTTATGAAACATTCGGCAAAACTAACAAAAAACAAACGTGAGTTTATCCCATTCACATAGACAAAAACAAATAGATTTTAAATATTCAGCTTTTCTCAATGCTTGTATATGTCTCAAAGAATTGAGACTGTTAGACTATGACTATTTGCAAAAGATGATATACATGAAATTTAGTTCTGAACGGAACCACGCATTGCAATAAAAATTCTCTCGAACAGTTTTAAAGGTACAAAAAGGTGTGGTACAATTCATTCACCGAAGTGAAACGGGAACGTAGCCTACTGGAGAAATATGTGAGGTTTATATATATTTTTTCCACCAAGCTTAAAAATTATTTTACATTTTGGAGTAAAATATTTAAGAGAATATATTATATCACATATTATTCGGTTTAAATGGTTTTACTTTAAACAAAAGCTTGTCTTTGGAGGATTATGGTAACTAAAACAGGACACAAAATAAAAAAACTATATGCAAACTACGGCACTGAAAATAAACCTATACATTTATGTGTGTAAAGTTAAAACTATGAAGGAATAATAGGATTATTTAACACCTGGGTTGATGGAGTTGAACAGAGCTTATATTTAGAACATAGTGCTAAGGTTTTTCTGAAATGCAAAAGGTATGGTCAATTTTAAATGAAACCTTAGTTCAAATATTAATCACTAGATGGGGTTCACCAAGGTCGCTTTATATTTAGATCACATGGTTACATTTACTGGAATTATAGGTCGTTTGTGATTTATTTATTGAATGTTTAACTCGTTCTAAGGACCTTGTATTTGACTTTATTAATAGTACAGGCAATGAATTTGGTTCTGTATCGTTCGAATTCGCTTTACATCGAGTTTAAAATCAAAATCATTTTAACAAAGTTTAAATTATAATAAGAAAAACACAAATTTCTAGCGACTTGATCATTGACAAAGAAAAATATGATCAATATTACCAGCGAGATGAAATTAAATGAAATGAAAAAATTTATTATTGGATTAAAAATTAATAAAACAATATTGTAATATTGAAAAACGTTCAACATTTAACAACAATTCAAAATAAGCCTAAAGGTAAATTCTAACTAAAATCATTAGGGGAAACTTTATGTTGTAAGTAACAAATGACTAAATATTTAGGAGTAAATAATGAAGAAGCTTCAATCATGTCATCGTACTTTTAACTAACCACACAATGTAAACTAAGATCATAAACACAGTTTCTGTGATGACTGCATTGTCATGTACTTACCACTCGGGTGCCGTCGCTTGACCAATCAAAGTGTTGCGGCATGCCTACTCATTAATGTGTATCGACTAGCACACTACGTTAGCCATTATTACTATTTTAATTGGGATATTTGTAGAAAGTTGCTATCTCTACTAGGCTATTTTCAGAAAACAAATCATAGAAGAGGCACATCAATGAACTATATGTTATCGTTATTAGATCATTATAACTATTTACGTCGCACAAATTGGTTTTATCTGTATTTCCTGTCTATTTCAATTATATTGATCATATTAACCCAATTAACGGGCATTACATTAATTAATTAGTTTATTTATACAGAGAAAATACTCACTCACAGAAAATATCGGGTTTTGCAGTTATAATATTATCCGCTAACTTAATATAATTATTTTGTGATGTGATGTAAGAATTGAAAACACCTTAATCAAACAGAGCGCTAATTAGCCGTTTAGAGGATCTGAAATAAACTTCATTGTGGTCACCCCAGACTCCAACGATGCGTTAAGGAGCGGCTCCGTAATTGATATCATCCCGGTACACTCATCCCACAAACGCTGACGGAATAATGAAATATAAACTTTAATAACAAGACATTTAGGACCAAATTCGTTTTCGTGTCCCAATTCTATGCTCACTTTGGACTGGTGTGCAGTTATTTAATTGCTTTAAATAAAGTTCAAAGATTACTCTGTTCGGTGCGCTAAGTTCGGTTCGTGAAAGTAGGTTTTATTCCTGAATCATGGTCGGTTTTAGGCGGCTATTGATCGATAGTGTCGTTTAAAAGCGGTCGTTAAGTCGCTTGAACTCGTAATCCTAACGCACGCTAAACTCAAATATACAATGTTTTAGAAGCTCGACAGGCGACAGCTTTTTGTTCAGGGCATTGCATGATTGCCGTAACAATAAACCGTTCTCACATTACTCGCTGCAGCAACATTTGGTTTGCAGTCACATTGGGCCTTAAGACTTAACTAAAAAAACTGTAATAACAACCCAATAAAATTTAAGAATGCCATTTAATGATATTTAAACCAAACGAGCGTCCTAATGTAGTGGTAATTTCAAAGAACCTGCAGATGCTTGCTTTTCAGAAATATATTAAATTCAGAGACAATATTACATCGACAAAGAGAGAAAATATCGAAAGAAGAATAATAAACTGCTCAACGGCAAACGGGGAATGCAACGGCTTAAAAATATTAAATTTATTCCCGGACATTGCTGACGTTAAACGAGACAGATATTGAAATGCTCATAAAGTATACTTGGACGGACTTTCAAAGGAAATAAAAAAAAAAATTAGTTGTGATAGAACGTGCTACGAAGAAAATGGACCGTGGAAAAATCGCGTGATAGTTCTTTAAATGGAATCGTGTTGTTTGAATTCGATTCGACGTGTGTTTGGTCCGAAAATACCGACTGTCGAACATACAACGTACTGCGCCCTGACATCGACTCATGCAAATAAGCTGTGACTCCATTCTACCAAACGTTCTTTTGTTTTTGTCTCGGACTCAAAGTTCCCTCTCATATTATAGCGACGTCAGTTTATACTAATATTTGAGCTTCAAGCACTCATACTCTTTATTTAAATATTATTTGACGTCAAAGGAGCTCCGCTTTAGAAGTTGAAGAATGTATCACTATATTTATGTGTGGAAACATTACTTATTTATGTATTATATTTGTGTTTTTAGTATTATTTAATTGTTTGTTAAAATTAAAATTATATTAATAATAACAAAAAGTAAAAAACTTAATACTTGAAACAGTAACTAGATAGTATTAAGTGAATAAATTATAAAAGCTTGCTTGGCTTCACATATTCAAAACGTATATTACGAGTTTTAAATCTCAGCCGAGACTTAAGAAAATGCGAAGCGGACGTGCCACCCGATGAATGCAAAGAAGAATATTTACCGTCCATTCTGCGGTCCCACGTTGCCGTCGTCGAACGATGAGCTGGCAGTGAGGTCTCGGTCTGGGATCAGACCACTCTCCATACCAAGCGGCGCGATGCATTGAGCTGGAAACAAACAGTCTCATTGTTAATACTGCGCAATAGAACAGTTTAGCTCATTCATTATAACTGCTACTTCCCGCATACAAATAAACCAATGATTTTTTATGAAACATGGCTTCTAGTTAGATATTGTGTTCATTTCATAACCAATAGTTAAATGTATTGATTCTGTTCAAATATAGTAACGATACCTTCAGTACAAATTACAATAATTAAGTCTATAATAGAAAAGGAGGCGACGAAACGTTAATAATGCTACTGTACTTTTGATCGA
Source organism: Mechanitis mazaeus (assembly GCA_959347395.1). NCBI lineage: Eukaryota > Metazoa > Arthropoda > Insecta > Lepidoptera > Nymphalidae > Mechanitis > Mechanitis mazaeus. Next base: position 9,456,873 of record OY365748.1, on the reverse strand, counting down.
CCTAACAGCCGTCAGATCATTTAATATTTGATAATTCTCCTGTCCATCATCGATGGATATAATTTTAAACTAATCAAATCGAAACATAGTCTACTGTCAATAAATTTAAAACATCTAGTGCTTCACAAGTATCATCCAATTCCCCGTACTCGACTATTTGGGGTCGGTACAGCTTTCAATTCTTTTCACGCTGTTCTATCATACGCCATCTGAGTGGAGTCGTCGGCTACAAGTATCGACGCGGCTTCCACTTCCGTCGAGCGACTCCGATCAACAAAAACACCTGTAGGATTTATTCATACCACGCGTAGCCGAATATTCGTGAATTCGAAGCAATCGTGATCGGCAATTGACAAAACGAAACAATGGAAATGTAAAATAGTATTTTGCTACCGTAACATCCTCCTACAAAATAACGTAACTTTAAATCCTTTTTGTATTTAAAAATACTTAATGTTTTATAAATACATATATCTATTTTTATGAAACTAAATATTCTTCACACCAAGAAATAAGGAAAAATAAATTCTACTGTAAGACGCAAGTTAACGACCAGTTCTTCTTGTTTAAGGAAAATATATTGAAGAGATCTTTAAACACGTTGTATATTGCTTTCTGATAATATTGAAAAAGGCCAGCTTTCAAAATATATCTAATTTTATGAAAGTAAATATACTTCACATTAAGTAATAGCAAAAAAATATACTGTAATTAGACAGAACGCAAAGCTTATTGTTAGAGTGATCGTCAAAGGTAAAACAACATCGCACTGAACATTAGTCGCAACGCTTAACAAAGAACAAAAACCGACAAATTTGAATAGATAAAAAGTACGTACGTCAGGCAAAGTTCTCGTCGGGCGTGTATATCAGTTATTATAATTTGTGTGGGGTCGCTCATTACTCAATCTATCAAGTGATATCGCGTGAGTGCGAGCAAATAAACATCAAACATACATATTTATAGAACAATACATAGACCCTTAATTGCCGCTAGCGAGATAACTGTGCACTGGAATGTGATTAGTCGGGAGGCGAGTGCGGCGGTCTTTTCTATATCTCAAATTATTACCAATCAGTGTAGTAATGGATATTTTAAATAGAATACAATAAAATATGATGTTATATCATATGGTATAAAAGATGTTATACAAATTATATGCAGATTAAATACAATTTTATTCGCAATTGAAACAATAAGCAACTTTTAACCACAAGTGCCTCGTTTAACACAAAAAGCTGGGAACCTCGCGTAGCGTGCTTTAATAAAGGCCTAGGAAATGTAATAAATTAAATAACGCACCTTATCCATATATTAAAATAAAAAATATCGCTTAGCAGATATAAGTGTACACACAAACAATGTAAAACTATAAACTTTATCCTCCACAAATAAGCACTGTGGTGTAGAAATTATACGACCGTCCTTGTAATCAGGACGTTTGTTTTATAATTTTTCAAATAGTGTCCCAGTTTTATTTTAAAAAACACGCAGTGGAGGCTAGAGGCGGGGACGGACAGAACACATTTGTTTTATAAAATATAACATAGTATTTTACTGTTTATGGGCCAGTGTAATATCATTGCACATATAATGCAGTGCTATCAAGGAGGTTCTGTTGAATGTCTCTAGTCGATAGTTAGTATTCGCAAGTCAGCGGCACGACGCAACTGACAATTGAATAACATTCTTAATTTATATTCATCACCGACATTGCATAGTAATATAAGGGCCCGAAGAAAGATTTATATCAATCAGTCGCGGAGCCGATGATTGTTATGTAAACCTCAGTACACGTGGAAGTGCAAACAATGGATTTAGAATCCGAAGTCTGTCCCGATAAGCATAGAAATAACATTCCTATGACATTTGCCATTTTTATTTATGTAACAATATAGCTTTCTATCTTATTGATATATTTTTTTCCAGTAACATATCCGAACATGAGGTGTTGTAACAGAATTAAATATAATTTTACGAAAAAAAACAAAAAACAAATATTATGCTTATCAGTTAACAATAATTTTTTTAGACTAAGTTACGAGGTATAAAAATTCACCTTTAAATGAATTGAAGCTTATTGTGATCGCTACAAAAGACGAAAGCTTTCAGGTCAAATGCAAATAGAATTCGCTTGTTGCGTGTCCGCACTCCGCAGCGACCTCTTGTTGCCGAGCGCTCCAAAACAAATTGCAAACGTCGTAAAGGCAGCTTTGAATATTAATAACAGCAAATAAATGATCCCGCTTTAAGCAAATACCATTTAACTAAAGTCATCGCTTCTCTGACTTTGTTATTACTTAATAAATAAATGTTTATTATTGAATGTTAGGTACAGAGTGAATCGGTGTTTAAATTTTAAAAAGTTACATCGTTCATAGAAACAGTCTAATAATATATTTATAGAGCGAGGAAAGTTTGAGAAGCGGCGAGCCCGTGCGTGCCCATGCTCTTGCGTGACATGTAGTCGTCTAATGAATAATAAACAGCGCAGTGGCGACTCGCTACTCATTCATATCCATCTACAAAAGGCAATAATATTTTTATCATTAAACGATTGTATGTCAACTTAAACCGCCTACAATATTGGCAGCAAGTCGTATAAATATCAGAGCAAAAGCGGCTTCACGAAATGTGCGCTTTACCTGGAGACACGTAAACCGGCATACTAATATAATACTCGGCAAGAGGAGGCACCACCCACTACCTTATCGAAGGTTTTTATTTTACTGAAAACACTTTGCGTGATGTTAGAACTATTATTTTAATTACTTTCATTGTACCTTCGAGGGGTCGTTAGTATATTGTATTTAATTTTAAATAGGAATAGAAAATTTGTAATTTTCATAAGCGGAGCGACAGTTATTATCGACCGGAACTTCCTCGCTAACGAAAGCCTCATCACTCGGATATCATAAGTATTCAATTCATAGATGTTTATTTGTTAATATGCAGGTTATAATTATGAGGAGTCGGTAACGGAAGGCGCTATAAATCAAGCATTATGCTATTTCGATCTGCAACACATTTAACGACCGACTCACCAACTTTTTACTTTTTCTTGAAATCGATACCAGACGAATAATAAAGCAACAGTACGGGATGTGACGAGTTCTGTGAACCTTTTACACATGCAGCTGAGGGGATTCGCAAAAGCCTCATGCGTTTAGCTCGTGACCTTACTGTATATGAAGTAATCGATGCGATGCCGGCTTCCGTTTTCATTCTTTAAAATCATCGTCCATGACGCGGCTCGCCATTGTCACCGGACCATTACTACGTGAACTGTGTAGAAACATTAAAGATACCGCCCATCTGAGCTTTTGATCGCTTTACGAGTATATACCCATAGTATTATTATAGTGCTTTCTAAATAAAATTTTGTTTATAAATTTGGTACATACATAACGATTTACGAGTAAAGGATTATGAAGTTACAAGTCATAAAAATAGTGTTTAGAGTTTATTAAATGATGGGAAGACAAATTTTAGATCCTCAATAAATATTGAACTAGTTAATTTGATAGAGGCCTGGCGAAGGAGTGCACAAGTTTGTAATTAAATATTGATAGCGTCCATACATGATACAGTTCAGGACGAGGACGGACGAGGCACACTGTTACCAGTTTTAATAGTTACAGGGCGACATAATTGTTTTTAGATGAGGAATCAGAATAAACATAAATGAGCGCACTAGCCACAAAAGTGTGTTAGACATGTAAACGCTGAAATAGAACTTCATAACCTACATGGTTATATTATTAAAGATACATTATTTTATGTAGGTGTCTCTTAGCCCTAGATATTTAACCATCAGCTATAAATAGATAAGTAATTTCTGTCATTATAAATATCGATTATAAATAGCGTTTTAAAGATTCGTGCATTCCAATGGTAAAGCGTAAGTAAGGGAACTAAATCGATGTTCAATTGAATCGCCTTTGGAAATATTGATGCAAATAGATACATAGTTTTTAACTATTAAATCAAAATTATATATTAAAATATGGATTGGAGTCCAATGAATTAATTATAAAATATTCTTTCGTTATATTAACATAGTATGCCAAGATGTTCATGCCGCACGAATGAAATGAGGTGTCATTGAGTATTTTATACAGAACTTTTTTGGGAAATTAAAAATACCTAGTTTCAGCACCACGAGATGTACCGCTCATGATATTTACAGTTCTCACTAAATTTCCTTACAGTATATATTTGTATTATTTTGTGATCTATACTTACATAAAGACATCAACCTGTCAGAACGAACGGTAGCTTTATTGCCATGCCACTCGAAAATTATCATTATAGACATATATCATTATAATAGTTTTTACAGACATTACGGGTAGCATCGTTTTAGATCAAAATTTCATGTATGTTAACAAGAACAAGTATTGGATACATTAAAGAGCCCTGGTCCATATATAAATTGGTAGATGCATTGAAGTGCATATGCAAAACAGAAAACATGCAGTTCGCAAGTCATCTTCCGCGTCGTTAGAAGGAGGCATTGTCTAAGGCATAAATAAAAAGGCCTCAGGGCCGGCTAGAGGACCTGAAGGAATGTTCCGACCATGGTTTGTTTTCAAAGTTCAACAGACCCCCTTTGTCTTCCTTTCAAGTATTCTTGGTGACACTATGACTTTTATGTCGCAATATTTATAAATAAGCCAAGTTGTGAATTAAAGAATAAACTACAGCGCTGTAATATGTCCATAACATGTCAAACTAACTTATAATAGAAAATGGAAACAAAACTTAAAACAAACAAAAAATATAGTAAAAATAAAAACATATTGAGAGGCGATTCTCCATATTTAAGATATATATTGTTTTTTATTTAAATTAATTTGTTGAAAGATATTTTTAAAAGTTATCAATCCTGTTCAAACTAATCAAAACAAATCTTCAAGCATAGGATTATTGTCTTATTCTAATGTTTTAAATTATAATGAAACATAACAAGCAGTATGACATATACGATAAAACCATCTAAGGTAAATCATGTACTTGAAATGCATTTCCACGTAGAATGATGTGATGATCGCAAACATCATACGAACAAAGTTAAATAACTCGTGGTAATAGTTCCCTCAGGTCGGCGCAATGCCTACTGTGCGGTTAGACCCAATAGCCCTCGCTCCCCTTTCCTATACCACAGGTGAAGGTATACCCTTCGTAAATAATAATGCAATTAGGTGTTGACTATGGAGCGATTTTTAAGGCATTTGAATAAGCCTTTCTTGAAGTTTGTTTTCTCTGCTGTATGTAGCGTCCGTTCAGGTTACACAATCATAAACGTATGTAACTTCATACTTAAAGCGTGTCAGATATTTATAGACTGGAGAATGATATTATAGATTGAAGAATGACATTATATTGATAAATAAAATCAATGGAAAGGTATTTTAGGAATAGCAATAATAACAAGGTGTCCCCGGGATTACTTACTAATAAATCTAGTTGGCACCAAGTCCCGAGACCTTCGGCGAGCGCAAATGAATATTGAAGTGACTATGTTTGCGAGAGACTCAAACGTCACTGAATATAATTCTGCCAACACTCAGAGGCAAATCTGAGATTCGGAATTATGAAATCGTCGAAATAGGAGAACGAATTCGAAATCCAATTCAAGTACTTGGAAATCTGACTTCCTAACTAGTATTATAAATCCATTTAAACCTTGCAATGTGGTTTCGTCATTGGCCTTACAAAGTATGAAAGTTTTGAGCTCCCACAATTTCTGCTAGGATTTTAGTCGTTCTAACTCAACATCACTTATACCGTGCTCATTAGAGATGTATAAATTACCAACATGTTAAAATTTATTAAAATAATAATAGTTTTATAACACCCAATATCTTTTATCGGAGATTTAAATTCCAGATAATAGTGAAACCGTAAGGAGAGTTCCATCGAACGATCATCGACTAGCGAGTAATGAAGCCATTTAAGGCGAGGGTCTGTTGCAATCACGACAAACAACTATCGCTCCTCTGCTTTTTCAATTTGAATTTATTATGCAGGCCATTCCGCAGCGCACTGGCTCGAGAGAAACAAAAGCCAATCGGGACCGAAAGCATGAGACCATAAAATATGTAGATGAAACAAATTTTAAAAAAAAATGTTACATTTATGAAAAAAGAACAAGCGTCTCTTTTGTAGACTATTATTCCTAGCTAATTAACAGATACCTTTATCAATCATGGTATAGAATGAGCCGCTTATACCATTGGGATCTATTACTACTCGGCGGGTAACGACTGAATATCTCTGATGGACTAATCTCGGTGAGACACTCCGAATGGATTAAAATGTGATATTTATAGTTAAAAAGTATATAATTTCATAAGGGCTTTAGTTCATTTTAGCATAATACATTTACTTAAACATACATAAAGTTCTACCCGTTATGTTAACTAAGCCGTAATAGTATAACATCGACGTTATACTATTATTATCGACGAATTTATCCTCACTAGGGAATATTTAAATTAAATCATATTGCAAGCTTAAGAGTTATTCTTAATAAATTTTATATTAAATCGCATTAATTTCGGAGATTTCCGTGACCTCTCTGATTCCAGTGAGAAATGCAGAAACAACGACGAACTATATCTTAAATTAATTTATTTGCTTTGAAACCCAGCATCACTCTAAAAGTTATGAGACAAACTTTTCACACAGATTTTGGATTCAGAATTAATTATAAATATAGTTATATTTTACATTCCTAGTGGAAGTTCTAAATGGAAGGTCCTTCGTTGAGCGAGATGAGAGGGGTCTAATGCATCAAAGTTACTATGATGACTTTTATATGTAATGTTTGTTAACTTTACAGACTTGCTACCGCACTTGGAGTTATTTTATATGGACAGAACAGTAGAATATAATAAACAAATTTATATATGCTGACATCTGCGGTCTATTTTAAGTAAATTAAAATGTTCTTTATATTAACATTATGAAAAGTATATTTTCGTCATATTCTGAAAATGTGTTTTGTTTGTTCCTCTATGAAAGGCGGGGATACGAAAAGCTGGTAATTATATAATATTTCCTTTGTACCACCGGAAGAAGTAATTAAAACCGGAACGGACGGAAAGTAACCACTTACATCCACATACAAAGACTAAAAGACTACTTAATACAATTTCAGCTGTTTGGGGAACGCAACATGACACGGGGAGGCAAGCTAGCTCACACTAGTATATTAGAACACGTGGGGCTCAATACCTCAGAATAATCATATTTACATTGATAACTTAACCGAACTGTGATGTAGAATTGTATTTATGTTGAATTTAAAACCAAAGAATAAAAAGCTGGAGAGTCAATAAAATTAATTACAAATTCCGAATTTCACGCTGCCTCTCTACTTCAAGGTTTTCATTGGGTGTTTTATTACTGGCAGCTTCTAATGAATATTTTTTTAGTTCCACTTATCAAGTCATTCAGTCTTTATATCTAAGATTTTTCTATTAGACCATTCATATCAAATTTCAAAATGAAAATAAAAGCCTTGAAGTGTGAATATGACTTTATCGGCGACGAGAATGCCTCCTGGGAACGAGAAGAGATGAAAAGATTATTATAGTCGGAATAAAACCAGATTAATTACTATGTAAAATTATTAAAGTTACTTAAAAAAACGGTTTTCAAAAAAGTTTTAAAAAATATGTCTGCAATGCACTTATGAGTTGTAACAATGCATTTTCAGATTTATCAATAACTTTGTTTTCTACTACGAAAACCTTGGTTGTCTTTTTTATTTGCACGTAAATGTTTAAATTTATTAAATCAAAACTGCATTCATAACACAAATAAATTTAATCACAAATCACGTGGTAACATAATTTTGGAAATCTCATTGAATATCTTTCAGTTTTATTTTTGGATAACAACATATTTGCTATATGTTAATTATAACAATTATTATTTGACAGGAATAAATTTAAATAAAAAAGAGTGTTATATTTATTTTTTTATAGTTTTAAAAAAGCATAGGATGTCGGCTCCTATATGTGTATTGCAAGGTTTTATATTTTGTATCCATCTAATTATGCTCGGTCAGGTGTGCGAGTATTCATATAAAGACTATATACATACAAAAAATGCATCATACTTCTCTATTCTTTATGCGTAACTAAAAGTTATAATGTTTACCCAACATGTTTAAGGCATATCATCAGACTGACGTGGCTTGTATTAATAAATAATCTTTATTTATTTACTCCTGTCTTGTCTAGTTAACATTTTTTACTTCTTTTTTAAAAATGAGTTTATACAATGAGTATATAATAAAATGAGCATATACATTTTGTTTTGGATAGGCATTATTTGTCAGTAGATGAGGCATGTTCAACAACAACCTACATATACTACATACCTACAATTGAACGAAAGAATCAATATAAGAGATATATAATTGACGGTCGATACCGATGACAAATAAATAGAATAGGTTGTTTATAAGTGAGCTTAATAAGTTCCTTTGTAACAAAATTGACACTTATTTAAAAAAAATAGAAATAAAGTGATGGTTGTAATTTTTTAATATAGATTAAAACATTTTGAAAATTTACTATATATTCTGTAATCCGATTACTTCAAACTTATAACAGGTAAAAGCTATTAGGTTATATATAATATGTTTATATACATATATATCACTACCTTAAAATAAATACTACTACTAACTGTAATATCCGGATGAGGTACACACATTAGTATCTATCAAAAATTTCAAATACATTATTGCATCTATGGAGCTGTCAACCTTTACAGGGTATTAGTACCTTTAATATCGACACGAGATACAGACAGTAGTACCTATCAACAATATCAAGAACAATATTGTATCTATGAAGTTGTCTACCTTTATGGAGTACTATTACCTTTAATATCGACACGAGGTACACACAGTAGTACCTATCAACAATATCAAGAGCAATATTGCTACTATAAAGTTGTCGGAAAGAAGGATTTAATAAATTATCAAAGTATGAAAACTCTTGTAATAATAAAGAGTCAAGTTTGCGAGTCTGTTCTATTCAGTGTCCAAGACTATGAAATTGATTTAAAAATTTCCACCACGTTTCTGGGGTGACAATCTTCATTTAACAGAGTTTATAGTTTATGGACGGAGTTTCGTTTAAACTTTCTTGAAAATAGTTTAAGCTTTATTTTTTTTATATGACTTATTTTATGATTACAGTTTATATAAGGTTTAACTAACCTTTTTATAGGAACAGTATCCATTGTTTTTTATAAGTTAATACTCCTATTCTCTAACAACTAACCAAGACACATGTCTCATTGTTTATACAATTTGTTGAAATAAACAATCTCAGTATTTTTAAGAAGCAAATATTTCATTCGACTTAAATAACTTGTCTCAAAGTTATAATATTTATTGTTTTATTATTTGTTTCAATATTTTTGAATGCAAAAACCGGACCAGTACATTTCACGTGTAATACCCAAACTCAGTTAAAACACAATAGCGATATTCTGTTTCACAGTCAGTCAGTCATCCAATTACGGGTTTGCGGCATCGTTGCCAGTGAAATTGATTGATATACACTGGCGCGAAAAGGCGGGTATTATGTTGCCGACTGCCTTCGTATTTAATGTATGCTGCTGGAAAATATGCTCAGCATTCTCAGTTTTTTAAATTACATAATAGTATACAACACAACCAATTTTTATCCACATTCGCCTAACTGTATCTAGGCACAGAGCAATGGTCTATACATAGAGAGAACCAGTCTCGTGGCTGAAGTGCATGTAAATGGCCACAGGTGCAGTTTTGGGAGTTCAATAAAACGCATTAAGCAATTCCATTAACGCAACGTCACCTTCGGGAAAGTAATTTAAAATGATGTTGTTTTAAATTCGCTCTACAGAATAAGTATGCATATTTATACTTTACTAATATTAAATGTGGATGTTAACCAGACTCACATAACAGATAAGTTTGTGAAGTTCTACCGCCATTTTGTATTGCATTGATGGCTGTGTGAGCAGCAAAGAGAAACTTACAAACAAGACATCAATTACATTACCCGAGGTTACGTCATCACCGATGCTACAGGAAAGTCTAATGTATGTAAAAGACCTTACGATGATGCACAGTATAACCTCTTTGACGCCATTTTAAAATAGCTAGGTTGGCTTTAGTAGAACCGATTGAGTTCTAGAAATGTATAAAATCTACTGTTGTGACAAATCGATGTGGTATTTGCTTAACATACATATGGATTTAAAAATCGTATGATCGCAAGCACAACGAAAACCACCTGGTGATGAAATGACCTAGCAAATACAGGTGCATTGTAGTTTTATAAATGGTGTTAGTATGTAAGTAGATCATGTTATTATATTTTAATATTACATTATATTTATAATATATTTACTGTAATTTGTTAACAATTCGACCATTTTCTTGACTATTTACTCTTAGGTTTAGCCTTCTAAACAAAATATTTAAGTTTCATGTATACGTGGGATATTGTGGTTGTAGTCGATGCCTGTCGAAATATATTTTTTTTAATCGCACTTGCGGGCGAAGAATCTGACTAAAGTTATTTTATGATAGTTTTTAAGAAAGGGAGTTATCATTTCAATTCTCTTTTCATATCTGTATACTTCTATATTCTATAGTAATTCTATATTGAATTACACAATTAGTTTCTGGCAACTGAACATTCTCGTAATTTAATTCTTACCAGATTTTACACATTTTGCCAGAGTAAAATATGAAAACAGCTGCTCCGTCCTTAAATCTTCATAGTTACTGTTCCTATACGCGCTGTTTCGAACGCGATTGAAATGTCAAAGTCATGGTCTATTTAACAAAATGTCAAGTTTTTTTTTTTAAGAGAATCAAAACAATACACGGCGACGAACTAAAAACAGAAGCTATCTACTGTAAGGCCACTTTAAAAGCCCACATTTGACACTTCATCAAAATTCAACAAAGTCATATTCTTACTATCTCGAAACATTACAATGTAGCATCGGTGAACCCTTTTTTCCTTGAACATTACATATATTAGAATCAAAAATAAAAAAATTGTTCACCATGAATGGATAATCATAGTGATAATATTTATATATTTTTTAATTAAATATAAAAATAACTAAATAGAAAGATTATTAATGTTAGCAGTGACGAAGATCTGATAGATCAAATAAAGAAATGCATTTTTTTTTGTTACATAATGCTTCTTATTTTATTTCATAAATTTAAGATAAAAACCATAACGAGCTCTCCCATTATAGTTTTCTATCGTAAATATGATTCGACTGATAATTTTTGAAATGAAATAATTGAAATTGAAGTTTTTTTTACTTTTATCATAAAAAGTGTTTTTAATAAATTATAGATAGATAGATATAGTATCTCGGACTGTTTTGTAAAGCTTTTAGTAATTAATATTAAAAATATAAATTGTATTAAAAATATAAAATGTATATTGTTGTAATATATATTAGTATAGATATACTTCATTATAACTTACAAATGAGTTACGGTGTCTATTTTATTTACTACAGATGTGGAGCGGCACATTGTCCTCGAAATAATCTGCATATTAAGCCTTAAAATACATAATAATGAAAAATTACTTGATGGCACTTTTTCTTCACATAAAATACTTTTAATGAGACGTTAAAGAATACTAATAATTAAATATTTCAATTCTATAAAAACGTTTATATCAAATAATGCTTTTCATAACAATAATAATTAGTAAATATAAAAAAAAAACATTCGTTAAAGCAAAATGCTGAAGATTTAAGAGCTTCATATTTCCTATATGTCTGAACCGGGAGGTTACAACATAATCTTCCAAGTATGCCGTTTAACCTGAGATAAACCTTTATAAATTCCATACCACAAGGAATTTTACATTCACACTTTACCTCGCTTCTTAGCTTTGTTATATTAAATACGTATTAAACCAAGAAACCGCTAAGCGCTACGAGGGGATTAGCAGAGGATAACAGCTCGCACGGACGCCTGGGCCCATATATTAAACATGCTAACTTTGAGGCCAATACCATCCTAAATATGAATACCGATACACTAATGAAATACCGAAGGCATTTCTGTTACAATCTTCTCATCGATAAAGATCGATGCGGTAGTGTACAGCCTGGTAAAATGTAGTAATTATTAACAAAGAAATAAGCTGCGGTTCGACACCCCGGCGGCGGGCGAGTCGGTCGTCTAATTTGTTTTTAAGAGCTTTGACGGGCGCTGGGATACTTTGAGTAAGCAAGTTTCTTTGACTTCAAAAAATTTAATGAAGAATAAATACATAATGACATCTTTTTTAGTTTTTTATGAGATTTACTACTTTAAAAATAAATGTACATTGTAAGCATCATGAAACAGTAATAATAAATTGCAATTTAAACTATAAGGGACTTACAGATATCCAGAGCTAGCAGCGCCGCGGGCCGAGCCAGCAGCAGCAGCGCTAGCACACACGCCGACATCGCGGCGATCACTTCATTATCGCTGCGCCTCTATCGCCGACACCGCCGATCTATAGCAAAAATATAATCTTTTTTTTATTTTATTTAAAAAATCTTTATTGTATGAAGAAATTGTACAAACGGCGGACTTAATTCTAAAGCATTCTCTATCAGTCGTCCGACATAGTAAACACAAAAACATAGAGGGGGCACAATATAACATAACAATGTAGTGAAATAAATATCGAATTTAAAATTCAATAACACAATTTTAATAAATATACAAAAAAATATAACACTAAAAAAAAGAAAATTAAAAAAAAAATGTTGTATCTCTATATAAACATACAAATAATCAATATTATTCGCAATAATAATATTGTAAGCAACTTAAAACCCTGTCTACTTCATATGGGTCAGTTGTGTACCTCTGATTTTAATGAATAGATAATAATGTATTAAGAAATTCTATAGGCATTATAGATTTTTTTAAAGACACTTAGTCTAAATCTGCTAGATATCACCGAAAAATATCAAATTTTCCAATCAATTATTAAAAATATTTGTAGTTCAAAGACCTAATATAAATTGAAAACCTAATAAACACCAAGCACAATAAAAATATATTAAATCGTTTTATCAGTTTAAGAAATATGATACCGAGTTGACAGACACAAGGATAATTTAATTTCTTGTGGTTCAAACACAAAAACTGAGATCGACAACTCAAATCATATTAGCACCACACGTTTTCATGTCACGTGCATGAAAACATACCGACAACTACAAGTAATTACTGGGAGCTATGTGTTTGCCGAAAGTTGTCTAGAATTCAACATTTCATTTAAACTTCAGGACAGAACCTTATTTAAAATTCTCTTTTAATATAATCTTCAGACTCCACCGTAGTCTTTATTCAATTCATATAAAACTTCATCATATATGACTGAAGTGGACTCGAGGAGTTTGTTCTTTGAACTTACATTTATGATATCCATCACTCTTTAAAATGGTCTCATTTAAAAAATAGAATGACAAATTCAAAGACATGGGCGGGAATTGAACCTGCGACATCTGGCAAAAGTTCAGTCTCTCTGTACTTTAGCTATCGTGCCAATGAAATTTGTTTAAATATTTTTTTAATATATAATGAAAGAGCATTATAAATATGAAATAAAGATATTAGACATGGCTAAACATAGTCTATAGACAATTTCAAATATTTATTACGATGGGGCACTATTGCGAAACATTTTGTGCGGAACATCTTTAATTTTAACAAACTGAGTTTTTTATGTGTCTGTATAATTAATAAACACTTAGTTTGTAATCACTTTTTTGGGTTTTTATATTTAGATACACATATGTCTACTATCAGATTAATAGTATTACGTAAGTTTGGTTAACTACCAACCCACACCACCTCTAGTATTACATAATATATAAGCGAAGTATGGTATCTATACAAAACTTTCGGCAAACAATTCTGGGGCGGTTTCAAGAAACTGTGAATTTCGCAAATTATTTGCCTCCATACGTGGATTTTGTTGTATTACAACACAAAGTAATACCGATACTTGATTTATTGTATGTATAAAAATCAGCTAGCTGCGTGAGTTTATATAAATGAGCTTAAAAATTATATTTGTAAACTGATAACAGTAAAATATATATATATATATATATATATAACTTGTATTTTTCTAAGAGTGATGTGTATTGTGTACATTTTTGTTAACAAATGGTCAGCCAATTTGTACAAGGAAAAAACAGTTTAAAGATGTTATGCCTATTTCAGCTTAAACGCCGCTTGTATACGCACGGTAAACAATGAAAACCGAAATATTATTCAGGTTTAAAATACCTTAAAATATGAAGAATGTGTTATGTCGCTGTGAACCAGGTATTTGAAACTCTTAACACGATATAACATGAAAGTGATGCTGTACACTAAGATTAACAACGTTTCCATAAACTTGCTGCCTCATTGTTCGTTCACTTTGTAGGAACTCAGTGGAATTTCTATAGCGAGACTAGAAGAGACAACACAGACGTTATTTTAGTAGTATAAGTAGTTGTAAGTCTTCACTTAGCCCTAAAGGATATCTGATGCATTTCGGAGTAACATTATAGGGCAATGGCAAAGCTTAGAACATTAAGGTTTTATTAGTTTTACTTAGATACAAGTTGTTTTTAGATATATATATTCGATGCACTGTGACAAGTTATACATAAAATATATTGATGTGATGGAATCATAAAATCTATTGTACTTTCCATCAAAGTTCAGTAACAACAGAAGTCATAAGTCCCATGAGTAAGAATCTCTTGTATTGGTAATTATTGTTAAATTTTATTTAATACTAGCTGTTCCCGCGACATCGTTCGTATATTGATTTGGTAAAAAGTTGACAAAATAGATTTGTTTGTATTATAGACGGCTTTACTTAGAAATTTCCTTTAGTGTGTTGAACTTCCACAAATTTCAATAAATTTTGAACTTAATTCTACAAAATTCACTTACTCAAACTTAAAATAAATTATTTCCAAATAGAAACTGTATAGGATTCCTATTGAAAGTCGAAAAGCTAAAGTGTGGACTTTACAAGTATTTGCGCTGGAAGAAGCCGTAACAAACTCCCACCAATACGTAGTAACCCTTATTTACTACTTACTACTTCTATCATTAGAATAACACAGTTTTGTTTTTACAAACTGCTTAACATTTCATTCCTTCTAAAAAATTTTGCGTGGGCAAAGCCGCCATAAGAAAGCAAGTAGGTATTAACTAAGCGTTTTAATTACTTAAAAGTATCGCAGTTCGTAGTAATTTCTTACCGATATCAAATATTATAAATGTTTGAATTTCAAATTAATTAGGAAAAGCGAGGTTGAAGTCAGTTCCTTATATAGTTTCGAGTTTTAAGAGCCCTTTCGAGACTTTCGGTTTTGGACATCAAAACTAATTTATATCACGAACAGTTAAAATACTTTCGAGACGTATTTGCATTTTTAGTTGTGTATGGTAAGGAAGTAAACTATTACTTATATATATTTTTGTTATTTTTATAGTCAAGTACATGAATTAAATAATATATAAAAAGTGAGTAATATATTAAACATAACATTTAATTCTAATCTTCTTTAACTCCAGACATTATTAGAAAAACCCCTTTAAAAATAAAGAGAAAAAAAATCTCCAGATATTTCATCACTCACTCTCATCCTAACTTTCATCCCATGAATCATTTATGTAAAGAATATATCTTTTTGATATTATATTAAAAAAAATCAGAGCAAGGATGAGGGCCCTGAATTTTTTTTTTCTTTTTTAAAAGCATGTAGACAAACATTTTTCCATTCGTCTGAAGTTATGCTATATATTTTAATTAAAAAATTATTATTAATAAATAAAAACATTGTTTATTTGATTAATTTAATTTTAATTTTTTATTATTTTTTGTGACGATTTTTATTTGAGACTACAATGAAATTTAAATTTCAAGTTTAGAATTCCTGTAAATACACAATTACTAATGAAAAAATGTCTCGGAAGTTATTTCTTTGTACGTATGTTGTGTTGCATTTTTTCTGTGATACTTTTAATCTAATTTTAAAGAAATATAACAATGCGGCCTTATATATATTAAATTATATATAATAATTATTTATAGAATTAAGTGGTAGAACTGGTCTCTTGTATTTTTGTGTAGGAATTAGATATTTTCTTGCAGTAAACTTATCTTAATAGCCGAATTATTAGTTCATCCTGGTTGACCAGAACATTCAGATATGATCATACCAAATTTCGTGCAGAAACGTACAGACAGACAGACAGACAGATGAAATGTTCAAAAATTGGTAATTTGGAACATATTTCGTTTACTTGTTACACCACCATTCAACGTTTGAAAATATACTCAATGTACACAAGCAAAGATAAAAAAACATTTTTTTGTAATTTCATTAGGATCTTACAAAACTAACGCAACAAAGGTTCAATATTACATATCAATAACATCAAGATCTTCATAGACGACTCAAAAAAAGATAATCTTGCAGAAACAAATAAACAATATCTTTATAGACAAGTATAGAAATAATTATAGTTTAAGAATGTCAAATAAAATTATTTGTTATATTTTCGTTAAAAAACACATTGAATACACATTTTTAAATCTTTATGTTGTAAACAACATTAACTTAAATAAAAGGTCGGTCGTAGCCAAAACTTTCAACTGCCATGTTGATATAAAAAAACGCCTCGGATTAACAAGTCTGTGAATACAGCTTGATTTAAAAAAGCACAAATACTGGCAACATTTAAATTATAACAACCTTTTCAGAAACCTAAATAAGATCTACCCGAGACTGAGTCGCAAGTCTGTTCAAACATTTCAGTATAAAAATATTAAGCCCGTCAAGCATTCAGTTCACTCGGCAAGTAGATCGTATCTGATCAGATGGAGTCAATGCCCTCTTTGGAAAAGTGAAGCAAGAAACTATGTTTAACAATTTTAACTTAATACTATATATAATTATCTGGCTGTACTCACGTAATTACTATCGGAATTTGCCCGACTAGTTTCGAACCAATAGAGCTCTTAATTCATGAATTCGATGTATTGCGGAATAGTGGCGTGAACTGAACTGAAACTACTCGGGCAAATACCGATAGTAATTACTTGAGTACAGGCAGATTACATATAATAGTAATCATGAATCACAAAACTCAAAACACAAAAAAAAAAACTTATTAAAATAAATAATACAAATTTTATATGTAAGTTTTCGTCATCCTTAGATTACTATTAAATATAATTATCTGTCTGAACTCACGTTATTATTGTCGGAACTTACCCAACTAATGGCAACTCCTGGCGGAATCGCGGCGTGAACACAGTTCGGTTCACGCTACGCCATGCTCCAGGTGTAATTACGTGAGTACAGCCAGTTAATTATATTTAATAAAATAATACAAGGTAGACATTTAAAAAGGTTTAGGAAAAAAGGTGACTTACTAGATTACTAAAACAGAGAACGTGTGAAAAAGATCGTAGTCATGGCATGGAAAGTTTCATTAAAGGTGGCAAAATCAAAAACAGTGAGAAAGAACATGTTTTGTATATATGGTGGGATTCTAAGAGTATTGTCCATGAAGCTTGCACATGAAGCATTAAATTCTATTGTGATGCCATTATTGCTAACAATTAAAACAAAACGCTATGACAATCTTCCCCACAGGTCACATAATGCGAATTCAATCTAGCTCCTTCTGTGTTTAAAAAGAGCTAAACATCAAAAGTCAATTACATACTTTACCGAACCATTTGAGCAGTCAATAATAGCGAAGGGAAATAGACACAAGTCAGGTGCACGTCGAGTATGCAAATACTTGAACAGGTTTCAGTTACAAGACGATTCGGAAACAAGCAGCTCATTGTCTGGTTTTAGATTAGACGACAAACTAATATAAATTATTTATTCATTGACATAGAATTAAAAGAAATAAAGTGATATAGCTAATACAAAAGAAATTGTTGTGTAATTATTATGTAAAGTAAGCATACTGCTAGTTTATACTAAGCTGGAACAAATTCGTCTAGGTTTTAACAATAATATGGTACCTCAAACCTCTGGAGTACCGACCTCGCAATTTACAGTGAAACTCAGTCTAGCAACTCGGTGCTCACCAAGTAATTTAGGACGACGCGGACGGCAACTGAATATTGGTACAGAGAAGTCCATGGTCGTTAGTTTGCCCATTTCATAGAATACTCAAAATCATCAGGTTCACACACAAAGACTTATAATAGGTCTGTCTTATCAATTAGATACATGTATAAAAAAATAGACGCAAAGTTTAAAATAATAGAATAGTAAAAATGGAATTATATTTTTTGGATTATATTTGTTCGTCATTAAAATAATTATCAGTTTTATATCAAACAAACGCACAAACAAAACGCATCGATGTCATAATCAGTAATATATATAATTGTGATAATCATAATACATATAGAGCTTTTATCGCCAAGGGATTTATTTTGTAGTTTCTCGCGTTGTAGCAGCTCTAACTTTTCCGGAAAGTAAACACGATTCTATCAACTGGTCGCTAAAATTAAAGTTTGTTGTGTATTCACACAAGAGATTAGGGCTTTATTATTTCTATTATCAATATAAAGATAGAAGCTAATGTGTTTAAGACATGTTTATTGTTTCCAGGTCTCTTTAGCAATAAATAGTTAAAGAAACGTTCTTTATTATGTTTAGAATAGCGACTAGTTTCTTTTTTAATAAACACATCTATTATATATCAGTTTGGTATTCAATAAGAAAACATAATAATGGCAAGTGTCTTGGCATAGAAGTTATGTACTTAACTAAATATGAAGAATTCATAATTACTATCTATCGTGTAGCTTTCAACTCTAGTCTTGTTTGTAAAATACTATGGAATTAAATTTCAAATATATTTTTCTTAACAATTTAAATCTTATCAGGCACTTGTAATGCATTAAAAAAATTGTTAAAACTAAAACTTAAATAAAAACAATATAAAATAAACAGTTTTCATACAGAATAAATTAATAACTTAACTGTATATATTGTAGATAAGTCCAAGCCTTTTTGTGCACTAATTAATATTGAATATATTACAAATTATAACACTGATCACTTTCGATATTTCAATAACAATATAAACAAGGTATGATAAATGAAATTCACAAGCGACAACGGGTAGCAATATTCACGTCCAACCCTCCCCAGCTCACGGGAGCAACTGACTCGCGATTCGCAAATCCTATATACAGACCGAGACTTTTGAATTGAAGATTAAATATTTGCGGTTCATAATTTTGTATATCACGAAAGTCAAATCTTAAAAATATAATATATTTAAAGTAAAGAAGATTTTTAAAAATTTAGTAACATATCAAAGTGATATAAAAGCATACACGAGAGTTATCAACTCTGCCCTTAGAGTAGGTTATTTAGCTTATAATATTTACAGTAAATCTTAGTAAATCCCTCAGTTTTAAATGATTTAGATTAGATTTAGAAACAATGTCGCACAAGAAAATACACAAAATAACTAACACTTTTATCGTACTAATACTAAAAAGTGTTTCTTATTATAAGATCAGAAATTTAAGATGTCTTATTAATATAACAAAATAATGAAGTAATTTATTATTTTGATGCATATTATATCTGTGTAAAATTTATTTGCATTGGTATAGTATTGTTAATTATAAGTGACAACAGAAGTGTCATGAATAATAAATCTATGATTATTTCCCCGCAGGCGACTTTTCTGTTGCTTTCAAGGTATTGGAATCTGATCTGATTTAATTGTGTATTGAAATTGAAAATTGACTTTATTATAGTGGTTCAGGTTAGTAATTAAATGTTATTATAAAGAAAGTAGAATGAATATAGTTGTTTTTATAATAATTTGTTCTCTCGTAACATGAGGTCAGTTATTATATTATAATAGTAAATTTTAATATAGTAGTATTATAATAGTATTATAATTGTAAATTTTAATATAGTATTAACACGTTTTTTGAAATATCCGTAAAATTTCATTCCGGTTATTAAACTCCCCGTTTTTTTTTGGGCATGTGCAAGTCAGTGATGTTTCATAATAGCAAGTACGCCTATTTGAAAATTTTAAAAGCGGAAAAAAAGCTGGTACGGACCGCAGTAGTGGAAATTACACTATTATGCGCCGCATTCAAAGTGTTAGTGGATTTTTAAAGACCATCAGCGGAGTTTCATTCAGTCAGCGACGTTTCATAGCCGCAACGTATGTCTTTTTGAAATTGAATAACTTGATCAAAGATGGGAAAATATTTATAGACTGCTATCAATACTTCATTATTGAGATTGAGATCATTGGACCGATCCAATAAATGGAACGACGGATTTGATTATAATATAATAAAAATAATTTCAGATGACTAATTCATATTATAGGAACTGTGAATGCCAACAAATGATTCAATCATTATATTTTAAAAATTCTATATAGGTATAGTATTTGGGGAATAAGAAAATTTTTATCTTCAAAAAAAATATTTCTATATATCAATATATAATTTATACTAAATCCAAAAACAAAACAACTCTCATGACGAGCCAAAGTTTTCCTTAGAAGTTATGAGGGAAAAAGTACAAATTGAAATATGAAAATTTAAAAGTACTAGTAAAGTTATTATTACAAAATAAGGATGTTTCGATTTTAAACTTGTGTTCAGAATAAATGTAGTGTTTATTGGTCTAGATTAATAAAAAATAAACACAAAAAACTTAGTTATTGAAAATAGCTATTTCAATGATCGACTCAATTTCCTGTTACAAATAAAACCACTTAATGGGATGCAACACAAAAATGAATCTGGAATTGTTTACAAATATAATTTAACAAAATTGAATTTTCTATTTACGCAGTCATATAAAAATTCTTTTGATAACTGTATATAACTTACGATCATTCAAGAATTTCTGCTGTTTCAATCAATAGTATAAGATTATTATTAATAAATATTGAAGACAGAAACCTCAAAGTTATACATTTATTTATTAAAAATAATAATAACAATAACAAGATTATAAGATAATTTAAAGAAGGTGACGTAAAAGAATGCGGTAAAGGATGAAGTTTGCTACAAATTGAAAAAGATACGTCATGCGGTACGTAGACGAAAGTTGCCGGGAAGAATATGTGGACTAGGACAATTAACAAATAGAATTTGTCCATTATCACTTAAGATTCTTCACAGTATACCTCCTCATACCTCATACATCGATCTGCCTGGTCTGAAGAAGTTGCAATAAATAATTCTGTCATCAAGTCCGCTCTAGACAGAAGCCATTTCTTTAAGCAATCTATTCTCTGGGTACAAACAATTTTATAAACGTTTTCGATTCTCACACAAGATCCACTTTTCGACTGAAGTGACAATCCAATTCAGAATCCTCTTATTTGTGTGTTAAGTAGGCCAACATCTTAAGACAAGCTTCGACGTCTCTTAGTTGTTAGAGATCTTTTTTTAATACTACGTAAATTACTTTATTTAAACCTAAGAGTGTCAATAATAAGTTTAATTTGTGTGGCATTATAGCCACATAACCAAATGTATGAATTTTTTTTTTTTATTTATATTATAACTATACATATATTCTCGTTTATGGAAACTATATTACAGTTTATATAAACGAGAATGAGGTCATTCTTAGATAGGTTCAAAAAAAAATATCGTCTCCAAGATGTCTATCTTTCATCATTATCTTTCACTTCATTCATTATCTTTTGCTCCATTTATTATCTTTCATCGAACTAGTGACTCCTCATTAGCCATCAACATAGGTTGCCTAAGCTAGATATAATTTTGAATTTTAAATAATGCCAGCAACTGGTCTGTATCCCTTACACGGTTTCTCAGACGAAAATTATTAGTTTCAGAGGTATTTCAAATATAAATAAAATTATTGAGAGTTTCTGATTCCATTAGGGCTTCCAAATTTCCTTCCAACCTGGGACTGGACAGGGTTTAGCAACCTAGAATGCTAAATCTACTATTCAACATAAAAGTCTGACACATATTACTAAGAACAAAAATAAGCAGTCATAATCAATTAATCAAAAAAAACAATATAATAGTAAATAAATTTTTAATTAAAAATTATTAAGAATTTTTAACTTTAATCGCTTTGATATGTAGTGCTGAAGAACATGTAGGAGGTAATCTCGGAAAATACTTGATCGACTTTAAAAATAGTTCACTAATAACAACTTAACTACTCCCAAGAGCCATTTGATGTGTTATATATTTGCCGTTATTAGTTTTAGTACGAAAAAACAAAATAGAACAATAAGAAAATTGACTTGCGCCGACAAAACATCTTGCTTAAACAAAGTAATTATAATCAAAGCTTGTGTTTTTTTTATATAATTTTGTATATAATGTGTTTATAAGGTACAATATATATCTCTAATCAAGATTTACTTCTCATTTTTGTTCATGAACATATTATGAGAATTAAATTTTACCTTTATAAAATGTAATTTGATGGTATAGTACAGTATAAAATTAAAATAATATGCAAATAGTCAAATTAAGTCACAAACGGCAGTTTGTTGCTGTGTATATGAATTGTTGTTTAAGTAAACTTTAGAGCATTTAGAATTACATTATTCATTAACAATGTTTTATTTTATACAAAAGTCAAAAAACAAATGTTTATGTCTATCTTTAGAAACCAGAGATTTCAGAGGTCTTTTAATTTATGTTGAAGACAAAGTGACAAAGGATTTAGAAATAATGCAAAAGATTCAGGAAACTAAAATCATCTGAATGTCAGAATATCAGTCACCTAATGATATCACACTAAATTTCCTTTGTTGTAAAATATACTTATTCAAAATTAATTATTTGTTATTATTTTAATCAGTTAGTAAAACATGAAAAGAGTTTGTACCATTACATTTTCTTAGACACTCAAATATTTAGTCTTTACTAAATCAAGTACAGAGCAATAAATTATTTGTTTCAAAGATGTTAAATTAAATAAAGATAAGAAATCATAAATTTAATGTATCCAATTGAAGTTGGTTGCATCACTCCATTCAATTATTACTGTTTGACACACTTAGCAAGACTCAACCAATAACTTTCTGTTTTGATAACTCACATATTGTTTCTAATAAAATACAATAACTGATAAAAATAGTCAATCTTTTGGTATGATTGAATTACAAGTTACGCATTGCATTTCAAAAGTGTATAATAATATTAATATATCTCATTTAGTTTGCTAAACTGTTGCATGCTTATTACTGGCTCTGACTAATCTGCTTCTATATACTTTATGATGATTTTACGTGTAAGCTCATATTTAGATAAAAATTTATTAAGGCTCTAACATTTTCATAATCTTTAACATATTTAGGAACTATTATATTTAATAACCGTTTCCCATGTTCATTGATTATTTTGGGCTTCATTTCTTACAAATATTTATTTTTTAGTAAGACAATAATTATTTGATAAAGTTATTAGTATATATATTTCTTCAAGTTTATTTCATTTTGATATAATATAAATCTTGAATAATTATTTAAAAAGGTCATTTGCTATGATTACTAATTAATTCCCAAATGCAAATCCTCTACTTTTAGTGATCACAATCTTAAATATTAAGATGCTTATATAAAATACTATATATTCCTATATGATCCCTGTATTATTTGAAATGAAGTATGTATTTACAATTTATCAATAAAAACTAAAGGGTAATAAATAATAATATAAAATACTCTGTCCAATTTCTTTGTATAATATATAAAAATAACAATAATAATATCCATTATAATATTAAATCCCGTAACATGTTTGTTTTAAAAAATTGTTTACACTGTCTTGAATAACTAGACACAGTAGCTTCCACAAAAAGAAACCCAAAGGTAAATAAACGTATATCCATCAGCGGTTCAAGTATACATAAGGAACGAAAGGGGCCGTTTCATGCCCTTGCTGTAATTTATTTATGTTTGAGCAAGTGTAGTCTCAACAAAGGAAAAACAACATCGCTCCTAATCCTATCAACTTTTAACATTTCTTTAAGACAACTTTCTTATAATAGTTTTTAATGCTACATAACTTACCTTCTTAGATCAGGTAAATAGGTGAAGCCCGGTAACATGGGGAGAAAATTAGCATAACTTTGTCCTCGCGCTCTCGAAACCACTAGCCATAACTCAATAATATGAACACTTAGCTACCTAATTCATTCACTAACGTCCCAATGTCACCATTTTATGTGAATGTTCTGTTATAACAATGTGGAAAAATTGTGCACTATAAAATAAAAATAATATAACACCTCAATTCAATCGACCATATTATAAAGCTCTGGCAAGTACCTACCAATATTCGACCTGAAGTAGGGCAACTGTTCTGAATGTACGACAGACTAAAGCTGAGTTGAGTAGTTAACTTATATTTTAAAATAGTCTATGGTGGAGAAACCAAAGAATGAAGTCAATGAACAAGTAAATGAAGTTTAGTCATAGTCCGGAGTCTTATTTTGGTCTTAAAATCATAATGTTTTCTTAAATTTAAAACTTCTAAAGTATTCTTTTAGATAGAGTTGTTAGAAGTATTTGAGTTTCATGCAGCTGCAAATGATAAAAAAAATATTCGCCACCAATCTGATAGAAACATAAATAAATGTTAGGAATGTGTTAGCTTTACTCTTACAACCTATGTACCCATTCACATTGGGTTATTTACAATTAGGAACCCCGAAGAGAAACTTCACATTATTTATTAAATTTTTTTTTGGACAATGGAAAACGGAAACTAAAAGTTTATTATATACATGCACTTCATGCCGTGATTTTTTTCTCCATTTTCTTAAATAAGAGGCCAAAACTAGTAAAGCAAATTCTGATTTAATTATTTTTAGATAGGAAATTTAATTCATGTTTTTTTACTCGTTAATCTTGTATGCAGCATTAGAAGTGCCTTTAAGAAATATTAAAAATAGTAACTAATTTAATCTTCTTACTAATTTTAAAAATCTAGAAAAACGGTTTATTTTCAATATGTAGATAGATATACTTGTGTATTTAAATACTATTTAACTTCTCTTTGCCTATCATATTTTAGGCTCAATGCTCATGATTATCTTCGCTGCTGTATAAATTATTAAAAAAAAGGTTTTGTTGGCTATTAGTATTTAAAGATTTGGCAACACTGTCATGTATTTGAACAATCTTCATTCGTTCACTCAGTATTCCAACTTTCCAAGTTCCAACGCTAGAGTCTAGACATTGAATTGTACCTGCCAAACAAAAAATCTGCATTGTCTTTCTGTTTTCCTATTGAGTGATACATTTTGTATTATAATCTCTAAATGGCGAATATTGCAGCAAAACGTATAAAACGGGAATTCAAGGAAGTCATAAAAAGTGAGGAGGTGAGGTTGAGTCTTTATTATCAATTTTAAAATTTCATAATCTCCATAGTTGCTTTTACTAGCGATATTTGGCTAAGTTATAATTAATAATAACGATATTGTATTGCTAAACATTGCGACAAAAATTTTTCAACCATAACTTTATAGTATAAAAATAATAACAAAGACTCGTCTTTTGTACATGATTCAGCATGTTCCTAATTGTGCGATAATGCGATTCGTTTTCTATATTATATCTTTTAACTTAGAAAGCAAATAAGATAAAAGATAACTGTTATATTATGCCATAGCAGGTATTCCTTTTATAATTATTTTTATCTGTTTATGTTTAGTTTTGTAGTGAAAAATAATTATTTTATGAACTTCATGGATTTAAATTAAATTTTGTATGTCCCACATCTAAGTATGTGAATATTGATTTTCACTACAATATTTCTATAGTAGTATATAATTAATTTAATTTATATAGAAAAGACCCATTGAGTAAATTGGGTTCTTGTTTCTTTATATAAAACTGTAATCATATGTAAAGCACTGCATCTCAAACATGTTTTATGTACATGGCATTTAAAATATCTAAGTTGCTTCATAAACAAAATACATTTCACACATCAACCCTATTACAAATGTAATGTAATGTAATATTACAAATGTAACAGCAGAATTTCTTGCCATGTAAGACTCAAAAGTACATCTACCCTTTCTTTTAAAATTATGAGAAACTAACATTGAAGAACTAATGCATACATTCATAATATATACATATAAATTTTACTACTTTAGTGAGCTACATAAATTGGTCTACTAAGTTCTACTATTTACTTGTTTCTTTTGTGTGCTTACAAATATTTTTATAAATGTTGCATTCAAATTGAATTTATAATCAGCTAAAATATGTTTGTAATATGCAATTAATAAGAATGATAATAAGTTAACAACTGTATTAAATTACTAAAATTGTTGGTTGTTTTTCTTATATTTTAAAACATCCAAAAAATATATGTATATAATGACGGTAGCACAAACAAATATCTATACATATTTAATACCTTTATTATTGTTGAATAAAAAAAAAACAGTTACCAGTTTAGTATATATAGTAATTTTAGGCTTTAATAAACTATTTAAAATATTGCTTTATTTCATGTTACTTCACTTAGACCTAGGTTTGTCATCTGAATGTGAAAACAAAAATTAATAAGAAAGAAATAATATTGTTCCAAATTCTGACACCCTAGAAACCAAAATGAACTAATTTTAAAATGTGTCATTTTCTCACTTTTTCTTTGTTATAAGTTTATATAATTGGAGTAGTTATGTACATTTACAAACATCAGAGAATATCCAGTAAGTTGTTATATAACAAATCCATAGTTGTACATAGTTTGATCCAAACAGATGAAATATTAATATTTCATTGGTTTGGACTGATATTCTAAAGGTAAAATGAATCTTAACTTAACTTTTAATTACTGCAAATATTTTAAGATTAAAAGATAAATGACATGCATTTCATTTCATTTAGTATGTTAATAGCAGCCAATTGGTAACTAAAATAGCTATGATATTGATAGTCGCAATGAACAGTCAAAGTTCAATGAGTACAAAGTGGCATTTTATGAATCTACTCCAAGAACAAGACTCCTTTGCGCTTTGCTTTGAGAAAATATTTTCTACAAAATTATTTCATTTTATTTGTAAAATTCTAAATATCATTAAAAAAACAATTACTTTTACACTTTAAGTTATACGTTTTATACATAAGTTATGAAACTGTTTAAAATAAATAAATAATATAATTGTTGAAGATTAGACCACAATTCTTCCTTAATCGACAAGCTATCAAGTGGAAACAAGAAATGTCAAAAATCGTTCTTACCAGAGGATTAGTGCATTCCAACTAAATAAAATTTATTTTATATAAATTATAAATGATCAGATTTTTTACCAGTTGAAGCTTTATTTTGTGTAAAGATTTTGTTTTGTATGATTTCATTTTTTTTAGTATGATTGACGTCACATCGTTCCCTCGCTTAAAAATGCGGACAGAATTGATTGCCAAAATCTTTGTTATGAAGAAAATATTTTAACCGAATTTGGCGCGAACGTTGACAGTTAATGTACTACGTTCGTTTCTGGAGTCTTTATGTCTTCAGCAATACTCTTTATTTTGATGCTTATTCTGTACAAAATATATTTTTATACAATGAATCTCGCTGGTTTTTGAGAACTGATCACTTTATTTATAATATGTAGAATGTTGTAAAATATGAAATTAAAGGGATGTACATTATCGCACAATGTCTTAAAGTAACAGTGGGATATTGAATCCTAGCGAAACAATAATTCAATTTGATGTTCTGCAGATAATATTGTAATAAACAGTTCTATTTCTAGGTGGCGGGAGGAGCAATTAAACTTGAATTAGTTAACGACAGTTGGACAGAGTTACAAGGAGAAATCACCGGGCCATCGGACACACCCTACGAGGGGGGCACCTTCATCCTTGAAATCAAAGTGCCAGAGACATATCCGTTCAACCCGCCTAAGGTAATTATTAGCTGAAGATAAATGAACTAAAAGAGGGTAAATGTTAATATTAAATAATTTATAGATTCGCTTCATGACCAAGATCTGGCATCCGAACGTGTCGTCGGTGACTGGGGCCATCTGCCTAGACATCTTGAAGGATCAGTGGGCCGCCGCGCTTACTTTGCGCACGGTCCTCTTATCACTGCAAGCTTTATTATCAGCTGCAGAACCCAACGACCCGCAGGACGCCGTGGTCGCAAAGCAATTCAAAGAAAACCCTCAGCTGTTTCATTTAACCGCAAGACACTGGACTAACATCTACGCGGGGGGTCCGACTTCTATAATGGAGTTCAACCAGAAGGTCCAGCGCTTGCTGGATATGGGCGTCGACGAGCACGAGGCGCGCGTGGCGCTCTCCACGTACGACTGGGAGCTGGAGCGCGCCACGGAACAGCTTTTCAGCTAATTCCTTCTAGTTGTACTTTTCAAATTACCCTCTCTGAAACATAGGTCCTCTTTACAGATTTAACCAACCATATTGATGGTTACAAATATTAGCTGATTTCAAACAATTTTTAGTTATATTTTTTTTTCATTATGACTAGGTAATTCCGTTTATCCCCGTCGGTTTGTTCGAATACATCTTTTTTATCAAGGTTTTCAATTGCAATCTCTTTTTAAAAATCTTAGAATTATTAACCTAAATAAGTATGGGTTACATACTATGTGAAGAAAGTACATCGAACTGAAGTAGTATAATATTTGAAAGCCAACTTGCCGGCATCTTTAAAGTTATGATAATAAAACAAGACACATTTTATAAATGTTTTTATATATATTTTGTTTAGGGCGCCCGTGCCCGAGGTGTTGGATTATACTTACTGATTCTGTTTCCGTTTCTGTCATGTTTTTAAAAATTATGCGTTTATAGGTTAAGATACGAAATTATTATCAATACCTTATTTCTTATTTATGTCTTCTTGTATTTCTTAATTATAAATTACATTTGAAAGTGAGAATAATATAGCGATTTAATTCTATGTCGGAAAAATAGTCTTAGTTTAAGGTGTATGGCGAGAAACATTTGATATATTACTTATAAAACACACTGTACAATTACGAAAATATGGTCATTTGGTTCTCGTCCTTAAAGTCAGCTAGAACATTACTAATTGTATTAGATTTTACTAAGGCTGTACTGTTTGGAACATCTAAAGTGAATTTAGTAGGATTCTAATGATACTTAAGGCATATACGGGGTAAGGATCATTTGTAAGCATCCAGCTACATTTGGTCTAGATGAGATCTTTTTGCTTCGTCTTAGTATCAGATTGTTTTATAGAGATGGATATTAGTCTTGTTTTGGTATTTGGCATCAGCACGCCCATAGACGACGACCATTGATCAACAATACTTCCATTATTTAAATAAAACCGGTGCTTATATTTAATTATAATCAATGTAATCATATTTAAATAAAATTTTACAATTATTGTATTGATTCTTGTTTAGGTATATTTAATAAATCACATCAAAGAAATACGAAAATGTACTTAAGATCTAGAAATCGATACCTGACCTGTATTATTTAAGTTTTTAATCCGTCGAAGCAAAGCCGTGCATATAGAATCAGTAATTAATTTTATCAACAGCAAAATATACATTAGTTTCATAATGGATCGGGGATGGTTGTGAGTGAGGTATGGAGTCAAACATATATCCAGGTGTTTTGTCAACCTGCAGTTAAACTGTCTGTAATATGAAAAGAGCTGACACTGGATAATATTGTATTTAGGTAAAAGTTCCCTAGTAAAGAGTTCACAGCGCTTAAGCATTTCCAATATAAATACTACGTTTTGATATTTTTCATACAAATGTTGTTTGCTTTGTTATGTAATTTTGTTGGTTATGCAAAGTTTGATAACGTTTTTAGAAAAATATATATTAGTTAAATATATATTGTAATATTTTAGGACTAGTTTCTTTTTGTATTTTGGTAAACATGGGGAAAATTAGTTACAACTTAGAAGTTTCGTTTTCGAGTTATTGTAAAGACTTGTGTGTCGTATAATTATAGATTAATTATAAATAAACCTTAATGTAACTCATAATGTATTGTTTTATTTCTTCTGAATCGCTTTGTCACAACCTCGGCAACTAAATAAAACAAAAATGTCTTGTCACTAAGCAATATAAATCTTTAAAATTATTGATAACTTGATATATTGGTTACAAAGCTAGTTTTGAATAATCTTCACTAATCTTGTTTATGTGTTGTTTCTAACAGACCTTAAAGTTGAAACTTTTTATCCCACTTATATTGGCTACACAATTTTGCCCCTTATAATGAGTTGTTATTCTTAGGAGTCGATAGATTTTTTTAAATATGCTTATTAATATTTAATTATATATTCTTGATTTTTTATTGACTCATTGTAATAATTAGCAACAGTGAATAATACAAATAAATTATTGATATATTTAGAAATTACTGATTAATATACAATTCTGCTAACCATTGCCTTTTATTTTATGCAGGCGCGACCGAAGTAAATAAGTAATAATCATTTTATTATTGGCTCGAAAAAAGGCTGCAGGAAAGCATAAATTAAAAATGATACTATTTCTCATTCTCAACGTCAAGGAATTAAAAATATTTGACTGTGTAATCTGCTTAAGCTTAAGAAAACTATGTCTTCTAAAATAAATTAAAATTATTTAACTTGTGTATAAAAGAGAAAAATTTTATAAAGCGCCACCTAGTGGAATTCTGTGTCAAAAGAGTCTTGCCACAATATCGCTTGCGCGCGCGCAGCGTTCCATGCATCAGTAAACAGTAACTATCGAGTAACTTGATCAACACCACAAGCGGTGGTGTCATTCATCAGTCGCAGTCGCCGCCACTGCGTGAACGGTGCTCTCGCGCTCCTTTCCTTAATGTATTACTACAAAACAGGGAAGGCAGAGTGCAGAATACATCAGCAGAATGTAACTAAATTGCAGTGTATTCTTTGTATAATAATTTTCCTTCGCCTTCCCTAGCAACAAACCCCGAGTAACTCTTTATTACTTTCTAAAACGTATTTAATTTTCCGCGTGTGTCTCGTTTCAAGCTCGCGCCAACAAAACGTGTGTGTGTATAAATAAATATTAATTTTTATAGTTGTTAAGCTACACTCGACATGACTATATCGTACGCCGGTGAAGTTCCAAATGGCAGCAGTTTCGGATGTTTTTGGCGGATCCTCTGCAAGTAAGTAGCGAGAGTGGCCACGGAGAGCGGAGACTGGCAGCGCCGGGTCGGGCTCGCCTCGTTGCGAACAGCTGTTCCGGCGCTGCAGAGCATATACACACACAACGTCACAATAGCGCTCCCATATGCTATTGTGACGTGAGGCTTGTTTAGTTTATACAACTTTTCATAAAGGTCCACTGGTGTTAAAGTGGAATTATTGGAAATCTGTGGGGCAAAGAATAAGTGTTATCAACCTTGGCGTTGTCGAGGTGATGAATGTGTTCTACGGTGTTTTCTCGCTAGCGACTCAATGTCTGGAGGCTGTCTTGGCCCTGACAACGAAATGTGGCGAAAGTTGACTATGACGCATTCGTCGAACGATTAATACCTACTTAAATCAAGCAAAACAAAAAAAGCTGGCAATTAGCAAAAAATATGACGAGAAATAATTACCATTTATATGCTAAGTGTAAATGATGTTAAATTTATATAAAAAAGTAATTACTGACTAGATATATATTACGGTTACAAAGGCATTTAGAGCCATCTCAGTTACTTTGACACAGGTAGGTACCGCTAGACCAGTTGTAGGTAACTAGGTAGGTATTTATTTGCTTATTTTGCTAACGAATAACTGAACGGTAAATGCAACAAGTCAGCTCAAGAATACGTACATCATAACAAACACTCACGAACCGAGCGAAACCAGTCTGCTTCAGACGATTGTTATTAAATATATTTCATAAAGAGTTAAGTAATGCGCTTTTACTTGCACCTTGTGTTTCTTACAAATTCTAATATAACTACTTATAATATCATTTGATTCGTTATAACAATTAAAAAATATCCATCCTGTAAGTACATACCTATGTATTTATAATAACAAAGAAGTCACAATATCAATAATGTCATTATTACAGATAAATAGTTATTATAATTATATTTTCGTGGAATAGACTATTAGGTGCGGAATAATTTAGAAATTTACAATTCAACGTCACGCCTTAACTTTCTATTAATTTAAGATAAACAAAAAAGTAATACTTATAAAAATAATAACAGTTGACATACCGGTCGACACTGGAATCAATAATTAGTAGGGCGCTCAGATGTCTGTCGAGAGCCGAGACTTGATTGGCGCGGTCTTGTCAAGGCTAAGGAATTAACAAATTTTTACAACATCCGAATTTATATTCAAGCTGTAGAGAAGCCGTTAAAAGAGTTAGATGTAATCCTATCAAGTTACTAGTAAATGTAATAAGTAAAAAAATATCCACAAATATGCTTTGATTATAAACACGTTTAGAGATGGCGTCGTCTTTATATGAGATTAATCTAAAAAAAAACGCCCTGAATTGCTATTCTGTCAAAACTTTTAAATTATACATAGGGATGTCATATTCATTAAATTAAATAGTATAAACTTGGATAGTTAATCTGTGAATGGAAAGTATAAATAAGTAAAATATTTCGCAGTTTACTTCGTTGTTTGGTTCAGGACATTATTTGTACCACAAAATTCTGTAAATAAAAGACAATGTTTATTTATAGCTTGCCTCCCTCGTTAATCGTTCGTGTATGATATTATACCACGTAGCGTGCAACTGTACGTACATACAACCTTAAAATGTTTGGAGGTTTTTGTCCCCAAGTTATAGATAGGTACCCGAGTGTCGTAAAAACGGTAGAACTATAATAATACACATTCATTCATTTATCGTTTATCTTTAAAAGATAAACTATATGATCTATACTAGAACTCTTAATTTTATTTTAATGACAACAGCAGTGTTTACTTATTAATAACGAGTATTGTTTTTGTCATGGATCAAACCTCGTGTAATTTAACGCTATGTTGTGAGGAATTACGCGCAGTAACCTTACCATTTTAAATTCAATAAAAATTCTCGGACATTCAAAAGGCCGTTTTAGATACGAGTTCTGTAAATCGCCGAGAACAAGTTTCAATGTCCGGGTAAGGCTAAAAGTTAGACAGAACCATATTAACAAACTGTGATAATATTGTTCCTTCACACATCCGTATATGAATATATTATCATATTAGAAATAAAAATATTCTAGACAAAGGTTGGTAATATTTAGTAAATGTATATCTAAGTAATAATAAATTAATTAAATCGTATAAGATCACTATTTTTCTTAATTGAGCTAGGCAAAACTGTTTTCAAAAATTGCATCATTGCATATACATAAAGAAAGAACTTTATCTATATAAAATATAAAGACGATGAACTGTAGATGCCCTTTTTGTATACTTTTAAATTCCGTATCTGAGGTAAATTAAAATTAGTCTCTACATAATAATTAAAGATTAATACAATAACTACAATTAATTAATTCCTAATATTTTTTTAATATTGCAAAAGTCGGTAAGACTTTGATAATTTGTATAATACATAAAGTAACATACATACATACACAGACATACTCATGATACACAGAACGAGCTCGTTTATACTAAAGTTTGTAACAACTTCATTCTGACTAAGATATCATATTTTTTGCCATTGTCTTCATCTGGACTGAAACAATGTAGGTAAATAACATTTATTATTCATCATTTAGTTCATAATATTTTGTTAAATATTTATATAATTAGGAGTAATCAAATCTAATCACATCTTCATACTAATAAGGATGTATGGTAATATAAAATAATTATATACGTGTGCATGCGCGAGTGCGTGCGTGGGTGCGTGTTACTTGTGCGTGTGCGTGATTGTATATATATTAGTGTCACTTAAGGTGTGAAATAGTTTTGTAAAACATATTATTATAACTACATCTTGCGTAAATCTTAACATATTTAATAAAAACATGAAAATTTTTTCTTTAATATCGTTTGAAATTGACAAAAATAATTTTGTGATATGATTTTATTTAATATAAAAATAGATTTGGAAAGAAAAATTATAGACACACATCACTAAGTAGAAATCATCTTTAATAATAGTTTAATTTGTATTTCTTGTAATGTGCATGCGGCTGTCTCGTCTCGAGACCCTTCTCGAAAGTAATGCTCAACAAGTACCTACTGTATTAAAACAAAATAACAGATAGATATATATTGGTCTTTTTGCGGAAAAGTATTTTTTTACACGAATTAGTTCAGTGTTTGACTGCAGCCTGCCTGATGTTAAGCATTATTGTATGATATGACATCTATGATGATCTGGAAGCCACCTTTTCTCAGAATTTGAGGACCCCTAGATTATAATGATCGGGAAGCACCAACTCCGGTTAGTAAAGTTTGGTTGGTCTTAGAATTAATGCTAGAGCAAAACCCTTTGTACGAGACCTTGGGTCTTCCGCCGTGAATCGTCTTCCTGCCTTGTATTTAAAGTTATATAAACAAAGAGTTAAATTCTAGTGACATTTTGTGTTTAAGAACTTCAATTTAAATTGAATAAACATTCATAAACGTCAATAAGTTGTTATTGAGGAAAAATATTGTCTAAAAAATAAATATAAGCGAGGTACTAAAACAGGTTTTTATTATGATGCATTTTAATTTCATGATCAGTGTTTATTATATTTTTTAATAACCGTAGTTAATTTTTTTTTTAATTGACGTATACATATTTTTGATATTTGATTTTTTTACATTTAAATTATTTCAAACAGACGCACATAGATATTCATAAATATATTTCATTACCTGGTCTCCTTACATCACGGTTACTTACAAAGGGTCTGGAAGAATAAAAGTCTCTCATACCATCGTCATCATATGACATTTTTATACTATTGTTTTTAAATACAGAGCATGTTGAAGCAAAATACTCCAGAAATACTTGGTTCACTTTATATTATATTTTTAGTGCTGTTTAAATTGGGTATTTAAAGGAATTATAGCAGAATTGAAAAGTACGACTTAAACTATTCGAGCTATGTTGAACCGTTGCTCAGGGAGCACCGGCCCATACCGCTTGCCATGGCACCGGACGTATCCGACAGCATCGATAGCTGACGGGCACACGAGGAGGTTCCCGGCTCATAGCCCCCAACCTAACTCTTTTTTTTACTATTTTTTTTTGTTTAATTATTACTTTGACTGGTATATAAACACCAAAACCTTTTCTTCCCTGAGTCCAAGTTCTCTTTAATGTATTTGGATGGCGGCACTATTTATCATCAGTAAATTCTGCTTATATAAAATAAGTTTTTACCGGATCGATAAAATTATACTAATTTTATAGTGTGTGTGTAGTGTAATTTACTCAATAATTAATTGGAGTACAATAATACTTTAAATAAATAAGAAAAGAAATATAACTATGCCGGTCTTTTACATCTGAGGCCGATTCATTTTAGCTATTTTAAGACAAGAATGTACTGACATTTACTCTATAAATACTATTAATAATGTCAGTTATTTCCGACACTGTACTCGTGGCATTTATTACTTTTTTGTAACTTCCTACTTAATTAAAATTTAAGGATTGGATCTAGAATAAAACTCAAATAAGAAGACCTTTGCTCGGCAATGGGATGATATAGGTTAGAAAAAAAATAAGTCTCATCTAAGCGATTAACCCGTCTCAGAATATCTATATTACATTGTTAGGATTTATTTCCTGTTACTATAATAAATAATATATGTGACAGGTGTATTAAATTACCTCCTAGATACAATATACTAGCTCGCTTCCATTAACTTCTGGAAGTCTATAATATCTCAGTAATTCGTTTGACAGTCATGGGGTTGTTCTGAACTGAAAATGTGTTCTAACAAAAAATATTTTCAGAGCCATACAGTGGAGGCTGATACAAACAAGATTTAATGCAGAACTATAAATATTACTAAGCATAATGTACGTTTGATTGTGGTTGAATTATCAAATATATATATTTGTAAAAATATATATTTATTAATATATTTTTGGTTTACAATGTTTATGAAAGTTATTTTGTTATCCCTGTATGTAGTAAATTATCAAACATAAGTCTTTCATATTCAACATTGCATAATCACGAGTAAAAGTTAATTATTAATGTATTAGCATTATTAAGTAGTTTTAACATAAATTTCTTCTTTTTAATTATCCATTACGTAACATCTGAGGTCAATACATAATCATGAGTAGGTGCCACTAATATATAGATTTCCTTGAATAATAGCGACGTCCACGTGTCTCTTGTATTATAACACTAGAAGTAAAGAACAATACATTTAATGGTAGCTAGTGCTATTTATACCCGAATGTAAATGTGAAGACACTTTCTAAACTAAATTTTACTAGAATATGCGTCAAAATACTCGAAGAACTCGAGAAATAACTAGTGTTTGTTTTTATTGATAGGAAAATAATGTCCATATGAAAAATTAAAACATAATTTTGTTGTATAATAGATTATTATGCTCTAATTAATTATTAAATTAAGCCTGAGATAAGAGGAACCTTTGCAGTGACGTAACTATATCATATGAGGCTCGTGGAAAATTTATCGGATCGGGGCCCTAAGTAAAAGTACTTGATCTATGATCTTTTCAGATCGGGAGCCCCTTTAACGCTGGGGTCCCGTATCATTTTGCCTATTGTTATGTCACTGAACCTTTGTAAATGTATGTAGTTACAATATATTGTGTGTCAGATGGCGCGGCAGCGTCTACAAGCTGGTGTGGCGCGAGCTGCTGGCCTACCTCACGCTCTACTACACTATCAACCTGCTCTATCGGTTTGCTCTCACAGAGCACCAGCAAAGGTATGTACTCCAATTGAAAATAAATATTTTGGATTACGTTGTTCATTTTATACCATTCTTTAATAGTTTCATCTAGTTATACTCATCGAATTCATTCAATACAATACAATACAATACAATACAATACAATACAATACGAATACATTAACCCTACGAGTGTGACAATAAAAATTATTAAGAAATATTCATAGATAGTGCAACAGCTAAAGGCTTTTAACAATATTTCAACTATAGTTAGATATCTATAGAATTAAGACTAACTAATCTTTAATCTTTCAAAGCCGTCCCTATATCTAAAAAATCAGCCTTTCTTCACTTTGTATTTTTTATATAAATAATAAATAGCTCTCATTAAATTTGATTTAATAAAAAGTTTCCAAGTGCTGAAAATTATAAGGTGAAAATCAATATATAGTAGCTTTCTACCTGTGTTCATCCATAACATATACCATAGGATGTTATGAGGTTATAAAGAACATCAGATCTCGCACGGAAATGTATTCCATAATTTTGTAGTGATATACATTACAACTGAAATGTTATTCAGTATAATACATATGAAGGTGGAATGTTTACACTCATTTTGATTCCGTAATTAATGCAAGGTTGAGTATAATGAGTTCAAGATAGATTCATGGACAGGCTGTATAACTTGCCCAATCGGTAATCGCTTGTAGGTTGAAATTGAAATGCTCTTTGCGCGGTGATATTACTAATAATCTCAGTCATAAAAAAATGCAAGTCACCACAAGACATAGGATAGGGTAAAAAAGAGGTACACAATTTATAGATAAAGTTGAGTAAGAAAGAGAGAAGCACACCTTGTTGATAGTTTTATATTAGTTATATAGATTACATATATTCTAATTACGAAACGACAGTTTCAAGTTTCTAGAGGGTGTATTATTACACCCTGGAAGCAAACATAATGATAATAATCGCTTACTTTAAATCAACCATTATAATTATATAATTAACATTCAAGTGAAATACAAAATGAGGTAGGAAATTAATTAACTCAAATAATAATTAAATAGTCTCTTCAACCGTAATCGAGAATGATGCTGACCCAATTTATTGATTTTGAATATAAGCCTTATGGATTATTGTACTCACAACGCAATGAGATGTAGTCATTAAAAGGTGGAGCTGAATTGGTTGTCTTTGATGATTAAAGTAAAAGTGACTTGTATTTGTATGTATCTTAATTTTGTGAGATATGTAGTATAAGTCTGTCAGTCCGTTCGGCTCCCTAGCTATTAATCTATCTCGATTTTCATCTCTTACCATGTTATCCGTATTTCTCTTTAATTAGTTTAATGCTGTAATAGTCGTATATTTTAATATTTTACGGAGCGTTCAAAGGTGTTTCATACAACTTTACAAGCTATTGGATGACGGAAATTAACCTGAGTCAACAATACATTGCTAACGACAAGAATGCTTTTTGTTTATGATTCAGCTCATATGAAATGAAACACGTTGAGTACTTATTAATATGTACTCTTTCAATGATACTTCTGAAAGGATTGTTTTTTTAATTCCTTCACAACACAGGATCCTACCCCACGAACAAAAATCATAAAGCTTCATATGTTTTTGTTAAAATATTTTTTTAAAAATGCCTTAACTATATTCCTGTATTAGCCACTACACAATTTTTTAATAAAGAAAATCTATCTCTTTCTCTCTGTTCGTTATCTCATTCTATGTATTAATTAAAAAATAATTATGACTTTGGGGAATAAACCTAATTATTGTTTGAGATGACTCCATATGAGTTATATGTTATTAAATTAAATATTATGTAATCTTAGCGTTCATGTTTATAAATAATATATATTCACTATAAAATGAGTCAGTAAATCACATGTTTTTCCCGGTTTCAGGTAAAATTTGCAAAAAATCCTCATAAAACTTTTATAAGTTTTCCTATAGTAGAATATTATTGAAATCTTTATATTCCCATTTTATAATTGACATTAACATTTTTTAAATACTTGCATTTAGATTTGTTTAAACGATTTTAAAACTAGCCCTCGAAAATTTAAAATAAATATATGTTAATTTTAATTTTCAAGATACGAGATAATATTTTTCTAAAAATATTAAAAATATAGACCTCGTAAACGGGTAAATCCCTCGGTATTTGCATCTAAATAATTTTGTTGTCATTTTAATCACTTAAGTTTGCGCACTGAGCATCCACAGACAGGCAATCCAGGTACTACTAGGTCACTAATTGATTATGTATATCGTTTTTAAAATATACTAAAATGTACCTATAACCTACTTTTATTTCTATTTGTTTATCTTTTTACTGTGTTAAATGTGAAAAAATATTTTAATCAAAAAAATTTTCCGACTTATAGATAATCTATCGTTTTTTTTGGTAATTAATACTTATTTGAATATTTAGTAAGATTAATCGTCGCCACGTGGTTGAAATTCGAACTTAATTCTAAAATTCAGAGTGACGAGATGTCCGTAGATAGAAATTTTAATTCTTTAGATTACTTACAAGATAAGTTACTAAAAAAAGGTAAGCAAAATGGGAAAGCAGGGGTCCACAGATGATCACCATAAGTATCATATTTAGTTTTAAGTCCTAATGGTTTCTATCGTAAAGTTTGGTGATGGCCAGTGAAAGAGAAAGGTTTGCTTGTAAATATATGGAGTTAATCTGTGGTTTTTAAAGCCTGTCTTACCAGACATCTCAGATATCTCAGATATTTTTCTGGTAAAAGCTTTAATGGGTCAAAACTGACTTGAAAAGTCGTATTAAAAACTATTACGAGTGTCATAAAACTTAACTTTACTTATGTAAATTGTGGTTTCAGCTGTCTCTTCTTTTTTTAACTCACGGGTGCGTTACCAGTTCATTTCGACTGTCGGTAGCATGGCTCAGTCGTTTAAAATAATGACCTATTAAATGGAATTGCCAAATCCAGATTAAACGCAGCGTGCTTTCCCCTTAGACTAAATATGAAAATTAATAGAACCTTGATCCAACGTGCTCTTTTGTTAAGAACAGAATATTTTTTAGATTAACGAGAAATGTATATTAATGTTTGCATTAATTTGAACGCAGCATTAATTTCAACGTAGCAGCAGTAGAAATGATAAGAAGTAAGATTTTGTAGTGGTTTTTATAAAATAGTTCATATTCATAGTAACGAGAAATAGCATTAAGAGCTTAAAAAGTAGATGAGACATGATGAGGCAGTTAGATAACAAATTTTTATCGAGCGTCGTATTATGAGATGGGAAGAGATTTCTTTGGAGATAAATCATCCAACCTACTAATTGTATAATTGTATTGTGGTTTTAAAGAGGTAGTTGTGGTTTTATAAGTACATACATATACTCACAAAGTGGTCACACATACATATATATATGTGACTATTTATATAGTAGGTATATATAAAATAGTTGGAGGCTTTATTAGTTACCTACCTACCTATTTTAAAAGATAGATTAACAGATGTTTGCAC
Source organism: Mechanitis mazaeus (assembly GCA_959347395.1). Classification (NCBI taxonomy): domain Eukaryota; kingdom Metazoa; phylum Arthropoda; class Insecta; order Lepidoptera; family Nymphalidae; genus Mechanitis; species Mechanitis mazaeus. Next base: position 9,416,403 of record OY365748.1, on the reverse strand, counting down.
TCGCCCAGACACGCAGTCAAAGAAATGTGTTACATATGTATATATAAGTTTAATTCTGATTGGTGACAACGACAGTGACTCTCGTTAAATTCAATTCAAAAATTCATTATGTTATTTGCCTGACCCAGATAATTCAGTATCAACATAGTCTCAACTCTCAATCTTTGTTTTTTGTTAGTCATCAGTTTGTGATGTTTATACTAAGACAAAAACGTGATTTTTGTTGCATTTCCTGATTTGTGGTGATTTATTAATTATTAAAACATGTCTTAGCAAATACCTACCTCGTTAACTCACTGTCTGTCACATCATATCAGGATTTCAAGACATTTCATGATGACTATGCAGGTGGTATTCGCATTTGTATTGTATTGTTTATGTGTAGTATGTTGGTAACTATATCTAAAACATACATACAACCTATCTTATACAATATGTATTATATACTAATCGTCTTATTTCCATTCTCGTTTCATATTTTAATTATGAGTTCTGTCAGACGACCTTGATGTTATTACTCTTAAGATACAACATTAATATACATACTGTTGTTTATTATTTATATTCGAATAGTATTCAAATTATTAATTTATATTTTAATATCATAATTACGTTTAGTTCTATAATTTTAAACAATCAATTATTTTGAAGTATAATGAGAATGTGAAGGCGTGTCTGGTGAAAAAAAAGATAACATGGATCAGTGTGTAAGGAAACTTGAAAGTTGCGCTTCTAACAAAGTAGATGCGATATAATTGAAACTAAAATAAAGACGCCATTTTGTTAGAAGCACTTTCAATAGATATTATTTCTTTAAATAAATCTCCATCTGATTTCAGAATATTCGAAAAAGTCCGACAGTATTTCGGCGCACAGAGCGAGTCGATACCTATGTCATTCGTTTTGGGATTCTACGTGAGTCTGGTGGTGAAGCGTTGGTGGGAACAGTACAAACTGCTGCCTTGGCCGGACACGCTGGCGCTCTTCATCTCAGCCGGGATCCCTGGAGCGGTCAGTAAAGTAAACGAGATGAAGTTATTTTTAGTGGACTTATTGGCTTAATAACGTTTCTTATCAACTGTCCACTCGTTTGATTTCTAAAAACATGTTCTGTGACGTTTAGTATTATTATTTAAATTTTTTATTCTAATGCATTTTTATGGAAAAAATAGTGTGTTAAATAAATATAACATTTAACATGGATTCATAGTTAACTAAGTAATAAGTAGTTACGCAAGTGTACTTCGCGTTTAGGTCGTTTGTGATGTCATGCTAGTGAAAAACAATCATTTTATAGCTGTTAATGCGAAAATGTATATATTTGCAAACGAAGCTATTGCGACCATCTCACACATATTTATAAAAATAAAAATATTTGTTATATTATTTTAGTTCCTCTTCAACTATTCCCTGAGAAACTTCTTTAAAGTTGAACGTACATTCTGTATGTCGGTGACATTTAATCTATAATGTAGAAATTGAAAATTTCATGTTAATTATTTCAACACACGGTATCTTCGTTACTATCGCCCGCATTGTTTATAAAAATGTACAAAACATACATTAGTGTAATTGATGATATTTATAAAATACAAAAACCCGTTCCCTACATTTTTATTTCATTAACCAGTGCGGGGTAAATCTATCAAATTTAAGATACTAACTTTAAACTATTCATAAATATAATACATAAATGAGCGAATGTCAATTATATGAATTAAACTTTGACATTAAAAGACCTATGAGGATAGTTTCTAAAATATTAGTTTTACAGCTAGAAGAGCTAAGGTATTGAAAATAATAGTACTAAAGTTATTAAGTATTTAGTGAGGTTCAGGAGTTGCTATTTAGTAAATAAAGTTAGTTCTGCCCGAGTTACTAAAACTATTGAGAGAGCAACACTGAATCTATATGAGCCTATGAATCTATACTTCATTTGTAAACTGTATAGAACTCGAGCATTTTGTTAATTTGAGTAGACATCTAGTTAACAGGGCATGGTTTAGAAAACCCGGCCATAAAAAAACTTGTTATGAAGATGATCTTAGCACAAGATAGCCGGATACTCAATTGTTTAAATCAAGAGATTAAATATATATCTTTTGAGTTTGTTATATATAGTTTTGATTACCTCATTCCAAATGATGATGCTAAACCGATTGTGCAATTTTAAAGCATCGTTCAATTGAAGTTTCAATTACAAATAGGCTTCTAAATGTGCTGCATAATCATTTTTAACTATATTCATTTATTTCGGTATTTATTATTGTTTATTAGCATTGCGAATTTTGAAGGCTTTTTAAGTTATGTTCAAATATAAAATATTATAGATGTAGCCGTTGGTAGCCGTAGGTAGCCGTTGCTAGCCGGTAGCCGGCGGTGCCCGTGTTGGACGTGTTGACAAGGTACGGTATTGTAAAGGAATACATTATAACAATTATTTTTGTCTTAATTATGTTCTGGGAGCATCTTTGTGACGTTGTTCTTTTGTTGTTAAAATGGAATTGAATGTTAAGTATATTTTAATGTCGATACATTACAAGCAGCTGTGAATTATCTACTATTAAAACTAACGTTTTCCGGTGTACACATACATTTTATTTTTGTTTCTTTGGATGGGTACGTTTTTATTAACATTAATTAAATATATTAATGTGTTCTTCAAATTTACGCAAATTGATGGTATTTAGGTGTCGAATACTTTTCGCAAACATCCATAGTTCATTAAAGAAACTTTTATTAGAAAATGTAGCAAGGAATACTTTAGCTATATAATTGTAAAGTTAAATTAAAGTAAGTAAATTAGTTTTAGTTGTCTAATTATTTCATTATATTGTTTTATTTTGCTTTCTATAAGTAAAACCGAAGAAAAACAAAGTATGTATTTCACATTAAACTATCGATATAACTATTATTATATATTATTTCATGCAATATAATATTATTGTTATGACTTACGAATACGACGTACGTAATTCTTACGAATGCACTTTTTATGCTTTCGGTTAGTCATAAAAATGTATTGTTGATTCTAAGCAGTACTTGTAAAATAAATACAGTGCGGAAAATATTCAGTGGATTCTTATTACATTTCGAAATAATAATCGTCGACATATTAATTTGTTTTTGTAATTTATCTGGTTTCGGATTTCACCTTCAACTGCAAAAGTTGTACCTTTGCTGGTTACTCAATTGTCAGGTACCAGCTCTGAAGATTACTGTGTATGAAACAAGATTATAATTATTGGTACTTGTAACATGTAATTCGCAACATCTTTTTGTTATTTATCGGACCCGAATATGATTAAGTACTGTTGAATTACATTTAAACATTGCAATGCTTAAATGGTTCATCAGTTTTATTAATGAGATATTAGGTCTATTTCTTTTCATGTTATCAGACTTTATAACTATTATCATTTTGTATAACTAACTATAACAGAAATGCCACAGTTATAGATATGGCACAGTTATAGGTATGCATATTTTAATATTATTTACAGACTAAATGACGTTATTGAATTAATTTTTAACTACTACAAGTGTTATTAAAGTCAGCTTCGTGAACTGAGCTCTTTTATACATTTGATCTATCGGCAATATCCGTTAGAGTACTTAAATCACTAATAAACGTTATTGCGCCAGACTTATTTAATAACGGTTCAAGTTGTGATATGTTTCCTGATCTAATAAAATAGTATAAAATAACACCATTATCTAAATCCGGCAGCACATTAGATCTACTAGGACAACTTTCAGTATTATTTACATTTAAAAAGATCTTTGAAAATAATCCTTGACATTATTATTAATAATAATATAACAAACAGTTTCGCTGAATATTTTTTAGGCCTAGAAAGAATTGTCATTTTCTATATTTCGACTGCCTATAACCTGAAACTCTAATTAGGAAAAATAGAAAAAGTAATTAGAAAAAATGCCCTTGATTTTATTACTTCATTGGATTTTATTACTTCATTGGATTTTATTAGTTCATTTGTCAAAATAAGCTACAAATATTTAGTTATTAGGACCTTTCTTGTATCTCATTTACATAAATGACTTACCTTACCTTGTGAGGAACAAACATGAAAAAGTATTGTTTGCTGATAATACTTTTCATATTTTTAAATTAATAGACAATAATCAGCAGTTGTAGATGTAAACAATGCTCTCTTAGATATTGTAAAATGTTTTAACGCTAACAATCTATTGTTCAAAGAAATAGACAAAATGTATTTAGTTTACTTTACCAAACGTCCGAACCAATTTACTAATAAATAATGAGGAATTCCATTTATTAATTTTACTTTTTTCTCCGGTATAACCTTAGATGCAAAATTTGTAATGGGGTTCTCATATACGAGTGTGTAATTTGTCAAACGAACTCAGTTCTGCTTTTCTTTGTCCGTTTTGAAGAATATTCCAATTAACAAACGTTGAAATAACTAGATTAGTTATTTTCATAATACCATGTCATACGGTATACATTTACCGGGTAATTTAGCAGATATTAATACTATGTTTTCCCCCACAAGAGGGCTGTTCAACCAATCTATAACAAAATGCCAACAGAAATGTCGTCGTGATTTTGTGATTTAAGAATTGCATCCGATCGGCTAACCAGGTTCATTGAATTATTGTACCGAAATATGATATAATAGTTGCGTATGGGAATACAAGCCAGCAGCTAGAGATGAGGTGCGGCACTTTTTTGCGTTTTATCCTTAGCCTGCTTAGCAGGCAGGACTGCTTTTTTTTTGAGTAACCGACGAGATGTGCGGATGTTATTATCAAAGTGTTGCATTAGAAAATGGAGTTTTTCATTCAAAAGGAATGACAACTTCATTGCCTAAAGCTGACGTGTTCGTCGGTGGCAAATCTCGTCCATGTTTTAACGCTGGATGCTCAATGCCCTATGGACATTCTAAGAAAATAACTTTTTACTAAGATGCCAAGTTCTATAAAAAGCCATTACGGTAAGCTCGTCTTGGGCGATTTACTATGAAAGTTGTAAAAATTTCTGTTACAAAAACTAGCATTCGAGCATTTTAGTCCCTTGACAAAACGATCGAGTTGAGTTCCTACCCCTGAAGCGAAAGAGTAAGCAAATATAATTCCTTCTCTTTTTGTTGATTAAACTGTGCGTTCTTGCAAAAGCCCAACACCAGGATGGCAACTAAAATTATATAGAGCACAGAACTAGTCTAGTGTAAAGTACTGTGGTTACATTTTCGAGGTATAGGATTGCTAGCCTCTCAGATTTCTATTGGATACTTTTTGGTGATTGTGCGCAAAAATTACATGAACTAATTCTTGCATCCTCCTTTCGTCATCGAACGTTCCGACACACGGCGAAAATCTACCCTTATCGTTAACATCTCTTTTATCCGAACGAAGCGCTTGGTTCATCTCATTTAATTCTTAGCTTAAAACAGTAATAGCTTATCTGTGTTGGTCTTTTCGTCCGATTATAATATATCTTCAAGGCGAGAATGAAGATACTTTTGCATTAAGTTAAAGCGCCTTTATTTCATTGAAACCAATGACTTCATTTCCACTTTCCACCAGGTGGAACGTAGTGCGTGCATGAATGCATTAACTTAAACTGTAAAATAATAAATAATAGTTATAATAAAACTTACTTTAATTATCTGACTGAAGCTTCATCACGATACCTTATTAATCTTATTAAACCTTGACCGGATTGCATAAAAAACTTAGTTTGCACTAAAAGTCAAGATTTTTTAAAGTATTCATTATTACCGAAACATAATAACTTTCTTAAGTTCGGTTGTCTTTAATATGTTAATATTGGTGGACAAAACAATAAAATTAGGCTTTTGTAACTCAATTACTTTTAACTTACATTTTTAGTACCAACCTACTACTATACAAGTAAATAGAAGTCTTGCTGTGTGTAGGCCCCATTTTTTTTTTTTCAATATACCACAACGCACTATTATAATATTGTTAAAACTGGTTACAAAAGCAATTGGTTTATTTACATGTAAAATGGTAAGTGACCCTGTGCATTTTATTATCTTGTTTATTGGTAAATCTATTGATGTAGTCAAAGGTTTTCAGTAACACTTTTTATTTTTAGTAATTTAGTCTCATATCTCTCATATATATCTCTCAGACCTTTTCCGTAATAGGACTTTTTGCACTATAATATGAATGTCATTTGCCCCATGGGAGTAGTGGGATGAAATGCTTCCCGTTGTTCTTTCATGGAAAAAGTGAAATAGAACCTTTAATACATTTGTATTTGATTGATCGTAGTACGAAAACTGAGAAGTGGTTGCTTCAACTAAAAATATATTAACAATCCGACTATATACTTATTTTCAAATATTGTACTTCGTTTGAGAAAAGAATCAACCAATCTCCCTAGACTTCTTCCCACGCGTGCTAGAAGCTGTGCGTGTCGTTATAATGTTCAGTGTTGTATAAATTGATTACTCTCTTTAACACGCGACTCCGTTTGCCTTTTCAAATAGGTAAATACCACAACCAGAGATGAAAATAATAGGTAAATGGTTTTCCAAATTTTAATTCGATGAGAGGAATTATTTAATCTAGCGGCAAAACTGGTATCAAAACCATCGCGACTCACAAAATTTTTTTGTTCTCTTTTGTATTTGTCTAATCTTTTACTTTTCTAATTTAAAAAATATTATTTTTGAAAGATTACTATGTAGATATGTATAAGTTGCCTTAAGTCAAATATAATTTAATGATAATCTTAAAAATAACATGTTCATTAAAACAGCACATACAATCATTCCTCATTTTTGGCTCCAATGTGATTTTCAGTTTTTGATAATAAATTCAATAGATACAATTTTTATAAAATAATGTAAAGTTATTAACAAATTTCATAAGGTTTTTTATAGTAGTTTAGGTTTGCTCATTACAATACTTCCTAAAAAAACTTTAAAATTTTGCAAATAGTTTCAATGTATTGTTCGTTTGCCCTTGACAAGTTGCGAGGGTCAGACCCCGAACTGATCAAATATTGTTGACATCAAATGGTGCCGAGTTAGTAATACATAATGAAATGCGTTTTGTATCTAATACAATCCTTTGGCATCTTCAATTAATAAACTACCAACTGTTAATATTTTACAGATAGATAGTCCAGGTTTGATGATTTTCTTTGATGTAAAAACTTTATAAGGCTCGTATTTCGAGTGCGACATCATAACGCTGTTTACACAATTTGCCTGTTTGAGCAACGCTAAGCCAGCCTGGAATGTTGACCGACTACGGCAAGCATTGTTTGAAGCGTCGGATTCTATTATTACAATCCAATGACGTAGGCGTATAATTAGTATTAACTGACATGCACTAGCACTTCCTTGAGGAGGTCAGCTTGCTGATACTCTGTATGACAGAGTAATGCTACAATTATAGATGAGATTAATAAATCTACCCTTGAATGGTTGCGGAGGCGAGAGGACAATAGCTTCGTGTAAAAGTCGTAAACTCGTAATTGGTGAAGCGCATGCAATGTTTATATATCTAAACGATTGTTCCATTGGAACTACTATTTATCTTAGCACGATTATATAGTATATGTATGAAAATATGCGTCTATTGTACAACCCCAATTTATAACGTTATAAAAGAAGAAAACAGAGTATCCGCTAGGTATAGGATATATCGAAAGCCAGCAGAAAAACTTGTTTATCCAACAAATAACTAACAAATCATAATAAATAATGACTGACGTAACAGATCTAGCCGTTTTCCTGTGAATATAATAAAGGTAATTTAAATACAGCCAGTACAAGATTTTGAACGCTGATTACTTTTCAAGGTGATGATAATTTAATCTAACGCTGAGATGTTTTATAAAAAACTAGCTTATTGTTTCCTTGCATCAAGATATTTAGAACATTTTAATTAGTTTTTTTATGTATAAGTGTTGTTTTATATCAAAATTAGAGGATACATTAACGTAATGTTGGTTTATGTCCTTCCTCAAAAAACCAAGTATATTCAAACCTTAATTTTATTTATAAAGAAAGGAAACTAAAGTGAAGTAGAAACTGTTTACAGAAAAACATATTAATATTAATGTTCTAACACTCCTGGTTTTATAGGTACTAGAAACTACACCTAGGTACATTCGTACATACAGTATACAAACATTATATATTGAGTACTGTAATCATCAGTTTTTATAACCTCTGCCTTACAATAAACTCTACGATTGTCAATTTAGCTGTTGTCATTAATTGTCTTTGTATTTGTATTCAAGAATAGTATTCAACTCCACCGATTCACTTCATATATAGAATTTATATAGAATTTTCGAATATGAATGCATATAATTTATAAGAACAGAAGTGTCTATAAAAACGCATAATGTCGATTTCAATGTGTTAGCCTGTAACATATTAATATTACTCACCCAATAAAAGTATTGGATTGCGGCGCTATTCTTAGCAAAACAAACATTGTACTTTCAAATGTTTATATATTTCGACTTTATTTTTGTATCATTTAATTGTCTAACTAATTAGTTATCATTTTATTAATCAATCAAACGTACAGCCAACTACGCCACAATTTTTGTAACAATTAACTAAATTAAACTATAAATTATTGGTAAAAATAAAAATTGAATAAAAAATACTTATATAAAAAAAAATTATAACTATAGACTACATAAATTATACGTTCATCAATAATACAGTAGTAAAAGGTTATTTTTTTAGTTTGTTTAGTCAACTTGTAATCAATATTTTTGAACTAGTAACACAACAAGCGTTTACAAAAAAAGAACTTAAAAATTGATAAACATTGAACTATTTGTAAGCCTTACTTGTAGAAGTATGTCCAATGCTCTAGTGACTATTGGCTGTAGCTCTAATGTCTATTTCAGAATATATAAACAATACAACTAAGACAAAAATGCAGTTTGATATCATTGATAGCATTTTGAGTAGTACTGCATGTTAACAAAGACTTGTGCCTAATTGAGTAGATGTACTAAAATTCTTCATCCATTTAAATCATCGATTATCTTAACCATTCTTTAAACCTCATAGATTAATAATATCTTATTCTAGCTGCCGCAAAGACGTACCTTTATTGATACATAAATTTGTAATTTCTTATTAAAATATATTCAAACTATTATATACCAAAGTCGTCTACACTCTTAATACTTTAGTCTCTATATGTAGAACTAAAACATATGTCATTTATTTGTAAATTGTAACCCCAAGGTACGTTTAGTTTTAAATAAACAACAAAATATTGGTTCAGTGTTACGTGAATTGTAGTATGTATCATTATTATATAAAATGCGCATCTATGTTAAAACAAACCTGAAACCGAATATTTAAAGCGTCCGTGAGAAAAATGCATTGTTAAAAACGTTTCCTTTTCGTACATAGCTCGATCTAACGACTTGAAGTGACTTTAAAACTTAAAATAATCTGTAATTCACATTTCATATACGAAAACTTAATTCATTTGATTTGTTTGGAGCCGAAGCGAAAGAAGTGCTACGTCAGACACGATAAGGTGGCATAGAAAATTCGCCACGCTATGATTGTACTGCGTTGCCTAATCTAGCTCTTACCACACACAGAATACGGGACATAATACCTGACTTAAATTTTTTTAAATTATTAAAATTATTGATCTTACATACCTACGCTTTGTTCTCTCGTGTTAAAAACCAAGCTCTTTTTTGTTAGAACATGTATTGAGTAGACGATTATGTAGTTGATAATTTCGTTCTTAACGGGTCATAATGTCTGCTATTGTAGATATTATGAAGTTTTCAAATATTGGCAACAAATTGCAATACTCACGTTCATTAAACTTTGTTAAGCTTATGCATTGGCAACTTACCCTTAATAGTAAAGCAACTTTAGCAACATTAGTTTGATTTAATCGGCTTTGCAATTTCTTGTTGGGATTACTAAAGTATATTTATCTGGTAGTAGATTGTTTAAGTTTAACAAATGAGACTAAATTTTATTTATATAGTTATATATTATAATTAAGAAATGATATGCTTCCTTCGTTATTCGCCTTGTTTCACAGATTTTATTCACCAAATTTTGAAACTTTTATATTATATGAATCATAGAATTGTATTTTCATTACTTATATTTTTTCGCGCACACTCAATTAATTCACACACACATTTATGATTGAAATGTTTATTGATATGTCAAATTAATATTAATTTTCTTTATTTGCAATCTTTATTTATTATGATTACACAAAGATTTTATCAACTAAGCTATTTTCTATTGTAAAGAAAGAGCCTGAGTGGATAACTTCAAAAAAGTGACAATCTTAAAAAAAAAAACATGAATAATGTAAACGCCAGGTAAAATGTTAATCTCGAGCGCCAGTAATAGTTTACGATCTCTCGGTAATGATTTCAAAAGCTGTCTTCATTCTGTTGTTCTGTAACTGAGGCATACTTCTTGCTATTATGTTAAAAGGTTATATAAAAGTGTGACATTGTTTAAAGCATGGCTAAGACGAATGAATGTCTATTCTACTTCACTTTGTTTTAGACTGCATATTTCTGTTTGTGAGGTAATCGCAATAACAATAAGTGAGAACTCAGCTTTAAACTAAATTTTAGAACGTCTGCTGTAAGATTTAGATTATTTTTAAAGCTCAAACTTTATCATTTTAATTCTTGTAGGCGTCTCAATAAGATGTGGGTATTTCCAGGATACAAAGATTGTACTTGTAATACCGATTTAAATTGTAATTTTACCTTAATTTATTATAATGCCAATAAAAGCGTTTAAGGCTTACAATTGTATAGTTGTGTTTGATACCATGATTTTAATTAACATCGAGAATTTATCCCGACTCTAATAATCATTATTTCGGCCACTGTAAAAAATAATCGAACTTATATCTGATGATTCATTTATATTAGAATTTAGTGAACCATAGACTCGTATAAACTTTAATTCATTAGTTTTAAACAACACATTCATATATATATTGACAACATTAATTAAGCGGAAATTGCTTATTAACTTGTGACAATGACTTTGGTAAGACGAGACCTGGTCTCAATGATTAGTACTGATTCCTTACTACACATTATGATAAATAACCTTCAGTATTAACAGCACAGTTACTAAGTCTTAGTTATGTATCGACTTAATAATTTGAGAGGCTATAACTTTATTATTTAAGAATAACAAATAAGTTGTCATACTTATATTAAATTAGTTCTGGAGTCCGTGTCTTCCAAGTCCCACTCTTAAAAGAATGACGGTGTTTTAGAGTAAAGGCTTTTTTTTAAATTTTATTTTTGTATTTTTATTTTATCTGTTGCAATGAATAATTTTAAAATATACTGTACGTAGAAATACAATTCATGTTTCACGTATGAATTATTTTCTTAACTTTCCCAGCATTTTTCTAAATCAGGAAACAATTGATTCATATTTTCATGACTATTTACATACAAACTACTTTAACAATAATCAACTGAATTTCCTGTATAAAAATAACTTTTATCAGATGTTCGCTATTTCCTTCTAAGTGTGAAGAATATTATAGAAGATTAAATGTCTTTATTTTGGTTGAAAGCTTCAAACAAGAATGAAGTTTTTAGAAAGTTGCTGTATTGAGGCTATCAATAACAAATTCGTGAAACATTCGTTTGCTATACCGGTGTATTGTTGTAACAGGTGTCCTGCTTACTGCCGATTCAAAAGCAAGGCTAAATCTAAAATATTAACAAAATTATTCTTAATTGCCAAATTGGTTTTAATTTAGAAGGGGCCACACCTGCTGCTTATAATCTCTATACTGAATGATGTATAGAATTTAGATGTGAATGATTGTTTAAACATTTAATTTTATTTAAATTTATTCCTTAAACTATTGCGTCATTCTAAGAGGTATCTATTATTAATTAATGTTTTTTTTTGCATTTTTAATCTAGTAATTACTGGTTTCTTGTTATTTTAAACAATGTTACGTTAAATGCACGTTGAACATGATTTTATTCTGTAATTCAATCCGCTTTATCATGTTTAAGTGTTGTTTTGTGTTTCCAGTAGTTCATAAAATGCAATTATTTGTGGATCAAGCGACTTTTTTTTTCTGCAAATGCGAAATAATGAATAAACATAGTAAAAGTGTATAACTGAAATGAAAGATATCAAAATTATTTTACTGCTAATATCAGTAAATGTTTTTAATGTGCTTGTTTTGCAAATATAATAGATTGTTCATCTAGAATATACATGAATGTGTACCATTTGCAATGAATATAATTTATATATATCCATGATATGTAATGTACCACCAGCAAGCGCAGAGCGATGCTGTTATCCATAAATGCATTAAGATAAGCAATAATTTTAAATAAATCCCTTGATAATCTAAAATTTTGCATCGATGCCTTCAAGACCATGTTTCTTGTCTGCAGGACGAGACCGGGCGGTTGATGAGGCGGAATATAGTCAGATACGCCATTTTGGCATACGTGATCACCTTGCAGCGAGTCTCGCTCAGGGTCAAGAGACGGTTCCCCACGTGGCAGCACGTCGTGGACTCCGGTGAGTGTGGCCAAGGTTAATTAATAGCATGCTGCATACAGGTTATCATTATGTACACACATACATATACGGTTATCGTACTATGTCGCAATAGGTTAATAATGGTTTTTATTGAATTAATTGTAAAAAAAAACGAAACATGTATATATTAAGTTTTTTTCTTCTCAATTTCTTCTGGTAATAGTAATGCCTGAAATACTTATTTGAAACCGTTTTCATTATACTACTTATACAAATTATTACATCATTACTCTCGGAATTTGAACGACTAATTTCGAACCCATTCAGGGTCCTTATTTATAAGCTAGACACGTTTAATTTATTAAAATGTTTATCTTAATAAACTATGTATATATTTAAATTAAAATCAAATTTAAATTATTTCAGGTCTCATGTTGGAAAGCGAGAGAAAAGTATTTGAGAAAATGGATCACAAAAGCCCGATGTCGAAATACTGGATGCCATTGGTTTGGGCTACGAATATCATTAACAGAGCAAGAAAAGAGGGGCTGATCACCAGCGACCATATTGTACAGACGCTGCTGGTGGAATTGTCCGACATCCGACGACGGCTAGGAGCGCTAATCGGGTACGACACTGTGTGCGTGCCTCTCGTCTATACACAGGCTAGTAGTTTGCCATTTGTGAATTAATATACCAAAAATTATCCTGCTTCCATAGTTTAATATGCATAATTATTCCTTAGCAGAAAATAACTTAAATAAAACATCAGTTTGTAAAAGAATATCTGTTTAACATTACGACATTGTAGTGAAAAGATTATCATATCACTAAAGAGCGTTTGACTGAGGACTAAATATATCTAGTGGAACAAGAGTCTTAAATTGAATGATTTCAAACCTTAAATTATATATTATTGTATTATTTTTTCCTGGTTTAGGAACTTATAATATTTTTGTGTACACAATTAAAAATGTTTTTATAATAGATCGGAAACAGGTTTATTCAAGATATAAATGTGTTACTCAGTTAAAACCTGGTTTTTAAATTAAAATGTTAAGTCATCAATACTCACCTGTGACAGTGGCCGTAGCTAATAATTCAATGGCCACATTATAAGTTATTATCTTTTGCGAAATCATAAGCATCGAGTAAGTAGTACGCGATGTTTTTAGTCGGATTTATAGTCGCAGTTAATATGTTTTAAACCACGATATTTTTTATTTACTCGTATATTGCATAACTTAACAACTCAGCGTTAAAACTATTTTTATAAATGTCATATAATTAATAATATTTCAAAATATCTGCTTTACTATAATGTTTATTAAATGTTTAAATAAAAAAAATACCAGGCTGAATTTTCTGTGTAGTTCGTCTCAGACCAGGGTGCATTTGGAACCCTCAAACTTTTAAGTTTTAAGAAGGGCTTAATATGGTATCAAAAATAGGCCCTCCTGATTTTTCTTATCGACGAACTCTAGATCACTGATATTGATTCCAAGAGGAAAAATATATAAATAAATAAATTTTAATGGGTCTAATACTTGTGGCAGGTGGTAACACTGGCTCTATACACGTACTTCGTAGCTGCGCTGATGGGTCGCCAGCTGGTGCCGCCGGCGCCTGGCAGCACCTCCAAGTACGAGCCGGATGTGTACTTCCCCTTGTTCACTGCTTTACAGGTACGCACGTTGTAACACGGACTAACCTTAGTAGACGTCTTAACATATGTAAATACTGTTACTACTAGGTCCGCCACTGTGCATAGCGGTTGGAGCTGTGCGAAGCATTGTTGCTGAATGAGTTACGCATACTTGTAAAATTAGCAGAATAAAAGTGGCTATAATTTTAAAACTAATAAGAACTCGCGAATGCGATTTCAAAATGTTCAACATGTTAACTCTATGGGGCACACTTTGACCATTTAATAAAAAAGTACGATCACAAATGTCACCAAAAGATTTCAGAACCAGTTTGTCATTGTCCTCGACAACTCTGCCAATTTTGGACATATTACCATTATACGTCTAACTCTAGGAGGAGTAGTATTAGTAATGAAAAATAAGAGCTTCACTTGGCTCAGCTCAATAAATACCACAACAAGTGAAGCAATGAAATATATTTTTTTCTATTGTTTAAGACATTTGTTAAAGTAAGTTGTGTTATATTATACAATAACATAATATTATTAAAAATATATGAAGTCATTCAAAATGATCTTCATTGGATAGAGGTTTTTGATAAAAGATCCATTCTTCGTTATGAAACATGAAGAGATTTAACCTTTATCAAAAGATACGAATATTATTAATACACTTGACACTTGTGTCGATTTATTGACACTTGTTTCACAAATGTGTATCATTCACCCATTTATTACCACTGAAGTCTGATAATGTCCATTTGTACTCTTCTGACTAATTTACAGCTTCTATAGAGCTTTTCTCATAAAATACTTCTTTTAAAGGCTGCAAACGAAAGTTTGGTTGTACCTATCAATAGTCCGATGTGCAAACATTTCAATGTCCACCTGATGGATGGAGATTAAAAAAAAGAAATTTGATTCCATACCTATTTCTCCCCTACAAATTCATTATTCATTCATTCTGGATTTGCTAGAAAAAACTCATTCTTGAGTTAAGCACGCCTATTGTAAATGTTTGTTCCTATTATTGTGTTGTATATCTATATTGTGTAGAAAAAATAAATAAACAAATAAATACTTTGTGTAATCTTATCACAGTAATTCGGTTCTCTCTGTTACCTGACTCTATTTTAATATCACATTAAGTATTTAAAAAGGTATTATAAACATACTTTAAATGCAGCATATTGTTGCAGCTTCAATTTTTGATTGATAACAAAGTTAATGAGTTATGATATTTATATAAGAATGACAGAATCCAAAATAAAATGTACTATTAGGTTTTATTAATTGTAATAGGGTTTTTTAGTGATTTTATATTAATAAAATCAAATTTTATCTTATAATTTTATTAAATATATACTATTTTATTTGCAGTTTTGTTTCTATGTCGGCTGGCTGAAAGTTGCGGAGGTTCTTATAAATCCATTTGGTGAAGATGACGACGATATTGAATTGAACTGGCTTATAGACAGACATATTAAGGTACTTTTTTTGTAAGTTATTTAACTGATGCAAAACCAAAGTTTATATTTTAATAAAGGATACATTTCTCTTATAATATTTAAAATTTTAATTGTAAAATTTTAAAATGGTTTTATCTATATCTCACAATATTTTCTAATATACCTTCTTATCTCCACTTGCTAGGCGGCATACATGATAGTCGATGAAATGCACGAGGAACACCCAGAATTGCTTAAAGACCAGTACTGGGAAGAGGTGGTGCCCAAGGACTTGCCGTACACAGTGGCCTCGGAGCACTACCGACGACACGAACCGCCGTGCTCCGCTGACCACTACAAAGTGAAAGCTGAAGACGCGGTCTACGCTAACGTTCAAGCCCCTAGAAAAAGTCATGACGAAACTTATGCGGATTATGTAAGTTTTTCACAGAAAAATGTTTATATCTATATATGATATCAAATAAATTATGTTTAGAATAGCACCACACCATGTCTTCTCACTTGTTTATCGTTCATGTGTGATCTTTGGAGATGTTCGTTTCCTAAGACATAGTAAAGTCATAATGTTTTGTAAGAGAAACTCAGGAACCGTTGGAGGTAGGTGACAAATAAACTGACTGACTTACAGACACCATCATCTCGTCTTATCGCGAACACGTTTGCTGCAAAGCATTCGAAACCTCGGGTTAAATTTAAAAATATAAAAATAAATGCGAGTTATATCCGTAAAACACTGTCGTTGAAACATAGTAAAGTCCCCAAGTAATGTCATTTATAAAATGTCTAAGTTATGCTATTTAACCAATAAATTTGTATGTTAATTTTCAGTTTTGTCGGTCTGTCAATTTGTATTTCAGTCATTGTTGTTGTTGTTACAGTCGTTGAAGATAGATTATAGATCTACTCTTATGTCTTAACTACTTTTTGCTAACAGTTAGCTTCACATCAATAATCAAAGTTTATTATCAAAAAGATAACCATATATTTAATGTTTTTAGGAAAGTGTAGACACTCCGTTGGTAGAACGACGAAAAAACTGGTTTCAAAGACAGATCTCAAGAATGGGGTCGGTGCGATCCGCTTCCACGGACTATTCCTCAGGCGGCTTATTCGGGAGGAATCGTCACAATTCCATGGTGTACTCTAGCCCGGAGACAGGCCAACCTATCGCTCCACCACAGCCCCACTACAAGATGTCACTGTATGAGAGACTTGTTGGTAGAAAATCCGGCAGAGGGCAACATCGCCAAAATTCTAAACATGGTAAGTAAAATGTTTTATTATTGTATTTTGTTGCTACAATTCGTGACCATGAACTATGACATTAAAAAATACTTTTCTCGGGCTATATAAGATGTGTAATATTTTTTCCTGATTATTACAATCAAAAAATCAAAACTGTAAAAAAATGGATTTAAGCATTCTCCCGACTTCGAAACTGGTACAAAGAGGCTCGATTTAATTCTAGATGAGCAATTCAGCTTTCAAATCAGTCATTCGAATACTCATTCAGTGCAGTGCCTCACGAAGCTAATACACTTAGGCTTCTCGTGCAAATAGAAGATTTTGAAAACGGGTGCGCGCTTCTTCGATTAAAAGTTTATTAAAAAATTATATTCCTTATTCTTGTTTTATATGACTAACAACTATCGCTCGCCGAAACTTATCATTAACTATCTAAATGCTTGGTTTTTAAACAGTAGAGATATTCATCGAAGTAAATCCTATCTATTTACTATTACAGGTAGTCAAAAAAGCAATGGATCTGCGATACCAATTACTTTACGCAATCGACCACGCATCCCAACACCGGACGTGACGAAAGAGGTGATGGACCGGGAGAACCGAATAGCCATGGGGATGCAGAATATGGGTGTGATCATGGCACACCAAGGTTACCAGAATGAAGTTCCTGTGCTTGGTGCACTGGTACTGTCTCCAATTCAGGAGTTGGACAGTGGCTCAGTCAATAACACGCTGCACGCAGGACAGCCTGGGACCACGGCACTAGCGCAGGCCGTTTTGTCTCCCGGCCTGGCTCCAGGTATATTCAACAGTAAGAAACCTTCAATATTAAATAATTATGAGATCAACAAGCTAAGCGTAGTATAGCTAGAGATAGTATGACTAATTTCTACATCGTAATATACCCAATTATCGTTCCAGGTTTAACACCAATGCTGACAGCGGCACCAGTAGTAACTCCCGTTTCTCTATCTCCGATTGGGGTAACCCAGCTGTTAGGAAGTTCTACTCCTTCCACTCCCCGGACGGACCGTACTCCACCGGCTTCCCGCGCTACCGTTACCGAGATACCATCGGATAGCGAGCACAGTGGCACGGGAACTCCGCCAGAGTTCAATAGAAAGCGCAATGGCTCCAAACGAGGAGAAGTTTACGTATAAAAGCATTATACTTGTTCTCATCGTCGTATTCGACCAGCAGGTTCATTACCGAGATTAATGTGGCGTATCATGAGTTTAGCTGCTGTTGTGCCGGTCACAAATGACCCAAAACTCTATTTAATTTTTTTTAATCTTGTGATATTTATATATATACATTTCATATAAATTCTGTTAACAGTCTTTAAATGTTATAAAATATATATTTTTTTTCATTATAATATATTATAATCATATTAATTGTGATTAGTTCGCTCATAAGGACTATCGTATTCCGAAGCAGTTGACGAGAGGGTTACTGGATATCTTAAATTAAGGAAGGAGTGTGTATAAATATTTTTAGAAGTTTTATTTTTATTCGTGATCGAGCATCACTCGTCCTAAACTTATCCGTCCGTGAGTGGTGTTGTAATGTGATCACTGTTTTATTTAGAGTAGGTACAATATTGACTGATATTGATGGTTTTATTGAATAAGGTATATTGTGTGTTAATCTTATGACTTTGTATACCTAATTTTGTATTTACAAATTTGAATTTACGCACAAACAGGGATTGAGTTGTATAAATTCTTTTTAACGTATTTCTATTATTTCTTTTCCCCTAGGCCTAACCTCTCCTTTTCAATGATTTTTTTTTGTAAATATAGAGTATTAAAGGAATATTGCAACTTTATAGGTATAAGCAATTAAGAAAATATTATGATTATGCTAATAAGTCTGCTTTTAGAAGACAAGTAGTACGGAACGAAAAAAAGTGATATATATTGAATTTCATTGCAATACATAACATTA
The DNA here is from genome assembly GCA_959347395.1 of Mechanitis mazaeus. NCBI lineage: Eukaryota > Metazoa > Arthropoda > Insecta > Lepidoptera > Nymphalidae > Mechanitis > Mechanitis mazaeus. The sequence continues at coordinate 9,397,558 of OY365748.1, read as the reverse complement.
TAGTCTACGTCTACTACTATCGCCGTATCGTCGGTATCAAGGTAAGTACTAAAAATTCGAAAATCTCACAAAGCGCCAATTTCGTTGTTTCTAATAGACGTCAACTGCGGCGCTAGTAGTATAATCATATAAACGAGTGTTACTTTTTTATTTGTATGGATTCGGTATTCTTGTCTTATAAGGAAAGGAATATAGGAGAAGGAATATAAAAATTCATTGTCCTTCCACTAGGGATGGGCAAGTGCAAAAATATATCGATGAATATCGAATCAATATATTTAAGCTGTATTAATTGATATCGACTAAAAGTATCGATATCTTGATATTTTATTTTAAGAACTTGAATGGTCATTTGATAATAACTCCAAAACTATGAATTCATTAGTAATAACATAATTTAATTACACATTTAAAAATAAGTATTTTATTTTAAGTAGGTATTTTGCTCAAACAATTTTTATAGGATATAATATTAAATATTTGAGAACACATAAGAGAAAACCGGTGTAAAATTTTGACAATTAACAGAATATCGCGGGGTCTGATTTTTTTTATGTAATAGTTGGTCCAGATGTTATTTAATCTCATTGAACACCGAACCAGAGCTGGCAACCTCTATCGAAGGCTACCAATATTTTAAAAATTTCATATAGAGCTTGATGTTTTCTGAAGCTGAGGAAACTAATGTACTTAATGTACACTTGTCGTACAGAACGTTGTCTTCTACGCCCGTGATCGAATCTTCCTTATGGCATTTGAAATGGCAAATGAAGAAGTGTGTGCCTAAAACAAGGGTCACAATGTTAACATAGCAAACGAACTGAAACAAACTGAAAGAAAGATTTTTGAGAAAATTAAAGAATAAAAAAGGGTAATGAAATTAGTAAGTTACGAATTACCGGCATGATTGATAGTTATTGTACTAATTATACTAAACTAAATTAAAAATAAATCGAACGCTATACTCGAAAATAAATATCGAACACCATTTATAGAGAGTTAAAGTATCGACAATATTTGTCGATTATTTTATGAAAAAATATCGATGTTTTGAAGTAGCGATTATTTAACTCATCTGGGGCATGGTTTGAGCCAGCAAAATGGCACCGCGTAGCGCAATGTTTTTCACGTTTACGATATTTTTTATCCACAGAGTACTATAAATTATTATATTTTATATAATAGATAATAGCCGTCAGACGCCATTTTACTCACTTTCATTCACCGCTTCTCGAGTTTTTGACGTTTCGAATTTATCAAAAAATACTATAGAGCTTTTAACAATTTTATTTGTATTAACTCTTTATTATTAATAATTAATTTGCAAATGAAACAAAAAAATTAGTTATGTTATTGTTCAAGAAAAAAATTCCAATATCTGAATAAATGTCTATTTACTACTAGAATATGTAAACACGAGAGATGATCGAGCCCTAAGTTGTTTATTAAAACTTTCACAATTCAGTGCAAAAAGCATAACTAAAGGCTGAAGATATATAATGCTGATAATCTCCAGAGCTGTAAAGTAGTGTAAATCTGACCTTCGATTTAAAGGTTTATAAAAACAAAATTGCAGGACAGATGTGATCTATATAAGTAAAAACACATGTATAAATTTTATTTTAAGGAACAAAAATTATAGGTTCTTTAAATATTAATATTCCGACCTTAATCTAATCTCAGCAAGCGAATGTTTATGTTACTGTATTGAATACTGACTATTTAATTATTTGTGTTAAGCAGTGACTGCTCCCAATCTTATTAGATTTAACCTAATTACAAAAACTATTGATTAATATTTAAATCTTGTATACAGCAAACCCTTACTTATTGAACATTTAGATTACTATTGGAATTTTTTTTGTAATGCTTTTGCAGTGTTAAGATGTAAGCATTAGCGAAGTATTAATATCAGTAATTTTCTTTGCATCTATCAGGTATTGAGAGTAATTCCTGCATTTGCTCCAACAAATAAGTTTATGAATTTAATATGTGGAAAATGTAATACCTACTATAAGTGTAAGAGAAAGATGTGTTCATCAAAATAGGGTAAAGTTTTTCTTTAAGCCTTTGTAACCTATAGTTCTACAATACTATTTCTTGTCATATACATAAAAATTAACATTATTAATTAATTCTAAGAATGACCCTGATTTGACCTGAATATGTCTAAAGTAAAACTACTGAATAAACTCTTCTCTGTTATCGGTTTCAATATTTTTTTTGCATAATAGAACTGCATGGTGTCTATATACATATAATTATAATTATCAATAATGTACTAATTAAACAATAATTTATTCAGTTATCAAATACTAAATATATTGGCACATCCCCTGCAATGATAAAGTGGAGGGTTGAAATGACACATTTAGTCAAGGAACTACCTAGCAATGCGACATTCACATCTAGGAACTGACCTTAACCTGTAATCTGTGGATATATTTCTAAAATGTAAATAAATAGTGCACATCTCTTCAAAAACTATTCCTGAGTCGCCATAGCAAACATAAGTTATTGTTATATACAAAATTTAGTTCTATTTATTTTTTACTTAATTATATAATTACTTACTTTAACATTAACATATAATTCCTCACTTCAACCTATTGCTGATAGTTTATTGTGCAAGTAAATAATTTAATTCTTTTATACTGACTTTTGGGGTTAACACTATTCATGGGTAGTACGTCTGAAACATCTAAGTGCCAATTTTATTGTTTAGAGATATAAAAAAAGGTGATAATTGAGACAATTTAATTAAATCACTTAGTAAAATATAATTTTATTACACACTTCCACAAAAAAAATAGAAGAAATTAACGCAGAATAAAATATATTTCTTTATTAATATTCTTGACACGTCACAGACGCATCGTCCGTGCTCTTTTTGATCATGTTTGTTGTTTTCATATCTTATTTCTGGCAAAAAACATGCCTAAAAGAATTTGGTAGTAGAAACTTTTAGTGAGTTTTTTGCACATTTGAGTAACATTTATTAATTTTCTATTCTACCAAATAATTGCTGTAAAGGACTGCTATTTTTTGATTTGTTGACCCGTCTCGAGTAAAGCTTTCATGACGGTCGAGTGCCTTGATGGCCTTGCTGTTTGTTATACTCTAAGCATAATAAACATCTTCATCAGAATAATCATCATCTTGTTACACTCTACGAATAAACATTCTCTATTTCGTCCTTATGTCGTTCAAATCTCTAAATTTTTCTTTTGAAATATATTTCCAATTTCTAAAATCGATAAAGCGTAATTTTTAATGGCTTGGGGCCTTTACCTTTCTTAAAAATTTCACACTGTTTTTCCGGAAAAACTGCGTATTTTTGCAAGTTTTAAATAATTTCATCTTTAGTTCTACTCTATATTTTAATTTCTCTTCTGTCCGACCTTTTGCATGCCATGAATCGCACTTCTTGAAAGCAAAGGTAAGACTAGGACGTCCAATTTCTTAAATTTGGAAATCAGGGTACTTTTCTTTAAATGCCATGAAGAAACCATGAAGATAGTGCCGACATAGAACTTCGGGGAACAATTTTATATGTTCTACGACTGGATTTTGTACATCAGGAGTATTTTTTTTGTTTATTTCTCGATCCGTGACTATCTTTTATACTGTTCTTTTTTCTAATAAAGTATTTCTTTATGGTTTGTGCAGATGGATCCTTTCGAGTGAAAGAGTTTAGGCACTTAGACTTCAATCAAAAGTTGCGTGGACAAAAATTAAAAAAAAATAAGGCTTAGATTCTTATGAATATCTTTACACTTAGACCTAAATTGTACTTTTATCAGTTCTGTCATTTGTTAAACCTATGTTTCAGTCAAGGAGTGGTCGAAAAATAAATTAAATAATTGATCTACTGTTATACCAGTACATAAGTGTTTGTAATCACAGGCCAATTTCAATTCTCTCTATATCTAAGATCTTTAAAAAAATATTAAATGCAAGACTACTTTGTTACTTGAGCAAATTTATTAACCTGTCAAACCATCTATACGGTTTTAGAAACGGGAAATCAACAAAAGAGGCTATCACAGCGCTAATCTCTTTAATAGTAAAGGAATTAAATAACACATTGTAACATATCACAATATTTTGGGACCTCAAAATAGCTTTTGATAACGCCTTTATTTCTATTCTTATAAAAAAATCTAATTTAAGTCTGTTTAGTACTCATTTAATTGGACGTGATCAGGTTAAAGTGGAAGGTTACATAAGTGATGAAGTGTATATAATTTTTGGTGTCCTGTAGTGTCTTAGGTCCAACTGTGTTTTTAACAATTAAATAATAAACATTAATGAACTTTGTAACCTACTATTGACCAAACGACATGTATTTTCATGCGCCGATAAAACTGCGGTAGTATTGATGAGGATTTCTCAGGATAACGTTCGTTTTCACGCAGAAGTCGGTTTGGAATATATCTTGACATCAACCTCATCTGTATTAATATTATGTCAACAAATTATATCTGCTTTACTATCTGAACACAACCTGATAAAAATTTATAGTAATTGTGGCAATTTCAATGCATATGTAATTGTCTTTTGCTAAATATTTCTTAACATAAAATAGTAATTTAGAAAAGCAAAAATAATTAATGTAGGTCGCGAAACGTGTTTTGAATTTAATGAAAATACATTACTTTTATCCATAATAATTTAACATACATTACCACTTCTTTGAGTATCCCGATAAAGACAATTAAATTAAGAGTACTAAACTCGTTAAGATACATATATTTTTTAATTTTGAATAATAGTTGAGGACAGAATGCGTCGAAGTTTTGTAAATGCAACTTCGGTACTGTTTGCAACTCGCTTCGCTCAATATGATAACACGTACCGAGATTTTAGTTTAAAAAATTGTAGATTTAAGGAACTGCAAATATGTTCATATTAAGGATTGAAGATATTTTGTGTCAATAAACTTCTATGTGTTTGTGTGTATGAATTACATTATAGTTTTTTATTTAAATTAAAAAGTGTTTTTTTATGCAAAAAAAAATATGAGACGTTGAAAGTTGAAAAACTTTATTTTGACTGCTTTCTCTATTAAGGTAGATTTTTTGTAATTGGTTAAAATTATTATACCAGGTCAAATTTGTTAAAAACTTTAAAAAATGGTTTATTTGTTATAGATGACCTATTAGCACCGGATTCCTGGACATCTTTTCTAGGTTCATAACAACATAACAATATAACCGCAAGACAATTTATCGTCATTGTTAATGTTAAAAGAAAAATTTGGTGAGGGTTGTGAAGTCCGAAAATTAAAAGTATGTGATCAGAGACCTTTTTATTCCCCGAAATACCGCCGGCCGAATAATAATAGAAATGTGAATGTTAAAAAAATGTAAACCACCAAATAATGAGGACGAATATATAACTACAGTGATTAATCAGTTTTAAAAAAGGATCTCACAAAAATAAAAAATTTCGTAGGCCTTTGAGTATAAAATATTAAAGATACAATATCAGACGAGTTTTGATTTTCCAAGCTCACCATCCTAGCTAAACCTCTGGTCTTTTCCTTTCTGAATCAGCAAACCGTTTTGTCGTTTTTTGTTCGAAGTTATTTTCATTAGGATACTGGAAACTATAAACTATTGTCTAACAAACATTTACGCATGTTTAAAAAAAAATTCTAAACCACCTGGTTTTTTCAAAAACTTCGTCAACACTATAACTATGAATCATCTACAAAATCTAGACATTTCAAATTCGCGATTGAAATTTACAAGAGGCGAGAAATGTATTTTTACACATGTCGTTCTGACTTTCTGTCTCATACTTTTTGCAGTGATGACATATCTAGTGCATTTGTATTTGGTTAATCACAACGCGTACACCCTCTTCAGTACAAGGAGACTTGGACCAATTTATAGTAAGCTTCATGAACTTGTTAAAACTCGTCAAAATGGACCATATGTATAATAAAATCACAGTGAACCGGTAGTGATAATAGTGAAGGATTAAAAAAGAATAATTTGGTTAGATTTAAAATCATTGGCATCTTTATTATTATTCAAACCTTTTGAATATGGAGGCCTATGAGGAAGAAATATTTTAGAAGCCAAGGATTAATAATAACAATAATAACAAGCCAATATTTTAGTATGTAACGTAAAACATTTTGTCTTTTTGCTAGAACTTGTACAAAAATATCCATAAAATAATTTTGCTTATAATATTTAAACCAAGAGGTATATATAGTTAGGCACTTGTATATATGTACTTACTATATCTTTGTTTCCTATTTACAATTCTTACAACTTATTTCTCATTATTTACATAAGATTCGATGAAATACATTGTGTTGGTAAAAGAATTTATAAATATGTAATGAAAACTAGTCCATAGTATCTATTTTAAGTATATTATATTAAGTACCTAAACTATTGTTTTAGGTTCATCAGTACAACTGGATGCAGTCCCAGTTGGGATCATTTATCTTAACATAACTCCGTTACTACAAACCTGCAATACCCTTCTTCTGCGACGCCAATGGTCGTTAGGGCCCGGTCACTGTATAGCTCTAATGTCACAACCAGATTTAACTAGCTTCCTGTACGAATGGAGAGTTAAATATAAAAATAATAATGGTAATATGAACTTTACTAATTTTTGTATCGTAGTTACGAGGGCTACTTGGTCTAAGCGCCTTCTGTTAAAACGTCGTTGAAGGCGAGAGGTTTTAATTTTTTTAATCATTAATAATGTAAGTTGAGATTTTTATACAATTAATATATTATTTTTAAAACAATGTTCCAATGTATCCAAGGTTCACGACTTTATTGCTAAAACTAGCTGTGCCCGCGACGTTCGCATGGCTTATTGATTTAACGCCAGTAAAAAGTTGTCAAAATTGTTTTTGTTTTTATAATTGACGGCTTTACTAATTATTTGTTTTTATAATTGACGGCTTTACTAATTGTTTTGTTTTTATAATTGACGGCTTTGTTTATTGTTTATTAAACTTCTACCAATTAAGAGACGGAGCTCGTATTTCAGAATAAAATAAAACTGAAATAAAAGAAACTTTATAGAATTAAAAGACAGAACTAAATGTGGCCTATATAAATATTTGCGCTGGAAAACCACAATAAACATCCAGCATCACGTCCTAACCCTATTGTTTTTAATAATTTTCATTACTTAGTATTTTTTTTTGCAAACTGATTAACATTTCATTGGGAAGAGCCACTGAAGCACAATATGAAAAAGCATATTGATGGAAAACTAGTTTAGGCTGTTGGGATGATGTTATTTCAATCGATTTAATTTTGTCTTATCTTATAAAATTGTAACGGACGTAGTTATTTTCTCCGTTTTATTATATTGTAATAGCTGAAATATAAACTATATGAAAGCTTAATTAATATTTCAAACAATATGCTTCAAGTGACGTTACATATATTAAAGGAAGAGGGTTCAAAGTTTCATGCTACTGAGCCTTTTGATGTGATGGAATGCAAAATGTTTGAAACGGCATACTTATCGCTGCAGTCAAAAGGCTAATTGTCTTAACGCTCGTTAGACATTTATAATAGTCTTATGTAAAATAATTCAACGGTCTTATGAAAGTATGTTTAGACAGGGGGAATTAGTTTATATTATCTTCTCTATTAGATATTAAAAAGTTGTGACATTTGGAACAATGGTCTCCAAAATAAAAAAAAATTGATAGGCTTCACAATTTCAAAAGTAATCCAATAAACGAAAAAAAATCAACGATTTCAAATATAAATATTAAGTTACCTACCTATAACTCAATTATTCTAAAAAAAATTTCACTCAGACCAAATAGTCCTAAAACCGTCAATATATAAGTAGTTTATTTGATTTTAAATGCAAAATATTTAGTAACTATTTTAAGGCACCTTAGTTTATTTTTTTTTAATTTCTGTAACTGTAATCACAAAGTAAAGATCAACTTTTTTGAACTATTATAAACAGGTGTGAAAATCAAAAGGAGCTTGATACACCCACATTTCGATACGGACACTTTCGAGAATAATATCGGCGTTATACATCACAACAACATTATTGGCTTACAGGAGTACAATCGTTAGTATAAAATTAGCAAACTGGGGGCTTTCCACCATCTCTTAAAGTACAATTTTACTTTCCCTTTTCATACCACGAAGTATTAAAAAAATATTAATTATCTAAAATTTCACGCGATTCACTTTTTTGAGGTTTGCTAGTTGTTTCTTCTTTTTCTAAAAAGTAGAAACCACAATCTTACGAAAATAAGACTAAAGCAACTTATATAAGAATACGGTTTTTCCATTAAAAATTGTACAAATGTATATGCAACACGTCAAAAAAATATTTTTATACTAACTGTTGGGGTGGGGCGCTATATCGAAAAATACTGGCGCCACCCTCGGGGGACGGACCTTATGGTGCCGCTGAGATAGCAAGTTGAAACAAGAAAGTCGTGAAACAGTATGGCTATCTCAGTCGGGCGCTGGTAGGTCCGTCTCTTAGGATCCTGGGTTCGGTGGAGGGGGTCGTGATTAAAAACACTGGAGTACGATGTGTAGACGCGATAGCGAACCAGCCACAATAATATCTTCAATGCTTCTAGAGATCCTTTCTCTTCAGTTCCTTTTTTCTTGAGAGTTCTTCTTGTTCTTCTTAGCCGTCGGAAGTAATAATCGGTAGTGGCGCCATACTGCCGGGTGTAGCACGTCACGTATACCGTAAAGAGAGCCGCGGTTTACAGACTCATTTTACTAACATTTTCACTATGGCTGGTCCGCTTTTTCGCTAATATTTATTTCTCTAAATCTTATACTTAAACATGTTATACATCAAAATAATCGTCTTCTTAAAATCTATCTAAATGTATATAATACAAAACGGTTATAATCATAAATCTAAAATAATACGTAAAAAACATGCAATATCATACAAAAAACGGTACTTTTAACAGCCTAAAATTCGTTATTATGTCAAAACTATCCATCTCTCAACTATAAACTAAACATATTTATAATCAGTTTTAAGTGCTTTACTAAATTACAAAAGAAAAACAAAAGAAAATCTAATTATAATTTTCATACTAAACTCAAGTGCGAGACAGAGATGCCAACATCTTGCTATCTCTGTCATACCCATCAGTTTGACAATAGATTGCTGCCTAACGAGAGACTAATTCTATGACTATAAATTACGAAGTGTGGGACAGAGATGCTAACATCTTATCATTTCGTCACACTCATTATTTTCACAAAAGAATGATACATAACGAGACACTAGTTTTCTGACCGAATGTACATGAGATTATTGAAATATACTAATAAGATCGATTGATTAATATAACTAATAAATAATCAGTGCAGACATTAAAATTACTTGTCGCCGACATCCTCCCCCTTGTGCGAAGCACCAACTGCTGATCCGGCGACACGTTGCTCACCGACCCCGTTTCGATTGTTGCTGGCCGCAGGTACCAGTCGCACTATCTTGGAGCTTGGACTTTTCAGCACGCCACCGGCAGTACGTACGTCGACGATGCGGGTGCGCCCATCTGGGCCAGGGTAGATCCGTACCACCTCCCCTCGTGGCCAAGTGTTTCTTGGAAGTGCCGAGTCCACTATGAGGACCGTGTCCCCAAGCCTCAGATCCAAAATGTCTGCTTTCCGTGTAAGTTTTCTGGGAATCAGTGTCGGAAGGTATTCTTTCACCCATCTGCTCCAGAAATGGTCTGCCATTCGTTGGGCCGCCTTCCAGGAGTGTCCTTTGATGTCGTCGTCGTTGAATGTTCCGACCGTCGGAACGCCACAAGATCTCCCTAAAAGAAAATGATCTGATGTAAGTGACTCTTCTCCATCTGTGTCTACATCGACTAATGGCCTTGAATTGACGATGTGTTCTGCTTCCAAGAGGAGTGTGTGCAGAACTTCGTCTTCGAGTAACTTTTCGTTTAGAGTGATCGCCAGCGCTTTTCTGTTGCCTCCAATAAACTACGTTTGCGAAGGCCTTTTCGCTAGCATCCGTGAAGACATGCGTCTCCCCCTTGTGACGAGATGGAGCGAAGGATCGTGGCACTCTTAGGTTTTTTAACAGCTGTACGTTGCTCAAGTAGGTTTTCCAGGTTTTTTCGCAATCTGTCATGATGAGCTCGTCCCAGCCAACCCCACTACGCCAGATATCTTGGAGCAGCCTCTTCTCTTGTATCAGAACTGGCGACGAAAGACCAGCGCTGAAGCTTCTTAAAACTGGTGGTCGATTTGATGCCCACCCTCGAAGTTCAATTCCGGCCTTTCGATGGATGACGTCCACTTCCCTTGCAGTTTTAATGGCTGCCTCTTCATACCATTTGCGTTCGGACGTGGAGCCAAACGGGACTTCTTCAGCACATCCGCTATCTAGGAGGTGCTGGATCTGATAGGAGTATTCCTTCTTTAGGTTTCGATCTTTGTCTAGCTTCCTTTCAATATTCTTGAGCCTGTTTTCCGCCGACTTGAAATTGTTCGGCATTGCTTCGTCCTCGTGGCGCCATAAAAGTCCTGTTTCGAAGCGCCCATCCTGCAGCCTTCTTGTCGTTTTCTCCATTATAGCTAGCACCTTTCCCTCTGCTTCGATGCTTGGCCGGCGTGGTTGGACACCCACAGACTCTATAGCGAAGTGGTCTTTTATAAGGCGTTCTAGATCGTCTTCGGACCCCGTCACGTGTGCGCAGGTAACGAAATTCAAAGGTTTCGTTGCTCCGCCATCAAAGCCGTGTAGCACCCATCCCAGGTGCGTCAGCGAAGCTACGGGTTGGTTTCTCTTTCCTTTACGCGTAACCCGTGATACGATGAGTTGCCAGTTATCCTGACCGATTAACAGTCTAGGCGGTTCCTCTTCGTATATCAGCTGATCGGTCATCTTACTAAGGTGCAGACATGCTTCAAGACGAGATCTATCAATACTTTGTGGCGTTAGACACAGGTCGTCTACGGTGCGCGCTCCATTAATCTTTTGCCTCTTCTGATGGTGGATGCCTCTGATCTTAAAATCGATCTTCATAGAATTCTCCTTTCCCATTGTTTTCCCCCCTACTGTTTGTAGGTATAGAGGTTCTTGAGGTCCTGTTAGACCGACTTCTCTCACGACCGTTGAATCTAAAAGTGTCACTGTAGATCCTTCATCAAGCAGCGCCAACACTCGCACTGATCCCTTGGGTCCATACACTTCCACAGGAATCATCTTTAAATACGCTCTTGCATTCGTCAGAGCGTTGACTGGTTGAGTCGCATTATTTATGATCTCTGTTTTCTCATCCTGCTTCTGCTCCAATGGCTTGTAGTTGTGAAGGAGATGGTGATGCCAGCGCTTGCACTCCTTGCACGGTGGCCTTTTGCAGCTCTCCTTGCGATGACGTTCCATCAAGCATTTAAAACAAAATCTACTCTTAAGAGCGATCTCCCACCGCTCCTTGTTGGATGCATGCAGGAACTTCCTGCATTCGACCAAAGTATGGTCTCCGTGGCAGTGCGGGCACCCTGGCTTCTCTTCCCGTTGCTCCGTAGCAACATGCGCAGCAGGCCTTGCTTCCTTGAAGGGTTGCCTCTTCATTTGCACTGACTCTTGCAGCGCATATGGCCCACACCGATCTGCTTCACGGTTCAAAAATGCAGCTACTGTTGTAAGATCTGCTTCTTCATCCTCGGCGGCGTAATCGAACCACCGATACCTCAGCACTGCAGGCAGCTTCTCCACTATGATCTTCATAATTTCTGGAGATTGTAGGTACTGAGGTTTTCTTAATCCCCGAACTGTCGCAACAATGTTGTTTACATGACTCGCAAACACGCAGACGTCACGCGCACTTTCGGTGATCTTTGCCAAGTTCCTCATCTTTTCCATTTCAGCGAGGACCAGGGCATCTGGCCTACCAAACCGCCGACGCAGGGCTTCCAATACTTCGTTCGGTAGGCACTCTGAATACAACAGGCTCTTTACAGCTTCCCTTGCAGTACCCTTAATGGCTCTTCTTAAACGCGCCATATTCTGTGAAGCTGAAAAGAGTGGAGATGTATCTTCATATACTGTTCTAAAGGCTAACCATTCACCACTGTTGCCATCGAAGTAAGGCAGCTCATGCATGTAGCTTGGAGGTGCTGCTGCTGACTTCGGTGCGGCATGAATGGCCTGGATGATTGCTTCCGCCAGCTCCTTATTTCCCGTAGACTGATATAGTGGTTCCTGTTTGACGGTCATTGAAGACGCTTGCGGGGGTGGCCCCTTCCCGGGCACTCCCCCGTGTCCCTTCCCGGACGCGAACTTCGTTTGATGCCCCTTCCCGGACATCGCTGTCACCGTCGTCTCCACCCAGTCCTGGACATCAACCTCACGGTGTTGAGGTTCCTCTAACTCGGAGTCTTCATCTTCATCGGCAACCTGCAACAAGTCTAACCTGGCTCTAGCAAGAGCGACCCCGGCTTGGGCCTCCTGCAATTCGCGCTGTGCCAGCTCGGCTCGTGCCTCCAGTTCTATACGCTTTCTGGCTGCCACGCTTCGTAAGGACACTGAACGACTCTTCTTCGGAACGGCAGCATGCAACCTCGTGGACTCATCAGGCCTCGTAGTCTCGTCGTTGCTTGTGCCCACGTAACTCCTCGCACTGTTACCTCCTGTTAACTCCTCGCACTGTTACCAGCATCTGCAACAGGGACGGCAACAGCAACCGCGATAGCCCCACTTGGCCCCGTGGCCATGGTATCATCCTCGGGCATAGGCTGCGCCCTGGAGGTGGATCCCATCTGACTCCTGGTCACCGGCATGGTGATAAAGAGTCTTATTGCCACGTCACTTGCACTCACTTCACCGAATAAACCCAGAAATCCGGCTCGAAGGACCAGATGTTGGGGTGGGGCGCTATATCGAAAAATACTGGCGCCACCCTCGGGGGACGGACCTTATGGTGCCGCTGAGATAGCAAGTTGAAACAAGAAAGTCGTGAAACAGTATGGCTATCTCAGTCGGGCGCTGGTAGGTCCGTCTCTTAGGATCCTGGGTTCGGTGGAGGGGGTCGTGATTAAAAACACTGGAGTACGATGTGTAGACGCGATAGCGAACCAGCCACAATAATATCTTCAATGCTTCTAGAGATCCTTTCTCTTCAGTTCCTTTTTTCTTGAGAGTTCTTCTTGTTCTTCTTAGCCGTCGGAAGTAATAATCGGTAGTGGCGCCATACTGCCGGGTGTAGCACGTCACGTATACCGTAAAGAGAGCCGCGGTTTACAGACTCATTTTACTAACATTTTCACTATGGCTGGTCCGCTTTTTCGCTAATATTTATTTCTCTAAATCTTATACTTAAACATGTTATACATCAAAATAATCGTCTTCTTAAAATCTATCTAAATGTATATAATACAAAACGGTTATAATCATAAATCTAAAATAATACGTAAAAAACATGCAATATCATACAAAAAACGGTACTTTTAACAGCCTAAAATTCGTTATTATGTCAAAACTATCCATCTCTCAACTATAAACTAAACATATTTATAATCAGTTTTAAGTGCTTTACTAAATTACAAAAGAAAAACAAAAGAAAATCTAATTATAATTTTCATACTAAACTCAAGTGCGAGACAGAGATGCCAACATCTTGCTATCTCTGTCATACCCATCAGTTTGACAATAGATTGCTGCCTAACGAGAGACTAATTCTATGACTATAAATTACGAAGTGTGGGACAGAGATGCTAACATCTTATCATTTCGTCACACTCATTATTTTCACAAAAGAATGATACATAACGAGACACTAGTTTTCTGACCGAATGTACATGAGATTATTGAAATATACTAATAAGATCGATTGATTAATATAACTAATAAATAATCAGTGCAGACATTAAAATTACTTGTCGCCGACACTAACTTTTATTGTATCTAATTTATTTTTGTCAAGGCGGACAGCTTTAAAAATATTTTTCAGTTCCTAACACTAATTACGAGAAAGTATACAACAATCATGATAGTGATGGCAAATTAATCATTATATCCTGGCTTAAAGACTCCTCGCTAATTAAAGGTAATATAATAAAGATCTCCTACCAATTATATTTAATATCCTATCAATTAATATTTAGTGTCAAATGGAAAATTCGCTGACTAAATTAAAACTAAGTATAAAGATTTTTGGAATTCAGACAACATGAACCATATTAGTATGATTCCTGCTCAAATACTGCCTAAAGAAAATTGTCTGGTTCAAATGGCACCCATAGTAAACTTAAGGAGTTATGAAACTTGTGCCGTTTTCGAGAAAGTTGTTTACATCTCATTGGGTAAGTCTCTTAGCAATTGCAGATGTCAACATAAAAACTTATGATAACTAAGAGTCGATTTTACTAAAGAAGAGACTGCTCCTTTAAAACTTTTACTTTTTCCTACTTTGTACCTTTAAAATAACTTGAATTGTAATTTTAGAACATGGCGCCTTGGCTTTACAATTGAAAAATTTACAAGTGTATGGCTTTTTCACATGGGGAGACAAGGTACATAGAATATTCCCTCTTGTTATTCTCAATTTATCTTACTTTCAAGAGTGGATTGAAACTGCTATGACTTTTTAAAAAATGGTATGTAAAATAAAAAAGAATGTTTGTTTGATATCTTTATTATTGTTTTATTACATTTTAAATTAAGAATTACTAAGATTAACAATTTTTATTAAGTGTAATGAAAACAGTGACATCATTAATTACAATACTTTCAAATGCAATTGTACAGCCACCATCCCTTCCCAAAAAAAGGAAAACATCTATAAAAAAAGAACACATGGAAATGTATATACTTTGGTATACTTTGGTTGAAGTGGTAGACTTTAACTTAAAACTTTTACCCCAACCGGCATTGTTAATTGTATTGTATTTCTACATTTATTGTCTAAGATTAGGAAGCATTCAAATATAAGTGATATAAATTGTCATGTTCAAGACATTTATCACATGTTTTTGTTTAGTGTTTCATCACAATTCTGGTAACTGGTAGTCAGCCATCTACTCAAAAAAGCAATATTGAGTTTTTTGGGAAATACTGAATACTTGTAATCACATTAGACTTGAAGCAGATCTCTCATTTTTTCAAGAAGAAATTGCTTAAAAAATAAGGACTACAATGATAAATAATATTTATCAGATGAACCTGTGTTTTATTTAAATTACTTATTTTTAAACATTACCTATATTAATAATCTTTAAAGTAACTTGTGTAGTTACTTGGCTTGAAAGAACTTTTATTTCTTTTGGTTTCCCACTATTGATATCTACAAGGTTATTTAGATAGTCATGTTATCTAAGAAAATATAAGTCATCATGATTATAAGGTAGCTAGATAACTAAATTGTAAGTACATTAAAAAAACCTCTATGTTGGTGGTTACATCTAGTATTGTTATACACCAGTATTACAGATATCAGATATTAAACTTTAAAATAGATACATCTATTTACTATTTAGGGAATACATTTTTTTTTACTACAAATGACTGGATGATATCAAATGAACACAAAATAATAATAATAATATTATTAATTGGCATTTAATTACACTATGTCTGATAATTAGGTCTATCAGATATAATGAACTCACGCGACAGTAAACAACGTTTAAAATACTATAAATAGAGAATTATATTTACATATATATATATTTATATGTTGCCTGAGCATTTCTCTTCTTTACATAAATAATAAATGAATAAGTACTTATTTATATAATTTTTTTTTTTTTTCATTTTAATAAATATTTTTTAATAATTAATAAATACATACTTAAGACCTATTTGTTCACCTGTTTAAAGTTTAAACTAGCAAATTTTAAACAAATATAAATTATTTTTATGTGTCAAAATTACGAATTCGTGACTTTGACTTTGTGGTTTACATTGCCATATATAAATATTTATAATTGCTTTACTTCAAATCTTATAATATCTTTTAAATTCAGTGTCAATGATAACTGATTGTCGTTAAATTTGATATATTAGATATACTGAAATATAAATAAATTGTTTGAAATGTTTTTTGATGAAGTTAATAAATAAATTATATGATAAAAAGGTTTTAATAATCAATCCTTGACTTACTATTAGCCACTTCGAAAGTGTGTAGCCATAAAACAAAGAAAAAAACAAATATACTTATGATTGATTTTCGCCTTTAGACAAAAACAAGCACAAAATTTTAAAAATTATTTATTCTTATAAACGTGAGACTGGGTAAATTTTGTAAATATTGCAGTTTTATAAATGTAATAAGTATTCGTAACAAAATTCAAATAACTTGTATGGCATGATCAAAGGCGCGATTATGTTGACATTCAATATGGCGGTATGTCGTCAGTGCTGTGCTGTGTCGTGGTGAGATTTGATAATTTAACGGAATGTGTTTATATACTTTCTTAATAATTTGATTCAGTTCAGTTTAAATTTGCAACCAGTTATTCGTTTTGTATGTGACACCTATTTTATGTCATGTTTAATGAAGACTAGTGATAGCGAACGACGATATAACTTCTGCACTCCGTCGGTCGGGTCGGGCCGCCGATACCTACCTAGATAGCAATAATAAAATGTAGAACGATATTCGGATGGAATCTTCGTAGTAATATAACAATTTTAAAATTTTTTACTGTTTTATAAGTAACGTTTATGCCAACATAATTCATTATTTGAAGATAGTTCTCACGACTCGCTTTTACATCGCTGAGATTTTGTCTTTCATCGGTGAGTATTTTCAATTGACTCAAAGTGATCGCACGAGACGGGCTTGTGTCGAGGCACTTTCGTGAAGTATTCTGTTTGTAATGTAATTGTTAGAGCATTGAATATGCATATATTAAACAATTTGTGATTCGATTAAAAGGTTTACAATCCGGCGCGATCGAGACAATTCTGAAACTTAAAATCGGTTCAAACTTTACATTTTAGGATTTAAAAACTTCAAAATCTATAATTTGTGGACTCAAAATTTTAATAATTCGGTTGCTAATTTACTGAAATTAAAATAGTTTAGAAGTTGATGGTGATATTAATTAAAAATCATTGCAGTAGGTAGTTGTGGATAACCAAACCATACATAACATAGAAACAAGCCAATGCACAGACGAGCTCCGATTCAGCAAGCATTGAAGACATCTGAGGATCTAGTGTAGTTTATATCTATACCTTTTTTGCAAACCTAGTGTTTTGTTTTTAAATTTGTTACCTCCAAGAAAAGACTTATGGTGTTGTTAAGGCACGAAGACAAACATGTGATTTGGTTTATAAATTTGTAACTTATAGAAACTTTAAACACCACTCCTCTTTCTGTGATATATTGATACACAATTCTGAGATTTTTGACTTATATACACAATATTAAATACTGTCAAAAAAATGTCAAGCAATCCTCAGTGGAAAATGTTCCAGCCGCCAGATTCACACAACTCCCCTTTACAGGACATTATAGACCTTCAGCAATCAAATATGCAGGCTAAACAGGTTTATCGTAATGGTGAGTCCCAATTTATATAAAACAATGCAATCATTTTAATTATTTTGCAAGTTGTTCTGCCCCACGCTGAAAGTAATTAAATTAATTAGTTTTTTTTACTTATTTCTTATCTGAACTTACTGAAATAAGACAGGCATACAAAACATCCTAAGGTTATCTTCAATTATTTAAAGGTACTTACAGTGGTGAGTATCCGAGTTCCCCTCGAGATAATTTTTCTAATATGAACAAATCAAGTGGAGGAAATCGATTTTCTGTGGGCAATTATAATTTGGATGGATGCCCCATGGGAGACTCTGTTGGAGTGTATTCATCCAGTTCAACTAATAACCAATCTCAATATGACTCTTCAAATCACCCACCTATTAGAGAAACAGGGATAATTGAAAAATTACTTGTAAGTTTTTTTTGTAAAATTAAAAAAAAAAAAAAAATGCAACATACAAGGCTTGCTTTATTGAAATTTATGTATTTAACAAAAAGGATATTTAATTAACTATTTTTCAGAATATAAAAAGATGACATATAATTTAACTTTAATTGTGCTTTACATCATAACTTTAACCATTAAATTAAAATTGAATTTAAATACGCAATGTCCCATATAATAAAAAAAGAACAATAATTATATATAATAACTATATATGGACGTTTGTGAAACAGTGATCACAATAAAAAACAAAAAAACCCGGCTGAGTTTGTGGTGTGGTTCTTCTCAGACCAGGGCGCGCATGGAACCCTCGTTGCTTTAGTTATAATTTGGACAGTGATTCTACAGAAGGGCTTATTTCGACATGTAAGGCATCGAAATAGGGCCTCCTGGCACTTCCATTCGACGAACACAAGTGATCATTGGTATTGATTAAAAGTGGAAAATATAAAAATAAATAAATAAATAAATTATAATACATTTTATTTCATAAAATGGCCCACATACATGCATATCTAATATTAATATTCATCAACTCCTACCCTCTTAATAATTAAATTTATTTATATGCAATATTACATATTCTCTGTTTTGTTACTTTCACACCTTAGGCATAAATCGTCAGTGTGAAAATGACAAAACAGAGATTATGTTCTACTGGCTATAAATATTTTAGTAGTAAGACAATTTTTGTCTTAATTTATTGTTATCCTTAAAACCGCAAGTCTTTTATGTTTGTTACATGTATAGTTTAACTATATTTTTTTACGTACATCAACATTGACTAGCACTAATTGTATTGCTAGGTCACTAATAGTGTTTTTTTATTTTAGCATTCCTATGGCTTTATACAATGTTGTGAGAGGCAAGCTCGACTATTCTTCCACTTTAGCCAGTTCGGCGGTAACATAGATCACCTTAAAATAGGTGACCCAGTGGAATTTGAGATGACCTACGACAGACGCACAGGCAAACCCATCGCGTCCACCGTTACTAAGATAGCCCCCGAGGTCGTTTTGAGCGAAGCTAGGGTCACCGGAGTCGTCACTACCGAGGTGAAGGGAGAGGGGTCAGGAGACAACACTGGACGTATATCGTACGAGAATCGCGGCGAATGCTTTTTCTTGCCGTACACGAAAGACGATGTGGAAGGAAATGTTACCCTCCGTACCGGTGACGCGGTTAGCTTTCAAATTGCTACCAACCAAAGGTGAGTGCGATAAACCGTTGTATATATCTATATTAATTTTATAAAGTGTAAAAGTTTTTTTGGTCAAACACTCTAATCTTCGAAACTGGCGGATGTATATAATTTTTTTTTCTGATTATGATAGTATTACGGTACTGGTCTTAGTCATCCTTATAATAAATAAAATAGTTCTTAAAATCGCGAGTAATATCTTGTAATTTATGTATTATCTGTATCTATTTATTGTTTTATATTTGGAGTAGTGTTGTTCCATACATATCTAATAAGTAGGTCGTTGTAGTAAGTTGTGAACTCGTCGTTTGTTTCAGAGGTACACTAGGCGCCTGTCACGTACGTTTCGAAAATCCAGCGCATCCGGTCAAGTATCATGGCGTCGTCTGTTCAAAAAAAGAACATTTTGGATTCATTGAGAGAGCGGATGTAGTGAAAGAGATATTCTTTCACTACTCCGAAGCTAAATTGAAAGAAGAACTGTCTCTAGGCGACGACGTGGAATTTATTATACAAACTAGAAATGTAAGTATATTAATAATATAAAGGGTTTAACAATGGAATTTAATATATTTAACAATAGTAACAGGGGAAATAAAAAAAATAGTATAATGGCGTCGCCGAGGGGGTGCTGTCCTGTTGGCTTCATTTGTAATAGTTTGTATTTTACGCTCCATGAGCTTTATTTAAAATTAATGGAAATAGGTGACCCATTTAAACTTAAAATGTATGAACATGAATCAATTGAACTTTATAATTTGGTTGGTGAACGTTGTATCATTGTATATATGTTAAATTAAATCAAAAGTTAAATTTTGTAAAAATATATTAAAATTTGTTAATTATTTAAATGAAATAATTAATTCTTTAGATAAGTTCCTTATTTAATTTAGACAGTATTAAAAAATATATCACAATAAAATATTTATTTTAAAAATTTAAATGAATAGTTAGGTCTACATAAGCTTTAGTGGAGAAAATAAATTTAGTAAATTATAACACAAATGAATGGAATTCCAAAAAGCGTTCAAACAAAATATTGGTAATGTATGGGTGACGGTGGTATGGCTTTCTTATGACTGTGGTGTGACGGTGCGCAGGGCAAGGAGGTAGCGTGCAACATCAGCAAGCTGCCAAGCGGCTCGGTGGTGTTCGAGGATGTGAGCCCAGAACAGCTGCGCGGTCAGGTGCTGAAGCCGCTGGAGCGAGGCGCGCGCGTTCAGAGCGACCCTCTGCCGGGCCGTATCCGGTACCGGGCGCCGGACCACTCGGAGGTCGAGGTACGTTGAATGAAAATCATGAAACAAATATAATATTTACCAATTTGCTAATTGAAAGCTTTCCAGCCCTTCGAAACCCGATTCACTAGGGGATTACTGCTCGCACAACCAATTATTTTGTTTCATATTTCAAATATAGAACATTATATTTTCAACGCTCGCTCGTACCACAAAATCCCGTCTTTATGATTTCATAACATTTGTTTGTTATGGTATAATTGCTCTGCATTTCGAAAATGTAAAATGATATATTTGTTCAGAAAATCCTTTGAAATACAAACTGCGTAGTTGGAAAATAACATTTTGATATTAAAAAATATAAAGTAAAATACATACGTGAATACGGAATAAATTTTTTCCCGATACCGTTTAATTAAATTTTTTTATAAATGGAACATCATTTTGATATAAAACAAAGGCTGAAAGCAAATTGACTTTGACTTCAAAGTAAGTAATTAATTGTAGACTACGAGTAAAGTTGTATAGTCTGACATCTGACGTGGTGGCTTAATAACTTTGAACAGATATAAATAAGAAACGTCTACCAATTATCTTACAGATTTAACAGAGATTCTCAACAATTTATTTTATCGATAACGCGAGAAAACAACTTTTCAGTTATTAAAGGTTGGATGTTTGAAACAATATATAATAATAATTTAATTTAATTCCGATAATTCTAGTTTAATACACTTGCGCGGAAACGTATATTATATTATATAAGTAATTAAATAACGTCGACTTAAATGAATTACGTATGATATATACTGAAAATATTTACTGCGAAGTTCGAATGACATGAAACTTACAAGGAAAGATAAACGCTTAAAACGTTAATACGTCGAGATTGACATAAAGGAAAGTCAAATCATTGACTTTGTCTCTAGTCAAGTCAATCATTTAATGTTTGTTTATTTTATGATTCCATTACGCAGCCCTACGTATACATAGAGGGGATTTTAAAATAATGTTCTGATTGATCATTTGAGAAGAAATGTAAATAATATGTTGAAAATAAATAACCATTAGTTTTAAGCTTTCAATTTTACAAACTTTTTTAACTTCACTTTGAAGTGCAGATAACTTTCTGCTATCTGTAAGTTACTACTTACACAAGGTACAAACAATGTGTACTTTCCTCAAACTTTAAATATCATACGAGTTTTTACAATGTCTAACATCTTAAGTCGAGGAAATAGAAGAAGTAATCACTCATATAAAGAGTTAGAGTAAAGAGTGCTTTTAAAGTTTGCTGTTTTTAGCAGACAATTGAATGCTCAACCCAAAAAGGCTTAATCAAAAACAGAGATGGCAATATCGGAGCGATAAGGCCGTTATCATTTAGACTTTGTGGTACGAGGCCCACATTGTTGTTCTCTCAAAACAAAGACATCGACACTTGAAACTTAGCTTCCATACTGTACATTACCAAAACGTCATCTCTTAACACACACTCACCAAAACACGTTAAACAAACAAATTGACCTGTCCTCGCCTCCAGAACAAGTGATCAATACTTACAGAGACATACATACAAAGACAACTCTGTTCACTTGCCACCATTACAAATCAGGCCACGTCATACCGTTTACTAAATTATCAATAGACGAACTTTAATTAAAGTAATATTTAATTAAGATATATTTGCATTTCCATTTGGCCGTAAATTTATCAATTGCAATTAAAATTAGTCACGCGAGAACAGGAGCGATCTCGTTAGCAGAGAGATGGCCGCTGATGCGATATATTACATAAATATGAATGAAAGGGTTGTTGTGTATTTTGTAAACATGTTTTGAAAATATAATATCACTAACATGTTTGTTATATACACGTTTTATTTTCTTAAATCTGATATTTGTAAAAAATATACTTTTTAGAAATATCAGATTTCCTTACTCTAGACAAAGTAGCAAGTTGCCTTTTTATTTGTAATTCACCAATTATTTAACGTAAAACGTAACATGTCAATATTCCTTAATAGTTTTCCAATTTTCTAAATTGAATAGATGTAATTTGAATATTCGTAGTTGGAAATTTGTATTACGATTTCAGTTCGCTAATGCTTTAGCGATTATTGCATATTATCAGCTGTCCCCTTTACGGAACCGTGGTTAAGCTTACAAAAAATAATTCACAATTTTTACAGTATTAAAAGTGCTTTATTAGAAAATGGTTAAAAAATATATTTATGTATTGAGTTGCATAAAGAAGTAGGAACCACAATATTAAAAACTTAATGGTTAGTTAGATTTTGATAATGATCAAATTTCGAAGATAGATTTTGAAATGATAAAATTATTTATCAACGAACATTAATGATGATGAATCTCAGGTGCCCTTCGGCGACAAGGACCAATGTGGGGAGTTCACTCTGCGGCACGGAGATTGGGTTCAGTTCCAGGTTGCCACGGACAGGCGGGACCAACTCAAACGAGCCACCAATATTTCGCTACTGGATGAGTCCTTCAACGTGTCAGGAGAAAGGTAAGAGGAGTGGTTTTTGATGTTTCGGTTGTTATTTCAGGTGAAATATATTTAAGTAAGATTAGGCTTAGGATTATACTCTCATGAATCATGTCTGTCGAGCAGCGAGCAGTGATTATATTACACAATGATTTAAAAATTGTTATTACTCGAATTAAAATATGACCTAGATGCTGGAGATATATAATACAAGTGCAACCTGCTCCTACCGGGTCAGAATAATCTTAGACAATTAACGGACGAGCGACGATTTCACGCTGACATTGCAAAGATGTGATCTCGTCTTATTTTTAAATTAAGAACTCGTTGAAAATAGCAATGTTTGTAAGTTAATTAATTGCGATCTTCACCAAATTCTAACACCCCTCTGGCACTGATGCTGGAGGGGTGCCGTTGAGAGGCTTTAATTACTAGACGTTGAGGACTATTTATTAGCGTTGTTTTGTTTCTAATGACACCCTGACTTCTAAACAATTGTTTACGAGTGGCTAATTGCACCTCTTTATATAATATGATATAAAACTTTAAGTTTAATAAAATATATGGTACAATATTAAGATTGTATATGAGATATCCAGAGTAATGAGCTTCCAA
The DNA here is from genome assembly GCA_959347395.1 of Mechanitis mazaeus. Classification (NCBI taxonomy): domain Eukaryota; kingdom Metazoa; phylum Arthropoda; class Insecta; order Lepidoptera; family Nymphalidae; genus Mechanitis; species Mechanitis mazaeus. The sequence goes on along the minus strand of OY365748.1, from coordinate 9,374,042 downwards.
ATAGACAAGCAGACGACAATTTAAAACAAAACTGCGCCTTATATTTCCATCCTTATATTTGAGAAGTTGCAAGTAATGAATGCTATTAATTATAATATTAATAGCATATAAAAAATATAAGCAAAACACTTGATATCTATTAATAATTGTCGATATTCGGTACACGAGCATTAAGTCAAATTTCAATCAAACTTTGGTAAAATCTTGCCTAGCTATATTAAGATTTAAATAACTCCGGCGTCATGAAACCATATTTTCAATAAAATCAAAAATTAAGGTTTCAAAAACTTTCAAACTTCAGAACAAAATTTCTAATGTGGAGGACTGTTTAAGAAAATGAAAGGAGTCAGTTAACTCGAATCTGATTATTACAATAAATTTGTTAGTAATAAAAAATGTAGTCATGAAACAGTACGTTTTAGTTTTTTTTTTTGTAATGTTGTTAAAAGTTAATTAGGAAAAACATTCTTAATAAAATTGTTTTATTCTCAAATTAATTGTCCTACAGGTTCCTCATCAGACAAGTCATTTCTTGTTTGAAGTCATGATTAAAATCTACCTTATAAAGTGTTTACTCGAAATAGTTGGTACTTATATAATTATTTGATAGACTTAATAACTACTTATATTTTGAGTTTTTTAAAAAAGTAAGTACATATAATTAAAAAAAAAAAAAAGATAATGTTATTAACGATTTAGAGTAAAACAGGGAGGGATAGATGCACTAGTTTTTAAAATAGCTTTATTTTAATAATATTAGTTTCACGTAAATAATTTGTGTAAATGTAGATGTAGCTTTTACAGACTCATGATTTACAGATTTTGCAGAATTTAAATTTTTTTGGAACATTTTTTTTCTGAGGATAGATAGATAGATACCTGTATGGATAGTTGCCACCAAGGAAAATTAAGAAGGATATCTGTCTGCAGTGTGGGATAGATTCCCTTTATAAGGTCATTTTTTATAAGGTCGTTCACTCCTAAGACATCGATTGTCTCCCAAAAACATATGTCGAATTATGAAAAACATTTTTTTCCACATCTTGAGCATATATCAATATTTCATATGTGTTTATCTATTACGGATTATGGAAATAACTAGTGAATTGTGTACAATAATCGATATATAATATATATAAAATGTTTGTTTCGCTGTACTTAACATGCGCTAAAGAGACAGGTGACAGAGATAGGTGTGTGAGACCGCAGTCCTGAATAGCTAAAAATTACGTGTCTGCCGTAGGCGAGCCCCAGTCTTATAATTAAAATTACACAAACGTGAGCGCAAACTGAACATGTTAAGTAACGAGTTGTTCGAACCCTTCTCTCGCCCTGAAACGTATTGTAACGTTTTCTCCCCTCCCCTAAATTGAGTTACGTAATGCTTGGTCACCCCCTAAGTAGCCTATGATAGTATTGATGTATTGAATGATAATATAATAATCTAATTTTGTAATCGTACTTAAATATTGGTTTTAAAGATAATTATTTAACTTCAATTTGTGAATTTCAGTATCATAATAGAAGCTATTTTATATTTCTGGTTATTTTACGCTGGTAGCGCCGATTCTCACATGACTTACAAAAAAATCCAATTTCGGCAAGTTATTGTATGGAATTGAAAGCCTCGGAAACAGTGACGATGGTTGTTGCTACTATATATAGAGTAACAAAACAATTGTTATTTGCTTTTTAAGCTCCCGGAATCAGACAGGGTATCTGTTATTTATTTAAGTATGGTCTTTGAAGGTATTCATCATAAATGTTTTTCGGCGTTACAACCTCGTGGTATTTGTAGATATTAGACCATTAGTAACTTCACTTCACTATTTAAAATAATAGGTATCTACGAATTTAAATATTAATTCAGCGAGTTTATACAAAAAACATTGTATTTCAATCAATTTAAAATGTTGTTTTCCCTTTGTGATTTGCGTTTAATGAAAATAACTGTTAAAATAAAAATACTTGCAAGTAATTAATAAGCAGATCTTCTCTGTAATTTTTTATTTATTTCAGCAGATGTTCAGCTACTTCGTTTCTTTTTCAGTTTCCCGTTTCTGACGTCCTTTGAAACAAAACTTCTTTGAAATAGAAGTTTTCAAAATTTTGTAAATTACATTTTTCTATTTAATTTAAGGTGTAAAATATTGCGAAATATTATAAATAATTTACATATATATACTTATATATACCGAGGTAAATATAAACGAATATCTTATTGACTAAATGTTAACCTTACCTATCTTACATATAAAATATAGATGAACCAGCAGCAATTTTGGTAGTGTTATATATATGGCTGCTTCCTAAATCATTTTTTTCCAAATTATTCTATTAATTACTTATAAATGTTTTACTATAGGCGACATTTTTTCTGTTGACGCCAGGCGGGAACAGGGCATCGTGTGCACCTTACGGGAAGGCTTCGGTTTTATCCGGTGTGTGGAACGCGAACAGACAATGTTTTTCCACTTCGCCGAAGTTCTGCGTCTTGGTCAGGAGCTGAGTGTGGGAGATGAGGTGGGTAATTTCCAAAGAAATGAAGAAGCAAAACAAAACGACTCCAATCTCGAGAAGCGGAGTATTTAAAGAGTTGAACTCGTAGGTGGAGTTCACAGTGGATCCTTTGGCGTCATTCTCAAACATGAACAGCCGCCAGTCCGCCATCCGCATTCAGCACCTGGCCGCCGGCTCTGTGCAGTTCGAAGCGCTGCTGGAGCGCGGTGTACGCGGCGTCGTAGCCAAGGAGGCGCAGTACGCTGCCGCCGCCAGCCCCCCCACCGCTGCAGCCTCGCCCACCGTGAGTGTCCACCCCTCCCTTTATTATATCAAATGTCCCTTCGAATTCGGTTATTTTTTTATGAATTCGAAGTAATTATTTATTTTATACTTATTTATAAACATTAAAAAAATTAATTGTTTAAATTTATTGGCACGGCTGTCCGTCCTTTGACGTGAGGTTTTTATGGACCATAGCACTTTTATTTTCGGCCTCTTTTTATTTTCTTTCGTGCAATACAGTCGCAATTGCAATAGGTTTTTCAATCTCAAAGTACATTACACTTGTATAGCGATACCGGCTTATAGGTGTGGAGTAGTGTCTCTGATTGGCGTCTTCCTCGTCGTTCTGACGGTATCATTGATAATATAAAGATCATTCCACTGAACTTCCGTAGAAGCTGAATCAAAAGCAAATTCAAATATTTATATTTGTGATTTTGACAAAGTCGTTATTGGTTAAAGTGGTTTTCTGTAATTAGTTAATGTGTAAATGGATAAACATCGTTTTAAACATTATTCCACACACAATAGTCGCTTTAATTGAGCAACAGAGTATACGTTCATAATGCTAAAACACTCTTGTAAATTGTACACAATTTTAGTTTAAAATTATGAATAAAAAAGTAACTTTAAATAAAGAATTAGCTTTTCAAGAATCGATAGCTACATATTAGGTCATTATGAAATTAGTTTCTTTTCATCTATATCTAGTTCATTGATTCCAAAGTTCAACTGTGAGGGGGTGAGAAATAATAAAGTTATTGAATTCATAATGACAAGATTTAAGCTTTCCATTTTTGAATTAAATAATGTCAAATAATATGAAATTGGTTCTAAAACAAAGGAATCGATAGATTCGAAACAGAGGTACACGAGTCTAACTTTGAAATGTATTCGAACTGGAATTTCTAACTAAACGCCACATATTCGAGATCAAAGCGTCCAGTTCATCAAACACTAATATCAAATTACTGTTCTCTGTAAAATCTGTTTGGGGGAAAACAGTTCAAAATATCCTATAAATATATCATAACTCGTAGCATTGCAAGCAATATATAGATATATACATATTATACATTTACATTCATAAACTGTCATGTAATAATTATAATGAATGATTAAAACTTTATACTAACTATATAAGGGTGTGCCACTAACAACTTCATTTACTAACTGCAGTATATGAGATACAAAACGTACTCAAATCCTCTCAAACATGATTTTTTAATTCCGTTTTGATCAAAGGTTGAGGCAAAGCATGTATTGTGTTCTGTAGCAAATGTTCCGACCTAACCCTGCATTACATAATAACTGAATAATTGCGAGGCTTGTGTCTGGACCTAGATCAAAGAACGTGAGCATACGAAGGAAATACTCTCGAAATTATATTCGCTCACGTTGTTTTATATGTACTCTGTTGAATTTTAAAATCGATAATGAATGGCTGGGCGATAGATGTACGGAAGTAGAGCTATTAAGTTGTGTTCAACATAATTATAATAAAGTTCTTCAAAGCTTAAACAGTTTTGCTCGCTTTATTTTTAATCTTTACAAGAATACGCTTAGAATTTATGTAGTCACATGAGTGACTTTTCGTGTAGTTACTAAATAACGCGCCAGAACTGTGTTCGTCAAACGTTTTTCCAAAAGTTGTGTGATTACAATGTGCTTACACTTTAACACAGAAACATGAAAGAGTTTTGGTAAAGCGATTGCATTTACCTGTGGTCCTCATTTACCTGTCATCTACCTACCGTCGTATTGAATGTTTGAACAACACGAACTCTTATAAAGTGACATTATTGGCCTCTACGTATCGATGTTCTATTTATCTTATTTTCTAACGTTTTCCATCTGAAGAGGGACCCTAACATTTGGAACTGAATACTATCAGCGTTGTGGGTGTATATTGCAGGTAAGTCGCGAGCCTCTGTGTCGTATGACGTCATCATTTTCACATCCAACCATTGCGTTTAGGAACAAAATGCTGACAAATATGATCTCTAACATAAGTGTGTAGTGACTATAGTCCCTCCGGCTCGCCGGGTCCCCTCGACCCTCGCTAAATTCGTTAATAACAGGTAGCAAATTTGCAACGTAGGACGGAAATAATTGTGCGCTACTTGATTTATTGTAGTTCTTCCTCAGACAGGTTAGACCCTGACACCTGATCAACAGACGAGACAGAAACTACTTATATCCCTTTTGTCTTTTTTTCGATTTTTATATATGGCGAAAAAAAATGTATATTCCAGGAACTGTGACCCCTGTAAAATATAGATTTTCATATACATTTTTCCCTTTTTTTGTCTTAAAGAAAACTTACTATAATTTTAAATAAGCGATTTCAAGAAAATTGAGGAAAGAAAAGCTAAAATATCTGGTCACATTTACATAAGATTTCATAGTTATTAAATTTTTTATATACCCAAAAGAAATTTATTTTTAATTTGTCAGCAAAATAAAACAAAAATGAATACAAGAGTAACTTTTAAAGATACCCAAATTCCGTCAAGTGTACCTATAAAATTGAAATTCCATGAAATGAATTTTGAAAAAAAAATGAATTTTCTAAATCGGTCTACGCGTCTTTAAGTAAGCGGAGTATATACACAATAAAAGAATCCGACGAATTTGAGAAAATTCGACTTTTGAAGTTAGTTTAAAATTATTAAAGTCAGACCAAACTAGATTAGAAAGTTATGATTGATACGTAGTCATATTGATTATTACAATAGGATATCATAAAAATGATTCAATTTTCAATTCAATTCAATATTTTGATATTTTCGTAATAATGGATGTGATCTGTTAACGCTGCTAAGGCTTCGAGCCATGAGAGGGATATAACGCCGTGGGGCTCCGCTTCGGATTGGCGGGTTGTGAGTATCGTACGATAAATAAGTGTAATGGACATTTATTTGAAAATGTATTGTTTTTTGTTCTTCATTCCAGGAGAAGTGTTAAGCCATCCGACATGTAGATATTATACTTAAGTAAGGCTATTAGTGTTAGGTTTATTTTAATTTCCGTAATGCTAACTGTGAACTCTAAAATTCCTTATAAATTCGACTCCTTTTTATTCCTTATTATTTTGTTAAATTTTGTTAATATTGTTTCAGGAATCCGGTATAATAACTTGTCAAATTAACAATATGAAAAAATCAATACCATATACAGTCAAGAAATGCGAATCCAAAATGCTTCCCCGCGTCGGTGACAAAGTTACTTTTGATCTGTATCAGGTAAATCAGCCATACTTTATATTATATATATTTGAAGCCGTCTGATAATAATGTTTTCATATTAGTTGTGGTAGTCAGATGAGATATATAAACACCACTTTTAATGGGGGCTAATGGGGATGGAACTCAGAAACAAAGAAATCGAATGTTTAGTGTTCACTTATCATAAGAAAAAAATGCATAGGAAACAGTTCTCACTTGGAGTTCTCACCTTGAGCTCAATCGATAACGTGGCGGGTTCGAAGCGGTGCGATAATGGGCCGTATTAACCTCGTCCTTTTTCTACTAGGTCAAGAGAAGCAAGGAGCTGGTGGCTATGAGCGTGGCGACACAGCACAGCCTCACCAACGGAACCCGAGCCGGCGTTACGGCGCAGGGATTCGTGGCCGCGCTTAAGGACGGTTTCGGGTTCATCGAGACCGCAGACCACACCAAGGAGGTGTTCTTTCATTTTAGGTCTGGGAAAAGACACTGTATAGAAGTTAAAGAAGCGGCGACATGTCATCTGTCTCTTTCTATGAAAGTGCACGTTATTGATAATATATACATGAAATGAAACATGTTACTCAGTTTTAATGAATGAAGCTATATTTAATTTATTCTAACTTAATGTGGTAATATAGCACTAGTTGAGACAATTTACAAGTCGTTGAATGTTGTATAAAAACTCATTTCTCTTTTGACTTATTATGATAATTTTAATGTATTATTTACTTATGACAAGGTATTATTGAATTATGTTATACAAATTCAAAAGTTAATCTTTCGGATCTAATAGAGAACTATATCCACCATTACGTCGTAGAAAGACCTCGTGTCCGAACGAAGCGTTTTGCTTCGTCCTTTGTAATTCTTACAACAAAGGATCGACATAGCTTGACTGTGTCAATGCTTCCCATCGGATATAACATGAGTCTGCTCGAGGCGAGATTTAATAAGGATCTTAATAATGCGCCTTACTATCAATGTTTACATATCCACTTTCCATCTTGTGGAAGGTATATATACATAAAGTTGGATTGTATAAAAAAAATATACAAAATAACATGATTTTATATTGAATATGTTAATTAATTTATTCTAACATCAATAATGTTACGTTTCTTTATATATTTAAAAGTTAATGCTGAGCGAATTTAATTTTATACGTTTTAAGGTTTATCTTATCTTTGTTAATAGCTATCGCGCTGAAAAGTTAGTAAACATATTTAAGATGTTTTGCTGGAACATTGTTTTTTTTTTCTTTGTTTGGTGTTGGAAATTTTCTTATGTTATTTTTCTATTTATTTTTAAACTAAACATTTAATAAATGTAATCAAACTTTATTACTTTTACTATAAAGAATAATTAAATTTCAGTTTAAAATACATTATAACAAAATTATTTTATAACAGATTGCACTAGCGAAATAAGACGAGATGTAAATATCGTGTATCCATTATTCGATTATCCATGTTTCATGAAAACTAACAGAAAGTTCCAGACTATATATTTTCATCAGACATGTTCCAAGTTATCTTTAAACCTCTGTTTTGAATAAAAGCGATTTTATTCTCTAATATTATAATTTTTTCGCTGTTGCAGTAGAAAAGCTTTTGCGATTGTTATTTTGCTACGTTTTAAATTACATAAAAATGAATATTTTTATTTAACCAAACTATATTTAGTATCGAATTTTTGACGTTTTCACTTTGTATATTTTTTTTTGTTTTAATGTAATTAATTATAAATGCCCTAACTTGGTTAGAAATAATAAAATAACTTTTATATAAATGGATATATGAATATATTTTAAAGGGAAATCAAACTGACTAGGAAGTTGTATGTGTATGTGTATGCAATATCACCGAGATTGTTTATTTTCTGGAACGGTTGTAGTATTCAAGATCCAATCTCCTATTTTAGTTTCCGGTACCATTCCGCATGATAATAACCGGGACCGACAATTGTTACTATTTTATTACGGATAGAATATTGAGAATGGTACTCAATATGGAAATTGTTGTTCAACAAAGTTTTATAAATGTGTATATGTTAAAAAGACATGGAATTAACGGTACACACGTTTTATTTCAGCAACCTGGAAGGTAGCCCAGAGGCTTTGGAGTTAGGGTCAGAGGTGGAGTATAGCCTGGGACGGCAGGCGGGAACGGGCGGCGGATGCGCAAGCGCAGAGCACGTGCGCGCATTGCCTCGGGGCTCCGTGCATGTGTCGCGCGCGCTCGATCCCCCGCTGGCTGGAACAGTCACGCGCACATTGCGAGCGCTCAATCCGGACCAGTCCAAGTATTCGGGTGAGTACTCATTGTAGCATTCGCTGGGCATCATTCTGGGATTATATATGCATTTAGTTTTGCATTAAATGGAATAATGGATAAATGGAATTTCTCCCAAAAAGATTATATGGATACTTGTTGTTCATTCATGTTAATATATTTGTTTAGTACTTTATTTGTATATTGTAAGTAATGTATATTGGGTATATCAGGTCTCATCCAAGTAGAAGGCGGTACATCCTATGAATTCGGCATCATGGGTCTAGCGAGCAAACGAGAAATTCTCCAAGTGGGTGACCCGGTAACCTTCCAGTCTGATATGGAAGGACGGGCTACCAACATTGTGCCTATAAGGAAGAAGAGACGAGCCACCGTCGATGCTATTAAAGGTTTATGGATTATATAAACAGAAAAAATAATAATAACAAATATATAATAGAAACTATCTAATATTATTTGTCCACTCTAGTCTATACATATCTAGACAAGTTTTGCTCGCATAATATAATTAAATACATTTAGATATTATCTTCTAGAAGTTCCTTATCTCTGTTCTTATCTCACCCAGGAGGTTTCGGTTTTCTGTCCTTGGAGGCAGAGGAGGGCCGGCGGTTGTTCTTTCATATGAGCGAGGTCCGTGGAAACCCTTCGGAACTGTCGTCCGGGGACGCCGTCGAGTTCGTAATGCTTACTAACACCAGGAACGGAAAATGCTCGGCTTGCAATGTCGTCAAAGTTGGGTGGGTGCTTGTGTGGATTCATGTTATATCATTTATATATATGTTTTTTACAATTAAAAATATTGATCCATTAAGATAATACTTTTTCGAGTCTGTTATTTTATAAATTAAAAATCAATTAAAGCATTTCTGATTCTAAAGTTTATTTTACTACTAAGAAATACCCTAATACAGTTAAAAAAATTTATCATCAACACATAGATAATACATAGCTATAATATTAATCTCCTAAATCATATTACAGTAGCAACAGTAGCAGTGCAAGCAAGAATTCAAAGCGCGACCGCGAGCGACCGGATCGCGAGCGAACAGAACGCGAGCGACCGGAACGGCCTGAGCGACTGCTGGCTCGGCTACGCACCGTGTCGCTGGAGGAGCCGGGCCCCCGCGTGCTGGTGTTGCGCCCGCCGCGTGGCCCCGACGGCAGCCGTGGCTTCCGCCCGCGCAGGCCCCTCGCGGACCAGCTCGCCGAGTGAGGCTCCTCGAGCCTCTTCGCGCCGCATCGAGGCCTCAACACAGCTACTTTACTGCTACGTAGGTAAACATCCTAGGTTTGATTTGAAATTCTTCGGTGAACTATATCAACCGCGGCGCCGGCTATTGAGTAAACGCGTGAATATATATTGTGGTGATTTTGAAACCCCGGTTGTGTAGTTCACCATTCATGTATTCACCAGAGACTGACTATTCCTTTCTTTAGCAGCATTTAGATGTATAATTTTAGGTGAATAAAATTTCTGTTGGCCCTATTTTAGTTGTATGAGCGATGGACATATCAATTAACAAGTTATTTTGCTTGACATGTTGTATATGAGGTTCTTTTTCGCATAGATACGTTGTTCAAAATTCCATAAGCTGTGGTCTATCCGAGTCGACACCGCGCTTCAGGTCTATACTTATGTAGTGATGTCTTGGTTATGATCCATTGCGGTGACCGTGTGCGAGCTCAGAGTGTCTAGTGCCTTTTATTTCGTGAAATATAATTATTAAAGAAATAAATAAAAAAATATCAGGTGCCTTATTGTGTTACAACTGAGCCGTCAGCGGTTAACTTTTGTGAGATGCGAAACTTTGTATTGGCGTTTGTTTGTATTTTGTAATTAGTCCTATAAGAATATAACGCAGTGTTACCTTAACGTAACAGGAACAATTATAAATATAATAAGTATGTGAAGTAAACTATTGTTTTGTTTACACTTCCGTTGTAACGTTGGCGGCCTTGAAATATTGTCTTCAGTGAACACATATTGTAAATTATATATATGATTTTATAAGGGTTTTTATACTGTGTGTATTTTCTTTAGTTGTTAATTAATTTAATTGACTTTAAATTTTTTTGAAACAAACAGATAAATATTGTATTAACTTGATAAAATTTTGAATATAATGATTGGACAAAAGAGGTTTAATTTATATATTTTTTAAGTTACAACTGATAAATATTTTAGTTTTTCTAGATTGATCTGTTTATTTTACTAAATTATTGGCATGTAATGTATAAAATTGTATGGGAGAAGTGTTCACAAGTCAACAGGATCTTTCGCAAATCTTCTTTATCGTGTTTTGTTTCGGTTAGTTGTTAGTTCTTTCTTGTAAATGAGAACATCGTTTCTCAAAATAAAGAGACTTATACTTGAATAAGACACAAGCAAGTAAAGATCTCGGAACCTTCTTCAGTACACCTTTGATATCTATATTGAATTGTGTGATTATGTAATGGTATGTGCAATATGAAACTGCAAGTTGAACGCTCGTAGGGCTGGCTTAGTTATAAGCGACCTCGCCTCTTGTGGACTCGGATGACCCTTAACGCAAAATGTTATATTTAGCTTATAATTGATTATTCGGAATAGAGCATAAAACATGCTATGTACTGGAATGGAACCAAAGACTGAGAAAAATATTTATTGCAATAATAATATTGGTATTAGATTATTTTAATTAGCGATATGTTGCAAAGTCATTATCGTCAAGGCACGTGGTCGACTCGTCCTAGACTAGCAACTGTATCTTTCTGTACAAAAAATCGGTGCAAATATTAAATTATAACACAAGTTGTGAATGGGTTTTTAGAATTTCGAGTGTTGTCGAATTTTTGTTGACATTTTGAAAACAGACTGACTTAAAGAGCAATATGAAATAGGGTTATATCAGGTCGGGTAGACGCAGACGGCACCGGAGAGACCTCGTTCGGATCGGAGATTGTGGTCCATTTTGTGTTTAAGTTGTTGGTGATATTGAAACGAATTTTTTGTATTAATGACAATGATACTATTGTAGTGGATAAGTGTATGAGTAGACTAGCGGACTACAGCGCGTCGATCGTATCGTATTATTTATATATAGAGATTAAAATTTTTCAATGTATGTGTAACTCGTGTTCTCTGACGGTAAGTACATGGAAGAATGCTGTAATAATAATGTTAAGACAAAAAATAAATAATAAAAATAAATTTTCTTTGATCGCCAAATAATGACAAGTTAGAATTTGTGAGACTACTACGAATACGACACGCTCCGAGTCGGACGAGCCGACGTGCGCTATTGTTTATGAATAATTCCAAAGATGGGAATTTTGAACAAACGTTATATGCTGTACGCTTACATATTCGTTAGATTGTAAACGCCCGTGTAACCATGTGTAGTGATAGTGGCAAAGCGATGTATTTAATTTGGATTGATGTTGTAGTGTCGCCCGGGTGAGTCCGGGTGTAGTTATACTGTGTACAGGCCTCAGCCGCGTCGCAGCGAGATCGCTCCCAGACGATTCCTTTAATTAATAATAGGATCGGTGCAGCGTTCTCGTGGCGTCCGCTCGCGCCGTCTCGACTCGACGGTTTTAATCTTATAATTCGGCGAACCACCCAAATAAATGCAGTGCCTAAAAGAACCTCGAGAGGGATACCAAATGTTAACCTTTCAGAATTACAAAACTTTGGAATTATAATAAGAGTTTATTTTATTTTAGTTGAAGTTATATTAATAAGATGTATCTACGCCAAATGTTAACAAGTCCTGTACATGATACATTTTCGGTCGCTCCTCGTTACGTGACTCGTCGTCTGTATCAAAAGTATATGTGTAATGCGGTGACTGTCGAGCCACTCGAAAGTTGCCAACTATATATATAGCTATACGATTCTTGAAATAAAGATCATTAAACATATACTAATATACAAGTTATTATGTCATTTTCGAACACCCGCTTGCGTTTTTTTTCGTTGTTATTTTACTGAAAGTCGGTGACATAAAAGTAACACACATTTGTAGGTTATTATATATTTATTTATTAAAAACCCGATGACTATTAACTAATATAATTACACTGAAAATAAAAATAATAATTATTAAAATGAAAGTGAACAAATGTTTTTTTTAAATATATATAGAATGAGCCTAAATAAAGCTTGACACGGAACTAGAACATGTTTCTAATTAGCTAATTTCAACATCAACTTTTAATTGTTTTGTCGAAAAATCTAAATATAAGTTTTTTAATCCCAGGCTTCTAGACAAATCCTTTGATGTTGAAATCAGTCTTTATAAATGCCAAATTTAGTTAATGTTCTTAAACCTTTTCTGAGTATTACATATAATTAGTACCTATCTTATTTATAGTACAATATTATGCAACGCATTAAACATAAGCTATAGCTATCACAAAATCAAATGACAATCGAGAATATTTAGAGTGGATCGCTCAGATTGCGAAATATATGTTTTTTTTTAAGTCAATCAAACATGCATAAATAAATCTACATATAGTGTTCGTTGACGATGAGGAAGAGTATGATAGGAATGGTTTGTTGATCGTTGAAAGAGAGATTTGTCTGTAAAGTATTTAGATTGATTAAAGTAATGGATATTCGAGCAAACACAAGTGTCTCATCAGCGGGCGAGACCGATAAGTTCGGTGGAATTCATATCAGGAATCGAGAATCGAAGAAACTAAGTGTTTCTCCAGGTCATGGATGCTATGAATTTAGAAGTACAGGAAGTTTTTTCGCTGACGACTTTGTACTCGTGGGGTAAAGTGGACTTGAGGTGAAAAGCAGGTCAGAAAAACTTGAAAAGTCTTTGTAGAAATTTGCTTGACCAAAAAAGGATTACTTTTTTTTGAAATGTAGAGAGTAAGTTCTGTACCGACTAAAAGTTACTTGAGATGGGTAGGAAGAGGAAAATACATGTACATAATTTATTTTTAATTTGTTTAATGTACATTAAATAGTCTTTCAAAGTTCTTATCTTTGTACACTTAGAATTCGATACAGAATAGAAAAATATTATAAAAAAGGCGTCACCATGAAGAAACCCGAACAATTATTGCAGTCCGGATGTATCTAGTCATTTAACATTTAGATTAAATTCTAGAAGTACAAGGAATATAGGTGTATTCACGCCGCGGTTGCGCTATGCTCAGAGCTCATGAACAAGGACCCTGAATGGGATCGAAGCTAATCGGGAAAATTCCGATAGTAATTACATGAGTACAGCCGGATAATTATATATAATAGTCATTATGAATTATATTTAATAGTATTCATAGATTACGAAAATTTCCATACAAAAAAAAAAGATATAGGTGTGGTAACACATTTACCAAAATATATGGTTAATTTTAATATTATTTATTAAAATAAACTATGATCTCAAAAGTACTCAAAAAATAAAACTAGGGTTAATATTATAATGATAAGAAAGTATTTTTTGTATTTTCTTTCATGTATAATCATTACAATGACAATATCGCCAAATACAATTTGACCAAGCTTGCTGGTTGATGGCAATTCCTGATCTTACACTAGGTACAATAAATCTTTAGAACTATAGATAGTAGGTTCTTTCAAAGTTGGAAGAAATATCAGATATTTTAAACTATCTATAGTATAAATTCTATACTAATACGTATAAGATAGGAAATATTTTTAATGCTTAAAGAAATAGAAATAAGATTTGAGAAGTTATTTTTGTTTTTTTTAATGATTACGAAAAGCCTACAAACATCACGACTTAAAAATAGCGAAAATTTATTAACCGCTTATATATAATATACAATTATTAAACTAGATTTTTTGTGCCGTTTAATATCAAACTGTTTATTACTTTCAATTGCTTTCAATAATTATGAGTTTATGACCTAAAACGTGTATTACAGAAATTGTTTCGTAATTGTGTGACCGCCTATATTTATATTACTGTTATTCGAATTGTACAATTTTGAATTAATACGATTGCTTGAAAAATTATATTAAAATAGGGTATAAAACTTGAATAAATGCGTACAAAACTATTGTCATGGCACGTTTTAACAGAACTAAAAGCAAAATATTAAATTTAATTATTTCAGATACAAAAAATAAAAAAAAGATCACTTTGTTTACCTAGATTTGATCACTAGAACATGTGTACATATTGTGCCCTCATACTTTTTTCAAAGTTGGACCAAAGTATAGAAAATATAATGTAACATATCCTACAGAGCATCAACGTCGTACAATGGTGTATCTGCGTATTTTTGGTGAATTTGTGCACACGTTAGTCCTTTGAACCGTGCTTGGTGGTCGTAGTTGCGCCATCGACGTATCGCATTGTACAGATTCGAGCCGGGGCTGGCCGTGCTCGTTAAGTCTCGACCACCAACCACCAGGAAGTCACGGCGAAGGTGTCCTCGACGCACTCCTTCCTCAAGCAGAAGGAGTGTGTGATTCTCTTGAGCCGCCGTGAATGTGGCGTGGTTAGGCATCTCCTCTCTGTAGTCACCTAGAATTAATTAATAATTTCATATTATTAAAATTGTAGAAAAAAAAAAGTCTATATAAGATCAATGTTCACACACATTCAGGTATTAAAATTCATAGTTGTAAATAAGCATACTTATGACGGCTGATGCTAGATAAGTATAAATCATCACCACTTTCTGTTTTAAAAGTGATTAAATTTATTCCATTAGTGGAGTTCCATAACTTTTTATTATTTTTTTTAAATATTGTCGAATTTTTCCATGTAGTAGAACGTAGCTATAATTACGTGAGTTCAAATCGGATCATCTCGTTTGTGGCAGTGCCTCTCACAGAAGATGGTTATCTAATCGATCTTTACTATTTATTATGGCCACGATTCATATGGTGAGTGGCAGAACTAGATGCTCCATCAAACTTCCGCTGCCTATCTACTAGTATTCTCCATGATGCCCCCATGCTTTATTGGTATCAATACACGTGCACACCTCTGCAGATGTAAATGTGCGTCGGCACTACTTATCATCAAGCTGGGTCTGCTCTTTACTATACAGATAGCTGATAAGATCGCTGTTTTAGTTACTTAATTAAAGAAAAGTATAATTTTTAATTTTTACTTTTTTTAATTCCTCTCACACCGTGACTACAATGTCTTTATAACATTGAAATAATATTGTGAATATTTCTCCTGAAAATGACTTTTCACGGACGGTGTCTCTCTCATTGTCATCCTATAATCGCCCCTGCCCCTTAACGCCTTTTTCAGTTTTAAAAAGAAGGAAAAAGTTAGTTGGAGCTAGGACCGAACTGTATAATGGATATCAATTTCTATGAATCCAGTTGCTTTTAAAGCATGTCTAGTAACATTAGCGATGTGAACGAGTGAGTTGTCTTGCAGAAATAAACCTGCATGCGTCGACTTGCCACGTCTCATCTGTACTATTGCTTCACGAGCCTCACCCAATGAATTGGCGTACTATTATTGACCATTCACAGCCGAAACTTTGGTCACTATCATCACAGGAAGGCGAGGGTCGTATTGCCTAAGCTATTTTTACCATGATATACGAAAACCCAGAATCCTGAAAAACCGATGATATTTTAAAAATGATTTGCGACGAGTTTCCTTTTTACAAGAAATTTAATCACTGCGCGGTGTAATTGCTTGTTCCAGTGATGAAGTCTTAATGAACCAAATAAAACAAAGAGGGGGTGGTATTAATATTACCAATCAGTAAGGCAACTAGTGTTATCAGTAACGAGATGATACCTTATCGTTAAGTACCCTACGTCGCAAAGTTATCAGCCGCCCCTCGTATGTATTTGCTACTTGCTAAAAACTGGAAAAACTGCCGAAAAAATTACAAAACTATGCACAAGAATGAACAAGAACAAATTAATATATTAAAAAAAAATGTTTTTTCGTTTGTTACTACTACTACACTACTGCCTAGGGTGTGATGTCTTATATAAATCAAAAATGCTTTTATTTTCACGAAAACACTAAAAGAAGGATTTGTCCTACAATTACATTGAAACAAAAAATTTATGGTTCCCTATGCTTTTAAACTTGATTGGGTGCGAATGCAAGTTGCTATAATGGAAACGTCAAGTATTTAATGAATCGTGTTCGCCTATAGAAACTCTTAAAATTTATTACCTATTATTAATAATGGAATAATAATATGGTAATTTCAAGGTTACCTAGGAAACCGAGGCCGACAGAGCAACCGTTAAAGCCGAAGGTGTGAGCGCCCTCCACGCTCCAACCGCGGTTCTCGTACACGCGACCGTCGTTACCGATCGCAAAGTTGTACCTGTATAAACGACCAACGATTTTTATATTAAAATTAAGGTTATTTGAAGAGCTTTAAAATCTATTGCTTTATTTTCATAAGCTTCTTTTAGATCATACTGTTGTTTTAAATTATTGTATTAAATTGGTAATGTAGGCAATAATAGATTTTTTTTAAACCAATAAAATTTAATTCTTATGAAAGGATGATATTAGTTAATTTAAATACAAATCGCAATATTTTTAGATGGTTAGTCAATCTATCTTCTAAAAAGAGTAAATAACAAATGTACTTACGGAATATCGTAACCATGGTCTTTCAGGTACCAGCCCTGTAAGTTTCGTAGTTCGGCGGCACAGGATTTAAAGCGATGGCACTGGGGGCCTACAGTGTTCTGCACTATCACCAGCACCAATGGCTGGTAGTGATACGTGTAGTAGGTGTAGTTTTGAGGTTTCGCAAGCCACATCTCGCGACTGATATTCCACTCATGTGGCGCTAGAAAAAACAACATACTTCAATGATATGACGAATCATTCGAACCAATTGGTTGTGACAGACACTAAATACATTTCAATCAATTAAAAAAAAAAGTACAAAGAAATAACCTAAGTCGATTCTCTTCGACCTAGATGACTTTATCACGGGTGATAACAAACATTTCGGTTAATCTAATAAAGATCGAGACCGATAGATTCCCTCGAAAAATGGTACAAAAATCCTAATTCGTGTTGCTGAATTACCTTTAATTTGTTTCTGTAAAACTTGTAACCTTTTGTCTTGTTTTAAAGTTATTGATTAGACGACAACAAAAAGATTTTCATTTGAAATCTACAGATTATTATTGAGACTATCTTTTTATCTTATCAATATTAAATATGATTCAAATAGTAATACTTTCTTTGAGTATATTAAATTTATATTAAAATATAAAGAAGGAAATGGTCATCTCTCTTTTTTAACTTACTATATTTCTTGATAATTAATGCTGTACCCATTGAACTAACTTTTTTCGTAGACAAAAATTCAAGCATTATTAACTTACCATTTTTTTCAATTCCTTTCAACTTGATTTTTGTTTCACTAAATTACAAAAGAATACCTAATTAAAATTTCCAAGAATACAAAAAATTGTCACTTAGTCAACTACACTACTCAGTCGGTATAATGAGTATGTAGGTTATACTGACCTCTGTCCACCGAGTCCTGAGCCTGTGTGGTGCGTGTGGAAAAGTATCCTATGAGACCGACGCAGATGACCAGCACGGCTAATGCGGCCGCGCACGACAGTCTCTCCGTGCGTGTGCTGTTTTTGATGACGTGCCACAGATACTTCGGAAGTGGTAACTCTAAAAAATAAAGTCTTTTGTTACATGTAAAATATACACTATTAAGTTATTATACCTATATTTTATAACACCTTATATTTAATAAGTTTTGACACAATATAATGTATGTAGTACTACTGTGCTTTAACCATAGGTCGCACTTTAACTAAGAGACGTATACTTTATTGATTACTATTATATCCTACTAGACTATAATATGATTGTATGTTCCTCGTATTAAAATGATATGTACATAAAACATTACGCAAATTTATTCTTCCATTACAATATTCACTGCGGCCACACAAAGCTTGAGTAATTTTTCGTTAAACCGTTAATATCCGTGACTTTGGTTCTAACACAAACGTTTTGTTATCCGCAGTCTTGGAACGATAACCTAAAATAATACGTTCGACTGCGGCTGACACATCGGTGTCTTTTTAGCTTATCTTAAATTCCGCAAAAACAGATGCTTGTATGAATTTTGAAAGACTGTCCCCTCGGTATCTCGCTCCTTACATAAAAGATAAAGCATATATAATATAATATATCGATTATTTTAATCAATATAAAATTATATTCAATTGAATTATTAATATCAAGAACCAAGTCACCAGTCTTTAATAAATATAAATAAAATATTTATTTATATTTATTAATATTTTATTTATATTTATTAACATTTAGTCAAAATAAGACGGTTATAATTAAGATAAAATTACAAAAAAAACTTAAGTACGGTGCCAAAATATTTTATGTAGAATAACATTGTAATATTAATAAATCTTATTGCATTGCAACGAAGTTCATTGTTTGTTTGAGTCACTATAACTTGTTAGCAGAGTTCATTTAAATAATATTTATATTCATAAATTTATACTATCATATTATATTTATTTTTGTTAGAAATAGGTTCTCGATATTAACATTCCGTATATCTCATTCATTCATTCATTATTACTTTTTGTCTCTTTATTCTAATAACTATACATTTATTTAGAAAACTGTTCAAAACACTTTAATATATACCATAAAAAATTTTTTAGCCTACAAACTTTTGATTTATGTTTTCCTATTGTTTTAGAAAAAAATATTTTAAATTAATCTCCATTGTGCTTATAGGTTTTTAATCCCCTCGCTTACAACTCGCAGATTTAGAGATAGGAAGATGTTCAATTGATTGTATTCTTGTGTTGTTAGGGTGAATCACAAGTCACGTCAGTGAAAGCGTTTGGAGTAAAGTCGATTACATTGTAAATGAAAAGGTTGATGAAGATCATTCTTTAGGGAGGTAAGACCTGAAGTTAAGACCGACTTTTAAATGGGACCGCTCGTACTCTATTTGTATTGTGTTTATTATTGCTAATTGTAAATAATTATTAATAATTTTCTTTCTGCGATTCTTTATTGCTTGAGACCTTCGAACTACGCCACGGATCCTGTACTAGAAGACTTGATAAAGAAGTGTGGTGTTGATTATTGCAAAAAACAAGGCACATCGGGTTAGCAAAACTAAATTACTTTTTTGATAGATACACACTTTATTTTGATTCCGGTTCCGAATAGTCTTTATTGAACTTCTCTTTATTCGGTATAAAATTCAAAGTAAGTATATTTTTATAAAGTACCTTCAAAAAATATTTTCGTAATATTAAGGCCTATTTTTCAGAGAATTAATGGAGACTACATACTGTAGTATATAAATTTTTAAATGGTTTTCGCGGTTCCTCTGTAGGCAGTATACCGAAAAAAATTTGTTAAAGTTGGTACATAAAATATTAGATTAATAAGTCGAAATAAAATCGTAGTAAAATTAAGGAGTTGTCTCAAACGAACATTATTTATCTTAGTCGTTCCTCTTTTCATGTCCTCTTTACTAATAAATAAAGCGAATAAATAAAGGCCGTTTGTAAAAAAGATTTTTTGAACAAGATAAATTAACACACATTACAGGAATAACAGTAATAGAAAAGAAAAAGATTGTCCCTTTTAACAATATATATGGCAAAACTAGGTATATGCATATCTATAGTTTTAAGACGACATAAGATTAGACAAAGAAAATAATATATTTATTAAATTTATCGCTTCTGATGTTTATTTTTAAAATTAACTTACATTTACGAGTTGATAAGCGTTCAGTAGATTATGTTGACCTTATTAAAAAGCGTTGACATCTAGAAGTCTACGACTCATTCGCACTGGAATTAATTTGTAGAATTTTATGATTAATTTCAAAATATTTCAACAAAACATTAGATTAGATGTGACAGGTAGACATGAAAATCTAAACTCATACTTTACTTACGTAAAAATGCCGGCGCAATGCTATTTAGAATTTTGAACTCGAAACTTTAAACATTATATCCTCACATAGAAGCAATGGAGCTCTTGCTCTTAACTAAACCTAGTAGAAGAAGTAGAATACAGAAAATTTGTTACTCCGATTGAGACTAGTTTCTTAAGACTACGTAAATAATCGGTAGTTACTTATCCTTGTAGCTTCAATTAAACGCAAGCTGCTCTATTAGTCATTTCATTGGTTTTTCCAACTTGACCATTTAACAAAGGCTAATCCCACGACTAAAAAATGTAAATTTGTGTTAACTCAAGATGTAGTATGATGTTTACAGGTGTTTTGATTCGGGATTTAGAATAGGCAAATGCAAAGATGACGTTAGAAACGAATGTATCGAAAGTTAGAAATTATGTTACACTGTTTCTACTTAATACTTTTTCTCGAAGCAAAGAGGACTATACGGTCCTATTAAATGAAAAATGTTTCATGATCACATATAAAGAAAACAAGATGATTTAACAGTTACTAACTATGGTTAGAATTGATAATAAATTTTATAATATTTAAGCTTATTTTTTGAATATTATACATCAAATCAGGTTTCGAATGAGATGGTTGCGATCGAGTATGTTCTTTTGTTACATACAACCTATTTGCTCTGGTTATATTTACCTCAAATCGTTCATGTATTTCGCATCAAACCAAGATAGACTGACAAAGTGAGTCATAATGTGTCATTGATTTACTTAATTCTTTTATTATATTTAAAGTAATAAAAGATATCATAACCTAATACATTTACCGAGAAAAAAGTAATTATGGCCACGTTATATTACTATTGGTTGTTGCAGGTATACTGCTGGTATATTTAACAAACGAATACCCAGTAATATAATAATCTTTCGTTACATATTCGTGAAAAAAAATGTTTGACATAAATCTTATAGGTTATGCTCAGTGCAGTATGATACTGAATAATTAAATATATATTTTTAAAATAAATTTTATGTTCAGAAGTAATGTTATTTTACGGTACAAATTTAGATCTGATTTTTTTACTTCAAAAAGTGAACAAAACACGAAGACTGAAAAATCATATTGGTGTCCTATACATATCAAGTAATTACAAAAAACTGGTAAGTATTCTGTTTTGTAAATATTACCAAATGAAAATGAATTTTTATCCCTGTAGGTACATATGTAGGTAATAAATACCTTTGGCTTTATTCTAATTCGACTGAAAGCTATGTACATTATACATAGTTAATAGGTATTTATTTGTAGTAATTTTCAGACCTGGATTAGCATTTATAAAACCCAAAACTTTTTCAGTAACTGTGGGTAGTTAGTCTTGTGAAAAGGTAAGCAGGATTTAGGACTACGTTGACCTCCCTGACCCTCCCTGATGGTATCGTACAGTTTGTATTTTATTATGGTACTTACAGAGTACTCTTTAAAATACTGTACTGTAATTGTAAAATTTTATTTCTCTACTTTTCTCCGTCTTATCAAATTGAAGGAGTTTTGATCTAAATTCTATAGAGAAGAGGAGAGGTGATCTATATTTCTAATTAGCTAAATATTCAGATTGGCCAACCTAAAATATCAAGTCAGTTATCACGATATGTTTTCATTTGTCATTAACTTAATCAATAGTTTTAAACTAACAGTGTTAATTAGTTCAATGAGATTGAAGTCCATTTAGTTGATACCCTTTCAATCGAACAAATGTAAGACACACTTAATCAATATCTGGAAATACATTTTACAGTATATATAATGAGGTGGTTATTATTTTTGTTACAAAAGTTGTGAACTTGAGTTTTCTACCAAACTTTTTAAATATTATAAAAATAAAAGATATTGTTAGCAAGTTATTATTATTTATTAATTAATATTATTACACAATTAAAATTAATTAAAACATTTTTAACTTATTTACAATAAAAAGAGTGTTGAAAGTATTTTAAAACAAAATACTTAAAAATAAGTCAAGACCTTGACGTATTTACAAAAATAAAATTTAAAATAGCCGGTTAATAATATTTGTACAAAATATTAAATAAACGGTCGAGACCATTTTCAGTCTAATAAAGTGATGTATCATTTACTGTGAAGAGCACAGCAGATAGACAAAGATCTTATGACTATATATACATGGTGTGTAAGTTAATGTTAGAGATCGACCTACATTTTAATTAGTTTTAATACTTTTTGCTTACATCTATTGATAATCTAGTCACAGTCCACCAAATATGATTATAATTATTGATAATCTTATTTTTAATACAATATATCTAATTATTCTCTATAGATAATACAAAACTTTAATCATTTTCAAAAATCCGTTGCCTCGGCAAACAGTGCTTAGCATTAGTTCGATTCCAATGTAAAAAGTGGTTTAAGTGGCTCATTATGTGAGGACCTGGACTCACTGTATCAGGGTTAACTTGACAATTACCTAACAAAGTGTAATCAGGTCGCAGTACACCCTCTTTGACCAAAACTTCTAGAAGAATATTAACGTGATCTAGCTGTTCCATGTCTGGTTTATCGTTCAAGTAGTTTCCCATAAACATTATACTTATACTTCTGTGGTTCCACGACGAGACCATTGCTCCGAAGACATTGGCACCTCTACCCTCAAACACGAATCCGCCGCCACCGACGAGAAAGTTAGGACCGATGTCGCTAAGATCTCGTCTCAAGTGATCTTGCTGGATGACAAGCATTTGTTCTATGCATTTGTACTTTTGATTACAATAGTTAGCTGCCGAATGTCCAACGAGGACGTAAGGAACCGGTAATTGTAGAAAATCTATGTCATATGGGGGCATCGCTTGCCAGTCGCCACGCCGCAAGTACCAAGTTTCGTTTAAACCTTGATAAACAAATAAAATAATGTAGGCAAGAATTCAGAAAGGTAAAATCACGAAATAATTAGAAAATCGTAGTTTTTAAATATTTTTCAATAATATGTCTAGAAAAAAAGAAGTTAAATGATTATAATTCTAATTATATATTCAGAAAAAGAGACTGCTTGTATTTATATATACCTATATCTAGACGAAGTTTTTGACTTGGCATAGCAACATAGATGAGATAGATGACGAGTCCTGACGCCACTAGGAAAGCCCAACACACGAACACAGCGACGCTGCAGCGCAATCTTCGCGCTTGCTTTGTCGACACCAAGTCAAGGCCCAGAAAACGGCCTGGAACAAGAAAATACTTAGAAAATATTGTGGAGAAACAAATATCTTAATTTTATTAATATCATAAATTGATAACGAATTTCGACCATACTTTTATGAGTTTATGAAAAATGTTTATTTTCAAGTTTAAAACCGGGTTTATCATTCAGATTTAATTTGAATATATTTTATATTTCTCGTTATTATTGAACGGAATTATTCACGAATGGTGCAATATTTTAATATGATCTTAAAAACACTAGGCGAAGTAAGTCCTATACTTATTGTAAAGGAGATATTGCAAATTTAAAATTTATACAGTCAATACTGACTGACAAGAGGAAAATAAACAATGCGATAATAACAATGTTGCCTGTATTTTGAGGTAAAAACAACAAATTATAATATGTTGCTATGAAGCAAACGCCTTGAATGTAAAACGATATCGTATTTAAAATAAATATTTTTATTATTTCATCACATTTATTTATAAAAAACATTTATTAATACGTTATATTAGCAGTTCTACATTTTTATGTAAGTAAATAAAGATACATGATAAATAAAATTACGTGATGTCGAGTTCTGTATTTTCCAATTTGTTGTCAACCGCAACTTTGTAGTCATTGCTGTGTCGTTACATTGATCCCAGCATATAAGAGGGTTCGTATATGATAGGTATCGTATTTAAGATTTAGGTAATAGTATATAATAACACTAAGAAATAAGATAAAAATTACTTACTTAATTTAAAGTGACATATTTTTTTCTTTTTTTAAAATCAGATTTCGGAAAAGTTTTATAACTTTGGATGTTAATTCCGTTATTTATCAGAAGTGTGAGGAGGGCGCAAAGGGTTTAGCTAACGATGTCGCTTGTAAAAGCTAGAAAACAACAAAAAACTTTAGTTCTAATAAAATGTCTAGTGGTGTAAAATAAGGAGAAAGGGTGCAACAATAATAATTATAACCATAATAAATAGTCATGTAGGAATAGTGTGGGAGTGAAACAGTACAACTGTGTATATGGGGCTCTGGAAACACTTTATTACACTTACAAGGTACTTGGACGAGCTACAAAAATCTAAAACAATTAATGCCTTTTTTTTCCTTCAATTGGAGACATGGGTATTTCAATCCTTATCCTTCAACAGTGGGAATATAATTTTCTCTATAATTATATATTTGACTTGTAGAATTTGTATTCAAAATTCTAAGCTATATGTTTAAAACTGATACGAGTTCATGAAAGCCAATCTTGAGGTGTCTTGAGGATATCTATTAGGTACATGTATATAATATTACATATCTTAGCCTTTCTGATTTTTAATTAATATAATATTGACCTTTGAATAAATAACCGACATTTACATTTATTTTTACAATAATATTTAAGTTTAACTATGTAATCCATAAATTATTATTAATAAGATTATTTAATAATCTTCTCTCTCTTTCTGGTGTTTTTACCGACAATTGTTATTTATTTTTGTAAAAAATAACAGTTACATATTATATAAATAAATAAAAAAAAATTATTTATATAACAACTAACTAGACAAATTTTGATGTTTTTTTTATACATTTTTTTGTTACCCTCAAATTCTCTCATGTTCAACGAAAAGCACAAAAACTGCTTAGGTTCGAAATATCAATACAACCAAACTACTGGACGGATTCTAAAGCATATTGGTAGGTTTCTTTCAAATCTCAATATATTGGATGGTTTCTATGATCAAAAATTGCTCATTTTTACAGGAGAACTCAAAAAAGTTTTAGTGTATATTTGTTATACAATAAAATTACTAGTCGGAGTTTTATGAACTTTGTCTATTATATAACGTTTAAACAAGTACTTCACTTCATTTTAACGGGTTAGTCACAAAAAAAGTGGTAATCCTAAAAATCAGTAAATGATTATTAAGTCACGAGAAAGGAAGGGAGGCCGCTTATGCTTCTGGCAACAAATCGTATTTAATATTTTAATATTTTTAGTAGTAGTTATATTTTTTAATAAAAGGTAAATATTCATAAAATGTCATTGAACAAAACTATAAAAAGTACGAGTCTATTACCAATAGCGAATAGACTAACTTAACACAGATGCTGCTGGGTGAGCAGCATATATTAAAGTTTTCATATGCTGGACAGCTCTAAACCACGTGATTGGTTGTGGTATTATACGAGTAGGTAAATTATGATTGATACATTGCAACCTGACGTATATTAATTGTTTACACAACTCGAATGTGATGATCAATGTAACTTGAATGAATTAAAAAAAAATTGTAAGTGATATAAAAAATATTCTTATATATACACCACGCAATCTAGCCCCAAAATAAGTTTTTACTTAATACATAAACATAATATTAGATATACAATATTATTATAGATAAAAAGAGATAATAATATTATTTATAATATCATTGAATGTTGTGTATGTTGTGGCTATTAATAACACCGAGACACTAGAAAAATACAAGTCTTTATTAATAATGTTTTTTCAGTGTGGAGATTGAATTCACGACCGATAAAAAATGTTTTCTGTTTTATTTTTAATACATTACACAACGTTGTTGTATTCGAAGTCTATTTTTATTATTTTTTGTTACAAGAGAACAACAAATATACAGGTTGTGCTCATATTTTCGATCATTGACTGACTGTTGGTCTAAAGCAGAAAGCGACCAAATCAAACAGAGTTTGAATTTGTCGATCTTTCACGAATGAGACTGTAGAGAGTAAGTAATCTGTAGAGTTTTGAGTTCGAGTACAGTTTTGTAGGAGAAATAATCTATCTATCCCTATTGGTGGGATATCAAAAAAAATACCTATGACCATAAATTTTCAAGTATTAATAAAGAAAGGATTTTATTTTAGGTAACTATCTTATAAAATTTATGTTTTTATAAAACTGTCCTGATACCTATTTATAAGTATAAGGGTTTCAGGAAAAGAAATGAGAACGTCAGAGCTTTAATGATTGCTAAAAATAATTTACAAGGTAACAAATAATATAAGATTGACTTATACCTATTTTCGTGTCATTTAAAAATTATCTTATATAATATAAAATCATAAAATAGTGTTGTCTTCTCCAGAACAATATTTTAAAAATATTTTTAATACCGGTATTACCAGTAGCATCTTCCTCAAACGGTTATTTAATTAACTAGAAGCTGAATTTCCTTAAAATATTTTATGGATTTTTCTGGTTAATTTAATCAACATATTCATATACAATACTATACTTTTCCTTTTGTTTTTTACAATACCTATCATAGATGTAATTGTTTTCATGTTTTCATAAGCACGATATATGTTGTATATGACGTTTTATTTATGTATTTTCCTCTAGAGACTCGGCAAAGCGTCATTGGCGCGCTTAATGATTATTATTATTTCCTATAAATCTACTCTTATTGAGATGACCATGTATAGAATAACAGAAATATAATTATTATTATTTTCGTCATAAGACGCAGTGTTATATGTTGAGATATGAAGGTTACTTGGTTAATAAAATTAATTAAAAGATCTCAGACGTAACTTCGATATCAGACCGCGTCTATCACTGACGAGTTGTATCTCAAATATGTGTATAAAAAACACGGGTTTAATGAGCCACTTGTTTGCTACCTGTGTACAATGCATTTAAAATGTACAAGCTGTGTAAGCTAATTAATCTTCTATCTCTATTGAAAAAACAAGAGGAACTAAATTAATGTTAAAAAATTCAGAGGTTTAAGAAACTCTTATAACAATTCAAATATCTCACAGGATTTATTTTATCTAATTAATAAAATACTGTACTTGTTCTATAAAAACATAAATAACCCTCTTCTACCTCATACTCAAACCTTCTGACACCTAGTTGTAAATAACCTAATTTGCTCTTGACATTTTAAACGTGCGAGTCTCTGTTCCGGAGTAGATTAGGTACTTTCCCGTTCTAATGCTACAGATAATCACTACCAATTTTATCATGACCTACTTGCTTTGTTTCTTATAAAGTTTAAAAAAAATATATAATAAAAATGTTTAAATATTACACGTTTTACATTGTGTATTTATTTTATTTTTTTGTGTTTTGTTTGTTTATTCATTTATTTTTATTGTTTATGTTTACTTTAATTATATTATCTACGCCATCTATGGAAGTTCAAACTTTGCCATACCCATAACCGAAATAAATAATTCTAAATGTATTGTATACATTTATAGTATTGTCCATTGTCTTTAAGACATTGATTTCTTAAATCGACGTGACTTAAAGCCGAATCAATCAGCCATTGAGTATATTGTCTCTGAATTGATAATACAGATTTTTATGTAATTACCCAGCGAATTATCTTTCAATGTTAAAGAAGATATCTGTTAGAATAATATATTTCGGTCTTAAGTTTATATTGCGATATCAATATGCAGCCTCGTAGGAAGGTCGCGAGGAGTAGAGTATAACTTTGTGCAATATGATAGACAATCCTGGGGGTTGGTGCTGGATTAGTTTCAAAAACGCAGATTAAGTTTTACTTTCAGAAGTGTTTGACACCGGTACCGCTTATCACTATTTTTAGCATTGTTCGAAAAACGTTTGTATAACATTTCGTGGAAAATATAATACTAATATATCAATAATGCAAGCGAAAAAGATTTAAATTAGGATTAATATTAAAGATAATAGGATAACCGAGACGAAATAATAAATTATGATAACATTCGGGGCTCTGTCCCTACTCGATTTTTTCGCTAACTCCCAGGCTACAGTCGACAAACACAATTGTAAAATTATAAAAATAAAACCTTTTGATCTGGGTAACTGCGTTGTTATCGTTTCCTCCGTTAGATGGCGCGAATTTCAATTTTGTGACGACATTATATAAATTTGACGCGACGAATACTTTTTTTTTAAGAATAGATAGACTAGAAGACAGTTATCTGATAACAAAATCAGTTACTAGTCTTTAGAAAAAATTATAATGAGCAGAAAACTTTTTTATATTAATCATCTCTTAATATAACTCTCACACTCACACCAGATCATATCAGATTTAGAAACTATCATCGAAATAACACATTAATTAAGCTATTACGTTAAATTGCATTATTTTGAATATATCGTTCCTAAGCACCACTAACACTTACGTATTAAACAGTTCTAAAAATTAGCTAATACAGGACCTGCAGATAGAGTTCATACATTCATAGACAGTACGTGTGGCCTTGAATCTGCCTGTAGCAGTTGAAAATTTTCTCCTTATATTTACGAAATTAGGGTCCATTTCAAGGTGACTTAGCCGAATTTGGGCCAACATGGGAATGACAAACAATATAACTGTCGCATTTAGGACGACAGTAATCCCCATAAGATCCAAAAGTGAGCAAAGCATCCCGAAAAAGAAATTTTTTGATTGGTTATATTTTTTGGGCTGACAAGACGGCTTCATCTGTTTGAGATTCATTTGAGAACGATTTAGTCAAATTGCCGTTATCAGTCAAAATTCATCCTTATTTATGCACCAGAGTTAAGAAAACTTAGAGAAATCATATTCATGCCATGCCATGCCATTTAATTAATGAAAGACCCTTAATATTTATATAATAATAATCTTACCTTGAACAAGAATATTTGTACTTGACGTAATACTGCAGCACTCAAAATGATATAAGCGCGATATAATTTTTTCTGATTTTGTGTCGACGAATGCTGTTCATTGCCTTATTTTAACAAGGAACGAACTAGGATTTTAATTAATTCGACAATTTTTATATACTTTATTATGTTATTAAATGTTTAATTTAATTTTAATAACTTAATGTTTCTTGTGACCTTGACCCGTAAACCATACATTGGCCCTCGTTATTATAGTATCTTATCTGTTGCTTATGATATGTTCGTTGTATTCCACAGGCTCATAATATAATTATTGATTACTTTTGTTCAGAGCATATTAGTGACTCGTAACTTATCTCAGCCTTCCTGCGCCATTTACCCACACCAGATATAGTTTGTTACGATATTTTCCTTGATGCCGATTCTTAAAAGTATCTAATATTACACATGACGTCAATATTTTACTAAGGTGTTATGATGCGTTTGAGTACGTTGGTTTTGTGAAGGTATTTTCAAAGTTGTTTTAATATATGCAAGTATTAACTTAAGAAGTGTTATGATAGAAATTTTTGCCTTCAAAGAACATCAACCAATAGTATTATACAGTGTAGTCACTTGGTAATAACTACAAAGATATTTACTGCAGTCTTATCACTAGTAAACAGTAAACATTCTCGTTTACTTTATACATGGATGGTATCAACAGAAAGGTGACAATTCACTAATGTTTTAGTTTCGAAACAATTAAAATATCAACTAAGAGTTATAATTAGACCTATAACTATAGGAAAAAAGTTATAATTAGACCTATAACTATAAGAGAATACTCTATCTACGAAAATATATTTATAATTTTCAATGATATACGATTCTTAATCCATAGTTCGCCGAGTATTTTGTTGTTTTTAGATAATTCTATCCGTTTGATATAAACTTCCTTTTTTATATAACAATCAGATATGCCAGAGCCTATTGTAAAATATCGCATAAAAGTTAAATTCATTTATTTATTTCATTAATTTTCTCATTTCAATATTAATAATCATATTGGAATAAAGTTTATAATAACGTTATCTTTTATAGTAAACATATAATTTATATGGCATTACACCATTCTTTTAAACATCCGACATGGGTATAGGTATAGCTGTTCGCAATTAGCTGTACTTAAAAAAATATAATATGATTCTAATATGGCCAAGCTGAAACAATCGCTGAAATAAACATGCGGTCGCTAAGCAGATTATAACAGATATTTATCAGAAACCTAAAATGGCGTACAAACAAAAGAAGCGCTTGCGTCTTACCTTTGAGCATTTCAGCGTTTTGTACATTTTGCGTAACAGAGACGAACTTGGGGCCGATGTGAACCTTGGAGGATTTTGTGACATTTAAGTTGCCAACGGAGGGAGTGGGCATGGCGGCCGCCAGCGACCCGCTCTCCATCACCACTAACTCCGCTGGGGTCCTGGCGCATCCCGCGGTTTCTTCTCTACCAGTCCACATCACAACACAATAACTTTATACAGCAGCAGAAACAACAACTCGCGACGTCGTCCGCCGAGTGACTAATGTAGGTACTTAGTACTGACAGAGGCGACCGGGCTTATAAAATGTCCGATTGGAATTTACGTTTTCCCACTGCAATATTTAGCAAATATGATAACTACCGCTGATATTTCTTCTTTAGATAACTTGCCTAGTTTTGTTTATCAATTTACATTTTTACTTTATTATAAATATACATTATATATTATCGTATTTATTTATTATATAGATACAGAACCGTGAATTCAGCTGTGATTATCACGGTTAGACACAACGCGCCCATCGATAAGAATCAGTATACACAGAACATTTATTGTAAACTCGAGGTACAGATAAGACGATAGGTTGTTAGGTTACATGTATTATTATCGGTCTTATACTTCTGATTTGTTGTCAGAAGTATAAGAATAAAGAAATTTATTTCAATTGTGCCTAGAATGAAATATAAATTACTTAGTAACGTTTGTTCCATAAACAGATACAGCAATGTCTAAAATAAACAAATGCAGGCAATATTCAGTATAAACAAATATCATTGAAACATGTGCAACAACTTTGTTGAAAAAATATTTAGTTTAAATTATATTTTACATTTAGTATTTGCAATATCTAAGTAGTAACTGGACCGCCATTTTAACAAAAAGTGTAGGCAACGAAAGTATTAAGAAGAAAGTAGCCTTATGTACTATCTCTTGTCGAAATAATTAATATTTTTAAAACGATGTATAAAAGATATTTAAAAAAAAACAATTTTTATTGCACTTAAATTAAACAAATAACTTAAATGTGTTCTAAATATAAATCAAATCTTCATCTGTGATGTTATATCTTTGAAAGTTCGAAAATCTGATTAATTAATCATATTTTATAGTTTTAACTGAATAATGTTATTAATGATTGGCTCTTTTTTAACGTTATTAATCGTTAGCCACAATGTCCCTATCTCCCAAGCCAGGTGTGCATAACCTTCCGGGCTACGACAGTGGTCGTGAAAATAGAATCGGGCTGAATATCATTCTCCTTTCCCCGAAGCATGTAGTCGCTGCTGCAGCCTTATATGGCCTATCACAACGTGAATTATTAAGCAAGCCGCTGACTTCTTCCCGGTGATTATAGAGAGACGTTCTAATTTGACACATGGTCTGAGCGAAAAGGATCATCAGGGCTGCGGTTTTTATTTTGTCAATTCTCTTGGTTGACGATCCTTCCGGTAGGTATGAATGGCAGTCCTCGTTAAGCTTAAGTATTAATTAATTAATAGCAATTAATAAATTAATGAAGCAATTATTAAAGCAAGTAATCAGATGATACAAAAGTGAATATATAAATAAAATGTTATGCATATATAATCAGTATAAAAAATTCTATAATTTAATTAATTGTGATTTAAAATTAGTATTCTCTACTAGTTGAACTCTTAGAAATAATATAGTTTCAATAGTGAGTGGCACCTGGAATTTACAAGATTTTATACCTCTACAATATAAGGAAATTCTACTATCAATTCTTCATAAATTTTTTATCCTTAAAAAAATGTTTAAAAAGTATGATTCTGGAAAACTTATTAAATATTAAATTTCAAGAATTGAATTGAAACGTTAAATTAAAAGATGTTTTAGGACTTCCAATATTAAGAATACTTGTGGAGACATCTCTAAATTGGTTACGTCCAACTCATTTTTTTAAATTTTAATTAGTTATCGAAAGCTCTTATAACATCATGTTGCACGGACTAAAAGGCCACCTCGATGAAGAGAATCAGCATAAAATATCATAAATACTCTTTTGAATTATTTATAAATTTACAATTTACAATAGCATTGACTACTTGAGTCACAGTCATACATACATACACAAATTATATTTCAGTCCAAGCGTCAGACTCTACTATTTAATTGATGCTGTCACATTTATAAGACTTAAAGGATTCAAACTTTTAAATAATAGTTACTTTTATAAGACATATATTAAGAACTTTAATAGACAACACTTTAGAAGTTTTACACACACACAGTAAAGCAACATGTACAGATATTGTCAACAAATTGGTTATTGTTAGATCTCCCTATCTTCAACATACAGCTTTGTATAATAATAAGCTTTGGAAAATAGTAAGCTTTTAATATCGGTTTTTTTATTCGTTAGGTCACTTAGATGATAAATATTTAAAGTATGCGTAAAAACGAATACCACTGTCCAAAAATGATTTATTAGTTTTTGTATATCTTATATTTAAATGTTTGCATTTTTACATTAAATATTTTTTTCCGAACTTACATTTTATTTTTTTAATACGGAGTTTTGGAAGTATTAGTATTTTAGCCGCTTTCAAATTAGTTTAAAGGAACTTCAGAAGTCTCATGTCATATATATTATTATAGCTCTTTTGTAAAATAAAAATATATTCTACATTTACTCCTGCTTGGGAGAAATATTATGTCTTATTCTTCTGTAAGGACAGAAGAATACCTTAAGACATAATATTATGGAGGTATGGAAAGTAATCCAACCTACCGCTGGGGATATATTGTTCACCAAAATTTAACAATATAACCTTGTAACGGCGGTATAAAATATTGTTTCGTTTTTCCACATTCGAATTGCACAATTACTTCACGTTATTTATTCTGCTTACATGTTAATTATAATAATGATTAAAGAAAATAATTTAACGACTAACTTTCATTGATAAACTATTCTAAATATAATAAACAATTTCTATTCTAGAGACTTGAACGTCATTACCATTAGTAAACCCCCTTTTTGTGGTATGTTAAACACAAGAAGCATAAAATAAAAGGAATATTTCACAATGAATGAATTGTTGCTGTAATTTCTAATATAGAGCAAAAAATCCAGTCTCAATATATATTTGTACAGTTTTTTATATTCGCGGCCCACAGTAGAGCGAACTAATAAAAATCGTCACTTAACGAAAAAGCGGTACGTAAAAAAAATAATAAAAAAAGCATTTTATCTTACGTACTGTTGTTATATGTAATTTTGATAATTACCTTCTTTGCCGAGTAAATAAACGATAACAGCGGGTAAATAAAACTTATAATAGTGATCAGGAATTAAACATCAAGATACTCTGTTTGCAATATTTTATAAAAATAGATGATTAAAAAGATCATGAAAGATTTTTCAAAATGTATTCTTAGAAAGGGCATGAGCAGCATTTGCAACGCGAAAAACTTATTTTAACCTTCTATTGCACGGCTAATTAATTCCATATTTATCACATCAAAATAAAATATGTAACTAACGTAGACGTAAGAAATCACAAGCTTTAGAATTAAAGTGATAGTATAAAGCGCAGCTCGCGAAAAAAATTACCTCTAAGAAATCTGCCCGCACCAGCTACAATATTTTTGGACTCAGTGCGGTTAAGGATTATTTGAACCTCAAATACTTTTATTATACTAATGAGTCGACACCTCGCAGAAACAAAGAAAACTTTATTTATCTTTGTAATGCACTACACTCTACACTCAACTGTCTACTCTCTAGACAGTTCGCAAAACGTTTTAAATGAGAATGTAAGGGCAGTTTTATAATTCAAAATGTTTTTCATGCAGTTGGATTAGCTTTTGGTCATTTAGTGTAGTATAGTTGTTGACTTATGGAACTTTTCTTCAGATTTCAATAAAGCGAGCGTATAGATTTTTATATGATATGTATTTAATATTTATAATATTGTGTATAATTGTAGTCCACAAAATATGACGTCATATCTTATTGTTCAATCTATTTTCTATTTATACTATGTCCGCGATAAGGTCGCCTGTTGCGCTAAAGCAGACAATATGCAGATAAATTATTATATCATAGGCAAATATCTACGACAATAAATAAATTTAAACCTAATTTCAATAAATACAATTATTTTGTTAGTATATCAAAATTTATGTTTATTTTTTATTCAAATTTTGAAATCGTGTATTTTTTAAATCATTCAAAATTATTATTTTTTGAGTTATTATTAAATTATAATATGTTGAAGAGCTGGTGAGTCATATACGATTAAACTTCTGGAAATCCAATAGGAGGGTAGCCTCAAAAGAAACGCCTGAAGCCATACACGATCGAATTTTTGGCACTGTTCTGAATAACTGAATTATCTTTATATATCAATCATCTTCGTCCACTATCGTGTCCATCGTTGTATAAGATACACCTGAGGAGCGCTATCTTATCCATCATGGTAAAAGCCATATACCGGTTTTGATTACCTGGTAATCCTGAAGCCACGGGCTATAACATCTGAGCTTATTTTGAAGAGCAGGGAGGTAATAGCAATAGTTAACTTATAGTTACTACGATTTTAGCTTTCGTTTTTTTTAGGGATCGAATAGACAAAACCGTTCTTTCACGAGTTTGGAATTTCGCCTTTAAGTAGAATTATCGTCGTCGTATCGTCGAATTATTTTTCTGTGTCTACATGAAAAACTATACATAAATTCTTGTTATATATTAATTTATTATTTGACTCAGATAGTAAGTAATTTTTTTTTTTGTAATAGATGTGCGTGATTGGCGGGCTTCTTCAGTCTAGCCTTCGTCTGTACGTGATAACAAAAGAGAGTTAAGGCATTGATTGTCTTTCTTTCTTTATGTAATCGGATCTGTGCTGACCACAAATAGCTAGAAAATGTCTGAAGTTTTTGTTAGCGAAGCATCTATTATCGACCAACATTATCAACATATGCAAACCAGACAATATATATCATCGCTTCGGAAATTTTTATTAATATTCATAAAGTTAAAGTTGTATATTGAAATAATAAGAGTTGTATATTGAAATACTAGATTAAAAATTTTCTTTGAATTATTTCATTTATATCGGTATGTCAGTGTAAATTTTTTTTTTTATTTTATTTTTGTATGAACTTACATTATTTTTCAAACTCTGCAAAAATTTTAAACAAAAAATTAAACACAGCCTTTTTTACACACTGCCTCTCACACCATATACTCTTTACTAATATATATATACTAATATACATTAATCTTTATTGTGTTAACCTTGAGATGCCCATAGAGCGATAGCATAGATTGGACTTAAAATAAAATAGGTTATAAGAAAGGTAATATCAAAGTGTGGAATAAAGTTTCTAAGGGATTGTAATCGCGTTTATTATTAATTTTTTTTAATTATATTCCCGATGTCTCGAATGCTGTGAAGATTGTTTGCGAGTTCTATAATATATTGTTATAAACACCGTAAAATCGTTTTATTCAAATGTGTAAGTACTCTTGAAAATCTTGACACAATCTTTACAAAATCTTTATTTTTTTTATCTTTTCTTTTTTATTTATTCATTTATATCTGTGAATTAAACACTCCGTAAATATATCTTCCTCCCTTATTACATCACCATCATGATTTACACCAAAACTCTCATAATACATATAGGAATAACGTTGCTGAAAACACAAACTTTTTTAATTTACCAGACAATAAAATACTTACTTCCATGATGACATCTTTTGCAATTATAGGTCAGAGGACTTTGTAATTTCTAATGTTGAACAGTGTTGTTGTGATCTAGCAGGCGCCTATAAAACTTTAAACCTCTGTTTATTAATGAGACCATCGAAGGATCAGGATATATCATGGGAGCATTAATAAAACTAACATGGACCAAACAACTTACTGTTTATTTTCATCACAAATTCATAATATAACATAATTACTTACTCTAATAAATGTTATTTGAAAAACAATATTTTACGATAATATAATAGCCTTATACTTACCTACACTACCGAAAATTTAATTTACAATAATATATATGCATACGTTTTTACACTGTTAATTATCACGTGGTTTTTTAAACTTATCAACAATATAAACTGATAAGCACACTTAAAAATGTATATCATTTTTTTAACATTATAAAATTATATATTTTTCAAGCTTTAGCAGATCTATTATATTCTGATATAATTGGTAAAAAATAAATGAAAAACATGGCTAAATTCTATTCTACAGATAAGGGAGGCTTAATATCAAAGCTGTTTCTCTACCATCTCCTTAACGGATAGTCCATCCGTGCGAGTCCGTCACGAACAACAAAGAACCCTTGTTCAACTAGTTATATTTAATAACATAACAAAAAATTCATGTAAGATACAAAGTGTTGTAACACAATTTATTAATAACTCTTTAAATGTGTTATTTTCATAAAATAATAATGTATATCTTCGTTTTTTTACAGTTTGAATATAGCAAAAGATAAACTAACGTTTATTCTAACTATTTATAATATAATATTAATTTATTTGATCTAAGTGCCTTAATTAAGCGAATTTGCTACAGTTGTATATTAATAAAATATGTTATAACAAATTCACGATTAAAATGTATTATAAATTTTCTAAATACGAGAACCTGCTGTCATTACCTCTTTGTACGCATCTTTAGGTAAAAACTTACTTAGAAAAATAAATAAGTTTTATAATAGAATATCGTAATTAATATCAGCATCACGTCAGCGAAGAATAAAAGAATACTGATGCACTCGCAAGAATGATATTACTTCGTAACAATAACTTTGTCAAAATGAATATTTTTGGCTTCAATTCCTCTATATATCAATAGGTCGTGTTTCTCGGCAATCAAACATCGTATACATATTAAAATTAAGTGATTAGTCAGTAAGAATAAAATGAATTTACGTTATACAAGATATAATCGTGTCTGAGAAAGTCAAAAGAATATCAAGTGAATGATATGTGTTAAAGTTGGTACGTAAATAAGAACTATTAACTAATTCTCTTCAACATAAAATTAATTTTTTACATCTATATTGAAGTCCACTATTGTTTAAATAATATATATTATAGTATATATGTTGTGTAAGACACAAGGTCCGTGGACAAAAAATAATATCGTGTAACACATTCATGTGTGTGTTTGAATTGAACAAACAAAAAATTCAAATATCATTCAAGACTGAGACAAAGAAATTAATTGCGATTAAAGAGAAAAATAAATACAGATGTTTTTCTTTCATCGACTGAAATCTTCATTTTTACATAAATCAATAGAAATTGAAGAATAATACAAAAATTTAAACAGTCTTTTCTGTTTTTCAAATAAATAAGAACAAGATAATTAAGAAATGTTTCCAGCTCAATTATCTTTCTTGAATAGCGTCATGCCGAAGCCACTGCACAGACGCTTTGAGAACAAATTCCAAAACGCTAAATAAGTGAGATATTATCTGAGCACAACAGTAACAAAAGGGAATATATTGCAAATGAACTGGAATTTCGTTAACATATTTCAAGTAATCAAAGTCACATCCATAAAGCATATATTGAGAGTGTATCTGTGACACCACTGTTGTGTGTTTCGCTAACATGCGAGGCTTGAAGAAGGCATTCGACGAGATTTTTTGTACTTGTAGTCTTCATAGATAGAGGTTTGTACCTAATGTGTTGTATGGCAATGCGCTTTATGCGAAACCGACGAGGATCGGTCAGTTTACAGGTGAGTGATGATAATTTCATCGTCAATTTCGTCCTTTTCGTCGTCTTCTTCTGGCGGCTGCTTGGCAGCCTCGGCGGCGGCTACTGGGTTTTCTGCGATTGCCTTAAGGCGGCGGGCCTAGAAAAAATAAATTATAATATTTTAACTCAATCAATTATATACGTTTAAATAAGTATCCCTTTGAATAACCTTCCTTTACTCTAAAAATATTTATATATTATTCAGATTAACCAAAGGAGCTTACTTTTCTCATATGCAGGATCTCGACGACAACATATCCAGCGACACCAACAAGTAGTACCACCATCATGACATATAGCTTCATCCTGGCACAAAGGTGGGTAGAATACGCATATGCCACGACGAATCCAGCGCTCTCCCATAATCTGTAGTTGGAGAAGGCGGCCTCCTTATTTCGTCTGAACAGCACTCCGTACAAGCCTAAAAATATTTAAATATATTTTGAATAATCTACTTAGTAAAGTAATAAAAAAATTATTTGCTTTAATAGTTTGCTTAAACAAACTTTAATGAATTATAACGTTATAAAACTGGTAGATGTATTAGAGATGGAATTTATAGTAACAGTCCGATTCGATTATCCGATATCTTAACCGAATAACTAAGTGACAAATTAATGGGAGTTTCATTGAATTTTATAAATTTTGCAGCGTAGATAAGACAATTAAAGAGGTCGTTTAATAACACTGGGAAGCAATTACAACAAGGAAACAATGGCATAGTTCAGAATAACACTTGCCGCTAGGTATTTATGTACGCACGAGGCGGCTCGGCGCTGAACACATTACGGCTCATCAATGACGGTTTATTTCTTTAGAAAATATTTATATTAATATTAATCTTCATGAGAAAACTTCTATATATATAGAGAATATTTTATTTTTCATTGCAAAAAAAAGATTTTTTTAAGGCTTTCTTTAAACAATTTACATATTTGTTATTATAGACATTAAATGATCTTCTATTATTAATAAATAAGTTGGATTTTGAGTGTCTACAGTCTGGCGCCTGTAGGGTGCAGGCGTCACAATTAATGTTCTTAGTATTAAGGCAGCGATAAAAACGTGCTTCTGAGTCGAACCGTGACTTAACTGTGAAACTAAAGAGATAAGTGTGAAGGAACTGCCTTGTTGTCAACATTAAAGTTTGTAGTTGTTGAGTAATTAAAATTCCACGCGTATCATAAAAACTTTGGTCAAATCAGTTTTAATTTGTATGATGAGAAAAATATATCTTGATAAAAATTAGACAGTTGTTTGGATTAATTACAGCAACTATGGCGTGTAAAATAATGATGAAATATAAAAAATAAGCAAAAGTGAGTGGAACACGGAAAGCCGGTCTGTATTAAATGAGCCGCTGTGTGTTCGTTAATGCAAGGAGACGCGCAACACTTTGAGATAAATCTTTGAACTCGCTTTTAACTATTGTTACGAAAATTATTATCCATCTGCGGCGACTGCCTGAGTGCTCGCACATTGTATACTATATTATTATTACATAGTACTTGAATATTTGCCTTTGAAAACATAAAAATAAAATCAAATATACATGAATTTATAATTTCATATTCGAAGTATTCGTTTAAGTGTTTGATTAGAGTGAAGTGTTCAGTAAATATTTTTATTGTATTAATTCAGTATTACCAATGTAACAAACTGGACAAAAGATGAATGTTGTTCTAACAAGCGGAACAAATACCGACAACAAACTTTTGTTCACATATATTTAATGACGCGGGTATGTCCTTACCCTCCGCAAGCATTGAATGATAAATTAGTTTTGATTGTTATCTCTTTGATGATAGACCGCTAAAGTAACGATGACGTCATCCAAACAAAGTAATTAGCCGCCATGATGTAATTGATTTGACTTATTTTGTTCCATCTCGAATATGGTGTCGAATGTTCAAGAATAAGCCTGAGAATTTACCCAATACATTGTGGCTTTGAATATTACTTATGCCATCTAGCAGCCTTACAATCCTAACTTGACGAACTAATTATTGATTTTTACTTTTTTTATAAAGTGAAATTTGAAATGTATTTCAATCTGGTTTTTATATAAGAGCGCTTGAAGCTAACATAAAAAGTCAAATCAACAAGAGCTATATTTTCTTCGTCTATAAATAAATTGCTAGTACCTTTAACGGCAGTAGCCATATATGTGGGAACACCAGTTGTCTAAAAATACCTTCGCCTGGCTAACGCTCCTAGAACCTGATCTCCGCAGCCTCATCTAACGTTTTATTACACTTGCTCGGCTGTTTATAGCCGTGGTTTAATAACATATACTTGTTATGTATACAACATGTTCTGTTTTTTTCATTTATTAAATTGATATCTGACGTTTTATAGCGCCATTGTCTAGATATAAATTCTCGCTTAATATTATATAAAGAAATATATATTATGTAATAAGTAATAAAATCTAAGACGCATTGACCTTCTTTTATATCCAATGTCTTCAGTTACAAAAACAGCGTTTATAAATAATATAACACATGATGACCACAAAAAATATATATTTACACACTTAAGTATCTAGAGTTGAGTTTGATCAAATAAACGACTTATATACAGGGTTTAAGTTTTATGCTGATATGTATTATCTATATACATATATATATAATAAATGTAACTAAAAATATATAACATATTGGTTTATATGTATTTTTAAATTTACGTATATATAAAAGATCATACTGCCTTACGTACCATTAACTTGAGTTTGCCACACCGCATCTCCAACACCCCATAAGCCGGAAATAACGAAGAAGGTCATCGGCTTATCAGCACTCGGTCTCCAAATCAGAAGCCATACTATGAGACCGAGGTGAAGAGCCGCGCCCATGACGAGTATGGGGAACCTTCCGATGTACTTCATCGCTGAGCCGAAGAGCAAGGAGCACAGCGCGTTGACAACTCCGAAGCAAATCATCACGTACCCGATGGAGCGAATGCCGAGAGCGCACGATACATAGGCCTGCCACGAATATTCTTATATTACCAAAGAGAAATTGTAACAACTAACCACACCTTTTATCATCTATAATTCAAATTATTAAAAATATAATGGATTTGAATTTCAGTTACGTAATAAATATTATAATTTTATGCTTTTCCCTTTTTTATTTTACTATAAATTTAAAAATATTTCTTATGTAAAGATTTTTATTTTCAAGACATATAAATATTAAGTTACGTAGGCATGCTTGAACACCTACATATATTATAATGATTACATAGTTCTCGAATCATTATCAAAGTCGATTTAATGGCTGTAAAATATAGCAGGCGCTTGTTATTTACTATCACAAAAATTAAATATTGCCATAATTTTAGAATAATTTTTATTTACAATTTGCTCCCTCAAATATGGATTCAAGTTTTTATTCTTCGCTCAAAATAAGTATAAAAAGTCTCACCAATTTAGCAGTAAAACTATTCTGTAAAATAGAGCGCATTAAAAAAATACTACTATTTCTAGGTTCGGATGTTTGGTTAAAACAATAATACCATTATGATCACGTATTAAAGGAAGAATAATGCTTATGAAAGTAGGGTGTACAAAAATATAGGTTATTACGAAATTAAGTAACATAGAATGAGTTGGTAATTCATATTTCACTTTTAGAAATCATACTTGGGTGTAATCAGCTCCGATAAAGGCCTGTTCCATGCCAATCCACAGCGTGATGGGGATAAGGAGCTGCTGGTTGGGCTTCTTGAGCTGGTACGCAGTGGCCGACAGCAGTTGGATGCCCGATAGCTCTTTGGATGGGTCTGTTGTTCGCTGCTTCTCACCATACCTACCCAAAAAGGTTAAGTTGTATACACCAAACTTATTTGAATAACTATATACTTTATAATATATACTGAACATTTATAACAAATAGAATTTAAAGAATTAATTGCACGACGGGATGTATTCAGGGTAAAAATATTTCGGAATTCGAATTATATTTTTATTGGCTTAATAAAATCGCAAACTTATTAAAACCGAGTGGATGGACTACATTTTTGAAATTGTAAAGAAGATAATGCGTAAAGTGGTGCGCGGCTCGTAAATTGTTAAAGCATGAAATATCGCTACAAAGTATAATATAAATCGTCGGTTAATAAAAAAAATATTTTAGTATACCTATTATGTATTTAACAATAAACAACTTTACGAAAACCATTTGAAAACAAAAAATTATCAAACATTATTATCAGTTATTCTTTGAATGTTACTGAATCACAATTATTTAAACTGAAATATATATATATTTTTTATTATACTACACATATATATTTTTCAGATTTAAAATTAAGTTGAAGATGTACTTCCAGGCACACACTTTAAGGAGAATATAAAAAAAAAGGTTTAAATTTTTATCGATTCTACTTGACTGAGAAGTAATGCAAAGTACAGCTCGTATATAAATATGTTAGCTTTATAATTCTAAAAATAGTCTTATTTTTTATTGAAAACAGTGTCATCGTGGTTCATCTTTTTTATATCATATTACCAAATTGTAGTTAAAAGTGTTTTTTGGGATATACCGAATTAAGGACATCTAACTTCATATGGAGTAACTCATTCAGAAAAGATTCAGTGATCTAAGTGTTTATAATAATTTCATAATAGTAGACATACCTTGAGAGAGGATCGACAAGAAGAGCAACCATTAAGACTGCAACCACAACGCAAGCGAGGTATATAGCACTGATCTCGTATATCTCAGCGTCTGGCGGCCGGTGAAGGTTCCTGTTGTCATGGTGACCACCCCCGATCATGCAGAAGTTTGCTCCGCAGGATAGCAAGGTACTGCTAGTGTTCTCTTTGGACATGCCACCACTGTGCACTCCAGAGGAGAACACTGTGTACGATGAAGTTTGTTAGTTATTTAAAAACCAATAATCATGAAATATTATCGTTACATTCATTGAATCATTGAATTATCGAGAAAACAAAGATTTTATATTAGATAAATAAGAATGTATTTAATATAGGGGATATTACAAAAAATAATAGGTAGGAAAAACAATTTACCTAAGCTAGAGATGAGATTTCCCCATAATTCAGCAGTCTGCCATGCCAAGAAGAAGAAGCCGAAGAATCGAACGATGATACCATCGACGGCTTGGTCGGTTAGCTTAGCATAGACACTTCCCGCTTGAGTAAGGTATGTAGCCTTAGATGTCCACATAGGGGCTGCTCCCAGGCCGAGAATTACTCCGGAAGGCACGAGAGTGTAGAATGCAGGGAAGAATTGAGCACCGATGTACGGTGCGTAACAAAGCATCGAAACGCATAGCGTCCACTTGACTGTTAGTCTTTTGATGAGAAACGTAGGTACAAATATACATGACACCACCAGGGCAGCATATATAGAACTTAAGGATACTGTGCCAAGACCGTCAGCTGCGTTGATAGATGATTGAAGGTTTGCGGTTCCTTGAAAGGCGGTAAACTGTACCATGAAAGCACAACTTACAGCAGCTACATTTTTTAAAATCCGCCACTTTTCATTCCTCGACAACTTAACCTTGCCCGAGGCATAGGAGTCGTCTTCGGTGGGTAGTGGCGGGGGTTTGACGATGTCATCATTCGTGTCTCGATCGTGCTGGTACCCATCATTTTTGAAGCCAGTTTTAACCGTATACACTGGATCCCTGTCTGGCCGGTGGTCTTCACAACCGCCACCGTGCGTTGCAGTCATACCTTGTCCTCGTTTTGCCCTGTAGAAAAAAAAAATATTTTAAGAATCATTAAAGAGATCAACGTTTAATTATTTAAAGATATATTGCTGTAATCAAAACACGTGTCTTTGGAGTGAACAGGGAAGTGAGTTACAATAGCGAAGAGGCCGAATGTTTTGTTAATCACATGCACGAGCCGGTGTCCAGCACAATGATAGAGCGTGTTGTGATCAACGCGGAGGCAGAATCTGTAACAATTCGATTTGATTCGCATTCAGCGGCACAATGAACAACATCGAGTGAGTACATATCGCACCATTGTGTTGTGTTTCACATACTTCTTAGTCATGACATAATCACAAATCACTTTAAAACCATACACCACGTTAACGTTGGCTTTTTAACTTTCAATTTATGTAATTGACTTCCAGTTATATCATAAAAGTGTTCAATTATATTTTTATTATGTATAAAATATTAGGTATTTGGACGCTATTTCATTTTCTTTTGACATTTGAAGAATAAACAAATAAAGTCGAAAATCGTTGTTTTCATTCTCTTAACTTCCTCCAGGAAGGATAGAAGTAATTGAAAGAGTAAAAAGTCTATAGTCTATAGAGGTGCACAACTCACAAACAAACCTGCCAGTTAGTATTATATACTGGTGTAACATAAGCCGATACGTTGTTGTTTCACAAAGGAACATCAGCTACACTGATATTGTTGTCACAATATTGTCAGATCAGGTTTTGTTTATAGATTATGAAATGAAGAGTCAAACAGTTCGAGTTCCTATAAAATGTATAATAAATCAAAAGGGTATAATCCACGCTATTAACTCTAATTAGCAAATTAACTTTTTTAAAACGAGTAATAAATCAAACATGTTAACTTATTTTCAAAATTTCCCACGATACCATGGATAGCTTTCGTCACTTCCGGAGCTCA
Source organism: Mechanitis mazaeus (assembly GCA_959347395.1). Classification (NCBI taxonomy): domain Eukaryota; kingdom Metazoa; phylum Arthropoda; class Insecta; order Lepidoptera; family Nymphalidae; genus Mechanitis; species Mechanitis mazaeus. The sequence goes on along the minus strand of OY365748.1, from coordinate 9,329,321 downwards.
CATCACAAGCGCCTAATAAGCCTTCGGAGGTCACGCAAAATTAGTTGCAATTTTATTATGTGGTAAAGTGTACGTATTATAAAACATATTTTATATTATTTTATTTATATTTTTTTTAGATTAATAAAATCGTTTTTTTATGATTCCATAGTAAGCATAATATAATGGAGGATAATATTTATTTATTTTTTGTTTTATTTTTTTTTTATTTTCTATAGATCCTTCTCGTACGAAATAAAACATCAATTTACTAGTAATAAATTTTTTTTATGACTCCATAGTAAACATATAATTGGGGGTAATATTTAATAAAGTGTTCTTTTTTTATTATCTTTAAATTTTTATCGTACAAAATAAAATATAAATTTACTGTTAATAAATTCAAATTAAAAGACAGATACCTGTATATTGGTTGAGTTTAGATTCACAATCATCATAAAACGTCTCATAAATATATATTGATTAATAATACTATTACAAAGCTATGCTAATGGAATTCCACAGGAAAAGGAAAAGCTTCTGAAACTTGTCTTTGTAAGGACGACCAGTCGTTGATTGCGAAGGCGCATCTTGACCGATATCGGAGTCGCCAACCATTTATTAATAAATAATATGTTGGTGGCAGCTTCACTCGCGCTTATATCTAGCTAATAAACTTCGTGAGAAGATTATTAATTTGAGAGATTGTTACCATATTATTGTTTTTTAATAATTATATGGTTATTGTATTATAATATTTATTTGTTTAAAGTGTAGGTGATTGTTTTATTGATGTTTTTGAATTACGAAATAAAATGAAAAACAAGGAGTGAACAAAATGTTAGTTATTTTCGATTATTATTTGGGTTTTTAATATTGATCTGATTCAGACGTTCCTGAATATCATTCGTAATTTTAATTATTTTATTAGCTTAAAACAAGTTTATGCAAAACGTAAATCGGAACATCAAAAATTAAATTATTCATAATTTTAGTTTAACAGTAGTTTAGTGAGGACTTAAAGTTTATTTTAAAAATAAATTCTATCTATAATGTTTCATATTTTTATAATCCCATGAATAGCTACTGTACTTTATAAAGAAAAATATGTCCGTTTATGATTTGTAAGTCGAATAATTTTATTAAAGAATCAATAAAAAACACATACTCTAAATTGGTTAGGTACTCAACTAGAATCAGACATTTCATGTGTTCGTAAGACTAATTAAATTATTAAACTTTGATTTTGGCTACGACAATAAGAATTAGTGGTATAATTAGAAAAGACACAAATAAATTTATATATTAAATTGTCAGAGTATGAAGAATCTTAAAGTGTGCGTGTATATTGAATACAGCTCATTGAGAGATCAAGGTCGAAGACCAAGTTTTTTTGGTCATTACGACTAACAAGGCTACTGTAACGTAGGGTTGACACTTGTTATTTATACTTGATGATGAACACAAATTTTATTTTATTCCGGAAATAAAGGCAGTGTACATCAGTTTCCAAGGTTGAACAACAATGGACGAACAATAGGCAAGTGTAATTTGTGATATACATACATACGGATTTTAATGGTAGGTCTGAGACCACCTGAGTTGTTATACCACCCACCTCTTGATTACTAACTATCTCGTCTAAAGCAACGAGTCAATTAACTCCCCTGTTATAAAGGCTACATATTACCTCTAACAACTAAATTCAAGATAACAGCTAACAACGATGTTGACAGCACGCCCCTTATCAATATATAAATAATGCAAGAACTCAAATTCCGATACATTCATTTATTAATTTACATAAATACAGATAGTTTTATAATATATGGGTAAACAAGCATGATTATAGCCAGTTTATGTAACATGTACTTACTTATGATAATAGACATACGATTTGACCGTGTGATGGCTCCTGAGGCTACCAAAGTATTCTAGCATCGACCTGAGAAGCTTTAGTATACAGAGTACAGACAGATTTGTCTTATCTTCAGTAGAACTTTGAAGTAACGTAGTAATGAGCGACGCAAACTGTCTAAGTTACTAAATCCAATAAACCGTTATCATTTAGTTATCATTTAGTTGATAGAGCATAATATAAGTATTTTGTTTAATAGTTTTAAATGGAAATGTATTATCATTTCTTTATTACTTTACGGTGTGGTGTGCAATAAATTTACGTAAATCGTATTTTTTAATACAAATGAGGCAACTTTGCAAAAATCTTAATACTTTTACATATAGTTATAATATTTTAGGATAAACAAATAATTAACTTTGCTACATTTGGTAATTGGTATATATGCACCAGGAAACCCCTTCCTTTGAAAATGAAAATGAAAATCCTAAAATTCGTATTCGTACGTGTGATCTTAAAGTTATTCAACTAACAATTGTGTCAGTACACAATCCAATCTTCCAAGACGATTTATATTTTGTCTACAAACTGACTCATTAATAAAGTTAAATTGTTATTTTAATGACATGATATGAACAATATTTTTCTTTAAATAAAGGACTATTCATAGCACAAGGGCAAGAAATAATAAGTGTGGTGTACAATAATGATTCATATTATTATAAAGATTCAGATTTCTGTGCATTTTAATATTGTTAAGAACTGCGCCATAAGGTGAAATTATTATTTTTATTGTCTTATTTGATATCCAGTTTTTAGAATCTGCATATCAACGGATTAAAACCGGTTCGTCGTGTCCAACTTGAGATGGTGAGAAAGTTTTTTGCAAAGAGCTTTGAATATTAAATCCTAAAGATATATTGAGAAAGATAAAGATAGAAAGATAGTTAAAAGTATTTAAATTATCATACGAAAAATTTAACAGATGAAAGAAAAAATATTAATTAATAATAATTATAAAGGAAAAATCAACATTCGTAGAACTTAATTACATTGCGTGTGATAGCACCAGCTCTTTAAAACTCGTTCATACGAGGAAGAAACTTTGAAATGCATTTTATGTGAATGTAATAATGTAAAAAAGAAGTTATATGTCACGTGCGTACACTCGGTTAACTCGTTAAATCTAATTCCGGGTTCAAATCTACTTAGTAGTAGTTTTTTATAAATGTATTCAATTATATCTTCATTTGGAGAACACTAAAAAACTCCAAGTCGACTAAAAAACTTTAGAATTCTATAGAATCTGAGAAAACGATGATGGTCAAATAGTTTCAAAGATAAACAAGGTGTTTGAGCACTTGTCAAATAATAATTGCCTTGTAAACAGTGCCTTGAAATCATGTACGTTAAAACAAAATACAAAAAAACATGCGGTTTTCCTTAGTTTTTATTTATCAATCATTGAAGCTGTCACATTCAATAGAATTACGAATCGTCATGAAAATAGTTGTGAAGAAGTCGAGTACTCCATAATTCCATAACATATATTTGACATCACGCCATGTTCTGTTAATTCAGTGGCAATTAATCCACCGGCTGCAGCTGGTTACAACTACATATATCTGAAGCTGATCGAGATGAAGGCGGTACAGAGTCGTTGCTCCCGCTTTTATTTGAAGAGTAATCAACAACTTACTTGGAACCCACGGCTATTAAGAGCTTTAGCTGGAATTCAATATGTTATTGATAACACACTTGAGTTTAAGGAAGTAAATATATGTATAGAATTATTTTTTTGATAATTTAGTAAGCGGGATAAGAATAAAGGGTGACGCTCTTATCTATATATGTCTGTGTTCTATAAATATAGTGACATGTATATTCTTTATTCTAGATGTGCGTGCGTGCTTTGAATGTATTATTAAATGAATCAGAGGATTTCAAAAAGGGTTGCAATTATATTGTAATACAATATATAAGCAGAACGCAAACATTGACTACTTGTGGGAATTAGGATCTTCTTTGTGAAGTGGTTTGAACAATATTTATCCTTTTTATGAGATCAAAATCATCTATCTTTTCTATTTATTTCTATCTGTAGACAAAACGTTTTGCGATTATTTAAGATGTCTTGCAAGCAACACAATGAGGGTTCGAACTTTACCATCATGGCTGGCCGCAGACTATTGACACGTCGACTAACCACAGCGACTCCATGAATCACTGAACACGTGTGTAAATATAAATATTTCACATTAATGGAATAAAAGCCTTCCCCGAATTACCTCAGAAATTTATTTATGATATTTTAAATTATTAATTTTAATTTATTATTTGATATATGTAACTGATTTTTCCAAACATTTTTAAGGTTTTATAATGTTGTCTTTTATTTATCAATATATAATATGTAAATATGTAGACTACATTGTCTCTAATCAAACTTTTTTTTAAAGTCTCTTCTGATAAAACATAATATAACTAAAATCGCAAGGACAATATTTCAACTTTAATTAGTTATTTATAACATTAATATTATTTTTAAATTTAGTATATTATATTAATTAAATAATTATTCTGTGACTTTTTAAACTAATTTACTGAGTTTTTCCTCAATGAGATGTGAACAACCAATGTTTTGTAACATATAACATAGCACATATGAAAACTGTGTTGTGGTTAATTTTTTTTTTTTAGCAACATTGTATGTAATTAATCATTTACAAAGCAAATGTTTTAAACCAATCGCTCATTGTAAAAAAGTTATATCTCTGTTTATCTCGTATAATAAAAATAAATAAATAAATATGTATGAGGAATAAATACATTAAAATTTATTAAAGTACGTAGTTCATTGCATGTTCATTATTTTTAAGAACTCATTGAAGTTTAAAATATTGCACAATTGGCCTAATTAAGACACGGTTACGGAATGCGAAACTACAATATACTTTGTATACTTTGGAAAATGTGATTTATAAATAGTTTTAAACAAATATCGGAGAAGAAGAAGAAGAGATTATTCAAGCTACACTACTTTGTTGCTGGTGCGGATACTAATTGAAAATTATTTTTCTATTATCTATGTCTTTTACCCGCGGTATTTGATTGACATTTAATAAAATTTGTAAATACAATAAAAAAAAGTCATATTTGTGTATGTTGAATTAAATAGTTTAAGTCTGTATATCATTTAGTATAGGTTTTGTGAAGCCTTAAAATATACAAGTAAACCTTAAGAAATATGAAGTGTAACTGTATTATATATAGAAACCAACGCAGAATCGTATGAAGAAACAAAATCAAGTTTACAAATAAAAGTAAATTCCAAGCGAAAAGTAAATTGCAAGTAACTTGAAGGTAACTAGATTAACTTGTTCTGGTGCAGTGACTTCAGAATAGAATAGCGTTATAAATAAATCTTATTAACGTCATTTCTCTCGACAGTCACTATTGAAATAACTTGTATGTTCCAATTGAAAGGAACTGGAAAAGAACTACTTTTATATATTATATTACAAGACTTGTCAAAAAATATGACATGCAATAACGGTAGAAAGATTGGGAGGTGCTAGTTCTAAATACCCAATATAAAAAAAATCGCAAGTTTACAAGAAATCGTTTCTCACGCCAGAATCGTTTAGTGAAAGTAGCGGCGCTAAGTCGGAAACGAGTGTTATGCGAAATGCTTATAAAAATATTATATCGCTTTTTTGACCTACAAATGATGGGATTTATAAAATCCACAGTACTTCGTTCAAGGCCAAAGTCCTTATGAACAAGGGTCAATATTTAAAATCAATGTAATGTGCTCAGTAGGGCGATAAACAGTATTTTTGGGCCACTTTTTTATCGGAGCCTGTATAAAGATTACTTTCCACTTTGGCCTACTAACTTCTTATAATATGAGATATAATTCTTTAGTTTAATAACACAATGTGGAATGCATCTTGTGTATTATGTCCTACTTACGTCTTGATGTCTGTTTTAATACAACTTTAATGAACAATATTCTAAGATGCAATGACTTGAATTTATATACAGTCGTGATACTGCCTTGACTTTAAAATTTCCTTTTAAATTGTACGTGTGCGGAATTAGAATTAGACCGAATGAGATAATGAGATTTTTTAAATTTACGATTTCGAATTTGCACATTTTAGACACTAGATTTAAAAATCTTTATCTTTTGAAACTTAAAATAAAACAAAATAAGGTTCCTAACTTTTGTAAATAATGTGTTAGTGACAAGAACAAATTAGTAACAAACATAGAATTAGTGCCGTTTTACATTTATTACCTTAATCTTAATATTTCAAGTGGAATAAATTATGACAGCGTAAATCGTACACGTGAGAAATTGTATTTATTGAACAGAAAATGATAATTATAAAAAATATACCAAGACAATAAAGACTTAATTTTAATATATATATATATACAGGTTTTTATATAATATATAACAAGGACTACTCGACTCAAGGATAAAACATTACTTATAGGAATTTTAATATATTGAATATTATTTTTACAAAAACCTTAAACTTCATTAAAGTGTCTCTAAACTATTTGGAAAGTCTCTTTTATCTGTTTTAATATTACTTTATTAACAAACCTATTCATATTTTCCATTAAGGAAAATGTAATTATTGATTATCCATGTTTGTGATAAAGTTTATTCATCTGTTACCAATTAAGAAGTTATGACGGCTGACGTCATGCTGACGTTCAGAGTATTAATGAATACCATTGTGTCGCTACACGCTAGCTCAAGCGACAGCCTCAGGCTAGGTCACTCACACACACTTAGATATACACGAAAATCACTTTGAATTATTGAATGAGTTCAAAAACCTTTTTCGTTCAATGATTTGAATTGTGAACACTTTATTTTAATACAATTTTTGGCTTGTAAAACCTACACTTTGCTCAGGGTTTTACAATAGTAGCTTCGTATAGCTTAGTGATACACATTTTTTTTTGTCAAAGTCAATAAAATCAAGCGACTGTCTTGTCTCTGTACATTTTTATTTCAAACATTTTTCTTTTTAGTCATAAGTGACTTGTGTTATCAAAATGTGTTTTGTACGTGGTGTTATCGTACTAATAATTAATAGAATGTGACACGGCACCAGAAATAATAGATAGATATGGTACAAATGAGTACAGCGATTACATGTAGGATAGGTACAGAGGATACAAATGATTGCTGAACGTTTTAATAGTGATGGAAAGGGAACGAAGCAGTCAATGAATTTAAAATAGTTATATTTAGAAAAAAACATATATTTCTCATGAAAACTTGTTTAAATTTAAAATATTCATGTACTTCAAATCATTTACAATTATATATACGTCGGAAACCTACGCATTTTTTATTCGAATGCGTAATTTTCTGTAATTCTTCTAATTGTTCTATTATATTACATGTATAAATAACAATTTCAATTTTCTGCCTCGTACGTGATTCCAATTACACATTTTATGTTATAAAATGGAACTTTTCCATATTTTATTCACGAGAATACTCTTAGTTATTGCGTGTTCGTTACGACATCATTTTGTTTTCTAATTCGGTAGATTTATTTTTCTTTTTTTAAATTGAAAGTATATTTTATAGTTTCCTTTACAATCATATTTTTTTATTTAAATAAAGTGGTTTGTTTTTGATTTGACTTTCATTTTGACAAGGACATCTCCAAACCACAATCAATTTGAAGGAGCAGAATTTTATAATTATTTTTTTCCGTAATATAAAGAGAATTATGATTATCGGTACGACTTTATGGTAAAATATTAAATGAAGTCGTGATAAAACAGATAACGTAATTCGCTTTTTAAATCGTAACATTCATTTGAACAAAGCGTAAGACACAAAATACGTTAAAGTCACCTCATCTCAGACGAAAAACATTAATAGCTGTACGAAATTATATTCGAAATATTCAAGACAATAAAGAAACAAATTATTGCAATTACTCATTAACCTAATATTCTGATAATTATATTTTTAAAAGCAAATATGTTATGTACAGAACGCTAATAAGTGTTGATATGATTCGTAAACAGCACACACACGATGTGTACTTTTAAACATTGATTTGTTAAATTTAACTATTTCTTTGTCGATCTGTTTGCGTCACTTCGCTAATTCTCGTCTATTTGACTGATAACAGCGTCTTTATCATTAATTAACACCTTGTTACCTTATATTTGACAGTAGTGATTGATATTCATTCATAGCCATAATTATTTACATTTCTGAGGCTATTTTTAATGGTTTTACTTACATCAGGATACTGAAAACAATGAAAATAGATTAAGGGAACTTGTGTTTCAAAGAGATTAAAATAATTTAAAATTATTCTCAATACATTAGTCCTATTTCAGTTTAAGGATGATATTAATAATGCTGTTATAAACAAATGTTATAATGTTATGTTTCAATTTAATTAAAAAATATAAAACGATTGTAGGATGTATATTGCTTTACTCATGGCATCGTAGCGATCTATTTCTCTGAGAGGTTGCTCGCTTATCTTACAATAGTTCTGTGTGTCTGCTTAACTCAAGTCAGCTTCTCACCTCGTGATGTATACATTATGTGTGATAAATTACATACATTTATCTGTTATCAAATATCTTTGCTTTTAACTCGTTACTTTAAGAAATCGTGAGCGAAGACGTATAATTAGTTTACGTCCAGCTAAAAGACTGACGTCACTCGAACTTATTGTTTGTTTTTTGTTGAGTTTCCACAAAAATTACGCATTCTTAAAAATTACAAAGCAAATAAGGTGGTGGCGATATCTCGTTTTCACAAAAATTTTGATATAACATGACCATCGAATGTATACTTCAAATAGAATATTTTTTTTTTATTTATTATTTATTAAAGTAGAAAAACGATATCTACTTTTTTTTAGTTAGAGGATTTGTTGAGGTGATTAGTGCGTCCACATCATGTTCGTCTAATGATATTAATTTCAAAGAGACAAAAGTTTTATAACATAACCCATAGATATGGAACCACAAAATCACAAAGTTTAAATGTTTATTAAGATTATTTCATTTGATGCCTAAACTACAAGCCGTAAAGTTTTTTTTATTTTCTTACTTTTGTCGTCGTAATATGTTAGTATTCTCGTATCACATCATACATTGGTTGTATAGTGTATTTTTGACAATATTCAATATTTATATCATAACATATGTTTTCTAAATTATTACAAATCTAAATATCGATTCTGTAGTCAAAGACGGAATGGCGTTGTGATTCGCCATTCCGTCGTACCTACGACAATCAATTACATCAATACTAATAAGAGTTAGAAATGTTATCAAAAATACGTACTACGTGGCTGCAGTTAGTGTAGCTCTGTGGTGTAGTAAGACACCCCGCGGGGCGGGCCGGGGCGGGGCGGGCCAGGACCGCTACAACAGAGCCACGGGTCAGCTACGACTCGCTACGATCACACAGTCGCAAGCGCAAACAAAACCCACACACTCGCAATGCCTTATATATAAAATGCTTTGCTTCAAATACGACTTAAAATTAAAATATTTATATCGTATACTTAATACTTGAATTCAGTCAATTGAATAAAAAAATATAATTTACGTGTTAATCCAAACTTTAAAAGACAAAAAAGGCTAAAACGTTAAAAGGCATAAAAGGCCTCAACTTTTTTTATCTTCTTGGATTACCCGCGTCAAGTCTTTGTCGAAGAATTTTTTATTTACATCATTAATTCAGCGACCTGCTTTAATGACGTGTGCCGTTACGGATTGGCGCTTCTTAAGGACCCTCGCTATATTTAATAAAATATTTATAAATATATAATTTTCAAATTGATATAGTTTACGAATAATTCAAATACATTATGAGCAACTAACACATTTCAATCTTTGACTTTACATCGAAATCAAAATCGATATTATGTTTAAAAATATCTAATGAATTAAGAGTTTATACTTTGATTGACTCTAATGGAGGTACGGAACACGTGGTTCGCTTCGTCGCTCGCTCGCTTAGCTGGTTTTTATTTTCCTCATTCTTATGACTCGTTTAATTTTGCATATTGAATTAGAACAAAATGATCCGGGTGAAATAGCTTCGAATACATTAACGTCTGTCAGGAAATAAAACGTATGTTCTGCTTCCAAAGAATTATTATTTAAAAATTAATTATTTGTTTTGTCTACATCAAAATACTTGTAAAAAATATTAAATACAAATATTTATTATTAATTTAATTATCAAAATTTCTCGGGTTTTTTACATTTTGCGATACCAATCTATTTATAATATGACTTTCATATTATTATTTGAGATGTGTTTTTTTCCTCACGGGTATTTTTTCTTAAAGGTCGCATTTTTGTTTGGTTATGATTGACGTCAAGACAATTTCAGCGTTTAAGTAATTATTATCTACATAAATATATTATATACATAAAGTCTTTTAAGTGTAATTCATATATTTTTTATTGTGTTATATAACTTTATACGTCAAACTAAAATGTCATGTCAAATATATGGTACATTTAAACCAAACCTTGGCGAAGGACTGTTCCGTGAGAACGGGACATAGCTTGTATATAGGATTTGTTATGAATATTCAGTACATTGGTAATACAAAATGCCGAGCCCATACGATATTATCAAACAGTACCTTCGTCGCGTCGCACTCAGCACAAGGCCGCCTCGGTTACAACATTCTCTTACGTCGGGGGTTCAATTTAGTTCCTATATAATTCCACCTGGTATATTATACTTAGGATACCTCGTAATTTTACATATATATATATATATATATATATAATTAGAAATATACATATATACTTATAACTTAGAGTTTTGAGTTTATATATAACGAGAATGCTTAATATTAAATTGTGAAGTATGCCTTCTTCTATTATTGAACAGAAAAAGCGTAAAGTGATAGAATCAACTATTATGCATATTGACTAATATACATTCTACTTTTAAATTGTAAATGTTTAAAATCAATCAACATTGAGCAATTCTAAATATTCGTTTGCGAATTACTTTACAGAATGAAGAAGTATGTACCTTCTATATTAATTTGAATTGATTAGCTAATATTTATTAGATAGATTTCGTATTGTAGGATATATTTATTGGTTCTTAGGATTTAGATGTTAAAAAAAAACTTCAGGGATAAAGTACCAGGGTCCTATATATTAGAAGAGGTCTCCGCACATTATAATTATTAGATTAGTATGTTCTTATAATCAGGGATTAAGAACCAGGGCCTCAATATGTTAAAAGAGTTCTCTGCACAGTATAATAAGAATTTAGTAAGTTCCTATAATCAGGGATAAAGTACCAGGGCCTCAATATATTAGAAGAGTTCTCTGCACAGTATTATAATAATAAGAATTTAGTAAGTTCCTATAATCAGAGATACAGTACCAGGGTCTCAATATATTAGAAGAGTTCTCTACACAGTATACTAATAAGAATTTAGTAAGTTCCTATAATCAGAGATAAAGTACCAGGGCCTCAATATATTAGAAGAGTTCTCTGCACAGTAATTACCCATGCCTAGATTACAACCAGTTCTTTAATGAATGCTAAGGCTGGTAAAGCATCGCGGCAGAGACTAGGAGGAGGTCGGTCTTTGGCACCGCGAGGCTCGTCGAGGTCGCTGCCAATTTATTTTAAGTAATGACAAACCGGATTTAAATGTTAACTTTTTGCGTTGCATCATTCATTCAGAAAATATACTTATATTATATATGTTTATATTAAAACATTATTAGTAAATTCAACAATAGTACTAAAATCGAAATTTTGATTTTTGCCCCCCGTCTGAAGTAGAAAAATTAATAAATTATATGTAGTGCTAGTAAAATGTTTCGTGCGTCTATCAATATATATTTATAATAGCTAAAAAATTATTTCCATATAAATCTTATTTTCTTTTTTTATTTAATAAGCAGAAACAAGGCACAATTGAAAATTATGCGAATAAATTTCGTAAAGAAAATTAAACTTTGTTTATATTTGAATTCTAAGGAACAAATCGAGCCTTGCGTAGAATGTAAATAGAATCCTCCCCTTGTAAATACATATATAATCATCAGTGTAGTGGAGTGTAATGCAAACAGCGTTTGCGGAAAAGTTAATAATAAACACACGGCAGGAGCTTCGATTAAACACACAATATAGAGACACGACTTAGTTCCGCATCTCGTTTAATAAAATATTATAAATAGATATTCTAGGACCTTACTGATGACTAGGACGAGCTAGTGTTGTTGATTCTGATTACTGTCCATTGGTAACCAATATATTTAATGTTCAAATGATTTGTAATGGCTGATTGCATTGTTTATGTTTTTAATAGAATTTATAGCGATATTGTAATTTTTGTTTTAATTTCAAAGTAACGATTCACATCTCGGAAGATAAAGTTCATAAGACGTAAGACAAAGCAAGTTTAATTTTACATGAAATAATTTTAACAATTATATTCTAATAATTCGGTATGTCTCTCTGTTTCAGTTAAAGATTGTGGTGATATGAAGATAGATGGACGTGATCCGTAGGTCACGTATTTATATTAAATATATACTCTGTTTTTACAATTTTATGGTAATTTAATTTTTTATTGGATATTGTATTTTCTGTATGTATTAAACTTTACTGTCTATGATTCTGTTTATCATCGTAACTGTTTTTTGCGCTTCACACGAAACATGTCGAGGTGAGGTTGTTACATTGAAATGAGCCACCTGCCGCTTATATTGTTTCTTTAATAATAATATAAATTATTTACTATGTACAGGCAAAAATACGATATATTCCTTTGAGTAGCAGTCAGGTATTTAAGAAGTGTTTCACTCATCAAAACAACTAAATGAATTAAACGAACGAATCAGAAGTAACTCTTTAAAATACATAATTAATAATATTTCTTTGGATATAAACTATTTAATGATAATGTGTATGCGTCAAAAATTAACTTCGCCTACAAACGCATACATTCACTTTTCGAAACATATACATATCTTTATTTTTATACTTCTTTTTTGTAATACAAGTAGTACCTACTTCTCGAATTAAAAATACTTTAACATAAAATTATAAATTCACAGTAATCTACTTTAGTTATTTAGGAGAATGACATTGAATGTTTTTTTATATTTTAGTTATTGTAATGTGCTAGTGGTACTTTATTATAGGAAGCGGATTTAAGTCACGTTCAAGTAACGTGGCGCAATGTTCGAGTCAAAACAGAGAAGAAAACTTAAAGTCTTATTGGCAAAGAATGATTTTGGGTAAGTTTGTTTTTCCATTTATCTCTTGTACTGTTGAAAGCCGTTAGATGTAACTGGTAACCTCAAACGATTGTTTGTTATGACACAAAATAATGTAATATTTGCACGCTACTTCGCGTGTAACAGCGAGGCGCGAGGGACCGCGACCTCACTTCGATCATTTAGTTTAGAAAAAGAATAATTATTATAATACAGACAATGCTCTATTAAATATTATGTCGAAAAATATTTTCTCGTCTTTATATACTTTACTTTTTGTATCAAAAAAAGTAAAATAATAGAAAAATGTAAAAATATAATAAAGAAAAAAAGAATAATAGAAAAATGTTAAAATATAATACTCAGACATCGTGCGTCAGGACGTTCAATGAATAAGGCCATGGCAGACGGATAAAAGTTTCTCTCGAGAATTCTTCGGAAGCCTTAACCTGTCTCCTTCAATTACATCTTAAGTGATCCTCGAGGTGGTGATATTATAATAAGGGACTCTTGAGACTGCGCGATTTAGTTCAAGTGCATTTTGTATTCTATTAGTATTAAGTGTTATTACTTTTAAAAAACGGCTTATTTTCATAATATTTCTTCTGAAGTATATTCCTAATTACTACGAAGACGAAATCCAAAGAATCAATTAATTCCAAAAGTTTCAATTAATTCCAGTACTTCATGATTCGTGTATTTATATTAATTACTTAACTCTAGATAAAGTCGTTAACGTCACAGGGATTAAGTGCCTGGAAGCGAAATAATTTATAAAAAGTGGCCGACGTTAAAATAATCATCCGTAAATAGACGCGGCAAGATAGATGTTGAACGAAGACTAATTGTATAACACTGGATATATTATATATACATACAAACATACAATAAACAATATTAATAATCAGATTCGTGACAAATGTATACCGTGATTTCATAATCATGAATATACAAATGAATAAATGTATATTAAATCTGGGTTGGTTTTGTAAAAATGAGTACAGTTTTGTAATATAATTACAATCGAGAATTGTAGAACTTCACATGGGGCAATGAACCATATTATATTATCGAAAGAACTTGTGATGATGTACTGTCCTTAGTTCGAGATCATCAGCCCTTATCAATACAGGGATTGACTACTGTGAGTAATATGATTTTTAAATACAGTTCAATAGAAAAAGTTTAATACAATTGTGGTTTTAATTTGTACTTATTAACTTATTTCAGTTGTATTTTAAGACCGTGGTATCTACAAGGCACTATATGTCTTCCATATTCATAGAAATAAATAATCTTGTCGACGTTTCTTGGTTTGTTTGTCGACTTTCTTATTTTACTAAATATTTATTAATTTAAATTAAAAACTTAGTAAAAAATTAATATGAAGTTGAATCACTCGTTTCTATATCTAATGTTAAGAGTTAAGTTACGTAACGGAACTTTGTTATTTTCACATCTTTGTTAGTTGTTACTCTAATCTTATTAAATTGTTTACGGTTTAGTTCAATACTGCAGGATTTCCTGTGGATTATATAGATAATAATTTACAACGTCTGTGGAGTTCCCACAAGCTTAAAACAAAGCAAACTATATCTAGCTAATAAATAATAATATATGTCATAAAATAAATGTTAAACCTTTTACAGTTGAAGTTAAGATTTATATATTAAGAAGGCATGATTGATGATTGAGTCTGCGTGGAACATATTTTGTGAACTAAGTTCGTCCCTCTTATCCTTGCCTTTGATTATTTTTATGTTAAGCTTGAATGAAATTGAATGAAATTATATTGAAAAAAAAATTACAGCGCGGTTCGAACCTGCTACCTCTGGTATATCACTTTTGTTGCAATTGAGATTTATCAATCTGGTTTTTTTTGGAAAATTTTGTATAGATATAACCGACCACAATAAGAGCGGGGGCGTTTATTTAGGATTCGCTGGCATAGAGAATGCCGGGATTCTGAAACATGTTATGTTTTCAACCGTTCATAATTTTAGACGGACGCCACGGGGTCGTTGTTCTTACTCAATGTGACAATTTTTTATTCTAAATTATAAAGAATATCAGATTTTTATGCTATTTTTTTATATTTTGAATCCTGTCACTTTTTTTTAATAATTGTTCTAATAACTCAAGTATTAAAAAACTACCAATGACAGGCAAAAACGCAACTCCCTCTCACTCTGCGATGAGGGTATTCTCGATTGTTTTTAATAATTAATTAAATTTGATCAAAATGAATGAAATGAAAAATTCAAAATGTTCTTATTTTTGTCTAATATTCTTTGAAGAGGTAATGTATTGGTTACATAAACAGATTAACTTGCCACATGAAAATTACTCATAAGTCAATTCATTACGTGGTTATTACAAGATAAACGCAAAGTAGGTACAACCCGATAACATCTAGATGCGACTGTAATTACCTTATTCTTAGTGCACTAAACAAAATGGAGACTAAAGAATATTACGCTGCATTGTGTTATTCCAAGAAGTCGTTAGACGAAATCTTTTGAGATGGAAATTTTATTGATTTTACCGTGTATGTAAAATTTATACCATTGTTATGAATGCCTTCAGACGTTTTAACATAATTGAACGTAACGATCTAAGTTATTGATATTATTTTTTCTACCTCCAAATTTTTTCAACATATCTATGCGCAGAGAAGGTATTATTATGTTTAGAAAGTATAAACGTCTAGTGATAAAAATAATTTTAAGATAAATGTTGATTTCAGCAGTTTTTGAAACGCTTTAAGTTATTTTATTGAATGGAATTAAATTTCATGTTACGTTATATTCTGTTGTTGGGATCTCAAATACCGAGTAAAGATTATGTTAACTAAATCTTGATGAATTAATTACTTCTCCTTTATTAAATATGCTGTAAGTTTATTTATTTATTTAAAATTTTTTTTTAAAGATAATTTAATCTTTAAATAAAAAGTAAATAAATATTCGAACAAAAAGTGCAAACAATGAATATAAATTAAAAATATTTATTACACTTACTTTATGAACAATATTGTTAGCAGATTGCTCTCGTTAAAATATTATTAGCGCATGAAATCACATAATGACAGAAATTATGTAAAAGAAACCTTTATTACACTTGCTGTATTTAGGTAAAATAATAATTAACGGAAATCCATAAATAAATAAATAATTATTTCAAAGTGAATCGTTAGACAGTTACATACTTGTTTTTTTAGGTTAAAGCAAATATGTTAATTAGTTTGTTTTTATCTCGTTTTTGGTTCAAACCGTTCTATCGCAGACAAGGTCGGAGATTTCTGGCCTTCGACGCCTTTTCAATAATTTGGATACCTGTCGTATACGATGTGTTACCGATGTCAATACAACATTAATTTGTGTTAGACACAACATTAATTATACCTACGTTTTAATAAAATCAACATTCCGATACATAAATTAGAATTATATTTGTTTACTGTGAATAGAATAGCAGAATCGTTTCTGCGAATGACCAATAAGAGGACAGTTCAACGGAGAAAGTAAATGTGAAATTTAAATGAAACTCGACCGTAAAAATATATTTGCCTTCACTAAAGGACATCGTCGACTCGAAATGACGAACCTTGTACGCGTAAGTGCTTTTAAATAATACTAAAATTTTAAGCGCCTTTTAAAATTATTTTATTGCGAATTATTGTAGATTTAGAAAAAATTGGAAAATCCTAATTTTATATTATTTCTTTACAATTTTTGTTATCAAAAGTAACTTAAAAGGTATTACGTTGTTTTAAGATAACTATATATTTTTTTACTTTTAAATATGTTTGATGCCGTATGTTCTTAGCATTGAAAATGGTTGCGCCTTAATATTGTCTTAAATGATGTCACAAAAACAATTAAAGTAAATAACTTTCCCGGTTACTTAACTATTTATATCGAAATTTGCCGTAATGCGCGTCTTGCCTCGCGAATACTAATGCAAATTTATAAAATCTGCGCCTTATTCTAATGAAATCGAACGGGTTTCGTGTTGCATAATAAGAAAGCACTTTGCGAAGTCGAAGCATCATGGCCGCTGACCGTTCCCATTCATGTTACGACATTTTAGGATTTACTATAACAAGAGAATACATACATTTACAACAGATATTGTAAGAGTGGTATTTTTCTTAATCAAATCAGAACAAATAATGTTCAAGTACGGAATAAATGGATTACACGCTTAGTTAATAAAACGATTAATCATAGGCATATCGAATGAATTAAACTAGCTAGAGTGACTTCTGCGCGTACAAAGAAAGAACATGATAAAAAATATACGTAATAGGCTACTTTTTGTAATATTAAAATCAAATTAAGATTTTTTCTAAATAACAACATATATGAACATTATACTTTACACTTTTTAACATATAAATGACAAGCCTTTAGCGGAGGTTTCTTTTAAATTCCAACGAGTAGGAACTTACAGAGGTACAGCTTCGAAATATTTATGTATCTCTGTAGATATTATTTATTTCATCATAATATGTTAATTAAAATATAATCAAAGATTTTATTTAATCTAATTGTTATAATAATAATACTGAAGTGTCAGTGGTTATTAATATTTTTAATTTTTTTATTTAAAAAAATTAATAAATAAATAATGAATAACTTAATAAAAATGTTTTCAATGTATTTATTTTAAGTAGCTATGATGTTAACATTCTAAATATACTTCTCACATTCTCGGAACCAAAAGATATATTCTAGGCCGTTTTAAAGTTATCAGTTATTAGCTTGAGCAATTGCTATTTTTAATAAAACCCACTAGTAATGTTTCATGTTTTGAAAACTATTAGATATTTGATATTGAATATTAAGTATATTAAAATTTTAATTACATACAGAATAAATTTATACATAATTTCTATTAATATAATTGTGTCTATTTTGTTAGATTCATCAAAGCGACAAAGGGAAGGGATGGTTTCCCAGAATAACAGGTTCGAACCCTGCCAGTTTCAATTAAAAATTTCATACTATATTCATTAAAAATATATTAAATCTTATATAAGTTCAATATCGAGTAATAATTTATTTTATTTCTTAATTTAAATATACATATAATGATTCAAAACTGCTTTAGTAATTATAAGCACGGGAGAAATTAGATTTCTATCGATAAATTTTAATAATTACTAAACTATAATAATAATCAGTAATGCAGAGTTAGACATACAAGTTGGAAAGGAGGTTCGTAAACCGCCGGCGCCGGTGAGTTCATCTGTCTCAAACAAGTTTAAGTTTACCGTTGAGACCGGCCAGGCTGAAAACCTAAGTTACGAGAATCGTAGGAATTACAGCGACCTGTGCAGTGAGTGCCAAGAAACATCTAGAATCTAGAATCTAAGAAGCGAAAAGCAGTTCAGATCATATATATTATTTTCTAAATTTCAAATTTTTTTATATTTTAAGGTATATAATCCATCTTTGGCAATCGTTAACAAAAATATTATTAATATTATTAACTGTATTTTTAGAATTCTAAAAAGAATCAAGAATACGTATATTCTTTTTAGATTAATAAAATAAAGTACAAACCTTCATATAAGTATTTAAATTGCCACCAAAAATGTTATTAATATTATTAAATATATCTTTAGAATTTTATAAAAAAGCAATTAATTGTTATGGATGTTTAAGAAAATTACTGATAATATATATATCTTGTATATTTCAATATATGTTCTATCGTTTCCTGCCTAAATAGTCGCGTATTGTATCTATGTGGGAACTAACAATAGTAATGGAAATTTCAACCGAATGGACTCGTATTGTACACAAGGATGTCCTAAATATTGTATCAATTGTAAATAGTAACCACCGGTGTATCAACAACTTTGTTTTGTGCGTTTGTTTACAAAGCGATCTTACTCTACCTTCTATATTAAATCTATAAAAACTCGACTATACAATACCCAATATGAAAAATTATTCACAATTTAAACTATTTTTAATTTATATATATTCAAGTTTTTACAATGTATTACAATATATAATTAAAATGTAATTAGTATATGTAGTCTAGCTAATGATATGTACGCATCGCTTGAAGACAAAGTGCTTTTTAATCGAAACGCTATATTGAATATCTTGATATTGATAATAATTGAGTACAACAATAATAAAGATTTTAGCAGTTTATTGCATACTTATATTAATAATATCCGCGAGGACTGGCATGTCGCGGCGGGGCCGGTCCGCGCTCCTCGGTGAAACTCACGTTACATAAACAAGCGCTTTTGGCCTCATTTTATTCATTTTATGTGATTTCAAACTCTTCATTACTATCATTTTATCTTAAAATAAGGTTTTAAGAATAAATATCTAAAAAAAGAAGCAAAAATAATGAGCTCTCGCAAAATAAAAATGCTCAAAATATTTTTTACTAAAATTTCGATTTAATGAAATATATTTATAACAGGCATACCCAAAATTAGTTTAGTCCTTAATCCAATTGGAATGCAATTATAATTAAGAAAAAAATAATTTGCCATTAGCATGCAAAGTAAACAAATGCGACAATAAATTTCAAAGAAAAAACTCAACAAATAATATTGTCAGTATTTATCAGTTTGCAACATATAAACAGCGGACAAAGGAAACGAAAGCTGCAAATTCCACACGCCGTTTGTCTTTAAACATGGCATTTTCCTGTTTGGACCTCAGTACAAAAAGCTGTATGTATGTGTTTTTGATCTTTTTGCAAACGCACGTGCTCACGATCTCGATGGGTAATAACAGATATTAAGTTCTCACGATGTATTTTATAGCGCATATGATTGAGAGCTAATTTTAAACTCACGTGTATTTAAAAATTGCACTTTCATAATAAAAATAAAAATAAAAATATTTAGAGAATTGCTGTTGTTAAAAGGTATGCTCTTGAGAGTATTGAAAAGTAAATCCGTGGCCGTACATTGTGATGCTTTGCACGCCTGTCTCGCCGCAGCCTCGCCACAAGGTGCCTCGCTCTACCATCCGACTACACCATATCATATTTGGACAACTAAGCGCTTTAAGTTTTTTATAATTAGACAGCAATTTTATTATGAATTTAAATACTAATCATAAATATTAGTTTTATGTACATGAGTTCAAAGACGGTAATCATTCTTCAAATGGTGTATGGTATGATTCAGATACTTTGTTGAGACTAAAAATGTTAAAGTAACAAGAATACCAAACATGTGTAGATAACATTAGTTAGGTAATGAACCAAACTATTAGTGACATAATTCGTCGTTTAACAACACTGGAATATCACGTCTCACTATAAATATACTTCAAACGACCTATTTTGTTTTGAGACTTTAAAAAATTAATTTAAATTATATAATTTTGAGAATTATACAATCAAATAAACAAGCTCATTATAATGTTACTGTTCCAAGTAATCCTATATCTGGAATATTCCACAAGAATTTTATTATTATTTGTTTTTATTTAATACATTTAGTAATTGACCGATTTTAGTTAACAACGTAATTAAAGACAGTAATTAAATTGTGAGCAAAAGTTTACGTTATTTTTTGAACACAAGAGTACCAACGGTTTTTAATTTTGTCATATTCGAGTCATATAATATATATATATATATATATATATATATATATATATATATATATTATATTGTCAAAAGTCCATTATATATAATTTTGGAACTATTTATTAAAAAGGGCAGTAAAAATTGCCGCAACGATGAAATATTTTATGTATTTAATTTAATTCAAAAATGTAATTTAATAATTTAATTTAATCAAATATTCTTTAGGAAATATGTGAGAATCTAAACTAACAGATTTCTATAACGGACCTAATGACACCATGGAGAATATTTTATAATTATTTTTATAGCAATGCAACCACTCTCTACGACAAGAAAATATTATTAGTATTTCTAATTATTTATCCCATTACAATATAACAAGAATCAGGTTTCTGAACGTTACCGCAAAATTCCTTATGGTTACAAGTAAGAAAGGTGATGAAATAGGTGATGAAATCTGTTAGCTTATTACAGAGAAGGCTTATAATAAAAACCAAAAAAAATATTGTGAGTAGAAGTATCATGAATCTCCTTTCCATTGTGTTGCGCTGCAACATAAATAAAAATACGACATCTAACAACTTGATAAATTAAAAATAATATATTTCTTATTATCATTTATCTTCCAAATGTATTACCTGTCGGGTATTTTTTAAATATAAAGATTAGGACAATATTTAATAAGGAATATAACACTTATTGCGTACACAAAGAGTTGAGAATACCGCGAATATGATAATAATAACTTGCATTCCGTTACAAGTTAATCTATTCTAAACCAGTTACTAAAAATATTCAAGTTCAAGTCGAGTCGTTTGTACGTAAACGTAAATGCCAATTGTCAAAAATTTTTTGTTCTTTTGCGATGGTGTTTGTGATGTCATGATGAGAATTTGTACTAAGAGTTATCTATGATAATGTTGGAGTGTTAACAGATAGGTAGATATAGAAATAGCATATTTCTTTAATACATATAAAATGAATTGATTGAAATATCAAAATATTATGAAGAAGCAATCTTTAAGTTATTAAAACTAGCAACTAGTAATTGTAGACTGACAAATGACAATAACATATAAACAAAACTGACATTACTTGAAAAGAACCCACTGGTATTTTGTTATTTTAAATACGTACAAACTTGTAACGAACATAAACGCCTCCTCGGCCTTCAGAAACACGATTGTTTTCAATTTATAAAACACAAAAAACGATTCAGTTTCAAATGAAACAATTAATTTTATTCACGTGTGTGATATTTAGAAACTCTTAAAACTGATCGATTCAATTATCTTTCTTTCTTATTTCTTTATTGAATCGTTTAATTTGAAAGCAATCAAAAATAAATCGAACGATTTTCTCATTATCCATTCCCCAAACTGAAATCCAAAACATCAGCTGGCGTTGAAAATGTAGTGACGGTTGTGTTCAATTAAGAACACTGGCATTGTCAATGAATGTTGCGTGTTTATTCATAATTTTTTATAATACACATGCGATGAACTATTATGAATTGTTCTCACTCGTTCATGTTAGGCGGTAGTATTACTATAATTAAGGGATTATTATAATTGGTTCAGTTATTAAATAGAATAGTCAAAGTCATCTTCCCAAAACATAAGTGAGTAGGACATTTAAAAATGTCCAATAACATTTAAAATTGCGGAAATTAGTAATAGGACGATTTTTATGAGCTTCATTGCTGCAAAAATATGATTATAATTCCAGTAGAATTTTCATAATTAAAATGATATTATTAAATACACTTAGACGTGTTGAGTTGAACAATCAATGTATGTTAATATTTATTTTGTCTATCTCTAGTGTAAGCAGTTATTAAGATTATTAGTGTATGTAATAATTAGTATAGTACTTTATCAGAAAGGGCTCATCCTGCTCTAACTTCAAACTCATATTTATTTACCAAATTGTTAACAAGTTGAGAAGATATTTTTAACAATAATTTATTATTAATAATAATATGCTTTATTGTACACCCGGATTATACAAAACTATAAACAGTAAAAAAAATAACAAAATGGTACAAATTTTGGGACCTTATCGCTAAAGAGCAATCTCTTCCAGGTAACCAATTGGGAGGAGGAAAAATACCACAAAAAATTATGTGTATTTAGTTTATTAATAAAACACCGTGTCTTAAGTTCATTGAAGGTAGATGGAGACAATTTAATATATAAAATGTTGATACACGGCAATGTGATGTTGACGAGACATTTATTAGTTAAAACTTGAGGCGGTCTGATAACCAGAAGAAGCCTTGTCTCGCCTTGGTACAACGTAGGTCAGGCAGTTTATAGCATACGGCGCATTAAAATAATATTTACATATGCATTTTCCTTGTCGTGGTTAATTTATTGTTATCGGATAATAAAAGCTATTGTTTAGGGAACAATAAAATTTATTTTTGCGGTTCATTCGTAGCTGGTGTATTTACCTTCATAACTAACTTTGTGTTTAAACTAGTTATTGACCAGAATCTCAGTGGTGTTAAAAATTGTAACATGAAATCTGACAATATTAGTAAAATTTATAAATAGTTTGTGATTTGAATATTTATACTAACAATACTATGAAATAAGTTATTTAAGAAAAACTTAATGTTTCTGAACCCGACGGGAAAGCATAAATTAACTGTGAATAAGAATAATGAGAATTTAAGTGCACGACACAACGAGGCTGTACGACAAAAACTGAAATTCAAGGACTAGATGACTCGGTATGGACATAGAGACAAATATAATAAAAGTGTTGAAAGAAGTAAGCATTTATTTCTGTTTCTAAGAAAAAGTTATGTAAAAAACAGAACAACACGCATTCGTGTGAAATAATAGACAAAAAATAGATTTTCATTAAATTAATGTATTGCCTTTTGAGTTTAATCTTTAAGAGATTCTCTAGTTCAAATACCTATCCGAATTATTTCGGACTACATTTTTTTGCTGTTATACATCAAACACTTATTTAAAAAAATCTACTGAAACTAAAACTAATTAAATGTAATAATAATAATAAATAACAATAATATTAATATTAAGTAATAATAAGAACAATAATAAATAATAATAATAATAATAAATTAATAATAGTAATAAAACGTTATGACAGATCCTGATCAAAATTTTTGATAGTAACTTTATTCTAATTGACTATTTTACTAATTCAATTTACATTTTTTTTAGTAAAATATTTATAAAATATAAATAATTAGTCTTAATCATCTCATATATATTCAAGTTTATTTAATTAATTTCAGTGTAATATAATAACATATAAAGATAAGATTGTATGTCATTTAAATTAATTAGTTAATTGCATGTCATGTTAACTCTAATGCAGATATGTTGGATATGACAGTCAAGGCAGTCTGATATCATTCTCAAGATGAACTTCCACGTAATTGCAAGAGCCATTTTTAATTTTGTGCAAAATAACTTATAAGCCATCTGTACAAGTCTCCATGAACATGGAGGAAGCACTACAGGTAACGAGGTACAGCAACATCCTAAGTGTTATTATATTAAAAACACAGTTATTAACACACACTCTATCAATCTCTCTCTTTCTATCTGTCTCTCTCACTCCATCAATATTGGAATAAAATTGACAAGATTCGGTAGGGTAAAACCTCACTTCGCAACTTATACCTATCAGACATTGAGCCATACCATTCGTACCTAACTGAAATATAGTACCTAATGTCCTGAAGTTTTATTATACATATATATATGCTATAAATGCTGCTTATATATTATTTTCAGATACTTAACAATAAACTTGTCCATACAATTATCTATAAGGATAATCAAAATGTGATACGAGATGAATCCCCTCCACTTAAAATAAATATTTAGAATCGCATTTGATTAAAGTATTTAAGATATTAAATATAATGACGAGTAATTTTCCTTAATTGCCGTATTCCGGGATATTAAGACCAACATTGGACGCACTGACTGCTGGCTACTAATAGTTGAACAAGGTCTGTTTATGAATGAAGAGGACATAATATTGCATTGACATTGGTGAATACGATTGAATTATATGTCATAGATCATGATGATAATATACCAACAAATTTATCTTTGGTAACATAAGAACTAATTAAAAAGTAAATAACATAAATAATCCTTGCGTTATATTTGAACGGGTGCTGCGTGCGATGGTGTTTTGTCTTGCAAGCCTAATTGTAATATATATTGATTAAAATCTTTGAGTATTCATATTGAATTGATTGATTTGGAATCCTATAAGCCTTAACTCTTAAGTTGGAGAGTGTCCAGAAGGACTTATTTCGATAAGTATGGTATCAGTATGGGCCCTCCAGACTCTTCAAATTGACGTACACAAGTAATCACTGATAACGATTCAAAATGGAAAAGTTATAAATAAATAAATAAATAAATGAACTGAAACATCTTATTCCAACTGTATATGTAAGATTCTCTGCATAATTACTCATAAAAGTTGAAACAGAATAAAGCAACGTACATCAGAACAAAAGTTTATTGGTATCATTGACTTCAATTGAACGTCCGATGAGTCCGCAAAATAAGCACAATAAGATTTGCAAATGCCTGTCAGGGAGTTAACTGGATATGCTCATTCTGAATTTCTCGCGAGACCCCGTTCCATTGCTCTTAAACGATGTCAGACGTTTTTATCTATGCCAACTTAACGGTCTTGTACTTTGAATATTTGTTCTGACAATCTAAACTTATACTACATTTTTTATCTTACTTTATATAGCTTATTAGACTATTCTCTTAACATAAATAAAATCAATTATAATGTACACAAACTTATCCATTACAAGTTTATTTACAACCATCGAGACAAAAAAACACCCAAAATGTGGACATTCTGACGGGGATTACCCGATAATGATATATTCACAAAAATTTAGGTGAGATTTTATATTAATTGTGAGACAAAACAGGAAAACAAGATGATCTCATTAGAATATTGATTGGTTGAAGCGGTTGACCTCACGCGTAATTTCGCGGACGATATCCAAACTCTTGCAACAATGCGACCAACTGGTCACTCAGGTCTTCCTTAATTCATGATATAAAAGTATTATTTTCATATATACGGAAAATAATATAACAATAATATAGTTAACACATAATAACGTACAATATTTTTATGGCCGTGTGTTTACGAATGCTTGCTAACATATTGGAAAATCGTGTTTCGTGATAAGAATTTGAGATTTGCGTAACCTATGTTACGAAATGCTTTTAAATGAAGTATATATTAATTCTAACACTACTGAATATGGCGAACAAAATTTAAACTACCATTTAAAATATTCAATATTATTATAAGCATTTAGAATTTTTGCTAATGAATTGCTAGTCTACTGAGTCTAAACTTTAAATACTATATAATTTATTTAACCAAAGAAAAGGTTAATTTATTATACTTATTATATACACAAGTTATATGTTCGACTTGTAGTTGTTCTAAGTATTTTTTATTATATAAATTACATTATAACCACATTGTATTAAATTCTTTAAACATGTATGGACTGTTAATGTCTCAACCGTACCTTTCAAAGTGCTTATGATACTTAACGAGTCACTCGCTTTTTATAGAGACACCTCTTTATAGATATTAACAAGTCTATTTCACTTATCTTAGTCCTAAAATTTATTATAATAGGAATGGATGTAAATATAAGAACAAAAAGTGATTTTATATACTATATAATATATTTTTCTTGCTATTTAAACAATATATTGAACAAAGTAATTAACATGCAATAAAATATGCCACGTATAACCTTTACAGTTAACGTGTCTTCAATTTTAGTTTTCGGATACAGTTTTCCGAAACCTTCGACTCCATAGAGTCGACCTCGTTGATCTAAACGATTGAATACTGGTGTAAGTGTTATTGTTATTATATGCTGATTACGATTGATTTCAAACGCATTTATTACATAATGAAACTGTAATGAAAGGTCAATCAATAGTGTACAGGCATTTAGAGTAATGTATTTCTTATTTATGGAGGCCTTGTCTTTATTCAGAAAATTGAGATGCGAGATTTCTGTTATGTTCTGATGATACTAAGATGATAGTTCTGAGTGTTCATAAATAAAAACTGTTTATATCTAGTTTTGGCATATTTACATTAGCTACTACTATTACTTATAGTACTACCTTATTAATGACAAATAAAATAATAAAATCATTGCAATAGAGAGAAGGAGCAGAGCGCATTTGAATACGTCACTGGGATCCGGTCAATTCAACTATTATCGAGTAAAATTGCTACAAAATACGTATATTATGAGTGATTGTCACCAAACTTATTTTCCCTATTTATATATATGCGGAAGTAAAAGTCAGTGTTATTAATAAATACAACAAAGTTCAAGGACTTCACACCGACAGCCATGGCTGTAACGTCCGTTCATATTAAAATTAATCCTATAGATGTCATCGGTTTTGCGGAATTGTTTACTTATAACAACATGTTCACCTCGGAGATACTTTATCGACTAAACAATATAAAAACAGATATTACCATAAAAATAAATATTTTATAAGGACAAACGCACAGCATAAGGCCACTTCTACACGACGGACAAAGAGACCGCGTTAGAGTGAATCAATGAGTGTTAGATATACAACACCAACAATAATGGTCCAACTTAAGCAGATATCGTACATTAGAATCTCAGTACAATATAAGATACTCGAACGTCTTAAATATGTTGTTCTGAAGCAATATATTGCAGTTATTATTAACTAGAAATATCCATTTTCTCAATTCATTAAAATATATTTTAATTATAAAACTATAAAAATAATAAATCAAAACGCTATTTAATAATATAAAAATAATGTGAATGTATCAAAATAGTAAAAAGATTTAGTATTTATAATTTTTATACGATAAGTATGTTACGTGTTTTTTCTTTTCTCAGGTACTGGGTACTACTTCATACCTAAACTACAATTAATTCTTTATTACTTGTAGTTACTTTATTTATTTTATTGTTATGTAATTATATATATATATATATATATATATATATATATATATATAGTATATATTACAGTTTATATTAATTATATTGTAAAATAATTACTTCTTGAGAAATATGAAACTTCAATAAGTTTTTATGTTGACTAGCTGACTTATGAACGCTACAACAACTTGTGCCTTATTAATTCTTAGAATTCTTGTTTATAAAATATTTTTTAACAATTTTTTTTTTTCATTTAATGCTAGCAACGTAGATCGTAATCTGAATATATATATAAGATATGTGTTTTATAAGAAGTATATTATTTATTATTTATGGACTATAAGTAAAAATAAATACGTAATTATATAAACCTATATATATATATATATATATATATATATATATATATATAGCTTTAACTCGCTGGGTTTAACCCGCATTATTACATTTTTGATAATAACACGACGTTTCGAACGCTTTGCAGAAAGCATGTTCGCGGTAAGACTAGATGTAGTAATACTAGCGTATTCTCTAAGATATAGCTATATAATTTTTGTAAATGTACCATTGTAAAATACGCAGTCTATATCAACAACGCAATATAAGTACAGTACGTAAGTTATTTATAATACTAGACTTACAGCATACCTGGGAAACGGTCACTAGCTATCGTTTACGTAAACGAAATGTCTCGAAACTATATTAACACGTATAACTTATATAGCATGTGTGAGTGACTGTGTTGGTGTGCGTGTGCCTTAGAGAGTTGACAGGCCAGTGGAGTACAACTAATTAAAATAGACCACTTCGAAAAGATTTGTTATTAACAACATTTATTATATTTAATCACGATTTTTCTTTTTGGACTTAAGTTAATTTTTATCACTAAAATATATATGATTTTATAATATATATATAATAATTCCATAATAAAATAAGTGTACTGAGCTTATTTTTAATTTTTAGATATAACAAGCTTCATCATAATTACGTGCGTAACTGACAAGCTCCGACAAGTATGAAACTAGTTTAAGATGGTTTTATTTAAATATATATAAATATAAACACAATTCAAAAATACATTTTTAACAACCCCTCGACACATTCCTATCACAAGATGTTCCACTTTTGTATCTCCCAGCGCGACTCAAGAACTGTAATACCATTTTAACCAGTAGAGCATTCTATGGAGAAAGGAAATCGAAAGTCGCCGTATGTGTAACTTAGATTTTACTAATATTGTCTGTATTCATAGATTACCGTATTCATAGTCCTCACTGTATTATTTGGCGAATATTTTTTAAATATATTTTAACATCATAAAAACTTTTATGTCTATTTAAATTAAACAAATATATTCTAGTTCTCAGAATGTCTCAGTAACAGGTTTTATCAATGTCATTTATATTTTTCGTTTTTTCTAAATTATTTCTAATATTAATAATATTGTTACAATATTAAATATGATTATAATATTCGAACAAAAATGTTAATAACTGAATAGTTTATTACTTATATTAAATTTGTTGTTTTTATATAAGAGATATATCAAATGAAAATGAATGATATTTACAAAATATATGTTCAAGAAGCGGCGTACTCGTTTATAATTCTACATATTCACTTATTATTGACAAAAATGTACTGAAAAATATACAGAATATAAAAATAACGATACAATATATTTAAACTAATTATTTTAATTGATATTTGGGACAGTTTTCGTCACTTCGGCCTTGGAAATGATTCGCACGAGTGTCGCATTAGAAAGTGTGGCAGGATCAGAGCTACTGTGCCGCAGAGGTTACATTACTTGATACTTGTATTGTCCGGTAAGATTAATATATTATATTTGGCAATTATTAATTTAAGGTTATTGTGTATTTAATTATTTTTATACTTTTGTGACAAAACCACTTTTTTATATTTTATTGTACGTGTGACAGAATAGCTTGCAACTGTTATTAGTAATATTTTTCCAAGTTACCTAATATATATTATAGACCTCGTGCTACATTATTAGTTTCATTTGAGAGTTGGAAGCTAATAGTCTTGTTTATTTTTAGTACTTTGAAGGTTTTTAAGGACTCGGCGAAGTCTGTATTGTATAGTATACGCAATTGTATAATTCCAAAACACACTTTGATTACAAAGTGTGTTGTTCATTATTTTAGAGTTTTAGAAAAATAATAATTATTTCTATATAAAACAGAAAACAAATGTATTCATAATGTTTTTATCAACATAAAATCATCGCGATCTCCTCTGTAGTAAGCATTCGACATCAACGCGATACAATTAATTTACATTTTAAAACTGAGGTAATGATGAATTTAATAATATTTAATGCCATTATCATTAAATAAAATGTAGATATATTCACAATATTTATCATTATATATTATGTAACAACTAATAATGATATGTAACTTGTCTTTTGATAAAATTGTCGTAATAAGAAACATTACTTGTCTAAATTGACATTTATTACAAACTTTGCATATATATGTAAGAAAATCATTAAAAATTCATTTTAATGAAATACCTGTGTATTCTTTTTAAGTTTATTAACTCTATATATACGATTTATCTTTCACATTGCTGGATTAATTTAAATCATTTGGTAGATTTTGACTCGGAATATTTACGTCATTAATGTAAGTATTGATATTTATTATTAAACAGTTATTCACGATTTAAGAAACTAAATGAAAGATATCTACGATAATGTTATAAATCTGGGTTTGTTTATTTGGTTAAAAGCGGTTATGGACACTATGGATGGATTTGATATACTATTTTTTATTATTATAATACAAATTCTAATTATCAGCCGCAGGCAGAACCGCGAGTTTCAATTAGTTAAAATATATATTGGTATTAATTATTAAGGTTCAGTTTAAGTTATTTAAGAATTATTATGTTAATTATTGAATCTTGTTTTTGCTTAAATGTTTTTTCTTCATCGGTATTTAATTACCTCAACGGTAGTACAACCTTGATTATTACATCTAATTGTTAAAATACGAACTTATCTGAAGCCAAGATAAACTTATTTTATACTTGCTTTCCGATACACAATAGTGAGTTATTGAACAAGTACGTATGTTTTAACGTGTACTTAATTAACCTCTGCATTTTTTATAAAGCGATAACTTTAAGAATTGGTTAGTATTTTATATTAAAGTCATGTTTATATTAAAATACTACAAAAAGTCAACTCGTACTCGACCGCGCTATAATAACAATATCTAACGTAAATGCCATTTGCAACTTGGCATTTTGAAATATATAATTACAAATATTGGTGTTATTCATAGCTCGTGTCTGTCAGGTACAAGTGCATGTGTTGCCAAACCACAGGAAACCAGTTTGTTTGCTTATCACAGAATCCGTTTTAAGCACCGGTTCCGAAACATTAACGACCAAAAGGAGATTAGAGTATGGTAACGACATGACATCTTACGTATCTAAAACACACATGCACACACACACACACACACACACACACACACACACACGAGCTTGCGCTATCTATAGGTAAGGTCTTGAATCCGTTAATGAATGCTGAATTAACATACGTAGCGACTACATTTATTTTTAAATTACATATATTTTATTTTGTATTTTTTTTTATTATGCGAGTTCGTTGCTTGATAGTATCACGAATTACCGCGAACTGTCGGCCGCTGGATAACTCATACATATTAGAATTATTATTTTATTCTTCATCCGTTAACTTTGTTTATAATAAAAGTCCTCGTACGTTCATAAGTTTCTTATACGAATCTTCGTATATGAATTCAGTATCTACTGAAATTCATGCCTAAGTAAGTTCAGGATTTTCCTGTGTTCTCAATTATTTTAATATATTTTGTATATGTAATTTAAGGTATTAATAAAAATAATTAATTAAATTAAAATTTTTTCTTGAATAAAAGATTTTTTTTTAAAACTAATATAGTGTAAAAATGTTTATACATTTAATAACATGCTTTGCAAGTTTCCACGTTTTCTGCCAATAGCGTCTGAGATCCGAACCAGATATCACCGGTTAATACCACTTTAATACTAGATATTTGCGCTATGAAGATATTTCTTAGAGAAAAACAATAAAATTCTCGTTAACAATTAATAAACAAATTATTTATTTCTGAGATTTTATATTTGTTTTTCAATGAGTCTATTTTATATTATATAACTCTCGTAGCACTTCCAATATATATATATATATAT
This sequence comes from Mechanitis mazaeus, assembly GCA_959347395.1. Classification (NCBI taxonomy): domain Eukaryota; kingdom Metazoa; phylum Arthropoda; class Insecta; order Lepidoptera; family Nymphalidae; genus Mechanitis; species Mechanitis mazaeus. Next base: position 9,297,375 of record OY365748.1, on the reverse strand, counting down.
ATAATATCTGTACCTTACTCCAAGTAAAGTATTCTTTGTTAGGTAGTTTTTTTAAATTAGTATTTAACCTAATTTTTTCGTTTTATTGTATTTAATCTTAAAAGAATAATATCATATTTTAATTTCGCAAAGCCAAAATATAATAACAATATTTATTTTTTAAGATAACAGATCAAACGAGTTTCACGAAAATATATTCGACAATGTAAAAAAAATATTCACATACACATTATTAATAAAAACTAGCTTTCATCACAAAAAAATATGACGATGTGTTTTGCTTTTTTTATCATCAAATTTTATTTTTTTAATGAGACGTTTTAATTGGATTGTAAATGTCTACGACTCAAATATATCCGTATTAAACAATTATCTAGTCTTATGAGACAAGAATGGTTTAGTACAAAGGGTATTGACAGACTGATATTTATAAATGGATTATAAATAATATTGAAGACAATTAACAAAACAACTTACTCGATGACTCAGATTAATAGCTTAAGACGTAACAAGTGAAGTCCACACACACACACACACACACACACACACACACACACACATACACACACACACACGCACACACATACACACACACACGCACACACACAAAAACGCAAAAAAAAACTATAAAATGCAAAAAATGAGAATGCTGAAACATCAATTTTAAAATTTATAATATTTTTTTAATGTTTAATGTCTTGTTTGTTATCTGAGTCAAATGTATTAATGTTTTTTTAATTTTAATATATATTTTTATATTCTGTTTGTCTAAATATTTAATTCATAAATTTAGTCATTATATTGTAATTATAATAAATTGCAAAAACGTTTAACTTATTGCTGTGTTATTGTTAAATATAATAAGATTTTGCAATTAATTCTGGCTACAGATAAACAGTTACTAACCGCTTTCTAATAGACGATATCTAATGTGGTAAAAGCTATTACTTAATTCTGAGATAGTGAAGTTATATATGAATATTATATTATTATTGTGACATTGAATTTTAATATTATTTACAATATACTAAAAAATGTTATACGGAATTTATACTGCTATTGACTACAGATAGGGAGTTAAAAAACATTAAGCGAGTGAATCTCGTTATATATCCTCACTCCGCCAGTCGACGATCTACTGAAAATTTAAGTTCAACGAAAATAAGAAATACAAAATTAAAATCGTGCGGTTCAGTGACGACTCCGTAACGACTTCGCGACTGTTTATTCAACTTGAATTTATGTGTCGTACCGAAATATTGTTTACCTCGTTAGCAAAATAAAATAAATATTTAAGTAGTATAACATAATTCATAACAAAGTAAACAAAACATATTTTTAATGATGGCAGGCTTATTTTAATGGATTGTAGCTTATTCGCGACGGGCGGTGTACCGATCATGCCGATCATACCGATCATATAGATCAAAACGATCATGCCGATCATACCGATCATATAGATCAAAACGATCATGCCGATCATACCGATCATGTTTTTCATTATTACCCAACGAGTTTACGCCGCTGTAGGTGTTATAATGGCTTTTTGTATTTCATACCTGTCGCTAGTGAATAACGCGCGAACAAAAGAATCAAACAAACGCGTCGAATCGAGAGCCGCTTTTCACTGTGACATCAATATGGGATATTTAAATAAGTATACTTAAGTAACAAATAATATTGTGAACAGGTACGTCGCAGTAAAAATCGCCTCGGTCGTATTTACAAATACCGTCGAAGCTGTTAACCTTAACAGCATCGCACCGCAGGAGCCCGTCGAAGGGAAGGGCCGAGAGTGCGAAACGCCAACGTATCTGTGCAAAAACGACGGCTCAAGGCGGAGGCGTCCGCGACCACTGTTCAGACCGGCAATCGCTATGCTCACTAGCTAAAAAAAACTCACCCTCTATATAACTTCAGTCCGAGCTGCGGATTCTTGAACGCTGTCTATCTATGATCGGGATCCTAATTGTATTCACGTACCGAATCACGAACGCACTGAGTGAGAGAAAGGGCGCGCGCTAACAGCACAGTGTCGCGTGTGCAGTGTGAGGCGTGCTGCGGCGGAGTGTCGCGTGTCAGTCGGCGCGGCTCGTGGCTGGGACTGCAGGCCGCGCGGCGCGGGGGCGCTATATGTGCGCGCGCGCACCCCGCGGCGGACTGCGCCTGCGCCGCACAGCCCCCTAAAATAAAATTTCGTTCTCATAATTCATAATTGACAGAATAAATTTTTTTTTATAAAACGTGTTCATAATTTTTTTTATATCATGTAATATCAATATCATAATTTTGCCAATAATAATGTTATATTCGTCCAATACCATTTGATACAACCAGACAAAAATATTTACTTACAATTAATACAATAATACTTTTTTTTAAAATGCGCCTAATATATCATGTAATATCAATATCATAATTTTGTCAATGTAAATGTTATATTCCTTCAATACGATTTGATACAGACAGACCTTTATTTACCTATAAATCTACAAAATAAATACAAATATAAATGATGTGTTAAGTATAAAGTAGCATCGTAACTTCTTTGACCTTATCATTATGACGCTTTCAACTTAATTTTCTTCTTTCCTTATGATCCTTTCGAGGTTAAACCTATGTGCTATTATATCGACATTTTACTATAATTTTTTCTAATGTATAGTTAATAGACAAAAATTCTATAAGTTAAATCCAGTAGCAAGTATTACTATAACATATTAAAGTTTTGCTGTATTTACCATAACCAATAAGGTTCTAAAATATATATGTATATATGCACATAAAAAAGTAGGTTTATAGGTTTATATATCTGTAACTTTTATTACTTGCAGTTTTGGCATATGTTGTAGTTTAAGCCCTAATATACTACAACATATGTCTTTTAAATGGAATTTCTTATAAAAACAGTTAAGAATTAACGGGGGGTTTACTAGTATGTATATATATATATATATATATACATATAGTATAGGTATATACATATAGTATATATATATATATTTATACATATATATACTACAATTCCGTTCCTAATTCCAAATTAGTAGGTTAGAGAAATCTGTTCTGCTGTTCGATAATTGTTAATCAAACAAAAATATATAATTACATTTTAAAGTCATACTCATTAAAAAAAATATAGTTATGCGCTTTACTTATAAAATATATATGATTTAGAATTTATAAAAACAGACAGATTTAATAAAATGACTAAACACGCTAATCATATCTTTTCCTTAATTAAGATATGCATACAGGAAAATAGAAATATATTATTATACTTAGTTATACATAATACTCATCAACAACATACAATTCAAGGCTTTACATGAAGCTCAACATAAATTTAGATTAAAATTGACCTATGGTAATAAAATATCGGAGGAACCTCAAAAATATTAGTTATTAAATACCTCTATAAAAAATTTAGAAAATAATTTAGTAGACAAACAAAAATAAACTAAATTAAAACAATAATATTTAGTTTAAACGAAATGTTTTAATGAATAAATAATTTAAAAATAAAATATTGTATTTAAAATTTTGACAGTTGATTTGTATTATTATGACATATATGTTTTGGAATTAGGACTGCCGAGCCTGTCGGAATCTAAGCTTTTTCTGAGAGAGGGTGTCGACATAATGGTTTTTGTAGCGAGAGGTAGGGCTATGTTGAGGTGACGAACTACATCCCCAACTAACTCCACCTATGCCCTAAGAAGAAATGAACCCAGTGATATTTTTCCAGTCATCTTCATCCACTCGTGGGGAGTTATTAGCGGTTGCAAAAGTGCTTTGCTCTGCTTCGGGCTCAGGCTTCTTTTAGGTATGTGACCGGTGTGGACCTGTATGGGTGGATAATTGTGATCGGGTCTACTTGATTTCCACTGATGTCTAGATCTACCTATACTAGACTAGGCTTGTGCTTTTTGATTTATAGAGTAACCTGTAAAATGGGAGCATCTTGAATCCGCCGTAACGTAACAAACTACTTTTTTCCTTACAGTAGAATATATAATTAAAGACTTCCAGACGTTAAAATAAAACAAAGAGTGAAAAAGAAATAATTAATTTTAACTCAAAGTGTGGCAAGCAACGTAATCTCAAAAATATTTTATCCAGAAAAATATGTTACAACTTATAATAAATTCTTTAATTAAAAAGGGCTACTAAGTTATTGAGCAGCACCTTACAATAAATACTGTATATTTTAGCATAGTGATGTCAAAACCTCTTCCTTATAAAACTGCGGCCTCTGAGCTCGCACGCGGCCTGCATAGTGGAAATCGATCTCCTACAATAGATGATATAAAATAAAGAAATATAACTATGATGCCAATTTCCCGGAAAAGAAAAACCAGAAATAATGAATATTTTTTTATACTTTTTGTATAAACATTTTTAAAATTAGTAGTTACAATTGTGGGCCAGCTGAACAAAAGAAGTAACATTAATCCTTTCAATATTTTTATAATATTTTTCTCAATTATTTACTTTTTTTTATTAATATAAAAAAGTAATAATTATAAAACCTTCAAGTTTTTATTATCAAAAAATAATAGGCTGAACTTAAAAATAAAATAATTAAATTTAAGAAACTTTAAAGGATTAGGAAACTGAATATCAACGTTTTTCTCGAGTTAGAACATTTTTAGGAGTGCGTTTGTTCAGCCATATAATTTTTAATCGTCATAAAAATGACGGTTTTATTTAAATATATATTTTTTTCAGGTATAGATAATATATGGTCAGATTTTCCTAGAATAATTTTAATTTGACACAAAAATTGACACATTGTATGGTGACTCTCACATAAAATTATATTTTAAAAACATAAGCGATAATAAAAAAAAATTCTTGTCTTATTTTCCTCATACTAAGCAAGAAATAGGTACAAATCTAGAAGTGTTAAGAAACCAAACATATTATTAAGTATTTATTAAGATCCTACACTATCTGATTATTAATAACAAGAAATCCTAATATACAAAAAATTTAAGGTGAAGTTTTTTATAATATCAATACCGATGCCATTTTTTTTGTCCATTCAATACGAACTGGCATTCTCAACCACTCTGAAAAATTTTTAACGTCTAGCTTCTGAAGTTTTTATCGCTACTATAGCTGCACATCCACACTGTGACGACAGCGGAAGGAGATGCTGGTTATAATCACAGAAGCGTATAAAATATATGGCATACTAAATACCTCCACTAAAATAAGGACATAAGATAACATCAGAACTCAACCGCGGCCTTCGCAGATACTACCACTAATAGGGAATTCTGCAACGCGGCAGATGCCCATAGGTTAGAGTCGTCTTATAAAAAAGGCTCCCCTATCCTAGAGGCTCCCACCATCAAACTCCAAACTAACTTTTAACCGACTTATCAACCGTTATCCAGAGAGCAGCAGCCAGTACTCGTTTCCTTTCTAACTGACGAATGACATCAACATCGGAAAGGTACACAAATCCCTTCCCGTCGAGGTACTTCAAGAATAGTCTAGTGATGGTGATCGTCTAATTATTTGCTTCTATGAACTTAAAAAAAAATTACACATAAGCAAATAAGTAGGCATAAATTAAAAAATTTAAAAAAATTTACACATAGGCAAAAATTTACATATAATTTAATTGAGGCCATGTGCATGGTCAAGTGTATCGACTATGACACCAAGCTTCACGTCCTAATGATATATGACCTGCTCTTCCAAGACAAGCTCACATTTAAGTGAGCAAAAAGCATAACCATCTCTCATTTCAAATATTTGTTTTATTTTTCTGAGATTTCATCAAAAATGCACGTAAATGTCACCTATGAACCTTATCACTCTGTTATTTAACTCTATATTTAAAAAATACTACTTGTAAGAGGTCATAATCTATCTATTTAAGACGAAACTACAGAAGCCAGAGATTATTATACTAGGTCCACGCAAGCGGGTTTGGCCTCGCGACGAAGCGCGCGCGAAACAAAAACGTTCTATATGTTTACTATATGGGACACATTTTATCAATCATCTCGAAAACTACAATTACGATTCTGCTGATTTTCAATACAAAACGAATTTTGCTCATTATGCGCATGTGTGCAAAATTTCGTGCGTGTATCTCGTAAATTGAAGGAGTAGGGTAACAAGGAGATAATATAATAAATAATAACATAATAGAACCCAACAGCACCCAAATCGTGCATAAAAGGAGATAAATTTTGATTGTCTAAAAAAAATTGAATTTGAAAAAGAGAACTACAGTAATTAGAACACCTAGTATAAAAATATAGGGCCTACAATTTTACTAAACGAATTATACTCATGATTTAAAATCTTCCTTGAAAAATAAATATAACCTGTGTGTAAGTTTTTATAAAAAGCTATAGTTATTTTTGTTCATTTAGTTGTTAATTCATTTAATTTTCTATTAGTAACTTACCAGAGTTTAATACAGTTGTAAATTAGACGTTGTTTATATGCTCCTCTATTATCTAATTATTTTATAGATCGTGATGATACAGCAGTAACATGTCATAAAGCCCGCCTTAATTAGACATTGAAATGTTATTGTTGTAAGACCTTGAGAAATTCAATTATTTACGCTAAGTACTAGGAACGTTTAGCAATTAATAAGATAAAGCAAATCTCCGTACTGTCAGATGGGTGATCATTTAGTGATATTAAAATGACAACTGTGTAATTCAAAATCGTCAATATTGTCGTCGTCTAGAACAGATCAAGCTCGTCGCACTGTGTCTTAACATATTTTGAAGTGATAATTAAAACCTTTAGACAACTAGGAGAATTATTTTTTTGACAGTATGGATTTATCTGATAAAGAATTCAGAGATACGAGTAGGTATGACTATTATAAACTTACTCTTAACTGCTAAATACCAGGTGACTGATGTAAAAGATTCAATTGCTTCTGCAATATTGCAAAATTTTGTAATATTTTTTTATTTTCCCTTTTCTTAGTCCTCTGTTTTTCCCAAAAATACTCCCTTAATACTGCTTACTTCGTCCGTTTTAAAGTAACAACTTACATAACACGTGAATTAAGTTAAACTCAAGTTCATCATTCACCACCCCATTATAGCTTTAACTGTGTAGCATTAACTGCATTACTGACTGTTACATGATTCGAAAAATAATTACATATTATGTTTTGCAACAAGTTGCTTTCGATAAAACATCATATGAATTAATCTCAGAGTAGAAGAGCAGTGTCCACAAGAATCTGTTTTTTTTTGTGAACATAATATGATCCACGGGCTGTTAGTAACAAATAAAATTAGCGTTGATTATTTTAGAACTTAAGAGTTAATGTTATACGATAAAAGACTGAAACACAACCGGAAATTGGTCACTTTAAACTTTAACAAGTAGATAAAGTATTTGGATTAAATATCAAAGTATGTTATATACTTGCTACTCTCTATTCTATATCGAGAAATTAAACTACTAAAACTGAGTATATTTTTAGATTTTTTGCAATTTTTTAAAACTATCACTATAATAATAAGGAAGTCTTCAAACAACCTTCTTTTATTCTTTTTATTTTTATTTGCAAATATGGTAATTAATGTATTTCGCTTTCGTTCTGGAAAAATACAATTAATTTCTCAATTATGAGTTAATGACGCCGTGAAAATAAATTATTATAATAAAATATTTATGATTTATTATTAAAAATAATTCTTAAAAATATCTGTATAAGGTCAGGGGACATAAACGGCTGTGTGGCGTTGGTTGTTGGTGTCGAACTTCGGGCGGCCTACTGCAGGGCTCGTAGGGCCTTCGTCCGGTGTCGTGTCGTGTCGTGCGAGAACAGCTCTGCGTTTGGCGTTTCGAAAGGCGAAGGACCTGGCTCGGGAGGAAATCCTGGCAGGTGTCGACAGGGACCCATGGGGGCGAAGGTATCGTGTAGCGCGGAACAAACTCTGCTGGTGGGGGAACTTTTCCCGGAGTCCACCGGCCACACGCCACCCGTGATGGCTCCTCTTTTTCATATTGGGGGGGGGCTTGGCTCTGTCCCAGACATCACGAAGACCGAGCTGGAGGTCGTGTCGAGTCACCTACGAGCCCGCAGCACTGCGCCGGGGCCAGACGGTATTCCAGGGCGAGTGCTGTTAATCGCTCTGGAATACTTGGGTGGCAGGCTTCTGGAACTGTTCAATCTCTGCTTGCGCACTGGACAGTTCCCGAAAGCCTGGAAGGGGGGCAGGTTGGGCCTGTTGCGGAAGGGGAGTCGCTTTGCCGTCTCTGCTTCCGCATACAAGCCGATCGTGCTGCTGGATGAGACGGGCAAACTCTTCGAGAGAATCCTCTCTACCCGTCTCATCCGTCACCTCGAGGAGGTGGGTCCGGATCTCTCAAAGGCTCAGTTCGGCTTCAGGGCAGGTCGTTCTACGATAGACGCCCTGAGAGCTCTGAGAAATGTGACCCAAGAGACTTTTCGAGAGGGGGACGTCGTTTTGGCCGTTTCGCTGGACGTCGCTAACGCCTTCAACAGTCTTCCAACAGAGACTTTGGTCGAGGCGCTCCGGTTCCATGGAGTGCCTCCCTATCTCCGAAGACTGTTGGGGGCCTACTTGCAGGATAGAGAGGTCCTGTGGGAGCGCGGCGACCAGCGAATGTACCGACGTGCCGTGCGCCGAGGGGTCCCACAGGGGTTCGTTTTGGGACCGGTCCTGTTCTCTCCTTCCCCGGATGAGGGTGTTTTGTGACGCTGATGACACCCTCATCACAGCACGGGGAGGGAGCTTTGCGGAAGCGGCCCGTTTTGCTACCGTCGGTGTAACGCTCGTTGCGGACCGTATAGGGCTGCTAGGTTTGGCGGTCTCCATCACTAAAACGGAGGCCATTCTGTTCCACGGGCCTCGGCGAGGTCCCCCTTGTCGGGCGTCCATCTCCGTCGAGGGTTCGGAGGTGGTGGTGAAGGCCCAGATGAAGTATCTGGGCCTAACCCTGGACGGAAGGTGGAACTTCGGGGCGCACTTCTCCCTTCTCGTCCCGAAGTTAGTTTCCACCGCAGCGGCCTTGGGAAGGCTTCTGCCCAACATCGGTGGGCCGCAGGCCCCATGCCGGCGCCTATATGCCGGCATCGTGAGGAGCATGGCCCTATACGGTGCCCCCATATGGTCGGGGTCCCTCACCGCTGACTCAAGGACCCTGTTGCGAAGAACGCAAAGGGTCCTAGCGGTGAGGATGATCAGGGGGTACGGTACGGTGTCCTTCACGGCGGCTACACTCCTGGCAAGCGATCAGCCCTGGGAGCTACAGGTGGAGGTGCTTGCAGCCGTGTACCGGCACCGGGCAGAAGCGTTGGCCACGGGAGTAAGGCCCGAGGCGGCGCGAATCTGGGCTCTAGCTCACCGAGCCTTAATGCGACGGTGGAACAGGGACTTGGAGTCCCCTGCCGCCGGTATGATCACAGTGGGGGCGGTCCGCCTTCACTTCGACCACTGGATCAATCGGCGGCACGGAACGTTGACGTTCCGTCTTGTGCAGGTACTGACCGGGCATGGTTGGTTCGGTGAGTACCTGCAGAGGATAGCACGAAGGGAGGCAACCCCCTCCTGCCATCACTGTGACGAGTCCGTCGACTCGGCTCGTCACACCTTGGCGGATTGCGCCGCCTGGGACCACCAGTGCACTGAGCTGGTGGGCGTGATTGGCAGGGACCTCTCGCTGCCGCGCGTTATCAGCGCGATGGTCAGCAGCGAGAAGTGCTGGGTCGCAATGGCCTCCTTCTGCGAGCAAGTCATCACCGCAAAGGAGGCCTCGGAGCGGGACAGTGAGTTTGCCTCGTCCGCTGATCCGCTCCGTAGGGTGAGACTGGGTAGAAGGAGGCGGGACTACGCCCGTCACTTCTTTCCCATGTTGTAGGCCTGGTGAGGGGGGAGGGTGACCCCCTTACCTCACATAGGCCTACGATGGGAGGGTGCTCTACGTTGCTCGGGGCACCCTCATTCGGGGGGTCTCGCCGGGGCGTCGCGGTGTGTGCTAACGCGATCCCGTAACGTCCCATTACGGCGCAGAGGGCAACCGTTGGTTTTTTAGTTGGTTAAAAATGGCAGCATCGTCTATGCTGCTGGGTAGTCCCACATCACCACCCGGCCGTCACCCGCATGGGCCGACGGGGTACCCGTAACGGGTTATTCCAACGGGAAAAAAAAAAAGGGTGCCCCGATAAACTTAGATCACCCTCACGACACAGGCCTATAATATATGTATATAATATAGCCAGCCATTTTGTATATAATATTTTCTATATTGCTTACGCCTACAGCGACTACGTGAAATAATACTAGCCCGTAGTATGTAGATGCCCCTATAAATTTGCAGATAATCATAAAAAATTTACATATAAAACTACGTGCTCTTGCGTCGCCATCGTGGCTTATCAGCACGTTATGTTTCTGTTATTATAAAACGTCCAATAACTTATCTTCACGAGCATGTTACAATTGAATATGTTTTTAAAATATTTAGGAAGATCTCGTCATCCAGATCGAACATATTCTTGTACTATATATTCTAGACAGTTAAGCCGCGGTATACTTGTATACTTGTGGAGCTTACTGTCCTCTAAAACAAACATTTAAAATTTGGTAGGAAGAAGAGCGTAAAAAGGTGAAGGTGAGCGTGTAAGCGTATTTTATAGGGGTCCTTTATAATATTAACCTACATTTGGGTCTCAAGGCCCAGGCATTACTTACACTCGTCTCCCTACAGTACATGTCGAATGCCTGGCACCCACGTGTTGAATTCATGAAACGAAGAGTGAGTAAGCTAAGAAGAGTCGTTGGTGCATCTTTATTTAGATTTTGGTGCAATATTTTTTTATACTATTTATTTGGAGCAATACTGATATGGGCCTTGACGGTGCGCCACAATTTCAAATTTTTGCAGTTATCAACATCTCTTTTGTTAAAGTTACACTTGTAATATGTTTAAAAAAGCCTGTGTAGAGCTAAGACGTTCTATAGTTCTTAGTGTTAAAGACCCTCCAAACTATAATTCTTTTATAATATTTCCTTCTAACAAATTGTTTTTTATATCTTCCAATAAAGATTTTCAACATAAGTATCATAATATTTAAATTGGAGCTGCTAGACTTTCTTTCACCGGGATTCCTACTTTGTGATATTCCAGATCAATTTATAAATGATGTTTCGGGTGCAATGTCTTGACCTGTGAACTTATCTGTAAACTTGATTAAATAATTTTGAATAAATATAATTAATATAATTAAAAGTTATTTCAATTGAATTTCGTACGACTATAGTAAGCCAGGCAAGAACCACAGGATACTCTTGATTTTAATTTTTTTATTACTTAATAGAATTTTGAGGGTAGAAGTGAATGGAAACCAAGTGATGGGGCTCCAAGTGATGGGTTCTTCCAGGTTAAACCTTAACCCTATTTTTCTTTCTTGTTTTTCTTTAAACAAACAGTTAAACAGTTGTAAACTAATTTATGTTGAAGCGTTATGTTTATAAAGTGCTTAAAGTCTCAGCTTTTCTTAGAGTCACTGACGATGCCAAATTGCAATAAGCTCTAATAAAAAAAATATAAGCAATATTTTCGTTTTACAAAAGAGCAAACCTAGAATTTTACCTAACCTAGAAACCTAGACATTCTTTACTAAATAATTTTAAGCTAATCATTGTATTAGTAATGACGCGGGACTGTATATTTTTGAAAAGATGAATAACTATGTTTGAGCATAGTGTTGTTATACATTCTATAAATACAAGAAAAAATTTGAAAGTTACATTAAGTGTTACTTCACTTAAAACAGTTAGTAACTTCTTAATGCGACAATTTATTCATTTTTTCAACACTTTAATAAATCAAAATAAAAATAATGTTAAGAAAGGTAACAATCTATTTAATTATAAAAGAATAGAGAGTTACTAGGAAACATTAAGGAAGTATTTAAAACAGACTTAAGTCATCTACGGAAAACAATTGAGTTAACAAATTTTATCGTCTAGGAAATTAATCGTCGAAGAAAACTAAAAAACTACCTAGCCGCCCATACGAGAGACGAGACGAATGTTCTTAGCATTTTTTTTATTCCCCGTGCGCATTCCGCTCCCGCACGGCCGCTCTGTAATTGTCTACAGTACAGCAATAATTTTGGAATGGATGACGAGAAAACAAATAATCACTAGATTTTTATATTGTTTCTCATATGCGTCCATCACGAGAGTCCATTCAGGAGCCAATTCTAAAATAGACTTGAACCCTTTGTTACGATTTTTGAGAGAAGTCTTCTTTAACAAACTCTACAGATCGTTAAGTGATTGTTAAACCCTTCTGTGCTCTTCTGTGCTCTATTGAAAGTCTAACCGCTTCACGTATAATGTCTAATACTTTATCGTGACGATAGAAATATCGAATTCCAACAAATATTTCGCCGTTTCAACTCCCTCTCCACAGATATTGCAAGGATTTTCGATGTCCACCTTACTAAATTATCTTTTAAACTCCATCTTACAAAATTATCTTTTTGGGAGAGTCATTTCGGATGCAATTTAATAGCGCCTTTTAATAACGAAGAGGACCGAAAAAGGTGATACTTCAAAACTAGTGGAATACAAAAATTAGCTATGATCACGCACTCGTATTTTATTTCTAGACACATCGCGTGCAATCAATAATTATCGTTTTCATCTTGCTTATGAGGATTTTGTTAAGTCTTGTACTTTGTACTTTCCTTCTCGATCTTAACCTCTTTTTTGTTGATATCGTATGTGTAAGAAACAATTGTAATAATTATAGCAATAAATGTGGAAAGAAAATCTCAACGAACAACAACAAACAGGATTTACAAGGAATTACTTAGTACTTCCATATTTTGTGGAATATTAAATATTTTTTTGTTAAGAAATTAAGGGAAGAAAAAAAGAAAAAGGATATATAGATTGATTAGAAATTTCTACAAAAACAGCTTGGCATGTATTCAACTAAAAGGGACGGAAGGTTAAGTCATTAGGCATTTGAAAAGGTTTTTGGGGCCTAAGAGATTCAATTGAAGATGACTTATAAGAAATAAAACTAATTGTTTCAAATCAATATGTTACCAATTTTAATGTATGGAAGCCAAACATGAGCCATAACTAAAAAAACAACGAATTGAATTGTCGTTTTGCCCACAAGCAATGGAGACGCATCTTACAGGTAAGGGGTGAGAGAGAAAAACAAACAATAACATTGGGTGATACACCAAGATACACGAACGGACGAACCCAGAGACATGGAAGGTAGAAGAAAAAAATTAAGATGGAGTAAAAAAAAAAGGAATGTTATTAAAATTTTTAAAAAGCCTTTCATTTATAAGAACAATATTTCTAATATGTTGCTAGTTCTAAAATCAGGTAATTAATTTCTTCTAAAAGTGTTAAATGATTGAGTGTAAAGCTTATAAAATAGGTTTAGTACTTTAAATATTAAAAATAATATTTCGAATTGTGAGAGATTACTACAAAAATAAATGGCTCAATAGTGAACCTTGTAGCGCAATCGTTTGCAAACATTTCTAATAATTGTATTTATATTAGTATTTCCGGACCTAATGAAACAGTCAAGTAATATCGGTTTAATTATCTGGATTTTATCCCTTCCAATTACCAATATCCAAAGCATTACCTTCGCTTACAAAAATATTTGAAAATCATATTAATGGAATTACTAAATCATTTAAATATAATAACCTGTATAACAACAAATTGTTCGGTTTCATAAAGTATCAATCTTCTATTAACGTTGCTATTTTTCTCAAAAAACGTATTTTAAGACCTACGAGGAATCAAGTGATCTCAAATAGTGACACTTACATCTCGTCTACCCGTGAACACGATTGCTGAAAAGCATTCCAAACGTCGTCTTAAAATAAAAAATTTAAAAATAAAAATGTAACCAAATTATAGATCAATTGTGTTGACGTAAGATAAAGACCAAGACTGAAATAAGTCTCGTCGAGGTCCTGCAGCCACAATCACTTGTCATTCATTCATTATTTCAGGTGATTTTTTAACATTATTATAACCAATATAACGGTCTCATTTTAAACATACTACTATAATTAAATAAGTATATAGTGAAGTTGCAAGTCCGATTTTCCAAACTTGACTATCTCTTTATTATTGAATCAATATTCTTTGGTTAGTTATTGAACATTTATTCGCTGAAAACAATTATTAAAAAAAAACATTTAGTTACTTAATATTAATTATTATATAAAGTATAATAAACAGTATTAAACGATAGTAACTTGGGTATTACCACCATTTCTTTAAATAATATCACAACAAATTTACTGTCTTTCCTTTGTCTTATCAAAATATCTATAAAACAATATTTGAAGTTTTTTGGAGTGTTAATAGTTGATTGCTTTTTATCTGAAAAGGTCAAAGGTCTTACAAAGTAAAAAAAAAGTCAAAGGTCTCACAAAGTAAAACTTTTGAAAACTATGAAAAATTCAAGTTCATAGTTATAATAATTCTCCTGATTGATAGTTTCAATGTTTCTTTCTTGTTGACATACATCATTTTTAAGTATTGGTCGAGTTATTTACAGTATTTCCACAAATGTTATAAAACTGTACATACAACGTGTTTACAACTGTGTTATCGCATCATTACTCCATAAAACTACAACTGACTTTGTCGTATTGTTAAGTATTAGCTCGGTTTAGGTTTAAGGTAATTATTGATTTAATAGTAAAGAAACTACTAAGCTATAACAAATTTTTGCGTATTAAGTTGAAAGAGAGTGTGATAAACAATATCTAAGGAAGATCAAGATTACTTGCTCAATTCTCTCGTATTTGTTCTATATTTACAAAGCAGGGATCCTTCAAAGACGAGGCTATGGACCAGGGCGCAGTTATATCGAAGTCTCCGCAATATTTCCGCATATTTGTGAATGTTGATTATAATTACGAATAATTATGAGGTTCAGTTCACGCTTTAACGCAGACCTTGCCTGTGCAAATATTCATAATAAATAAGTAGGTTACTTTCATAGAACCAGCTGTACGTCACTCGCTATACCTACGAATTGTATTGTTTATTAAAAGCATTTCATATTTAAATTACAAAACCTTTATATCAAATAATAATATAACTAAGGACATTTTTTAAACAAAATAATCATTTATAGAATAGTTTAGCAGGAATAAAAAACAAGTTAATAACGTACAACACATAACTGTTTCTGAGAACCAATATTCTATTTTATGTTACAAATATTTTAAAACAAGGTTTTACAAGTAAGCATGTAATTAAATGTATGTCATTGAGTGATGCGGCCGGGTCAGGTCAAGGCCCATAGCGCCACAGTGCTGTCTTCGATATCTCGTTGCAATCGAAGCTACGAAGAACGAGGAAGATGACCCGAATTAATACATTAAATACAAACACTGATACAAGTACTTCTGAATTTAAATAATTGAAAACATTATTAAGTTATGAATTAAATAAAAAGATTTATGTTTAACCAAATACTTATATTTTTTTTTGTAAATAAAAATGCGAATGATAAAAGATCTGTAGAAGACTGTTAGTGAAACGCCCACTTTTACCAATATACTGTTTGGTTTAACTATAGCTGGGTACAGTCAGCTTCAAGATTCGCTTATAATAAAAATTCAAAAATAGCTATACACAATATTACAGCAAACTGCTGAACATGACAAACGCACATATTGAATGAACATCATTAAGTTCAAAATTACCTAAATATCAATTTGTCAAATTCATCAAACACATGTTGTGTTCCTCACAGATTTTATTTAATTTAACGTAATATGTAGTTTGTCTCCAAGTTTTTTTAAAAAATAATACGTCTTTAGTTTAATTTCCCTTTTATTTATTAATGATAAAATTTTCTGTTGAAGCTGACTGTTACAACTTATTAGGCATACTACAATTATAGTATAGAACGTTTCTTCTTGTTACATAATAAAAACTGCGGCTGTCTGTATAATCGCTTTAATCAAAGGTTTGTTGATATTGTTAATAGATGCAACTAGTTGTCAATCAAAATGATTCTTAATTTGTTAGTGCTATTCAATTCAATGAAGACAATAAAGTAAAGACAAAATATTTATTCAAAAATTCAAATATTTACATTTATGTAAAGCTTTATATTTTGTGCGATAAGAAACTTATAACAAATAAGAATCTTATTAATTGAATTGGAACTTTTATCTTTTAGTACCACGCCTTAAACATCGTGCAAAAATATATGGCCTATACATTATTGATTACGAATGTTCAGTGTTTAATGGAGATTGGTAACAATTATAATTTAATTATTATTATTAGTTAAAGTCATCATACAATATAATACAGAATACAATAATATATTAAACAAATATATATATTTAATCAAATTTTTAAAACGGTATTTTAAACTTTATTTTATAAAGAATGCAAGTATTCATTTCTTTATCAATTCATGAAAGCAATAATTTTATTTATCCTACAAAACAATGCTGGTCGCCAGTGCCCGGTGTGTTAAACGTTTTCTCTTTTTTATTTACATCCTCGGTGCGGTCCATCAGACCGGTGTTTATTGTCCATTGTTACACCGAAATCGCACGCAGTTAAAATGCAAATAATATAGCGCCGCATTATATACAGTAAATTAGTTTTGTGCTCATGAGTTGTAAGTGATTAAAGCAATGAACGAATATTTGTTCTATACTGCAGTGTGTAAGTGTACATTTGTTGGTACGTATAGAGCAGTGGTACAACCATACAATGGTCATCAAACTGCGAATTCGTGTGCCTCAAGACCTTCGTGCGTACTTACTTTAGAATAACAGGTGATTATAAACCAATCCTTTTGTATGTTGAGATCTTTCTATATACATATCATTAAATGTGTTCTAAGATTTTACAAGTAGTACATATTTATATTTTTATATAATCATGAAGTGCGCCACCTTAACGCTAGTTGCATATAAAAGTCACCTATGTTCAACCACTCTTTTTCTATTTTTAAGTTAATCGTGTGCACTTGATATTTGTCGTTTCCATCTTGCCGAATAACAGATTTTGTTAATTCTATATCTTGTAGTATTAAGAAAGTCATCTCTCTCTATCCTTACCGTACTTTATTTGTTTTAGCACGTATCATAAACTGTTTAATAAATTGAAATAGGAACTCGAGCTCAGATGTATTTTTATCTTTTTGAATAAGTATATCATTATTAAACTCATGGAAACTAATAGATAGCTTATACAGCTCCGATGTCATACAATGAAAATCGAAGCATGTTATCCAGCTTTCAAAAACAGTTTAGCTATCGTTTCAGCTGAAATATTTTTCAAGGTGTAGCGTAGCTCTGTCAACCATTGTTATTGTTACAAAGTATCTCTATCCCTCTGTAGTCGTAGGTAAAGGTCCGACGATATCTTTATGAACGTGTTGAAATCGGTCATTAAGCATAAATGACAATAGGCTACTTTAGTGTGTCATTGAAGTTTGCATCGCTAACATTGTAGCATGTTTACTTCTATTCGCTTACGCCATTACGCGATTCACTGAAGTTAGAACCATATTTTTGTGTTATTAATCTAGAAGTTATTCGAGATCCGGGATGGTTAATACTATGTACTGAGTCGAATGCTAGGAGTCTTCTTTCTTTAGATATAATATGAAGAGTGGATGTTTCACGATGTATGTTGATATCGGAGTTTCGCAATATTATTCCCTTAATTTCAATGAATGACTTTTTGCATATTGTTTTCTCTTTCTTGAGCGTTAGCTATTTATTTATAATTGAGAGGTGGTGAAGGACAAGTTATTGTTTCTATGCGAATGACAGTGTTGCTTTATTAGTCCACTCGATTATCGTTTTTCATATATAACTAATAATTATCTGTTAAAGGTATTCTTAATAATCTGTCAAAGTTAATAATTATCTGTCAAAGATATCTGTCAAAGGTATTCCTAGTTGTTGATTTTTTTGTTTTTTTTTTTATTTATAAATTATTGTAAGACGGTACCAGCTGACTTGTCTGAGGCGTAAATAGATATCCTGTACATTTTTAAATTTTGGAAAATCACTTATTACTTTTACTTCATCTTCAAATGGTTTTATACAATTTGATCTGGCTGAATAATTAAATAATTTGACTTCAGCCTATGCAAATACACATTTAGCGGGATTTATTGTTATATTATTTTCCTCCAACCGCTATAACGCTAATACGTGCCGTAAGTGCTGTTTGTGTGTTTGTACGTTACGGCTTGTGATGAGTCAACTGCGACGAATGGAAATACGAAATTAAAGCCTCTTAACACCTCGTGAATAAATCTTTGAAATGTTTAACCTGCATTCCTAAGACCTGAACACTATGTAGAGTAAAGAACATAAAATTAATAACACATAATTTTAAATTAATAAAATAAATGAATTTAGATTGAGTTTCCCGTACTTGTAAAATAGCAAAGTAAATAGTGGCTATAATCTTAAGCCTAATAAGATAAAACTCGCGTACGATTTCAAAACGTTCTATGTTAACTCAACGGACTACGGACACACTTTGACCATTTAATAGAAAACTACAATCACAAATGTCACCACAAAACTTCAGGACCTGTAAGTCACTGTCCTCGACAACTCTGACAATTTTTTACATCCTACCATAATTCGTCTAGCAGGAGTTATTAGTAACGAAACACTTTTGATCCTTAAAAGCATCGCTTTGCTCAACTCAATAAACATTAAAAATTATTGTGTTATGATATATTATAATGTTAACATAACAAATAAGAACTACAATTTGGGTCATCAAAATATTCAGGGTATGAAAAATAAGGAGTTAGAAATTGAGTTCATTTTAAATGATTTTAATATTAATATTTTTATTTGTTTTATCAAACACGGGCTTTAAATAATGTTTTATTTCAATAACCAGGTTGGTAGTTTGTTTATTAGATTTAAGGGGGCTTTAATTCTTTTTAATATAACTACACCTCAAAAAACGTAGAAAAATAGTGAGCAATACTGTGAACGGACAATTGAATCAACTCAGTTGAATTAGAAATAAAAAAAGAAAATGGAACTCAGTTGATTAAGCAATTCATATCGTAAACGTTTAAAGGCTACCTGTATTGACAATGTCTGTACAAATATTATTTCTAATTTAAAAAATTTAATATCAATACTCTAAACTCTTTCTACTGTTGTCAAATTTATTAAGTTAAATAGCATTCAGAAAATGAATTCAAAAAAGAAAATAACTTTTGTACCCGTCATAGAACGTATTAGTGGAATTAAAAATGATTTGCTAATCACCCCTTCATTCAACCAAACCCCTTGTATACATAATACATAACTTATGCTAGTGATGCATTAGGATTGTGAATGGGTATCATGGTTTGCATAAAAATGAAGACAAATTATATAGAAACTATGCAGAAAAGCAGTGAAACAAATGAAGTTTTGAATAGTATTGTAACTCGTGATGAAAAATGGATCCTGTACGATAGTCGTAAACGCTCAAAATTGTTGTTGAACACAAGAAGACTGGCCAAATCGTGTCCCAAATGTAAGTTGAACTCGGGAAAGGTACTTGATGATTGACTGATGTTCATCACGTCACACGAAATAAAATTCCCGTGAGGCAGACCAAACTGCTGTCAAAGATTTTAGTGATTTCCCGTTTTTGTTCTTTTATCAATAGCAATGTATACGCATTAGTACTTATTTCGGTATTCGATGTTTTATCTTTAATCACCTAATAGATATTGCATAACACTTTACTTACATTCATCGGTACTTGAGTATATGTTATAACCTAACATTGAGGCAACAATATGTATTTAAGTCGTAAGGATCTGATATGATCTTGAGTTAACATATAATTCTGTAAAAATTAGTTAGTATCCAAGAATAACAAACATCAGCATTTATAATAAAATATTTAAACTATATAAATGTTTTCACTTCCATACAGTGATATTGACTAATATATATTATAAATGAAGTGTTCAAAACTTTACAAAACCACCTCCTAAACTTTAAAAATATATTATTACTTATATTTACCAAGATGTTTAAACTTTTTAATTGATCGTTTAACCCCACGTTGCATTAAAGACGAAACATGTATATGTAATGTTAATGAAGATGATGATAAAAGAATTTACAGAAGAGATTACCTCATAAGTTGTTGTATCTCTCAGCCCTGCACTTTAATAGGTCCAGCAATTCACAGGCCTTTCGCATATTTTCGGCTAAATTTGTTGGCGTTTCTCATACTCGCTAAATATTGCTGGGTCCAATTTTTTTATTTACAGTAATTGATCCTCATGGGCATGTATGGCAACCAAATCGAATTTATTTGTTTTCTCCCAGGCTTTTTTTATATTAAACACTAGCGTCCTCCGGCGGCAGAACGCCGATGCGGCGTATATACATTAAACGTACAGATATAATCATCAGAGTTGATGGAAATCCGTTTAGGACGTCTCTTCTTCTGAGCGTTGGGGACTGGTTCGTAACAAGTTCTTTCAACCACCAGTGGGTTTGTGTGATATAAAGCTATGTTGGTGTGATTTAAAACTAATAAACATATCACAGTATTTTATAAACCTTGTGGCGCCATCTAGTTTTAGACATCAAAAGTAATTTATAGGACTTACGCATTTTGTGTATTTTTCCTGTAATACTTTTAACCTAATGATAAAAAAAATATATAAATGTGTCCCTGTATATAAATTTAGGGTCGCATGTGATGTTTTTTAAGATACCTTAATAGAATTAAATGATAGAACTGCTTTTTTATATTTTTGTAATAATTATTTTATACATACTTGTTAAATTAATAAGTATTATATACGATATTCAAGAAATTATTCGTATAAAACCAAATATTCAACCAAAACTAGGAACAATCAGGACACTCGTGTCAGGCTAAGACCAAAGCAGATTAAAGACATTAAAGTTGAACATCTTGTGAACGATTTCATTTTTTCGATATCATAAAAATACGCTTAATTAGATAAGTTCATCCGTTCAGAAACTATTATGCCACAGATAAACACACAAATACACATTGCATAACTATTATGCCACAGATAAACACACAAATACACAGTAGCGTCGGCGCTTAAAATGGGAAAAAAAATAAAACTATGTTCTAACAACATTTCTTTATTATCGTGGATATCAAGTTTATACCCACCAAAACAAGGGCTATAGCTAAATATAATATCTAAAGGCCTTCCAATAACAGTGGAACATCTACATTATTAAACATTCGATAACGACACAGGACATACGAATATATAACACTTCCTATTGCGTCCTATCCGTCGCGTTCACTCACGATTGCTTATTATTGTATTGTTAACGACGACATCTTACTCGCTAGGGAAAAATATTTCATTCACATTGATACAAGTAAAAATAATAAAATTTATGAGTATAGTTTTAGTATAAGTAATATATTTAATATGGTTTGATTAAGAAATTAAGAGTTTCTTTTTATATTTCTGTAATAAGCCGTCGTCGTCAACATTCATAATAACCCATTTCTGAAATATGTTCCAAACATAACATACAATAAATGTTTTGTATCGTTACAACTAAAATTAGGTATGTATCAATGAAATTAGGAATATTTTATGATGAAATTGCTATCCTTTAGGGATAAGACTCGTGACATCGTGTTATTCAGTCGGCAGTTCAGAGCTCGGTGCGTCCTTCACAAGGGCACGTGTACGTTACATACGTACACCAGTAACAAAATCCAGCGTTATTATAAATATACAAATTATAAACTCACTCAACAACACATTGTGTGTGAACAACAACGCCATTTTATTTATCTTTATTAGTGCGCTTTTTGTGATAATAATACAATACTAGTATGCTAAGACCAGCTAGTCACAATAGATAATACAAAAAATTTGAAAGCGCGCGCAAAATTTCCCCATGCAAAGTATATGGGAAAAATTAATTTTTTGACTAATTACTGCAATTAGGCTAATGAGATTTGAGAGTGGTCACTATTTTTCAGCAGTGTAGCATAATGAGACCTTTGAGCCATCAACGATATTTTTCCCTTTAGTGGTTCTCGAGCTACAGTGTGCCAACGAAATCGCTTCCTGCATTAATATATAAGATTAGTTTAAATGGATATATCTATTGGTGTTACATTTAGATGAAGATTGAATTACCAAAAAATACCACAATTATTATACAATAAATACGATGTAACTAGCATTTATTAAATTACATTATTGCAGACAACCGTAACATTAACGAGACCTAAGCCTAGCCTATTTCAACTATATTTGGAGTTTTATAGTTACTCTATTTATCTTATAAATATAAAATAACAAAAAATCTTTACAATAGCAATTTTCCTATTATTGTGTAACAATAGGCATTTAAATTAAGATTTCGTTATAAATAATATATTTTAGTATCTACCAACAAGTTTCTCAATTCCTTTTTATACTATTACAAACTAACTTCTTATTACATTATTTGTATTACAAACACTCTAAGGCTTAATTTCTGGTGCACTTTTGAGGTGAGGTAGGAGGCGATGGCGTTATTACGAGCTCAACTTATACATACGACATTGATAAGGCAAAATTCTAAAGCTGACACAAATATCCATTCAGCAAATAAAGACGTTACATCAACAAGGATTCACCAGACTTGCTGAATTATTTTTTCAGGTCTTGTGAAAAATGGATTTTTTATCTTAGATTCACTGACTTGCAGCCATGTTTTTTTATACATATAATTTCTTTTATGTATCATGACAAAAGACCGTGCTACTACACGTTCCTGGTCTAAATCTAAATTCAAATATATTTCCATACCAATCTAGCAGTTACTATTAAATATATATTATTGCTTTTGGTTTCTTCGTTAATATTATTAAAAAATATTAAAATATTGGCTCTTTTATTCTCTCACATTTAACTTTTAATTTTGGAAGTTCAATAAGGCAGCTGTTTTTTACAGGCTACTGTAATGAAACTAAGACATCAATTACATTATCTTCTGACGCGGCAAAAAATTTCAAAAATTCTAAAGCAATTTTATATTGATTAATATAGTTTTGTCGTATTTTCGTACCGTAATTATATATTTCATGACGAATATAAAAAATAAAGTGTAGTGTAACTTTATTCCTTTATTAGGAATGTATTATTACAACATTATGACAAAATAGATTTATTTATATTCAACATCAAATATATTTAACAATCTCCTATTTATTCTGTCTATACTGTGTATATTGTGCAATGCTACCATTATTGGATATATTGCTCTTATCCAATAGGATTTTACATCTGGAGCTAAACATTGAATGAGAACTTCCTCAGAACCGTCTAGTACAGGACAGTGTAATTATAGATAAAATTCTGAAAGAACATGTTATTTTAGTAATGAGAAACCAATAAACATTATTATTAATGATACTACAATCATAGAAGAGGAGTACTAAAATATGTTTCAATTACGAAGGAGTCCAAATGCAAAGTATCATAGTGTAGTCACATCACACACCTGCGCGTCTGTGGTCAAGTTCATAATTGTCTGGATTTTGTTACACTGTGGCGCGTTCTATTTGCGCCTTGTTAGTTTTCAGGACCTATTCTTTATTCGGTGATCTGAAACAATATTATTTAATTAATTTATTAATATTAACTCCAGGCAATACTGGAATTAACTTAACGTTTAACAAAATTCTCAAAATATTCTGTTACCATTTATTCCGTACACACTTCATATCAAAAAACTGTAATTTCTAACGTTTTTGTCCATTAGTTATTTGGTTACTTTTGGAATAGAACATAATAAACGCGTTTAGAATAAACATCTAAAACTGATATTATATAAATACTTGTAATATATATATATGTTCATATGTAGGAGTCGTGTTAATATATAATCTGTATCGCTACTCACTGTTCCGCGGCAACACCAGCGGCTGGTCGTCACGTACAGTGACGGAGTGCGCGCTGCCGTGGAAAGTGTACTGAACAGTGAGGTGTTTGTCTTCGCCCACGCACGGGTCGTAGAAACCGGGTAGATCCGACTGGAACAATTTGTATTATATAATGTAAGAATTGGGGATGGTTAACTTGTGTATGTGGGTTTATAATTATTTTTCATTATTTTTACTTAATTTTTGATAATAAGATAAAAAAAATCGGTTATAATAAAAATTGAAATCATCTCTACCTGGTACTAAAGAGAGAGTGGAAGGAGTGGGAGGTGCAAATTACATACGAATGATGTGGTTACCATACCTTGCTAGCGTCAAGTAGCTCGAGGCGACTGTCTCGGATGAGGCACTGTACTGGCACGGTGACATCTATGAGGTCACTGACCCCGGCTCCGTCGCCACCCTCTGGCGCAGCGAGCTCTGACGCACCTGCACACATATACTGTAAGACCAGCGGCCACGACTTACCACTGTTATGAATGCAATGTAATGAATAAATTTCCAGATTCAGAATCAAACTTTAATCAATTATTCCCAGAATTATTTTGGTGTGTCTGTTATGGTGACATTTACTAATTTATTAATAACTTACCTTGAGGTAGTTTTCCATATAAAGCTCTTGTAATAACTAAGCCTTTCTTTTTTTCTTCTTCATTTTTAATCCTTGAATATGTTTCTCTCATTAGCTCAATAGTTGCTCGAGCTTGGCGTTGCATTTCTTGTAACCTGTCAAAATGTTATAGTTATATTGTGATGTGAGAAACATGAGATTGTGATGATGATTAAGTCAGCTTCATACCAGAAATAATTTCTTAGTCTAACGGTGTAGTATACCTAGAAGCACACTATCCGTATTTTAGACTCATAATAAGGTTAAAAACAATGTTTAAACAAATACTAAAAGTAACCATAATGAATATTTCTTTATAACCTTTCAAAATTAGCTTCCAGAGACCGCTGGCGTTCCCTTTCCCTCTTGTCTTTGGCGATGGGGTCCAGAACCAGTTTCTTCAACAGCAGCCACGAGACGATGGGCACAGCGGTCGCGTAGAACACGGGCGAAGGCAGCACCTCCTCGCACAGGTGGATCGGCAGAACGATACTCTGAGACGAGCACGACCATCTAAGGGCCACATGATTTAAGGTCTGATGGAGATGGAGATTTAAGGTCTGATGGAGATGGAGATATAAGGTCTGATGGAAAAAGTGCTCTTATATAACTTGATAAAAAGATCACTACCGACAGCACTTGAAGATCTGTAGTCCGGGTCCTTTCCTGAAGCTCCAACAATTAATGAATCGTTGGATATCGTTCATGTGGATCTTTCCACAGAAGTAATATTTTCAACCTACAAGTATAAAGCTTTTCCACATCGACGTGAATTTAAAACGTTCTCCAAGTATTAATGTATAAACTCACTTTAGTTTAAGCATAACCCCACTAGGCACGCCCAGCATCACAGCGGCGGACACGCTGCTGTTTTGAGACACTTTCTTCTCCGCTCCATACTCAACGATCGCTCCGAACGTACCCATTCTGTAACAATAACGCCTAGTTTTGAACAAGTACATAATAAATTTTTTCTGCCGGTGAACAGGCAAAAAAACATAATCAAATATGCCGTAGAAACTAGTGAACTAACAACAACTACTGGATTGACTGTTAATTATAACCTGAGTTTAAATGGTTATTCAAATATCTTTGTATATTTATAATTTTGGTACAAAAACAATTAAATGTATAATTTTCAGATTATAACCTAAATTGATTCAAATTATTTTAAAAAAAGATATGCATTCAAAGTTTGTCTTTTTTTTAAAATATAATACACAATGCTAAAGTTAATAGAAGTTTAAGTTAGTTTTGATGGTCAAACGAAACCTCACTCATGAAATCTAAATTTTTAATCTTCAGAGGTGCTTATGATATTTTCGTTTACTGTTAAAGCTACAGTTTTATGCAATTCCCAACCATAAGATATTCGACGGCGTATTGATTGAAGGCCGTTAAAATGTTGACAAAACATTTTTTGTTTATATAATTGACAGTTTTACTAATAAAATTTGTTATAAACTTTCTTATAATAAACTAACAATAAACAGAATATACGGTATCTCCATTTGTCTTACGCATATCAACACGGTCGTCCATGTCTATACATAAGCAAACTGATGACAGGTCCTTGCTTTGACCCTATCAGATGGCAGTTAGATTCTACCAAATTTTTGGCTTCGAGTCGTCGTAAAACCCTCAAATCCCACACGGGAATATAAATAACAAAATAAAGCTCTAAAATACCTACAATTACTCTGTTAATAACGTAAGCAAATATCAAACTAACAATATACATTACAAACACTGACATCAAACAAAACAAACATAGTAATAATATATAATAGTTACAAGTGAATATATAAAATATCGATATTAAATCTTTAAAAAATATAACTAAAATTATAAATTACGTTTAGCATGCATTGCATATGTTAATAGTACTGGATATGGTAATACTTTAAATCAGTTGTTATTAATATTTTTCTTTATTTATATATAGCGGCATAGCATTTATATCTATATTTTATGAGGTCTATTGTTTCTTCGTTTGCCATTGTCATGTAAAAAAAAACACAATATGCAACGCATCCATTAGACCACAAAAGCAATTAACGTATATTCCGAAGTGTATTTTTTGATAACGTCAATTTAAGAAATATTACCCGTTTACAAGGTAAGCCAGTTCATATTTAATATAAAAGCAACAGTATTTGTATATTCTGTAGTAGCCTTGCTTGATATTACGGTTTCCAGATAACAAAACAAATAATTCATAAACATTAAAAAAAACATCGCATTGCTCAATTATTAAAATTATACAATATAATATATGTTAAGTAATCGCAATTTACAATACAAAAAATAAGGCTCACTTGAAGGCAAGCCGCAGCTTGAGGTCGTGCTGCGGAAGTTTCCGCACGAGGTGAAGCGACACGAAGGAGTGTGGCGCTCCCAGCTGCAGCGCGGCTGCAACGTGATGGCGCTGCGAGTCACGCACGTACGTACTGGACAGGGAGGAGCCTGCACCGCCCCCACCACCGCCACCCGCGCGATACGTCAGGTAACCCACAGAGTGAGCGTCCAGCTGCAGCGCCAAAGCTGTGATGGCACACGGCAACTTTATTATAACTGTTTTGTAACATATTTTCAAGTCCCTCTTATAATAAAGACTCACTTGACACAAAACTGGGAACAATTCCTCTAGATGTAAATTGCAGGCCGGTGCCACAGTTAACAAACATCAATCTGGATATGGTCCGAAATATTTTAAAGCCTACCACTGGTCCATTGCCTATACCACATTCTAATTCTGTCCATCCTCTTTCAGAACTTAGATGTCGATTTGATACTGTTACTGATCCCGTACCTGAAATAAAATATTAAAAAAATATGTAAAAAATCATTAAAAAGCGATATTATGTCGAAGACTAAATTTGTACAAAGCAACATTCCTGCACAAAATTAAGTGTAGGGAATAATGTAACCTGCTTTAAATAATAAATGAAACTCACCAATCCCATTTTGTGTAGATATATTTCCAGACAAAGTGACAGTGTTGCGTAGAGTGACAGGTGCATCTATGGATTGCTGGATAGTCATACCCGACACTTCTATACTAGGAATTACAGCTGACTCTTCCCTAGGAAGGGCATTCTTTAATGTACTACCAAAAATTTAACCATAAAATGTTGTTAACTTTGCCAATACAGGTTATTGACTCTTGGTAATGGTGTATACTTACAATATATCATATTCATCATAGTACTTCATAAACATATCAGTAGCGTTAATGGAAAGTGTGATTGTGCCTCGGGGATTTGCACTCTGCTGTAACCTTCGCTCTTCCCGTTCTCTTTTTAATCTAAAAAAATTATAAAGAAATATACTCATCTTTGAATGCTTAGATGTCAGATAATTTGTACAATTCTAAATTTTAGTTAACAAATAATAATTAAAAGTTAGATGGTATTTCAATTGCTTTGAATTTTTTTTTTATAAGCAGAATTACCTCTCATATTCTTCTCTTATCTCCCGCGGAGTACGTGTTCGGAATATGACTTCCCATCCGTCAACCTCCAAGCCTCTTTTGCCTTAGAAGATAAAATTGTATTTAGATAACTGAGGTGACTTAGCTTATTAATGAATATAAATAAAAAAAAATCTTACCTAAGGTATCATATATAGCACGTTTGTGTGAATCAGAAAGTACTTCATATGCCTCTTTGACTTTGTTAAATATTTGTTCAGCCCATTTCTGCTTGTTGGGGTCTGTGCTATGTTTATCTGGATGAAATATTCTTGAAAAGCGACGATAGGCACTATTTATTTCTTCTATACTTGCCTGAAACAGTAATGTATTGCATTATGATTGTAGACAATTTAGAGATATCTATTGTGACAAAACAATATCATTATTATTTGTCTAAATTTTAGCTAGACAAAAGAAAAAAGATGGTGAATGTCTGATAATAGTTTATTAAGTTAAAAAAGATTTAGTAAACAATTTCTGTAATATGAGAAACACAGTTAAAATTTAAAAAAAAAAATAAAAAAATATAAATTAAAATTATTACATCATAATGTATATAATATGTAAAATAAAATTATAAAAATATAAATATGTAAAGATTTGGTCTGACATCAAGTCTTTATAAATCTATTATGATGAAAAAAGCAATAAAGCATAGTATTTGATCAATATACATTTTTACTCTTTTTTATTAACTTTTTTGTAATTTTTTTTTATATATGAAACATTAAAATTGAAAAGTCTAATGTATTATTATGTATTACATTTTTGTCACTGGAAGGCATAGAAGTGACAAAATGTTTTAGATAATATCACTAAATACCTTCTAATCTTTCCCTAAGAGTTTATATGAAAAAAGATGCCTTTTAAGATTTTAACTTACCGAACAATGACTTATTTCGATAATTTAAAATAACTATGAAAATACAGATAAGACTAAATGATTATTCCCTTTCAGAACATTACTTTTTTTTAATAAATTTCGAAAAATATGTAATATAATTTCATATTTTGTCAAGGTTTGCAATTGCATACAGCTATAAGTAATTAGCATCAAATATGATGCTCACTTATACAAACATCATTCTAAGATAAATTTAATTTGGTACAATTATAGAAGTTATATGTCTTAGATTCCCTGAATTTATACTAGTTTTGAGGGCATCTGAAAGGGGTTTTTTTTTAAATTCCATATCTCAATTTTTTATAAGATAATAAAGATTTTCCGGAATATTCGGAAAGAAACTCAATTTTATCGAAATTTCTGGGGTTTTTTAGGTTTTTGTTAGTCATAGGTAATTTAAGTATAGGCAGCTCTAGGTATAATGCAAAAAAAAAATCACAATTTTAAACATTCTATTAATCTAGAAATATGTACTTTGGAATACGATCGTGGTCCTAACCTAAAAATATATATATTGAGTCTACGAGATAAAAATTAATTATTGATTATTTTGTGAAAAGCTAAAAAAATGTGCAACCAAATTGAATATACAATGAGAACGTATATGCAAATACCAATACAAAGTTATATAATTATGCCGCAATATTATAAGATTTTGACAAAAACGTATATATTTTAATATTTACCGTTTTAGCCACATTTAGTAATTGATAATAATTTTCTTGCATTAGAATACTTTCTCCTTCTTCATCCATTTCGTCTAATTGTTAATATATACCTAAAAATATGGTCGGTATGTCCAATTTCTTTTACCGCCGCACTGACAGCTGACTTTGATCTAGATTATAACATATTTTGACACTTAAATAATAATTTTATAATTATACAGTAATAGAAAAGTAATAATAATAAATAACCAACACAAGATACAGGACAACGGATATGTTCATGATTGATAAATAAAATTAAAAATATACTGTTTTTTTCATTTATACTAAAAATCCGATCAGAGTTCAAAAAATGATTCTCCATAGAAGCCGAAGATGATTTTTTTATGATAGCTAGATCGTTTGCAAGCGTTGGTATTAGCCCTTAATGATATCTCTAATACCGTTATGTACAAGAGTCCAGGGATACAGAACAGCGTTACACCTCAGGAAAATATGTTTCAAACATCTAATTAAATTTAAGGAAGAATCGTTCATATTTGCCAGAATATTTCAAGAAAGCAACCTAAAATATTAGTTGCAATGAAGGCTATACATTGGTGCTATCATGACAAATAAAAAATATAATGTGATATATATTACAAAATTTCAGCAACATTTAAGCATCAAAAACACGAATCTATATTAAATCTATCATGTTTATAACGACCTCAATTTTGAACCTACCTAGATAAAAAACCTATCTAAATAAAATCTCATAACAGCATTATTTACTTTGTTTTTTATTTTGCTGAGTCCAAAATAAAGTAAAGTCTAAAATTTGGTCTAAAGTCTAAGATTTGGTCTAAGTCTAAGTCCTATATGTTATAAACACATTCTACTGTTTATAACATGTAGGCAATATAGGTGTATTTAGCTAATTAATTGGGATAAAATTTGGCCCACTAATAATAATTATTAAACTGTCTGCATAAGTATAATAGAGAGAAGTAATTGAGAGAGTTTTTATATAGAATAGTACTTATAAATAAAGAAAAGCGTAAAAGTAATAAAAAGGCTATTTGAAGTACCCCGGCATGAACCACACTTCCGATGCCGACAACTTCAACGGTAACTTTTATACCATACAATTATCAAAGGTGATGTGAAAAATGAGCCATCTAAACTGAATTTGACCAAATTTGAAAGCATTACTGAAATGAAGCAACGTTAAAACTGTGAGTTAATTTTTATTCATGCCCAACCGAATATTATTTGTAATTTTGCCGTAGCCGTACTGTGTTACTAGTTAGAATATTATATAAATCTAGGAAAATGTTTAATTCTTTTATAATTAGCTTTTCTAATAGCTTAGATAGGAAGGAGAAAAAGTTGGGTGTTCGCGACTACCTTGTGACCACATCTATTTTTGAAAAGGTTACGTTGAAAGTTACTGTACAATATATATATATATATATATATATATATATATATATATATATATATATATATATATATATATATATATTTCGTTTATGGATATATCATAACATAAAAAATAAAAACAATTGTTACGTTCTTTGATACCGGTATTTTTATTTTATTTACCAATACTATCACTGGATGAATGTCAAGTATAGTAATACTGATGAAAAACTTGTTTCATTCAGACACTAGTTTTTTTTGTACAAGAACAATTATTCAACATTATAAAATAATACTTCAAATTTAACAAAAACATAATTTAAAAAATTATGTTAAGTTTGAATGTTTACTTTCTCAGGCAAAAGTGAATTATGGTTACTTTTTAAAACTCTTATACCGAATTTTTAATAAATTGTAATTAATTTCAAAACCATAGATAAAGTTATAAATTAAGGCAACTGGTACATCATGATTCAAAATGATCTTAGTATTGAGTTCTATCTGTAATGCTTTATCTGTTAGAAATAAATAGGTAGTCTATGGGTAACTCTCTCCGACTTTGAAATGTGGAATAAATTTAATAATTTCTTTTGCAATGTCCCGTTAAAAATATTGTTGTGAATGTAGTACTAGGTGTCTTTTGTTTATTGTGCTTTATTTGCAGATGTGAAAAAAAAAGTGTTTGTCCCGAAAAGGTGAGTTACTGAAAAACTTGTTTTTACTTAAATATTTTAGTGATTATGTACTTGTTTTGAAATGTATCTTATGATTTTAACATAACACCCGATTAGCCGATGATGCGCTGTTTATATTTCAATTATATATTAAAATAAATTAAATTGTTGGCCAGCGATGAATAGATTTTAAGGTCGTATAAGCGTTGTGTGGGTGGATTTAAATATTTATAACTATTTCTATGGGTAATGTTCGGCGAATTTGCAATAGTCACTGTTATCAATTGAATTTCTCTTAGAGGCATGTGTTATGTGTCAGGGATGCACCAATAATTTCTCTAAGCATGTATGCAACATCAGGCTTTCCCTAACAACATAAATTAACTTCAAATACAGTGAGTGAAAGTCTACTTTGTTAAAATAAATGCATCTTGTAACTGTTTAATGTTACATCTATATCTAGTTATAAATGAAAACAATCAATAAAATATGTAGGTAGGATAATGCATTAAAATCATTTAATGTAAAAAAAATGTTACATATATAATTTAAGTGCAAATGCTGTCACCATGCCATGTTAAGGGTTGAAATCATTGAAACATAGTCTTATGTTAAAATACTACAAATACACTATATATAATACATAAAATGTAAATCTCGAAGTATCTTTTATGTGGGAAAACAAAAATGCTGTTTTACAATGACATCATATCAAAACCAATAAATTTTTATAAGGGCTTGAGAAGGTAATAATTCTATAAATCTTTGCTATAACCTAGTGTAGGTGGTCTTAAACTAAGATTATTATGTATACTAATAAACTGCCTACCTACACTACCTTATAGGTGTTTGTGACCCTGTAGTAACAAAATTAATAATATTATATAAAAGCTGCTTTATTTTATAACATTTTTATAAATGACAGTTTCTATGTGTAATTGTAGTATTCAATTATAATGTAGAAGTAAATTCATGTTCTGTAAGGAAAGCATTTAATCTTAATTAGAATATAGTGGGTGAGAATTACAAACAAGCATGGTTATATGTAAATATCCCTTATCATATTCTCAGTATGTTAAGTATACTGAATGATTCATAGTGTCCTTGGTGATTTTTTTAAAATTTCAATTTATCTTCTACTTATCACCTGTGTCTAGGATGCCTTGCTATGGCTTTTGTGATTCCATATAAACATGTATAGTGTGGAAGAGCCTTTTAATATATGGGCAGTTCTACATACTAATGATTTTTTATGTCTCAGCTATAATGTAATGTAAATTTGTTACAATATATTCTTTTTGGAATAAAATTTTTGTTCAAATTTCCTTGTAATCCTAAACTGACATTAAAATAATTTCCAGTGTTGAGTTTGTCGAGATTAACTTCTACATCAAACTAATAAATGTAATCCAAATTCAAATAAGTTTACTGCTTCAGTTGATTGGTACAGAGTATCATATTTTCCTAAAAATTTATTTAAAAATTATTGTCTGGTTATAATTGTCATTATTTCATAAGCAATGCCGCTCTAAATCACAAGTCAAATTTGAGCTTAGTAAAATATATTGGGGGTAAGTAGTTGCTAAACTCTGACACAATGCATAAATCCATAGATACATAGATGCATAAATTCTTTGCACAGGCAAATCTAACAATATTTTTTTTATTGGTGTTTCCATATAAACAGTACTTATTAATAAGTTTTTAAGATTACATTATTTCAGAAAATTATTTTACTTTTTTTTGTAAAGACTATGTGTGGAGCTATATATTATTATATGTGTGTGTATGAGATGCAGTTAACATACAATGTTCTTAATTTGGGAACAACTATTGGCATATAATTACCTAAGGTGTTATAAAATTAGTATATAATTACCTAATGTGTGATTGAATAATTATGACAATTTTCTTTTAATGATTAAGTCTTATAGTAATTTTATCGTATAATATTTTAAATATTTATAACTTAATACATACTTTTTATATCCTGGTTGACTTTAATAGAAGAGTATCTCTTTTATCGGTCTATATTTTCTCAACAAGTTCACAGTAACTTTTGAATAAATGAAAAAGTAATTAAGAAGTGTTAGTATGGTATCCACTAACAAACAGTTAGTGGATACCATAGTATTTGCATATGTTCAAAGGTAAGTGGCGATTGCTGAATGGATTATTCAAGTTTTATTATAAGTGTAAGTTAGGCTTTAAGTATGGCTTTATAAAGCATATATAAGACAGGTCCACTGAGTCTCTATCATCAGCTGTCTTCAGTTCTTTGGCAAATAACTTTTCGAACTGGTAATTTTGTCAATAAAAGATGTTTTGGTATTGTCATTTTCAGTCTTTTTTTTTGTCACTTATTGCTCAGATGTTGATTTTTATTTGAGGAGTAAATAAAAGGTATGAAGTGTATACACAACCTCATATACAACTTCATATACATAAAAACTGGGGATGGATATTCCTAAAGGAATGGAAAATGCCATTAATAAAAAGAACTTTAGTGGAAAAGTTTTAAATCTATTACAAAGTAATGGAGGCAAATATATGTGTGGTAAAAATAAAAGAGTGGTTGCACTTGTGTCACAGGCTGTAGAAAATGATGGTGGATCAAAGCCATTAGTGTTACATTGTATCGTTTTGATTTGTTTACTTTTTATCAACCAGTCCTTGTGGTTAATATGTATGGAAAGGTCTGAAGTTATAAAACTAGTCATATCACTTTTTATCTTCATCAGATCCACTGGTTTAATCACCGACAATTACGCAAACTTATTGGAAAATTTAAAACCATTACCTACCATATCGTACTGCTATATGCTTGCTACTTTTTGGAAAAGTTCTGAACTGCTTTTTTGAACTACATAGAGTGCTAATTACTTTTTAATGACAAGCATCGCCCTTTGCGATTTAGAAAGTAGTGAATGGTCGTGGAAATTAGAATTCTATGAACCAGCTGAATCTGATATTGCAAGAAAAAAACGAGTTCTTCCTTTTTATACACAAAAATAAAATCTTACTATTTTAATATCATAGCAGAAAATATTACTATTTTAATATCATAGCGTGAAAAATGTTTTATATGCCATTCTGCAATTGCTTTGAGTGCTTTAAAAATAAATGTTGATATTCGTGTTTCAGATTTTAATGTCTTTGCGAATGAAGTTAAGCTTTACAAAATACTTTTGATTTTTACATTGAACCTCGCTCCGGAATTACAAACGGATGTTATTGATTTAAAGTGCAGCGATAGGATTAAGAACAAATATCAAAATTCATCTTTGATTAAATGTTTTTCATAAATTTTATTTTTGGGTTGCTTTCTGATTTTCCTATTCGTTCCTGGTGTGAGAAAACTTTTCCAAGATTAACTGACAAAAAATATTTAGTGATCTAAATTAACCGATGAGCATCTTGAATCTCTTTTAATAGTTTGTGCAAGTAAAATCGGTCCATAATTACAAACTATTATTGTTGGAAAATCACAATTATATACATTTTTTTTTCAGTTATATAGTTAATATGCCTAAGCTTACATAATTACATTTTCGACGTCATCATTTATGACATTAATTTGACCTTGATTTAACCCTCGAGCCGTAGTTTGGAAGACTGGTCTAAAGCGATGTTTTTTTTTTTGAAATATATAAAATAGCCCGGATGTGAGTGCATTGCATATACATATAAGTATATAACAAATTTTATATATTTTTTTTATCGTAACAAAAACATTTTTTTATCATAATCAAATATGAGCGAATTTTCTGTATTAAAAACTTATATGTTAAATAGTTATGCGTTTTTAAAATAATGACATTCCAATGACACCATAAGGACATAATAATGATTATATTCTTTGTGTGGTTAGAATATTGTTATAACAATGTTGAGATTAATAAATGTTGTAATTTTATAAATAAAAGTTTAAGTAAATAAATGTTGCAATTTAGTATTAATGTAATATCTTCTGCAGGTTCCGAAGACAATAAATAATGCCATCGACTCATCTAAATCTCCGCGAAGACGACGTGGTGCGTCTTGCGTTGGAGTTCCTTAACTTGCGCGACTTGCACATTACGCAACTCTCGCTAGAGCGCGAGACTGGTGTCATCAACGGTAATTATGCTGACGACGTATTATTTCTCCGTCAGCTCATCCTGGATGGACAATGGGACGATGTTTTGGAGTTCATACAACCGCTAAGCGCACTCAAAGCTTTTGAAGCTGATAAATTTAATTATGCTATTCTTAGACATAAGTATATAGAACTTCTCTGTATAAGATCAGAAATTAAGGCTTACAACAATGTTGAAAACATTGTTGATGAAGTCGTCAAAGTTCTTAGTGATCTCGAAAAATTAGCTCCTTCTAAAGAAGAATACTCTAATCTTTGCCTACTGCTGACGCTACCAAGTATAACCGACCACACACAATTTAAAAAATGGAATCCGAGTAATGCTAGAGTGCAATGTTTCAGAGAGGTATATCCTCTCGTCGAGCAATTCTTGCCATGTGACAAAAAGTCGTTTACAAGCGGAACAACACCCAAAAGTGCAAAAAATGATCGACTTATGCAATTGCTTATAAAAGGCATATTATACGAGTCTTGCGTAAATTATTGTCAGGCGAAAGCCACTGGGTCAAAAGAAGCACAGACGAATGACGTAAATTTTTCCCGTCTCTTAGATGGGTCAGGATTTGATGAGTCGGACTTAAGTTTGCTATCGTGGCTTCAGTCTATCCCAGCGGAGACCTTTAGTGTACCATTCGAGCAACGAATGTTGAATGTTGACGTTGAAAAATTGGAGCGACCGTCATTGCATACTTCGTGGACTGAACATATGCTTGTCACGCCGATTAAACCCCGCACTTTCCCTCACTTGGCTATGCCATTTAGGCGACCAAGATCTGCGGCAGACGCGATGACTAGGTCGCTTCGGCCTCTGCCTGATGGAGCCCCGCGGCATCCGGCTGTTATGGCGCTTTCAGCCATTGATTACGGGCCTTCTTCATCCTATTTCGCTGGTTTCCATCTTACAGGAATAAAAGGTAATAAGTTGATGAACACATCGGTTGACAGGCTATTCGACAACAAAAACTGTGACAGCATTTATAACGGACTCAACGAATCATTAAAACCAATTGAAGAACAATTGAAACCAATTGGTGAATATAGTAAAATAAACGAAAATAGCAGCATCGGAGCCTCGAATGCCACAACTCCAGAGCACAGGGCGCTCGATTATTCTGCGTCCACGTCGATCTCAGCAGCCGCGCCGTCCACGGACGTGATCCCGGGAGCGGACGGAGATTTCCGAAGAGAACTGCTCAAGGAATACCAAATACAGAAAAAACGAGAGTGTGATGACTATCTCCGCAATCTATGCTCGTCGGAAATCAGACCTCAGAAATCGTGAGTTGTATAAGGATTATGAGTATATATAACCAACTACTCTTAAATGCTCATGTTGTAATTTCTAGGATAGAACAGGAAAGTGATGGTGCCTCGGGCTTATTGTCTGCTAACAAATTTCCTCCGCAGCCTGAAGTGGAACCAAGCCAAGCGATCCCAAATCATTCCCTGTATTCAAGGTAAGGAGTATCCGTTGATAATCTTATTAAATATAATTTTTATTTTTTTTTATGGTTTCAAAGAAATGTTCAATACATATTATTTAACTTCTAAGTTAATGTAGATCGTGTAATTTTTTTTTTTACAGAAAAAATGAGATCAACGAGTCTATCGAAGTTCCAGACACGCCCCAAGTAAGATATTTTAAATTATTATGTCACATAGATACTAACTATATCACAGTTTTGGAATATTTTACCTCTAGACATTGAATACGGCACCTCCGTATAATATTACAGACAACTATAACTTCTTAATGGCATATATTTTCTTGGTTTTACTTGAGTGATTGCTCTCCAAATATTTTCTAATCATCACTGCATACAGTATGTATCTCCGTAATTGCTTTTTATCACACGATAATTAGCCGTTTCAACATATTTCAGCGAAAATGTGTCCCTTGTATACTGCCTTTGCCTGAATAATAACAGCAATAATATTTATTGTCATTACTGAATAATAATTAGTATTTTTAGTTATTTTTCGTTAAAGTTATTTCGTAATTTTACATGGAATTAGTTAAGTTTTATTAAACGTAAATTATATCATAATGGAATTAATAACATCGTTAATTTCTCGGTCGATATAGTTCTGTGACAGATGAGAGAAGAAATACTGGGGCGCATTCTTTGCAAATATTGTAAAACCTACAAAGCACAAAGAAATGATAATCTCGACTTTATTATTCGTAACCCACATTTCAACTGTAACAAAAGTCTATTCATTTATGTTGGCCATTAAGATGAGATGTTTCACTTCTCAATTATAGTAACGGTAGTTGCTCTTAAGAGTGCGAATGAGTATTACATTGCATGGCGAATCAGGACAAGATAGTAATTAAAATAGAATTATAAGAAAAATATTTTTTCAATATACTATATGATTAAATAAAAAAAAAACTTAGTTAATCCCAATTTCCTTTGAATTAAAAACGCCTGAAGAAAAAATACGACTGCAACAAAAAACGTCATTGCGGCATTATTTTAGTAGGCGCAAAATATTGACAATGATGATATGAAATGAACCTCGGATCACTCGATAATTATGAGTATAATTTTAACGTGTGTATTTGTGTATCTGTCTATAAATCTTAACTCACTAACAAATTAACCGATTTTAGTGCGATATTCGTAACAGTTGCAAAAGGTACTAAGACATTCAATATTCGTTAGAATTTATGATAGACAATATTTAAGTTAACAACTTTGTTTGAATATGTTTTAATTTTTTTTACATTAAGAGACGCGTTCGTTCAAACGATTTCGTTTGGTTTGCTTTTCTGTATGTTAGGTAAAATTAATTGTTTTTTAAAACTATATGGAACTAAAACTTTAACCCTTTAATTCTATTCCTAATTCTATCTTTATCATCTTTTATCATTTCAATTCTGATTTCTTTAATATAATGTGAGTTTTATTGAACGAAGCTCTCTATGAGAGAGTTTTCTGCGTCCTTTGTGCAAGCATCAATCAAAAACGGTATATCCGAAAACTTCTAAATTTTACACAGATTTAAAAAAAAAATTCAAATTTTCGGTGTCGTTGAGAAATAATCAAGGGAAAATGAAAGTCCTATAGACTTGAATGAAATGAATTTACAATGACCTGCGCGTGTCGAATTTGTTTTAACAGCTGTTAATTTTTTTTCTTTTATCTTGAAAAATAGATGAGGACAGAATGTGTCGACGTTTTGTAAATGCAACTTCGGTGATGTTTGCACCTCGCTTCGCTCAATATGCTAACACATACCGAGATTTTATGAACCCAGTTTGTCAAAATGTAGGTCTGGTTCGCGGTCCTAGTTTTATTTGGAGATATTTAAAGTTATGCTCATGATTACTTACAAAATAGTTTTATTTTTTTATATTACAAACACAGTCAGTAAAAAAATAAAAATCTTAAAGTACAAACTATTATATATATAATAGTATAAATTTACAAAAAAAAAAACAGTACAATGGGACTCCTTATAGTCTTAGGCGATTTTTTCTAGGAAACCATATCAAATAGGATAATTCTTTTTGAAGGCAGGGGGTGCAATTTTATAAATTAGCAACAGAAATACATGCTAATAAAATATATCTATATATTTTATGTTATGGTATCGACCATTGGAGTGAAGAAATAAAACATAAGACTAGCTTATTTTTAAATTGATAATAAATGTTTCTCGTGAAAAAGAACGAGAACGGGGCGATTGACGCTAAAATATGAGTTTAAAATAATGAATTTTAATGTCTATATATATATACCTATACCAAGAATCTTGTGAATACTATCTCGATGACAAAGTTATTAATCATTATACAATGAATTGATACCGATAGGTGGCAAAGGGTCGTTCACCTCGGCGCTCAGTTCATTTAACAATACAATGTTTATTTAAAAATTGATTATTTGTTAATTTGGTATAAATAATTTAAACTACAGGATTTATAACTGAGTCGGAAAAGGGCGCTTATAAGCTATGATACACGAGTTTAGTTTTAGAATCTTAATGACATTTCTGTGAAAGCGAGACTTTAAAGCATGTTTTTTTGACAGATCAAAACATTTAAGATTAGTAAGATTACCTAACGCGATACGTTATGTGTCCATGGTCATAACGTATAAGATCCAAGTTATATCGAGTTTTACCTTAAGATGTATCTAATATATGATAAAATAATCAATATTGGGTTTGAGCAGCCTCTTGTCCAGTACT
This sequence comes from Mechanitis mazaeus, assembly GCA_959347395.1. Taxonomy (NCBI): domain Eukaryota; kingdom Metazoa; phylum Arthropoda; class Insecta; order Lepidoptera; family Nymphalidae; genus Mechanitis; species Mechanitis mazaeus. The sequence goes on along the minus strand of OY365748.1, from coordinate 9,257,300 downwards.
TATAGTAATATGAAAATGTAAAGTAAGTAACAATCAAGAAGAATATGAATTGTAGTTTTAGAACCATCGAATAAAGGTCTCTCCAAATATGCCTAGACATTACACCAGTTTTAAAAATTCAATAAAGTCAAATTTAATGTTAGTATTTCAAACAGTAATCTATTTTAGTTGCGAAACGAGATTCTTATTGTACGGTTACGAAGTGTGGGTGCATGCAAGGAGAAGAATGCATGCTCTTTTAACAGGGGATAGATTGTAAATGAGAACATATTATTTTATACATTAACTAAACCCAAAACAAATGCGAATAACTGGTTTACCATTAAGTAATACAAAATAATGACATCCATTTTCATAAAACTGTTTCTAAGGATTTAACTCGCTTTTATTTTATTACCCTTATTATATTTATTTTAAAACAACAATTTTTTAGTTTTCGGGCCTAGAGTTCAGAATGCACCAAACCGCAAGAATGAATACTATAGACTTTCACATTAAGTAAATTTGGGATTAGGTATTTTTCATTACAGTATATAAATACGAACAGGGATCACCCAGGTCTAAGATGGGTTTTAACTTTCTTTTCTTTTAATATTGAGATGTTTTAGTTTTAAGAGCTATGGACACTATTTTATAAATCTGTGTTTATAAGTGAAGGTTAGTTGTTTGTCAAATGTTTAGTAAATGTTGTGTGTACTTCCTTTTACTGTTTGATATCACACCTGAATTATTTTTCATCTGAATTTTGTTTCCTAGATCAAGCGTGCAACCTGAACGTCGTTTAGTAGAGCAACCTGAATACTTAAAATATGTATTTTGTTGTATATCCACCATATACACCGAATCTGTACGTAGCCTGCTATAAAAACGGTGAAGGTTGCAGTTCAGCGCGGTGTGCTTGGTGTGGTCTCTGTGGCACAGGTAAACGAGTTATTTACTCGTTCTTAGAATTATCCGGCTGTTTATGCTGTAATACCGTGCCGCAGGTGGTGGGATCTCTGACGTGAAGGTTATTTAGTTTATGTGAAGGATATCTTATAACCACCATATACACCGAATCTGTTCGTAGCCCACTATTAAAACGGTGAAGGTTGCAGTTCAGCGCGGTGTGCTTGGTGTGGTCCCTGTGGCACAGGTAAACGAGTTATTTACTCGTTCTTAGAATTATCCGGCTGGTTATGCTGTAATACCGTGCCACAGGTGGTGGGATCTCTGACGTGAAGGTTATTTTGCTGATGGATACTGATCAGATGTCATAATAAGTCGTATGTTGCGGTTGGAAAAGTGTGATCAAACAGTAAGGAAGACCCACCATTACAAAACATTTGAGAAACAACTTATCTCCACTACCTAACACACTTTTATACTAAATAATATCCCAGCTTTAAGAATTAAATACATCCCCATATCAATAGAGAAGATCGTCGAAGTCTATCTGACGCCTCGGCCCCTAATGAAAAATATCTAGTCCTAATTCAGTGCTTAAACTGTGAAAGTCTCAAGTTATTATTATTGCGTATTGTGTGCATCATGAACACTACTCCCGGACACTGAAGACTTGTTGAATATAGTTGACAAATTTATAAGACTGACTGACAGACTCTCGTATTACCTCGTATAGTATCTCTATATTCAAATATTACTATATCCAAATACATTTTTTTCCAAAAAAATAGTAGCTCTCGGGTCATAGGTATAAGAAGTAAAATAATTTTGAGTTAATCCGTTACAATCAGTTTTATTTAAATGTATTCTTTAACAATAAGGAAAAAGAATCCGTGTCAGTATTTTGTTCGAACGATTTATGTTATTATCAAATCAATAATAAATATCTTATTGAACCAGTTCTTCGTAGAAACATTTTACTCAACAGCTGGAGTGTTGAGCCTATCCCTAACCAAGTAGTTAGATTAACAATATACGCTTCCACTGGGATTTGCGGGCGGAAAACAATAAAATTTCTTTTAAAGATATACAAATTGTTTCAACATCTTTCTTTAACTGATCAGTCTCGGAGAATATGAGTAATCGACATTTAAATATTTAATATATTTATAACATAAATGTTATTTCGGTCGGAAATCGGATCCGGGCTACACCGATTCAAGGAGAAAATTTCTTTAGGCTATCAAATTACACCAGCACCCCTAGAATAATTTTCATATCATTATATTATATCATTAAAAAATTAGTCTTAATGATGTCGACGTTTATTGATTTAAATTTTAATCTGTAAATACAACATTTTTCTCGCAGCTATGTTTTCAGATGATTATAATTAACTTGTAGTAATCAGTTATGGTAAATAAAGATACGGTAGGTCAACTGCGCTACTGAGTTGTGTCTAAGTCGTTCTGACGACTGTCAACGACTAAGATGCAACATCTAGGCTTAGATTAGGTTTAGATTAGGCCTAGATTAAGATTAACCTTAGATTATGATTAGGCTTATACTTAGACTTAGAACAACTTAGAATGCCAAAGGCCGCAGGTTCGAAATATAAGCCTAAGTATTCGAAATATATTTATTTAGGTTTATTAAGAATGGTCCATAAATGTCACTATCGCGCTATTCATTAATAAATTTAGAAAACGGACAACAGTTTATTAACCGAAATTCATCACCTCGAAGTTCACGGGGTCCATATTAGGATCTCACTCTAACTTAATACCTAGCAATCAGTTTAATGTATATTTGTATATTTTATGGACTATTCTATTACCAGTAATAATATTTTGTTCAATATATTATTATTGTTAATTTATATATGTATATTTATAACCTTTCAAAATGGTAGATACTATTTAACTAGTATTTTTTAATTATAAGTACCTAATAAACATAACTAAAAAAAAAATTAATATTTCGTAATGGTTATAAGCTAAAATAAAAATTAATATTATATTTCATCCGCACTTAAAACTATTTGAGGGAGTACATATAACGTTGTATATCTATATATCACACTATCAAAGTATCTAATTAACCATACCTTGCTAAAGTTAAACACGTTAAAAGTTGGTAAAAGTTTAGACCAATATGTATGTAAAATATAGAAAAAATATAAAGAAATATAATGTATTTATGCTGTCTATTAAAATACACACAAAGCAATGATGTAATAAAATTAAGAGTTTCTGTTTATCCTGAGTTATAAGTTAAATCTAACAAAATAAACACTTAACAGAATATTCTCGACGAACTCTAATTATTACTATTTCAATTTTGGCGCATAAGTGTTGGTTTTTAGATTCAGTATAAAATTCCGCATCGATTGATATATAACATGTGATCGAAAAATCAGAAACACATTTTCATATTTTAATTTGTAGTATTTCCCTCATAACTTCTAGGGAAAATTTTGGCTCGTCATAAGTGTTGGGTTTTTTAGATTCAGTATAAAATTCCGTATCGATTGATGTATAGAAATATTTATTTGAGGATACAATTTTTTTAATTCCCAAATACTATAATTATATAGAATATGTTCGTTATCGTGATAGTATACACACAGTGCATGTGTGAGTGGACATTGGAATTCAGAAGAGAAACATTGAATTTGCACAAATTCTGTAAACAACGTATTGGAACACTAGACTAATAGTCATTTCACAATTCGTATCCTAGTCGACCTAATTCTCGGTAAATTGGATAATGAATTGTCTGCTTTAATGTACTTATCAGAAGACAAATAGAAAGTAATACATTATCCAGATTCTAGGTCGTAGACGCCATAATGAGCTAGAGGTTGTATTGTCGTGTTCAGTTATTTTTCTTTTGAACAACAAAGATGTTTTAAGCCTTTGAGCTGACGCTTTCATTGAGCAAGGATTTCATTGCTCGACGCAGAATAAGAACACCTACTTTTATTTTAACAATATTAAAAAAACACAACTAGCACAGAATGAAGTGAGTTTTCGTTATAATAATTGAACTCAAACTTTTTTTAGAATGGGTGTGAATTAAAACTAAATGAAACAGAAATTGCGAACGATAACAAGACAAAGTCATCGTGATTGAAAGGTTTTCTTAATAAAGAAAAGCACCAACTTTTCGGAACCAGTCAGAAATTGAATACGTAATCACAAACGACCCATATAATTAAACTTTTGTTTTACGACCGTGACCTAATAACAGCCTATTTTGGTCAAACTTGTCTAGTATATCTGATAAATTGTCGAATTTTGAGGTTTTATTAAAAGACCATAAAACAAAAAACAACAAACAACCTATACAATTTATGAAAGATAAGTATAAGCTTACCTTGTACAGCCCCTTTAAGAGACGGCTCATCGAATTAGGTCTTTTATTTTAAACAAAAAAAAAATAAATAGTTTAATTTTTTAGGCCATACAGTAGGGGTGGCCAACTTAATCGGACTCGAGATCTACTGCCTGCCTTTCTAATACTTTGCGATCTACCGACTAGGAATTACTAACTATACTCCAATAATTTTCGTAATATTTAGGACGGGAATAGGTAGGTACCGAAAATTTTTTCCTTGCCCGCGAACAGCTGACCTAGAGAGGCCGCGATCGAATGGTCGATCGCGATCGACGGGTTGGCCTCCCTGACATACAGAGTCTAAATGACATGTCGGAGTTCATTTTATTTTGACCTATTTTGATTACCACAAGCACCTAATAACTAGCACACGTTTTTATTAATAAAATATTATGTGATATAATTTATTTTATCTGTAATATATGCAATTTCATATTGCACTTGAAACTAAAATAATTTATAAGCTAGTTAAAATTTAAAAATAATAATCTTCACCATTTTATTAAAATTCCTTTTACGATGTATTCATATTTTCTCTAGTAGACTACGTTCTCTGAAGTTCTACTTTTGTCGATTCTAAAATACACACCTTGAATACTGATCTGAACAATTGAAACTCAAGACACATTGATAAGTAAATGATGTCATCCATGTTTCTATCGCTTCTAGAATCTATGTGGCAGGTGTTATTCATTGACACAAATAACTTACAACATCCAGATCACACTAAATAATAGCCAGTAAAGTAATTGCACTTTGGGGTGCAGATAAATTGTTATGTAGGGTTTAAAAATTTATATACTTATTTCGTATATTAATTATATTTGGTTATATTTTCCAACGGAAATTAAATAGCCTACCGTAAATTAGCAATATAATAATTTTAAAAAATGGGTAATAATCAGACACATTTTACTAGTATTGCAAAAAGTTAGTGTTTAAAAAACTTAAGATTATTTGTAGTTTTTGCATCACTTCTAGGGAAAAATTTGGCTCGTCATGAGCCAAATACTATAATTATATAGAACAAAACAATGTGTTACCGATAATTGTCGAACACCGCACTAAATAAAAAACATTTCTACCTATAGCTCAAATTAGTTGATGTATTCCGATATTAAATTTTTAAAAAATCTCCAAAATCCCTTCGTTAGTTTTTGCGTGGCCAATAGAGAAGAAGATTTTTAGGTATTAAAAAGTAATCTATTAAAAGTTAAATAATGTCTTCCTATAAAGATTTTAGTTATGAAAACAATGCCAGTTAAAGACGTTGGCTCCCTCGACACCCTTCTAGTTCGACCTCTCGTTTTTAAAGAATAGACTTCTTACTAAAGCCTAACAGAATTAAATAATCAGTGTGTAATTATAACATTTTAACGTATATTGATTCAAGCAACTAAATCCATATTTGTTGTAGAGGTATGGATTAGACATAAGATAGAAACGCTAGCTTTGAAGTCATTACCGTTATTGGTAAGATAAGATATTATCTATTAAACCTTTCTATAACATTTGTAGGCGTTATAAATTATAACCAACCACGCGTTAATTAAATTATTTTTACTACCTACTATGAATTACTGGCTGTGCGTGGCGCAGGAAACTACGCTAACTAAAAAACAAAAAAAAAAGCGCGCGAATGACAATGTTTTTGTAATCAGTAGGTACATATTTCCTCATAGAAAGAGTATGAAAAGTATAGTGTATAACTCGAAAACAAATTATTTTTCCCTGGGGCGATGTACTTTAAATCCCTCGCTGCGCTCAGGATTTTCTACTATTTTTTATTTTAGAATTCTTTGCTTTTACTTCAAAATAACGCCCTCGATGTAAAAATACTACTTTGGTCCCTTGTTATACAGTCTTGTGATTTTTTCTGTCTGTCTGTGAAAAGAATTTGTGTTGATTTTTTCTAGCATTTGCAATTTGTTCCTCCCGTAAAATATAGTCTAGCGTTTTATTTAATTCTAGTTAAGCTTTGACTATTGGTTTATAAGTTTTTTAATTTACTTTATTCGTCTTATCATTATTACCATTAAAATTATTATTGGTTGCAAATATTCGGTGATGGTGACAAATATATTGCTGAGATTTTTTTAAAAACCGGTTTGTTCAGATGTAATAGTTAAAAGGTTGCTCATAAGATCTTGTTTTAAATAAATCTTTATGCATTTTCTTCTATATATCTATGGGTTTTGTCATGATATTAGAGATCAGCTACCTATCATTTTGTTAAACTCAGTAAATTAATTCTTTGCATAATTTCGAAATTCGAGCATAATGAATATATAAAGTACCCTCCTAACACTATTATTTACGCTACGGTTTAACAATTATCAATCGCAACTCCTAAACAAGGACACCTGGTTGGAACATATTCTCTTGAAACCGAAGTTCTGAGATCGTTCGCTAGATGTAGCTTTAATAAAATTATTTCTTTACTTTCGTATTCAGCTCACAGCGTTTTTTTACAGTAGATATATTGAAATGTAATTGACGAGACGACTTTTAGTAATATCTGTATCTATCGTCTCTTAGATACAACGTTGACCACGAATCTCTATTTGAGTACGAAAATAGAGATGTGGGTTTCATTAAAGTGAAGTCCTGCTGTAAGGTAAAACTTGAAATAAGTAAGAACTTTCAAGAGTTGCCGCTAGATGTAGTTCACAATATTTTTTTGGACTTATATTTCTTGCGTGTTTGCGCCACAACCTTGTTTAGTGACATCTACATTAAAATTATGTAAACGTAAAATTTGGTTTTGAATATGTACCCAAAGGGGATTGAACTTAAAAAAGGTGCCGCCAGATGAAGCTTGAAATAACATAATCCCGTACACACTTGATTACTTTCCGCTATACTTGCGCCGCACATGTATCATAATATATTTATATATATATCTAACGTGTTATAGATACAAATCTTACTAGAAATATAATCGCAAATTTCTGGTGTGCAAAAATAGAGATGTGGTATTTATTAAGATGTTGTCTGAAGGTGCAAGATCTGCTGTAAGGTCTTACTTGAAATAACTAAGAACTTTCAAGAGCTGCCGCTAGATGTAGTTAATTATATATTTTTATGGAGTTCGTTTCTCGCGTGTTTGCGCCACAATTTTGTTTAGTGACATCTATATTGAAAATATGTAAACGTGAATTTGAGTTGCGAAAATGTTCCCTAGGGGTTTGAAATTACAAAAGGTGCCGCCAGATGAAGCTTGAAATAAAATAATTCTATATAATCCTAATCACTTCCCTCTATACTTGCGCCGCACTTGTATCATAATATATATCTCACGTATTATAAATATAGATATTACTAAAAATATAACCCCGAATGTCTATTTGTACAAATAGAGATGTGGTGTTCATTAAGTTGTCGCCTGTAGGATCAAAACCTGAGCTAAAATATAATTTGAAATAATTAAGAACTTGCAAGAACTGCCGCCAGATGTAGTTAATAATATCTTTTTTTGCGGAGTTTGGTGTCTAGCTTGTTTGCGCCACAACTTTGCTTAGTGACATCTATTCTGAAAATAGGAAAACGTGAATTTGAGATTCCGACATGTACCCAAGAGGTTTGAAATTACAAAAGGTGCCGCCAGATGAAGCTTGAAATAAAATAATCCTATACACTCAATTACTTCCCATCATCATATATAGGGTGTCCCAGAACTTAACGGGAAGCTGAAACCGGGTGATAGCATAGATGGTAACAATCATGAGAAAAATTAGAAAAAAAATCCATCTCATGTATTTTGAATTTTGAATAATGGGCATTTTACAAAAATGCAGATTGCTGATGATACTTAATCTTATAATAATCTTTGTGGTTAATATTTAGTAACGCTTCATTATTCATTAAAGCTTTGTAATCATAACCCTAAAAGACATATTGCAATCACAATTAAAGATGATAATACAATAATAATTCAAGTTATCTAGAAATATGCTTTTTCTGTCGAACTATGAATTTAACATTTACAAGATTTGTCGACTTTGACAGGGCCTGCTTTAAATAAATGTACTAGAGCTCCTTGGCAACTTCAATCAAAAGTAAGCGCTTTTAATAAGGAGCCTAAAGAGGTACAACACTTGTTGGTTTATAATTAAATAAAAAACGAATAAAAAAAAAAAAACCTCAAGTAACCCGATTTTACGATAATCCTTAAGTTTACATAGTTTTTTGTGGGTTACTTAATCTATAATTACATTCATGAAAGTCCGGACAACTGGTTTCTTAAACATTTACTTAAACAAAGTACACTTGGGAGGTTTAATTAAATTATAGTTAAAAAAAATGGTACATTTGCTGACCATATAATGGTCATAGATTCTTTTAAAACCATTATAATGTATACCGACTGTAGTTATAGAATTTCATAAGAGAATAACAAATATATTAGATTTCTGAAGGTACAGAGTAACAGAAAATAAAACAGGTTAAAAATTATTTTAATTCAATGATTTTTGAATTAAAGTATTTAAACAAACATGGATTCTAGTTACAATGTTTGTTGCTCGAAAATCAGAAATAATCTGAGCTCGAAGCCCGAAACACTTTTTATATAAATATTCTCCCCTCTAGGGGTGGAACGATTCTAGTCAATCGCAATACTTTTTTTAACTTAACATTATCACACATCCTTTTTGAGTAACTATTATACCTTGTGCTCTGTAGCCTAGTGTGCGTGACATCCGTTAGTACCACATGACTAGGGATGGACGATATACAAATTATTTTTTTCGTTAACGTTACTCTACGTTGTCAGTAAGATCTGTCAATATCAATTCAAACATTTATTGTGATAAAAAATGTTATAATAATTTAAAGTAAACTAGGATAGGATAAGATTTTTCATTATTTAATGAATTTTACTTTGACTTTAGTAGAAGTGTCATTATGAAATACATACGTGATGACCATTTATTGGTCAAATCAAAAAAATTGAATTGCATATTGATAATTATTTTTAAAATCACTATAAATACACCACATCAATATAAATTGTAAGGAGCAATAATACATGTGTAAATAAACGCCGTAAGTTTTAAAAGTTAATATTTGATTAATAGTTAGTTCAAATGTAATTTTGTTTATTAAGCGAAGCTCGCTATGAGAAACTACTGCATTTTTTGTGCAAACATCATTTAAAAATAGTATATCTAAAAATTTTCAAATTGAGCACACGGTCTGGTGGTGGTTTTAAAATAAAAAATATTCAAATATTTAATGTCGTCAAGGAATAAACTCTGAACTAAAATCTCATAGACTTCATGGGAAAATTTTTTCGTGCGTAAATTTAGCTTTACAATGACAGGCGCGTGCCGTCTATAAGATTTTAGTTTTTCCACGATTATTCCTCAACGATATCGAATATTTGAAAAACTTTTTATTTGCAACCACCACCAGATTGATTTCTATCAGTGTGCAAAATTTGTAAATTTTCGGATATACCGTTTTTGATTGATGCTCAAAGGATTCAGAAAAGTCTCTCATAGAGAGTTTCGCTCAACTACATTTGTTATTCTCTTATGTAATCCTACAATCAGTATACATTATTTTCGTTTGAAAAGAATCCATGACCACAGTGTGGTCAGCGATTCAAAATTATAATTTAATAAAATCTCCGATGTATACTTTTTTTTAGTAATTCTTTAAAACACTACTTGTCCGGTTTTCCATGAATAGTACAAAAACCTTGAGCGATTTAAAAAGCTTTTAACTAAGTAAAATTAGGATTATAGGATATAAAATCGGGTTCAGGTTTTTTTTTATTTTTAATCGTTTTTTTTTTAAATAAACCAACAAGTGTTGTACCTCTTTAGAATCCTGATTAAAAGCGCTAACTTTTAATTGAATTTGCTACGGAGCTCTAGTACATTTATCTAATGCAGGCCCTGTTGTAGTCGACCATATTGAAGAAGTCAAATTCATATTTTGACAGAAAGTCATATTTATAGAAAACTTGGATAAATGTGTTATTATTTTTGATTGTGATTGCACATATCTTTTAGGGTTATGATTATAAAATTTCAATGAAAAAAAAACTAACTATTAACCACAGTAACTAAATATGATTAAAGTTTGATAAAAATTGTGCGTTGTTCTAAAATGTCTGCAATATTCAAAAATCAAATCCCATGTGGATTTTTTTTTCTAATTTTTGTCATAATTTTTAAAACATATCCTATCACCCGGTTTCGGCTTTTCTGGGACATTCAGTATGTCTAACGTGTTATAGATACAGATGTTACTAAAAATATAACCCCGTATCTTTGTTTCTACAAATAAAGATGTGGTGTTCATTATGTTGTCGCCTGAAGGTCCCAAAATCTGCTGTAAGGTAAAAGTTAGAAAGGTAGGTAGGTAAGAACTTTCAAGAGTTGCCGCTAGATGTAGTTAACAATTTTTTTTTGTTTGAGACACAACCTTGTTTAGTGACATCTACATTGAAAATATGTAAACGTAAATTTTGGTCTCGAATAACCACCCAAGAGGATTGAAATTACAAAAGGTGCCGCCAGATGAAGTTTGAAATAAAATAATCCTATATACTTGATTATTTTCCGCTATACTTGCGCCGCACATGTATATATATATATATATATATGTCTAAATTGAATTAACTGAGGACTTTAAAGAGCTGTCTCCAGATGTCAATAATATTTTTTATGAGTCTTGCGTGTTTGTGTCACAACTTTGTTTAGTGACATCTATATTGATAATGTGTAAACGTGAATTAGAGTTACGGATATTTACCCAAAAGGTTTGAAATTACAAAAAGGTGCCGCCAGATGTAGCTTGAAATAAAATAACTCTATACACTTTATTACTAAATAACTAACCCTGAATATGTATTTGTGTGTACAAATAGAGATGCGGGGTTCTTTTAGATGTCTCGTAAAGATCCAAGACCTGATGTAAAGTGTTATTTAAAATAACCTAGAATTTTCAAGGGCTGCCGCCAGATGTAGTAAATATTATTTTTGTTGTGGACTTGTTACACACACACAACCTTGTATATTGTGGACTCTTGTTTCTTGCGTGTTGCGCCACAATCTTGTTTAGTGACATCTTGTTCAGCTGCATGACTTGCATGGTGCGGGTGAGATTGTCAATAACGTTTCGTTTCTCTTTTAACAGTTGCCACGACTTACAAATTAGGTCCCAGTATTTTCGTTATAACACATTCATAATATAAAATAACTGTAGTAAATTCTAATGGAAATAAAATGTAATGGAAAGACAAAAATAAGTAACGTGTTATGGGTAACATAACGCCCCAGATTTATTTATTGATGCATTGCTACGATGGATAGTTGATGTCTTTTTATAATAAAAAACATATGGTTCGTAAAGAGTTAGATTATTATTGTGAAAGACTTTAATTAAGCTGAGCGAAGCGAAGCTCTTTACCCGAAGAAGTTTTGTGTGTCACTACTCCTAGACGGTTCGATATAGAACTTTGAAATTTTGCATGTATAAAGAGCTGGAATTCATTTGAAATTCTACAGCGCATATACTATAATCTTAGTCACTCTATTATTTCGTCGTCTTATTCTCTGTCCGCTAATAAAAAATTTAAAACATTATTATAGTAGTAAAAGATTTTTATTTAATGTTGTGTTAAAGGTTGTGTATCGTTCAGCTCACCCCGCTTGCGTGCAGGCGGCCATAGTATTAATGAGACAACAGAACATATATAGTTTAACATTGCTTAAAAGGTTACTAAGAAAAAAAAGACTTTATTCATCTAATCTGAATATCACACTCAGCGGTAGCACTCATTCTAACAGCATCGCACGGGTAAACAAAATGGCCGCCGCGTTGATGCGCTATAGAGCAAATAAGATCTCACGATAAAAAAAAAAAAAATATATATATATATATATATATATATATATATATATATATAAAGATATTTTATATAAGTAAAGATAAGTTCATACTCAGAGTTACTCTGCACGAATGAATAACACATTACTTTTCATAACAATATTAAAGAGAACTATATTTATTCTATGCGAGTATCGTAAGCTAAACAAATTAAATGCATATTGTCCATCCCTAGTCAAGTACTGACAGATGTCACCGCTCTATGCTACAGTGCACCAACTATATTTGCCGAGTACAAAAAGATCTATTGGCTTCAGCGACTATTCGGCAAATCAGACCATCTAAAATTTTTTTCAAATATAAATTAAATGTTTAAAATGAACTATTTTCGGAAAGCACGAATAAAAACGAAGTCTAATAAACGAAGTCTATAATAAATTTGTACTCATAATTTGGTTGTTAATCAATTCATGTGACTGAGGATTCAATTTATGATTCTAGTTCCTATGGGAACCTGACGATTCATTATAATAAAATAATATTTAACATATATTTATTTATTTATATAATGTATCTTTTATACTTAATCACATCTGACATATAATTATTTACTATTTTCATGAATTTTATACATAAATAAAATAGAAAGTGATAATAATGATAATAAAAAATAATAAATTATATTATTATTGTTACTTAATGGTTACATAATATGTTAACGTTACTATTTCAAAGAAAATTTTGTGTCCTTGAATCATTATATTCCTTTGACCAAGTTTTCCGATGAATAATTGCGGAAATTTATTATGAAATTAGTTAATTGGTTGGAATTGCTATCTATATTACCTGAATAATTTATGTTTCTCGCATATCATTTTATAGCAACAAAATAACTTTAGAGGAAAATTTGTCTTAAGTAAAAAAAATATATTTTACATTTTTAGTTTTAAGATAATACCTATTATTAATAGCAGTTTATTTCGTATATTAATACGAAATATATTGTTATCTTGGTAGTGAAATATACCTATTGTGATCTTGGTAGTGAAATATATAAATTTTAATATTGTAGACAGTCCTTGCAAAGAACACTTTTTTTATTAATTACAGTAAATATAGTTAGAAACTTCAATGAACTTATGTTGTCTCTAACTAGTTTATTAATCAATAGTAGTACATAAGTTCATTTATTTTTATGTAACCTATCTTAAATTATCTTCCTTCAATAATTATGTATTTCACCAAAGCTTGTACAAATAATAGTTGTTCATGTTTTTTTGGTTTATTGTAAATTGCACATGTTCATTTTTATAATACTCTTGTATAATTGTTAATTTGCCGCTAATTTTCTACAAAGTTATAGTATAAGACATATAAATAAAAAAAGCTGTTTCAAGACTTGAAATAGGACAGTTAAGTTTTGAAAATCAAATGTAAATATGGAAAAATGTAAATTAGTGACAGTGCCATCTGTCGTATCCGTTCTGAACTAGATGAAATGAATTTTATTTAGCTACATCTAGCGTCTTGTTATAAAACTTGGTAACCATGTACACCGATTATTATTTAATGTTTAGTGCATATTGTTAGCGACATCTGTCCGTGTGACGAAAACTTAAAAGGCACGATGGTGCAAGCTGACGCTACTGTTTATTTAATTTCAGCGACATCTATCGATTGAAGACTAAACTTTGTAGAAAGGTATTTGATTCAGCAAGAATATATTTACTCTTCAATCAAAAGTTTAAGATGACGCATTAAGCGGCTCTGGAATAAATTAAAAGCAGCTTTTGTTTAACTTACAATTTATATTGATTTAGGTTGAATCTTAGAAGTTAAATTTGATTCCCCTCTCATTTTTTATTAGAGCTTCCATTTGTTATACATTTTTCACACTTTTTCGATGACAGTGCGTTTTCATTATCAGTATAGTAAATCGAAAATGTCGCTACAAAATGGCGGATTATATATTTTTTTATAATCGATATAAAATATTTTTTTATATAAAACGATTTAACTATTAAAGTATACTACAAAAACCATTTTTATTATGACATATATTTGTATCATTCATTTTTAATAGTTATTAATCTTTATATAAGGTGGATTAGCTCAAAGTATAAAAACAGTGTCATTACAACCTATACTAATTATAGTAGACAGCGTTTAGTTACCACATTAAGACAATGCAATTAATATATTGCCATTTTAGAAAACTTATTTCTTTAGTCTTACCATTGGTCTTATATGTTAACAGTGAGATAAGCTGTCCCATAATGCTTAGTAGACATGCATAAGTAAAAACTCTCCAGCTATATTGTTATTTAAATTTATTGTATTTTTTAATGTTTGACTTAACCAATATGTGAATTATTAATTAGTACTAATGTGTGAGTTATTACTCTTAAGCTCTATTAATAAAAATGAAGTCAAATAAATAAAAAAAGGATGTAATACTTATGGGGTTTTTGGTCTATTATTAAATTCATGAAGGTCAGTAAACAGAGTGCATCAGTAATATCTTTTTATTCTTTGTTGCTTTTTAATATATAGTAATTTTGGAATTTAGTCATCGTATGAGATCATTACTGGTAAGTATGCGATGAACACGATTGTTGGACTTTAAACTTGTTCTGTTTAAATAAAGACTGCACTCGCATACTTTCATGTATGTTTAGTTGTTTTAAAATACATGTATTGCAGAAATACGGTGACACTTATCTAATATATTCATCCAATGTTTCTACTATTATACTGATTGTGTTGTCAAGTTTCTATCTAATTTATTTATTTTCAAACCGTAACCATTTTGTCATGAAAGTGAGATCTAAGAAGTGAATTGTATGTTTTGTATTATTAGTTAAACTACATTAAAGATGTTAGTATTATAAAAATACTATCATCTTTCCGCAGCTTCGCCCACGTGGATTTTGGTAACAGAGATCCTTTTTAGGATATTCTCAATTTTCTGTACTACTTATTTATAGCTGTGTATTTTATACATGATACCATAATGAATTCAAACCTAGACCTTCTTCAGGAATCAAACTATGTATTGTTAAATCTTTTCGGCAGTCTTAAAATTATTGCGTTTATACATACAGAAAGACGCGTCGGGGTACTTCATTTCATAATATGTACAATTATTTATCTGTACGTATATAATTAAAAGTTTCAGTATTATTACAGTTACGTTGTAATTATTTAAAATGTATTGTCCATTGTTGTAAGCGTCACGTAGCCTATAATTTAAAATTTTTATTTCCTTACTGCAAATTACATCAGAAAATATAACACTATATTTATTAGAAATAATCTTTTTATAGTAAATAGACTTATATGCCGCAAAATCTTTTATTAACTTAACGTCAAAGTCGCTATTAGTTAAGCTCCTGTAGCGATAATTATCTAAACAACGTCTAAACTGTGTCAATTTATCGGAAACAGACCTTTTAAGGAACCGTTAAATTGCCAAGTGACCTTTAACCATCTGTTAATAGAAGTAATTACCCCAGTATAACAGAAATGTTATCAAACTGTCTACAACAACAGTTATCTTTGTACATCTAATATAAGAGTATACGTATACTGTAATGTACGTACCTTATCTCCTTTTATTTTTAAAGTTACTAAAATCGAAAATATTGTTTAGTAAGAATAATAACAATAATAATGAGTGAACATTTTTTAAGATAGCTAAATATATTTGTTATAGGGTTGTCAAAAAAACGGTTTCACGTTATAATATATGTTAAAGATACACTAAATTGCTCTTGTGTAATATACGGGCTGGCTTTTTCTGTTTATTATTGAGTATTTAGTTAACATTAACTTGGGGACCGCGGTGTGGGTTGGTGTTATTAATGAATACATAATGTTATATCTCGCTACTCTAAAGATAATGGTAATATCGAATGTCGCAGTGGTTTTCCTGGCTGGGGTGACCTTCGCACATACTTGGACAGACGCCTACCGCCTAGTCTTTTATTATTGATTTAATCACCGTTTAGTATTATTTACCTTTTTGTCAACATATTTACATATATCTGCGGTGTGATTGTAGGACATGATATTAATTAGTGTTATTGCGCGCGCGCATGCCGCCATGAGTCAACTACAAACAATCTGCGCACAATACCGTCCGAACAGTCCAGTCGAGTCGCGGCAAACTTAGAGGACATACGTATCACTTAATCGCGCATTTATATTTACGAAACATAACCAGTTGTGAATTAAATTAGTTGTGGAGGGCTTTGTTTGGAGATGACGGCGGTGAAGAAGGCACTGGCGATGCGACAACTAGACTCTATGTTTGGCAGTATGACTCTAGAGTCAGAGGGTCGCCATTCCCCGTTAGTCAGCTCCACCATAGAGCATGACCCGCATTGCGACGTCCACGGACGCTGTAGCACGCCGTACAGATCCTCTCTTTACCTTCACAGCCGTGAATCAACACCCGGATTTCGAGAATCCGTGTCACCGACGAATGGTCTTATAATCAGGTATATAGTACATTTTAGTAGATTGAAAATTGTTATATTTAAGATTTATCTAAATAATAAACGTGGTGACAGGCGTAGAGGATCGCTGGGTATATCACCAGGATCTCCTGTACGGGAGATGGAACATCCCTCTTCGTTCCCGAGTATCCTTCGTCGGGACGGACACAGTCCCTCTCAGACACCTCCACGCAGAGATACACCGAGTCCTACGCAAAGGCTATACAACTCGAAACGATATTCTATGGGCTCCTTTCCAAATCTTTCGCGAAATAATATCGTTAATTATAACCGAAGAGATTCTTTAAATACCGGTATCAGAGACATGAAAAGAGACTACGTTAGTCCAATGAATTCCATCTCTAGAAAAAGTTCGATTGATACGAAAAAATCCTCGACTGATTCATTGGACACATGGCACACAAATTGGCAGGTCGATCGACGCAATTCTGTGCTGTCTTTGGCGCATGACGATGGATACTCTTATGGGCACAATAAGGTAACTGTTTTCAACAGTAGCTTTCTGTTCTTATCTGTTGTCAAACAGAATTGTTCAGAAATATTTAACACATTATTAATTATCCATTTTGAAAATAAGAGTAACATTATTTATAAAGAAAGCGTCTAACTTATGCTAATGATCAGTAGCAAACTTTGTCTATAATATCACGAAATTACAATTCTCATAAGCAAATGCTTAGTGTATATTAGTTGATCTATATTATAACATGCGCCCTAAATATTACATAAGAACCACTTCCTTTGTGTTTTCATGAACCATTACCTTTTTCAATTCGCTACCTTTTATTGTTATTCAGTCCAAATATTTAGTTATCTTTCACACATTATTTAGATATATATTTTCTATGCCCTATAAACCGTTTAATTGTTTATCGACAATACCAGCTAGTAGATGTTATTTAATTGTATTGCTATTCGCACTTCTTGGAGATGCAATTAACAGTTGCTTGTTGGTTTAAGTATGATACACGTTAACTATTAGAAATAAAACCGTTGTAATAATATGTTTTTGTTCACCGTTATATAGGTAATGATCTACACAATTAACTTGCGTATCGATAAAGAAACGTCGGCTTTGTTTTATACAACACTTATCACGCGATTATTGTGTTGCATAATTTCTGCTAAGTAAGTTCTCTCTGCATTAAAAATATCCGCAAAAGGTGTTACTACGTAAAATATGTACGAGTACAATTTGTAAGAGCATAATACAATATTATTATTCGAACATTTCTTTTGAATCTTTTTTATTGTTATTATTCACCATACATATATAACAGATTATAACTGACTGAGAATTTCATTGTGTGAATCTGAAAATACATAAAAATATTTATGAGATTAGTTCCGTACAAATGTACGAATTCTTTAATTAATATAAGATTTAAATATGAACCATATGTAATAAATTTTTATAGTGAATTTAGAATACTGTCAATTTAATATTTGATAAAGTAGTAATTTAAATTATTATTTTTTGTTTTGTTTAATGCTTTTTGTATTTTATTATTTTTTTACCTCGTATTTTAAACCTGGTAACCGAGTTATGTTGTGAGCTAGCTCTCTTTTAAAAGGAGATTATCATGTATAACAGCAAAGAAATTGGATAAATTGCTGTACAAAGAGGACTAGGTCGTCAGCATTCCCTTTATAGTCATGGCATCGGTTCAACAAATCATGTCAATATTTACATTTTGTTGGTGCAAGATTGTTTTGGGAACCGTGCAGATACCAAAGTTAATTGACTATAATTTTGTAAGTGTCTTTTATCGTTTAAGATTTTAATCTTATTTTATATCTTTTTTAATATTATTTAAGTCGTACTATAGTTATTTTAAATTTCCGAAAAATACGTTTCCAATTTTTTGTAGCTTAGTTTTGATTTCAAATCAAAAGTTTTAAATAACAAATGTAAACGTGAAAATAGGCGAAATTTCCGTCCATTATGTCACAAAAATATTTATTCATTTGTTCTTTATCTGTCACCATCTGCGCTATTGCATAATCTTATGACATATGTGTTACTTAGACTAGTTTCATTTGCAAATTGAAATTAGCATTTAAATACTACAATTTACTCTGAATAAAACTAATGCAGTTGAAGTATGTTTCAGTAGTAGAAATGTACGTCGACCTCTGGATTGCGAAATGAAAAGGAAAGTAGGTATTTGTTCATTAAAGTGTTAAAATAAGTAATTACTTATTCTGAATATTATTAAACTAAAACATAAAATCTTTACACAGAGGAATAGTTCGTCTCGACGTGTGGGTTTCCAATGAATAGTTTATAACTATATGTTCTATAGTAATTAACTTCTCCTTAGGATTTTTTATAATAAATGATGATGAGTCAGAGAGACGATCGATTATCATATCACCACATTCTCGTGGCCGACACCCAGGAGCCTTGCTTGGGTACTGGGGATAAGTAGTGTGAAGCGTTTCACCACTGAAAACTGCGCGTTTTGTGTAAAGGCTTATTATAAAAATATTGATCTAATTTTAATTTAGAAGAAACTAAATTGCAACGTCCAGTTATCATCCCGAAAGAGCTACAACGGAGCTCGCCATGATAAGACTAATACTTAATTTTGTTAGAGATTTTAAATATCAACCATATAAAATTCGTGCTTTCGAAGTTGGAACAATATTCTCTTTTCTACCTTGCACTCTCTTAAGTTGCAGTATAAGCGCCAACGTCAGCGGAAGGAATCATCGGGCGTCATTTATTCGTAAGCAAGGCCAGATGGTAGTAATAAATTCTTATTGCAACACAAGGTTACGTAATTTTTTTCCACACTTGCATAATTTTAAAACTTGCAGCAGTACCTGGTATCGAAAAATGGCACACATTCCATAAATCTAACATTCAAAAGGGTACATTCCATGGCTTTCATGGAACCCAAAACTAACGTCACTGTATGTTTTCTGGAGATATCCAAAAGCCAGTAAACCTACGAAGATTGACCAGCACCAAAATAACATTCGCGAATCTTTTATACTACAAGTATTGCATTGTATGTGCATTTTCACGAATTTGTAGTTTGTGTAAATGGCTCATAACTCAGTGGTTTTATTTTAAAATGATGTATTACCAACTGTCCAATTAATAAAATTATCTTCCCAAAATTTAGTAGTTTAGAAATCGTAGATAAATAATTATAAGAAAAAGTTTAATATTATGGCCCAACCGGAATACATAACACGTCGTTAATATCTTTATTTAAAATAAGTTACATAGCATTTTATACTATACTACATTAGATATTATCAAATGTTTAGCTCCTGCAATTGACACTGCAATTATTCTGTCGCTTATTCATTTGCACACTCTAAGATATTCTTCTATTGCTACAATAATGAATATTGTATCCTCTTGCATTCATTTAATAGACTCACCCTTTCTCTTATATGTATTCGTTGGTGTGCAGCCACCTTAAAGATTTTAGTTTGACCTTTAGGCGGCTCTTCTAACACCCTCGGGAAGGTATGACGCAATTCTATTCTAAGCCGCGACCGCACTTAACCCTTTATAAATGCAGAATTTCATTTGATTTCAGAAATAAATGACAGTTTCTTTTTAATTTAGTTCATTTAAATAAGACTTTATTGCTGTTTAAATATGTAAGTTGAAGATGTAGTACTTAATTTACTTAAGACTTGTTTGAAATTCTATTAATTCTATTATGTATTAATGTATGAATCTAACGAATGACGCTTTTAAGTTGGCATCTCAATATAGATAAATAAAAAGATATATAACTGTATTGTAAATAGTAAGAATAATGTTAATATTCTTGTGATATTATTTGCTCTCGTCAATATTTACAAGACTAAATGAATTTTTTCGCTATGATGAAGTCACATGGCATGTGGAGACAATTACGTAATAATGACTACCATTTATGCATCATTTTCTTTATTATTAAGATTATTCTTAAAGAGTGATTAAATGTATTAGAATCATCTTTTCAATTGTTTTTAATATAATCAGAAACGGCTTCGACACACATTCATATCTGAACTTAATTTTATTAAGATGAACTTAATTTTATTAAGTTCATCCAAAAATATTCTTTAGTTGAGTTAATAAATGTGTAGAATTCGCATAAACTATGGTTTATAGTACTAATGATTTTTCTAATGATCTCTAGATTTTAAGTTTCTTCTCCGATGTTGATTTTCTTCGGAAAAAAATTGGATATATTACATTTACTAAACCATATCAGGCGTTAGTATTATTTTGCTTTTGCAAAAGCTGAAGTTTTTATTATTGAGATTGTTATAATTATTTAATAATAAGGTATTTTTATTTATTATATTAGGTAATAGATTAAATCTTGATACACATTTTTAATTGAGTACATTGTTGGTATATACCACTTAAAAATACTAAGATCTCTTATATTTATAAAAAGACTTCATTTTATTATCATTGAAATGCATTTTTAATTCTTCAAGTGTTCAAAGTGTTTTAATAATTGCAATGACATTACGCAAACAATCTGACAAATGAATTGTGTTTTTTAAATAAACGTTAATATTTGTCTATCTGTTACATTTTGATTTTTTTAATATACAAACTTATATTTGAGTTCTAAGTGATCATTTATGTCGCATAAGAGACTCCATTCTATATTTTATACATAAAAATAGCTAACTTAAGACTAATCATAGAAAAGAAACTTTCTTTTGAGATAATAAAACGTAACTAATCATAAATTTACAGATTAAGAAAGTTTTTGAAAATTTCCCGATTTTTAAATCGAATTTTTTGTAATATCCTTACGTATGAATGTATGTGTATACACATATACACATACGTGTGTATGTGTGTATGTATGTAAACGTAAATCCGTTACATGTACGTGGAAAGATGATGCATCGGCTAGATAATGCAATTAACTTCGTTTTAGTACCAATCAATGCATCTTCACGTAACTTGAAACTGATTAGTTTTCCAGCGAAATAGATACTGCGGTTTTTTAATTAAGAAAAATCTGAAAATCGTGTATTCGCAACTTCGAAAAAAGTAATTGAGCTATCACGGTGGTTGTCGTATCGATCGACACGTGTTCATGTATTTTTTTAAATACATATATAGTATCAAATGTATTGTAAAAATTTATAAACTTATGAAACATGCTATATTTGTAATAAGCAGTTTTTATAATTTTATTGTAATTAAAGATGGAAAAGATTAAAAAAAAATAGTATAAAGTTTTTCTTAACTTAACCTTCTGGAAAGTTATGTGATGGGGCTTGTACCCATTATCGCTTCTTTATCTTTATGACTATATTACCCTGTTTTACCTTCCATAGCACAATGTGACCTTGGTTTTAATATTGTCGAAATTTTATGTAGAAGTTGTTTGGTGGTTAATAAAACTGGGCTAACAAGAATACAGTCGTGACTCTTGAGACACGTTCATCGTGTCTGAGATAGTACAAATTTCATTGTGTATTTCTTAAATCTGACAGTTACAAACATATTTAACTATTTAACTAAAACAAAAGACATAACTTTTAAATTCTCATAAAACATTTATATTGCGCAGTGCTTTTCATATTTCTGGTATATTAATTAATAAGTCATGTTTTGCGCGTAGGAGCCCGATGCTCAGCATCACGTCAAGTATAATCTATATATGGCACGGCCTTGGGATGTCTTTGTATATTAATACTAATTAGCTGGTAGATTTTTTCAGTATCCATGTCTGCGTGGGCCTTTACAATTTTGGTGATTTATTGCCATTGTTTTTAGCAGACGTGTAATGTATTACCAATTAGAAAAACATTGTGCAACTGTTCGCTGCTAACTGTAATTGATAGCCTCCGGTTGTTCTATACTTTGTTCTTACCGCTAACTTCTCAAGTAAATAATTGACTTACATCATACTGTAGTTTATCACAATTGTCAACAAGATATCGGATATCTTTAGTCGCTGATGTTTAATAATTGTTTATAATATACATTCGTTATTTAGCGTTCATTGGATAGCGTCTAGTTATTGCGCGACTTAATTATTATTCGAATGTGATTTTCACTGTCTGTCGTTGCGAGGAGCGAAAGTGTAGCGCTCTCGTAACGGATCGCATAATCTACCGAAAACCTATGATTTGATAAATTCATCTGATGTAAGAGACTCACGTACATGGATCTCAAATATAGTATTACGTAAAGCAGCTGCTGTGAATTTTAGAGACATATAACTATGTGTTTGTATACCTAATATTATATATGTAATTTATATTTCATTAACCTTGACTCGTCTGTTAGTTTCTTATTGAGGGACAAATCTTGGAACTGAGTTTGAATCAGTTAACTTCAACCGATAAGGCTGAAATTTGGAATTCATGTATAGTTCCGATGTCGATGCAACTAAATTTAATCCATATTTTTATGAATCCAAAATGGCCGCCACAACAAATTTTGTGAAATCTACTTTATGTGGTTATCTAAAGAAAGGGTTTGAAAAGTATAATACGGTAAACAATAGATAAAAAAAATTACCAAAACCACTGATAGAAGATAACGTGAAGTTTAGCTTCAAAATATGCTTTAATTATTTCATAACAATCTAAATTTTTATAGCTGATATTTTTGGAGTCAAAACAGAGTTATTAAATATTTACTGTGTTTTTGAAACTCCCAGAATAACAATAGTCTAATCCTATTTATACTCTCTTTTGGGTATATCTTAGATATAGCATTATATTATTTTTTTTCATTTTAATTCTAAATTAGAAAAGAAGGATATAACTCACTTATTGAACAATATATAATATCGATTAATATATTTTTAATTAAATAGATTTCTCGCCGAGAGGACATTTCATTAAGTCATGTATATAAGGTAAGAAGAAAGTGAAACTGTTTTAATAAATATCTAATTTAATTAACGCAAAACGTATTCATTCGGTAGATTGTCATCTATGTTTATCAGACAAACGTAATACGATGTTAAAAGAGATATCGGCGCTCGCGCATGAGTTTCAACGTTTGAGCGTAATGACCGCAAGCAGCACGCGGCGCGGGCTACCCCTTTCACTTATATTCGTATTTAGCGGATCGAGCGAAACGCTTCGAGCCTTTCTCTGTTTCTATCTCTCTCTAACGTAGCTCAGCGTGAGTGGTGGGTCGGTGCAGGCCGACTACCATCCGCGACAACAGTAGTAAACCCTCGTCGGCTTCATCCGCACGGGAACGTTACCGCGCGCCCATGTGCCTTCGTGTTCCGTCATGAAGTCTAAACCGGCACATTACGTAGACGCACCGTTCAGACCATGGCCTCCGCTTTCCCGCCAAGCGCAGCCAAACTTTTACTTTCGACCTCCGGAATCAATGGACGCAAGAAACTTCAAAACCTCATCTTCTAAAGGTTCTGCATATTCTGACTTCTCTGGAATGAGTGCATACAGTAACAAGTCAAGGGACTACTATTTCTTATCACCCAGTTATCGATCAGCTGGTGCACCCACACCGAGCAATCATGGGGATCTTTATCTTAGCAGAGAAAGACCGAGGCAGATTCGAAACCCTAATGCTTCCACTCCCGCCTGCCCCTGCAGTCGATCTCGGTCTCTAGAAGACGTTCGTACAGAAGTGGTTACCGAATGGGAGGATGACGATGAAAATGGTAACCGCATTGTAGCCCCCGCCACCAAATTTAATCGTACTGCATACAAAACAAACACAATTTTTGAAAAACAAAACTTTTTGACACGCCACTCCATGGAAAATCTTATCGACAGATCTCCACAGGTGCCTCCGCCCAAACGCATCAGTGCCTTTCAGGTTGGTAATTGAACCACTTTCTAACGAGAGATTTCTTTCTATATCCTGAGTGTAAATTGGTCTGTATTATTATGTATTTATGCAACAAAATGTGGCCGTGTTGACTTTCTTTATATACTAATGTGATTAAATCAGTGCTGAGCGAAGTCGAGATGTAGCCCTATGCCATGGCGAATGATGGGTTTTATAGTGGTGATGGTGGTTTTATGATGGGTTTTATGACCTGTGATGCAGTGGTGAGTGTGGAGCTGTTCAGGTCCGGTGAAGCGCATCGCTACCTACAAACACCCACCCGTGACGGATGCCCGATACTTGTTTTATATTAGCACTCCGAACATTAGTGACCACTACTATGTGGAATAACTGCTTTATTACTCAATAACTTGTAGGATATACGGTGATGCAATGCGAGTTTAAATTATATTATGAGTTCACTAAACTAGAAATCAAACACATAATAACGTTATTAAAGTATTGTCCAGTCTGTGATGCGTAATTGAGTGATATGCGAAAGTTTTATTTAAATTGCATTGCGAGATAGATATATATATAAAAAATTTCGTTATTTGTTTTGTTCTGTTTATTGAAATTAAAAAGAGATAGAAAAAATTGTCATTATTTTCTTAAAAGAAGAAATTTTAATATACGATTATCAGTGAAACTAAACTTTATAAAAGATTACGTAATGAAAGTAAAAATATCTAACGTACGGTTTTATATTTAAAAAGCATTATATTGTCTAGTAGTTGAAAGTTATATTGTCTAGTAGTTGAAAGTTATCTATTTCTATGAGTCGTTTCCGTCGGTTAGATAATCTATGAATATTCCTAAAAACAAGATTATGTCATTAACATTAAAGTCTCTCAATCAATCGCAATCGTCAAAAGAAAGCGGTTTGCGTAACAAATATTAAAATGTGTGTCAGAAGCGCTGCTTTCTACACTAAACTCAATGTTACTTAACTTGACACAGCGCAGTTTCTACTCAATCTTAAACTTTGGGTGAATATCTAAGTAGACTTGTCCATTTCTAAATTTATGATAAATGCCGTGTACACTAAACGGCACAAGATTTTGAGTGTTTTTAATTTCTAAGAAATTTTTAAGTTCCAAGTGCCTCCGAATTTTAACACCCCTAGGAAATTTTTTGTTGTTCATTAATGGATAAGGCAATGGAACTGTTAATGTCAATAAATCAAAAGTGTATGTTATAATACCAGTCTTATAATTTACATAATGTGGATACGTACAATGAATTCTTACATATTTTTTGCAAATACTGTTTGTAAAACTTATCTAATTATAATAGTTCTTTTGATGTGTTTCCACTTGAGAATGACAGATCGTGTCTCTTATCGGTTTCCATGAATCGTTAGTGACTCCAATGCGTTTGAGAGTTCTAAAGATTTATAAATTGATATTGACAAATATAAAGATTAATATAATAATGTAATATTCATGAGAACTACTGGACAGATCTCCTCATAACATATAGTCTCAAACCTAAATCTTACGCGAATATATACCGTTACACGATTTGTATTATTTTATATACATTATTTTGAAAAATGCAATAGAGCTTTCAATGTAATAGGGATTGCAATTGAAGTAATATGTACTCACTGTATATATATATATATGCATATATATTCTCGTTACTTGGTTTGTAAAACAAACCATGTCGTAAGTCGTAATAAATAAATAGCAATATTTTTTGCTAAGTCATCGTTTAGAATGACATACAGACGAACGACAATCACTGCGCTTTCTAATCAAATACTCGGAGCGTGACATGCTTCGTACGTCGTAACAAAAGGTACAAAAAGTAAACAGAACTCGTCACATCGAGACGACATTTAAGACCTGTCAGCATACGTTATGTATGTGTGATATTATATGAAAACAATTTAAACTCTGAATAAATGTTTAACATCGAAACAAGCTACATACCATTCAGCAGAACATTATATCGAATTGTAGTTGTTAGATTGTTGTCTAAATAATTTACTAACCAGAAATTGTGTTTTGTTTAACGAATTATAGTGTTTGATTCTGTAATATAAATGAATATAATATGAAAAGCTAGACTCAGTTATTGAAGTATCATAAAAATTATTAAAGTCTTACATTATGAATCTCTCTCTAAGACAGTACGGGTAATAAAGTTATCAGTGCGATATGCCCGCTCGTAAACTGCTTACTGCTCCGTTTAACGAAACTCGTAACGTACAATAGGCATAAAACCTCCTTAATATAAATATTTTCTAATATTATATCTAACGGTCCATGAAAGTTCATCAGATGTTCGAAATATTTAATTGTGTGATTCAATTTTTAGTGTGTCTCTTTATATTTTTTCATATTTCTTTAATTAATAATATTGCTAAAATGATATGTTAAAACGACAGGTTTAACACGTATTCGATGTTATTGTAATTTACGCTTATTAAAATGCTTTATTAGAAACTGAATGTAAACATTTATAGAACTCAGGCAATCATTTACGTTTAATTACTAATTATATATCAATATTAATAAGTGTATAATTTCATAAGTTCAAGCAAAAAGTGAGATAATATCATAAAAAATGAACACTTTTTTTTAACTTGTTACTTAATACGTCATGTGTGTGATGTGTGTGTTTATAATTAAAAATAAAATACACTGTCTATAAATACATCAAATGAAACTCGTTATTAGAAGAACCGTTATGTAATCGAACGCTTAGTATATTATGTACGACACTTCTTATCTTTGCTCGTTGATGTTGTTTTTGTTATGTTTGATACATTAAAGAATATTTTGTAATTATAATAAAGGTAGATTTTTCTAAATAATTATTTTCATTGGTGTAAATAGTTTCAAAAATAAGTTTAAATTATTGTGTATATTTATTACATAATCCTGATTATAATTATATACAATCAACAAAAATAATTCAATATTATATTGTTGCGGGCATCGAACCGTTGCGAGTTCGGATTGAGTAAATAACAA
Source organism: Mechanitis mazaeus (assembly GCA_959347395.1). Lineage (NCBI taxonomy): Eukaryota > Metazoa > Arthropoda > Insecta > Lepidoptera > Nymphalidae > Mechanitis > Mechanitis mazaeus. The sequence continues at coordinate 9,229,860 of OY365748.1, read as the reverse complement.
TCAACCATGGCGGCCCAATTCCGTCAATATAAGATTCCTATATTAATATCAACATTTTCATGAAGCAATTTATAATATTAGTCACACCAAGGAGCCGCACATGCGTGCGGAGTTCGACTGACACCATTTAAGGAGAGATAGAGCGTCCGTATTGACGTAAATACCGTTTTACCACACATACTTCCAAGAAATATTTTATAACCAGCTGATGGAGACTTAAAAGAAACTATTAATTACTAACAAAGAAATTATCGATGACAACTTTATTAAATATTCCATTGTTCTGAAGGTACTAACACTTATTAATACGCATCTGCCTAAGTTAAAGCTTGATTACTGTATATAAAGGCCGGTCGTAAAACCATTACATATTTGGTTAAAACCCATATTTCGTAAGTCAGATGTACTGTATGGTTATGATTATCCGTCGTATTGTAGCAATAACGTTTCGATACATTTGACTATAAAATACTTTAAAATTTATTACTTAGATAATCCCACAAAGAATACAAAAATGTTGTGTCCCTTTTTATCATTGGCATGTCATTAAGTCTCAAAGCATCATGTAGGATATATTTTATATATTGACCCATTATTTTATGTATTGTATAATCCTATAAAAACAGCTGTGAATAAACTGAACTCTGTGCTTGTACAGATCACATCGCCATATTTTCCTCATCACTTGACATTGACATGTAGGTCACGACTCTCCTGGAATTAACTAATTACAAGCTGTCTCCGTGACTGGCTAGTGGCAGGTGTGAAAGAGCGATAAAAATTAGAAAGAGACAGAGAGATATCAATAACATTGACTTCTATTTGTAACAACTTTATTTAAGAAATGAGGTCTGTTGAATACAAAACTATTTTCTCTAGACTAAAGTTAATTAATCAATAATCTGTAAATTCGAAATATAGACATTTTTTAAGGTATTTCTCTCGTACATTTTAAAAAGCTTCTTTTTTAAATTTAAGCCTTGAACCACAAAATGACTGGAATATTATGAATAATTTCTAGAATACAAATTACATAATGTGTAACTATGTTATGATATAATTAGTTTAAAAAATAGATTCACCTTCTGTACTCACGTACACATAGTGTTTGCAATTTAATCAAATAAGGTTGAAAAATATACCCACCTTATAACAAAAATATAATTCTTCATATACATGCAGAGGCACGTGGCGACGAACTATAGCGAGTATACGTTATTCAAGGGAGACAACATTGTTACTATAATTTTAATAGATATATTTGAGCATATTCTTTGTTATTCGCTTATTTAGTTGCACTACTATTGTTGTCAACTTTCCTCGACTTAATTATATTTTTATGGATAGGTTACATAAATTACAGAGATAGACTGGTGCAGTTGTTGCTATATATATAGTATATCCAAATAAACACATTAAAGGAACTCAATTTTAAAAATCCAAGCTAGGTGATAATTTCTAAAATATTGTAATGGTACTATGAAATTCGTATTACAGTAAATATAAGTAGTCAGAGATATTAACCTAGAAATAATCACAGGCGCCGACCAGGAACGGCAGTCAGAGCGCGATCCCCACGCTCCCCGCGGCAGAGGTGAACGGCTCGCGGCCGACTTTCAAGCCGGTGACGGTGCTCGAAGACCTGCAGGCCGTCCGCTGTGCTGAATTCCATCCCAATGGGAAGCTGTACGCCGTTGGCTCCAACACCAAGACCCTCAGGATATGCACCTACCCCAAAATAGACGATGTTAAGTAAGTTTTGTATTCATTTTATTTATGGATAATATTAAGCCCTATATAATAAAAATATCAAACTCGTCAGTGTTTATATCTAATGTTTTTTAATTTAAAGTTGAAATGTTATTTAAAGTTAATTGCTTGGAAATCAATTTTCTTAATTGAATGTGGTGCTGCAGGTCTTATAAGGTGCAACTTTATTTTTTCATAAATATTTTTCATTTTCCTATGTTTATGCTTTCACCGCAGCTGGGACAGACCAAACAAATAAATTGCTTTTCTTGTAAAATTACTTTTATACAAACGTCAATCGCCTTTAAAAACTTCTGTATTAGCAAGGGATTACGTCATCAAAATAAAAACAATCAACCATAGAACATTCAGTCAGGACAAGTTTTTTTTTATTTTTAAATGATTAATTGTTAGTTATTTGTGGGATTCACAGATTGTTATTACTAAGTCTACGTGTATTTTGGTGTTAAACGAAATACGAACACTAATATACCTATAATTTTCAAAATCTCCTGACTAATAATTCTAGTACAGAGAAATATAGAGGGAGTAAAAATAAAGTGACTGGAAACAGCAATTTTTTTATTATTTTCGAAATCAATGATATTTCAAAATCATTCAGTTTTATTTATTAGCTTAAATATTGCCTAAGATCTACTAGATTCTATTCAATATTGGATATCGAATATTGAATATTCACTAGCTTCAGAGACAGCTGAATATTGAAAAAAGTTTGGCTGTTTTTATTTAAATTAAACATACGTATGAATCATCTTTAACCAGTCTTTGCAATAAAAAAATCGCACTGATACAGCCCATTTAGGAGCTATGACGTCACAGACACAAAATAAATAAAAATATGAGTTACGCAAGGTGTTCGCAAAAGGTTGGTTTCGTTGCAAACATCGCTGATCGCGAGCGACCCTGATAAAGACTGGCTTCGGCCTTTCTCAATGTCCACACCATGTACGTCGATGCCCTTATAAATGATGTAATAACTACACCAGATTAATATTTTTAGCATATGGCTGCATACTTATACAGTGGAGTGAACTTTTTGAAATATATTTATCAAAACAGGTTCAGCTATTAATATAATGTTCATATAAACTTTTGAATATTTGTCATAACATAAAAAATGCAAAAATGCAGTACCCAATGGACAGGTTTCAATCAAGTATATAGACTTAAAAAATGAATATCTACTTAAGATGTCAAGGTCAAATAAACTGTAAATAAACTAGATTTTCATGTAAAGTAGTCGTATAAATACGATAATTTTCTTTATTTAAATGAGACTTCGAGCAGACCGAGACACGTCATTATGCGTACCGTAGTTGCAATTCCTAAAGAGCCGTGTGCTAAATGTAATGTGAATGACCTGAGACTACATATCGTTTGTGATTCATATAAGGACGATGCTACCAGCGCCCCCTCTTTTGTACTTAAAAAGGAGTTTGCCGTTCTGTTAGAGGACAAAATTCAATATATACGACTCTCCATTAAGGTGTCTGTGTATATGACAGCCGGGATTTGAACTCTCTAGCTTTTACCTATACCTCCCACAAAATAACTCAGAATCCATTTTTTCTCCAATATATATAGAGATATAAGTTGTCGTTGATTGATCAGGAATTGCACTGATTAAATATATCAATGCGTTATATGTAATTTAACGCATAGATATATTAATATTAATAAGACAAGGAAAAAGTAACGAAACGAAGAACGAACGAACGCACCGAACGTCAAAAGATGAACTAGTAAGATATTTTTTTTATCGTGACTTTGCTCTAAGGCTGAAAGTCTGGAGGTTTCATTCAACACTAAGTAATCGTTTCTTATTTAAAGTTCTATCCCGCACACAATCACTTATGTAGACACGTGTGTTCTTTGTTCAGCGCTAGAAAGCGTAGCGTAATTGTGACGAATCCGGTGAGCGATTATTATTTAGCGGATTAATATTATTTGTAATTCTCATGTATTCGAGTATTAAAGTATAATAAAAATATAATAACAGAAGGATGCGTTGATTTAAAAATAAAATAGCTAACTAAAACCCCTTAATCATAAAAATATATATACTTATTATAACATATTCTCTGTTTTATCACTTTCATACCTTCCACGTAAATTGTTAGTGAGAAAGTGACAAAACAGAGAATAAGTTCTACTAGGTATAAATATTTTTTTTTTGTAAGGCAATAATTATATACAAATCATAATATTAATATTTAATTTAATATTTAATTAAAGATTATAAATTCTTGATTTCTACTGTTATTAAATAAATTAACGCATCGGAGTTATTTTGTCATGACTTACACTCGTTTGAGCAGACTTTACTGCGCTCTGAGCAAATGAAACTAAAAATACAAATTAAATTAAACTCAATGATGGTTCCGTATATAGATAGAAAATATACAACTTTATTCCTCAAACATGATCATAATTATTTATATATTTTAATATATTTTTTCTTCAGCATGGCTCGACATTTTGAATGAGCAAGCAAAAAGGCTTTGTCGGCCACTTCTAGCGACTGCCAATAACTTTAATTAAAATATGTTACTAAAGTATTGTGGTTTTAATTTTTCTGTTATAATTTTTCTCGAGAATAAAGTATTGTTACCTTTTTATAAATAGAAACAGAATGGAAATCCTTTATTAATATTCCAGTTCCAGAAACTTTCGCTTTGTTAATTGGTGTAACTAGACACACTTTTGTCTAGTCGTACAGTTGGCTCACCTTTACGTGCTTCGACTTTGTGGAAACTTTATTATTTAAATTCCATATTTAATAGACGCTAATGGATCTCTTGATGTATCAATGAAGCCATTATCACCACCTTCATTCAATTGTAGAAGTTTTGACTGGTTTTAATTGTTTCGATTATTAATTATTGTCTTTGTTAAATATCGTTTATAATAGTTTTACAATAATATTAGTATCTGAATAACAATTTCGATATCGCTTGCTACATGTCGTTTTTGACGGTTTTCTAAAAGTGAAATGAAGTAGTGTGTCGTATTGTGAAGCGGTGATTATAAAATGTAATAAGTTTTAGTTTTCACCATCGCCGACCATATCGTTGGTCTATACTAGGGATGGGGAACCAATGGCACGCGTGGCACAAGTGGCACTTTTGAAAGTTTTGATGGCACGCACAAAAACAAAATTGTAAAACATTGATTGATAAAAAGTATGTAAGGAAGAATTGTTTTTATTTGTTTATTTAATTATACTTACGTATAATTTCACCACACCAACATTTAGAATGAAATTTGATTGTGGCAAGTTACCTATTAAAAAAATATTTTTTTTTGACTTGCCTGGGCATCAATATAGATTCGCCATCCCTGGTCTGTGCGATTGCATAATGGCGTTTTTAAATGTTTTGTTATTATCGCGAAAGTTAATTTTTGATTAAAGAAGATACGAAGAATAAGTTTTTTGTACGTCAGTATCAGTTTAACAATCTCATCAGTTTATGAGTATGTGGAACTGACTCATTAAAACTAAGAGAAAAGAAAGAAATAATAATGTATAATTTAAAAAATATATATTTTTTATTTACTTTATTTGTTTTCATATAAATTTTAAAAAATACATTTCTTCCCTGTAAAAATAATATTTAAGAAAATAATATATCCAAAGGCGTTGATGATAGGCCTTCACGGCTTACACGGCCACAACAAGATTCGTAGTAGGCCCTCTTTCATCCACCACTACCATTTTTATATATTATTATTCACAAAGAAATTACTTACGTCAAAGATGTGACACAAAGTCTTGTAACAATAACATGGTATCTTCAGCAGATTTTTTCTGCGGTCGTGGTGGTACAGCACTTGAATCAGTTGGCTGCAGCTTTAGTTTCTGCATTATTTATGGTTTTTATAATTGTTGCTGACATGACTATACTTATTATATCAAAATGACGAAAAATATGCTTGCATACATACACACACACATATATACTTAAAAGTTTAGAAATGCTCAGGACCAGGTGTGTGTGGAGGTAAATAAAAAACGATTTCGAAAATCGAAAAGCGGTCTTTAAAATAACATCCTTAATCAGTAAGTTATAAATATGTAAAATTTGTAAAAAACGTATCCTGTTGTCTCACCACAATCTTAAAGTAATATAAATCTTTAAAATTACCAAATCATCTATTCCTAAAAAATTTGCCAAACCATGGTTAACTAACTAACTAACTAACTATTAATCATAAGCATAAAAGTAATATTGTTAACAATGATGATTAACGAGTCACTTGTACTTTTATAACGAAAGCCGTACTTGCATGTGTTATTGATGGTATCTAAACTCTTTCAGCCAACATGTAATTACTGACTCGTGGAGCCGACACAAGCTTCTATAATTTTTCATTATTGTTTTTTCACAATATAAATATGTTTAACATAAATTATACAATATGATTGTGCTAGTCATTTTTGCAAAACTCCGCAAAATGATTTGGAAGTAGGAAATAAATTACTTACTCAATTACGTAAGTTATATATAGTAAAAGTGCAAATGAAAGTGCATCCAAAATATTCTAATAATGAATCGAACTAAGAAATTTCTCTATTTGAATGGCTTTTTATTATTTATTGAATAAATTATTTTAAAAGTTTTATAGTTTTACAACTCGGTATAAAAATGGTAGACAAAAGAGCCTAAAGTATTTTATTTCTCTCTCACAGAGACAGCAGCACGCCTACGGCACCGACAGTGCTTCTGAAGCGTACGAAGCATCACAAGGGTAGTATATACTGCCTAGCGTGGAGCCCGGCCGGCGACCTTCTGGCCACCGGCTCAAACGACAAGACCGTGAAACTCATGAGGTTCAACAGTCATGCTTGCAACTTGGAGGGGCAAGAGGTATGGTGTTACGGAAATGTAAGCTTATTGACGCAGCTTTTCAATTTATTTTTTGCATTAATTGTTTTAAATTCTTAATTATTATTGGCTGGATTCTTAATAATTCAAAATTAAATACATAATAAAACATTTTTGAGAGCTGAGAGGTTATTTACGTTGTAAGTTTTCATCGGATGAGTTGAGCGTATATTTTCGATAGCATTGTAGATGATACGTGAGACTCGAAGATTTAGCGTATTTGGAGATAAGTAATGTAAAACATGATTAGAAGATATCTATTGCTTATGATCTACCTTTACAACAATGGCATTTAGTGCGCGCTTATACATGACACATGGCATTCATGAATGTATTACGCTATATATTTTGCAGTCTGCTTTTATCTTAGCTGATGTTTGAGAGAAGTGTCAGACATTTCTGTCAAATAATAAATTATTAATATTTTTAATTCGTTTAAGTTGGATTTGTTAGTTATTTTTTATTTGAACAATTTATGAATTCAAGTGTACTTTTTCACAAATTACCACTTTAACTTAAAAGTAAACACCTTTAAGGTGACACAATATATAATGTAGACATAATATTGTAATACAATTATCATGTTCACCTCAAGACGAGTAAAATAATTAGCAACGAAATAAAGATAAAATTCTTAACATATGTCATCATCTATTTCTAATCAAAATATATGATGTCACGTATAGATAATCTGGTTTGTGTAAACCGAGTCCTTGGTCGATGAGATAGTTAGTGTTCTTGTGACGTGGGTTGATTATTGTGTTGACATCGTATTGCTATTCGTTTAATTGGTTACCTTTGTCGGTTATGTATCATTTTATCACAAATTTAACAAATTATATTTATTGTATAGAATGTTTTCATTTATATGTACATATATTTATATTAAACTTCGTCTTTCAAATAGGTTGCAGTATTCCTGATACATACATTAATTTTTATTTTTTTACCAATTTTTTTTATGCGAGAGAAGACTAATGTAATATAATTTGTCATTTATCTGATTACTAAATTTAAATGCTTCTTCGTAAACAGAACTTGAATTATTTTTTATAAATCAACCTCAGTTATATAGGACAAAGATGAGATGGGATGAACACTCATATAATCTCACTCACTCACTCATAAAAATGTGGCGCAGCTTGTTGAGATATAACCTGCATTGCCATTTTTTTTACTAAGAATAATCTTTTTAATTTTTGTTATGTGGTTTAGTTTATACCTTCACGTATTAAAATTTAAAATATACGAAGCTCATACAAGATTCATTTTAAAAAAGTCGCACTCGCTCACCATGGGTTTTTTTAAATAATATTATATATATAGTATTACAATTCTTTACTACTTCTATTTTTTTGGATTGTTTTAGGGACTCACAGTCCAGTGAATTAAACCCAATGACATTGGGAGTAGACGAAGGCCAGTCTCCATCTCTGTTGAAGATTAAATCTTTCTAAATCTCTGATGAAACGTTCTTTTCCAACCCCACTTGGGTGGATATACCTTTAGGACCCGGTGCAAAGGGTTACTGAAAAGACTAGCCTTGGTTATTTAACATGATGTTGTTAAGAGACTTAACAACCTTCTCATGAATCGTATCTTGATATGGTTGTGCCTATGCTTTGACACTTTTTCACAAACATATGGCTCAGTCATCCTTTCATAGCTAACATCTCATCAATTCTCGCTGAAGTCGGATAATGTCCACGTTGTATTTCAAAGACTAATTGGAAAACTACTACATAGCTATAAACGTAAACTCGTTCATTCTGTCTGTTGAAACTTTGCTCTATAGTAACAATTTTCCAATCAGTTTGTAAAATTTTTCGGTAAAGTTGTTTTGATTTTACCACCATTTTAACGTTTATAAAGTGTCACTTAAAAAATGTCTAATACGTCTCTTACAAACATCAAGTCCTAAGTTATCTTTGAAAGTAGGCGACACGGTTCCAAGTGCTTAATTCATTTCCTGAGATAACATATTTTTCTTTCGGAAGGGATTTCTAATTCTTTACTTCACTTGTCTTTTATCGTCTTTTTTATACAAACAATCCGTAGATGGTCAGATCTTCTTGTATCACAAACAGAGGACGTTTCATTGTACTTATCAGTAGCGGGGTCCACAAACATTCGTCTAATATCAAGCAGATGGAGGGTTTAATAAATTGAATTTTTCCATACCTACTTTATGTAATGCTATCACAGTTCATCACAATTCGGTTCTCTTTCAACCCACTTCATTTTAATATAACAAATATATTTATTATCGATTTGGTTGAAAATAAGAAAACAATCGATATTCATAAAAGAATGAGATCTTTTAAATTTAAATGTAATTTTTTTTATAACTATTTTTATGGTCAGACTAAAAAACACAGTGTTGTATTCATATTAATTAGTATCTTATCGAAGGTGGAGCTCACAATGCACGACGGCACGGTGCGGGACGTATGCTTCATTGAAGACACTTCCAATAAAACAAGCCTGCTAGTGAGTGGTGGTGCGGGTGATTGCAAGATATACGTCACGGATTGCGCTACCGGGAAAACATTCCAGGTACGTTTCGAAACTGAAATCTAGAGGCGGTTTAATCGATTCATAGAATATAAAAACCCTTATAAATGTATGGTATAAATAAGTTTTGAATTTGGACATCTCAATGATAAAAATGTCAAGCATAACCTACTGCTGTGTTCTAATCTTTGTAGACATATATTGTAAAAAAATCGTATTTCTGCTCCCCCAGGCGTTGAGTGGCCACTCTGGGCATGTGCTGTCCCTGTATAGCTGGGGCGGAGCGTTGTTTGTGTCGGGGTCACAGGACCGCAGCGTGCGCTTCTGGGATCTGCGTACGGCGGGCTGCGTCAACGTCATCTCGCCCCCTCCGCCTAGCGCACAGCACGGGAAGGTAGAACTTTGACTAGAGCTCTTGTTTCAGATAACGTCGATGGTCAACCGGCCTATCTTGAAAACTAGCTTACAGATTCGATATCTTTTAGATTAGAATCTTATCTGCGCTGTTCATACCAATTAAAATAATATAACAATTTAATAATATTATTTTATGGAAGGATAAATGACAATATAATGATTTTTTTTTATATTAAGAACTAGCTGTGCACGCGACGTCATTCGCGGTGTTATGTTTTCAAAATAGTTTTTGTTTGTAGAATTGACGCCTTTAATTATATATTTTCTTTATTGTAAGTTTCACAAATAAAGACTCTAAACTCGTACTAATTTTAATAAAATTTGATCTTGAGAGTCTCATTAGATAAATTCAAAATAATTGATTTCAAAATAGAAACTATATAGAATCTCTGTGAAATTCAAAAAACTACTGTGGGCTTTGCAATTATTTGCGCTGAAAGAAATAGTCGCTAGAAACTTCTATCAACACGTCCTAATCCTTACTTTTTTGAATCATAAGAATAACCTAGCATTGTTTTATAGAAAATGCTTCACATTTATACCTACGGGAAAATTTAACATGAGCAAAGCCTCCAAAACAAAGCTTGTATACCTACAAGTTAATACCTTAACTAAGCGTTTTAGTTACGACTTGCGTAGTCCGAAGTTTTTTCTTACTAGCAAATGTTATAAATGTATCAATTTCAAATGAATGGAAGAAAGCGCGGGGAAGTCATTTACTTCTATAGTTTCCAAAAGCATAGCGAATACGAGTTTCCAAAACTCTATGGCGCCATCTAGTTTTAGACATTAAAAATTAATTTATTGCACATATGCCTTTTTTTTCTGTGTTACTTTTGTTCTAATAATAATAATAATAATAAATATTTATTTCAGATAATATCATCCATATAGTGATAGTATGTTAGTAACAATGTTTACTTATAAACTAGGTTAGTTATTGTTAGTTACATTATACAAATTTTTAATTACAACATATTTACATATGTAAATTTTAATAGAATAAAGTAGTGAAACTGGTATTTTGTCCTTTTACGTAAGATTAAGAAATTTTCTTGCATTAAAAGTTATCCCAATTTTTGAACAGGACATATAGCTTTTATGATAACAAATTTCATCCAAATCCGTCTCGTAGGTGTTGTGTGATGAGTGCACAAACATACAGACAGACAGACAGACAGAAAGACAGAATGTACAAAAATTGGTGATTTGATATCTACATTGAATCACCAATACCTGTTACACCCTATTTAAAAGATCTAAAATATATTCAATGTACAGAAACAGGTCATTTACAGATTTATTATATATATAGATCTAAGCCACATATTTTAGTACAGGTATGATTCTAATGTTTAGAAAATGTGCGACTTTATTATTAAATCAAAGTATTTAAATTTTTGGAATTGTGTATATGATATAAACTTTAACTATTCAGCAGCTATTTAGCATTCGTGAGAGATACTATGGAAAAAATTATCCTAGTATATTCACAGCGTTCACGAAGAACTCCCTACATTGTTATAATGTCAGATAGTTGGAGAATGTTTTTCCAGCGGGCTTTAGTTACCTCTTTGAGATAATGCGATCCGTGATAAATTAACCACAGCATGACTCGAGGGAGGCTACGTAACTTTATTTATATACGTAATTTATAGTGACACTAAAATTATTTCATTTCTTCTTTTAGTTTTCTTTCCTTTCATTTCTCTGTAGCGGTGGCTAATAGTAAAGTTTTATAAGTGGTTTTAATGACATTATTTTTAAAAGTTTCTTTGTAATACTATCAATAAATTATTAGCTGAGACGTAATTCAAATACGAATTCTGAAAAATCTCTATGCTTGATTGATGGTTATCGGTATCATTGTTATTTTTCCCATCGCAATCAGATCGAAATTTAATTTTTATTATATGTATGTATTTTAATATATGTGAAATATAAGTCGGGTGGTATAGTTTATTCGACCGCAGGCGTCTGCTGTGGCGTCGCTGGCCGTGGATCCAAGCGGACGGCTGCTGGTGGCAGGGCATGAGGATGGCTGGTGTGCGTTGCACGACGTGCGTGGATCACGCGCGCTACAGCGGTTTGCTCCCCACGCTGGTGACGTACGCTCAGTGCGCTTCTCGCCTGGCGCCTACTACCTACTGACGGCTGGCTACGACGGACGCGTAGTGCTCACCGACCTGCAAGGTACCAATTATAATATATCTATATCGAGAGACGAAGTTTGAAAGTATCACTAAATTATGTTTTATAAATAACTAAGTTCCTTTGTAAGATTTGGTCTATTAATAAATCAAGCATAAAAAAATTATTTCTGTAACAATTTTAGTACAATATTGTTTATATTAAAACATGAAACCTGAACAGATAAAAACTCAATCAAACAATTGAAACGTGACATTTAAATAAATTGTCTGTTGCCATTACTATGTTGACCTTTATAGAAATTGAAAAATCTTATAATAAAAAAATATTAATGAAATTTTAACAATATTGATGTAATGTCGTAGGAGACCTGACGTGCGCGTTGCCCAGCGTTCCCGTGGCACGTCATCCTGACAAGGTGATTTCAGCGCGCTGGCACCCTGACGACTTTTCTTTCTTATCCACGTCAGCTGACAAGACCGCAGTACTCTGGACCATCCCACCTCTATAGACACGCCCTAACGTCCCACTGAGATATGTTATTTGTCAAATCAATAGTTTTGGAACTAAAGGTCCTGACCTTCTTGACTCGTCTGGTCTTATGTACGCACAGTGCAGGCGGGTATTTGAGTTTAACTCATTATAACAAAGTTTATGACGTAAATATGAGCACAGGTTCACAAAAGATATTGAATAAAGGTATATTGAACGGTGTCGATTTCAATCAGCACCCGCTTAAATAAAATACTAAATATATTTGGAGGTCATCGGATATTTGTTAACTTGCTGTGCTTTATTAATATTGAGCTTTACTGAAATAATTATAAGTCACAAAATGCAACGACGTCACGAAACATTGTATTAGACTAATGTGAATGTCGTTGTAAAGTCTATTTATTTTTCATTGTAATCTTCCGTCTAATGTACTTATTTTATTTATAACCGTAGATAACACTCCTCCGCTACTCGCCAAGTGCTTTTATATCATTGATAGTTGATAGCTTTAGATAGCTTTAATAAAGTAAAGTGCAATAATAGCCGACTAACAAACCAGTAATGAATACATACAGTTTGTGTGACTGAAAAATATGTAGATCCACATAGTGAGTTGACTTTATCACGTATTAAATTTTTGAGATTAGATTTTCAGTCAATAATTAAGCAGCAATAACCAAATTTGATATAAATACCTTAAAATGAAAATTGTCTTGAAAAATGTTCTGTGATAGTTCCAGGATCTTTAAAATGTCTTACATTCTATATTTCATAAAAACTAACCAAAGTCATCAAAGTCGTGCTACAGAATGCAACCGACAACACCTTTGTGTTGTAGGCTCGCTTATACGTCGTCTATATTCATCACACACACACATACACATACATTATGTATTTATAAAGCTTTCATTGTGAGTTTTGAAGATAAAAGTCAAGTCAACTGTCGTCATTGGCAGGCAACATGTACTGTTGTATAAATCATAAACAATTATAATTGTTGTAATAATTTTATGAAAACGAAGGAATGCGAAAAAGAATTACATTTACTCTAAATGATATCAAAATGTCACCGTAATTCAACATTTCTACTAAAAATAAGCGAGGCGCAGGAACGTACGTATCATCGTAAAATTTAGTTTTTACTTAAGTGGAAGTTCTCGAATTAAAACTCTATTATCATCAATCTCAGAAACATCGGTGTAAATTACCATTTAACATTTAAGTCTTTGCGATCTTCAATAGACTTTCTAGTGATTGTTAAGAAATTTTAAATTATTTATTACTTTATGATCTAGAGAAACGGAGAAAGCATATTGAGTCAAATATTAATCTGCCTTGAAGCTGTTAATCTTTTGGTATTGAAGTTACATATATATATAGATTATGATGCTGTTAAGATCCGTAACCATTGCCTGCTATTATATATTATATGTTTAAGGTATAGCACAAATATACAATATTAAATTGTAAGTCTTGGCACAAATAAAATAACTGCATATATTATATTTCATATAAATAGATAACTGTTATGTCTATAACCGAGAAATCGATCAAAGAAGTTAATAACATATAACTACAATGCCTTTTTATATGTGGGTATGTGTGAGGTCCTCCAGTGAAGTATTGGTCGGAGACATGTATGCGTATTATTTTGTTATTAGGTAACTCTAGTTTTCATTGTATTAAACCGAATTCCCTTAACAATGTATCCACTTAATATAATCTTGTATTTACAAATTTATTGTTTTATTTACGACCATTTTATTACAACGAGTACGTGTGTGCGTGTGTGAGTAAATCTGTTTAACGTTTATGAAGCTCCCTTAGAGCTATAAACGTGATCATGTATTGCCTTTTGGGACGCCTCCCGAACACTAGCGATGTTTTTGGGAATTGGTCTAATCTGATTTTAAGAAAAAACTCTTTTTCATTTCTTTTATATTGTTGATAGTAACTACGACAGTGGTGCAACCTGTTGGCTTGTATATTAAAAAAATACAACATATAATTTAAGATATACATTCATAAATAACCCTTTAAACCGTTATAACAACTGTTATTACGAAAAGTAACAGTAAAGTTACTATAACGGCAATTTGTAATCAAACAAAGAGCATGAAATCGACAGACGTTATAATGTGTACCCAATGTTGAAGGTCGTTTAAATCACGAAGACCATTCCCATTTACTTACGTTTATTATACAGACACACGGGCGTGTTTTAATGTGTAACATTTTGCCGTATTTCGTTATCAGCAGTACCTAGTCTAAAATAAAAAGCTAAAGCCAGCTATAGATAATTTATTTTGATTCCAAAGTGAGATACAGACATGGAGATATTTAATATTATCTAGTATTACACTTTACCTACCTACTAAATTATATTTGACATAGAAAACAAATTATAAATATATTATTAGGTATATTTTTGAAAGGTTACTATCAAATAGCAAATACATAAATTTCAGTTCTTTTCTAATAACTAATACGTTTATGAGCAACGCATTTACAATAGCAGGTAGTAATAATGTTTTGTTCTTACGCCTCGTTTACAAACAGTTGAGGGAGTGAGTTGAAAATTATAACTATAGAGAGTGCTGCTTAGCTACTTCATAGACATACAATCTGGGTTAATTAGAATTCTACAATAACAAGCAGTACAACATTATTATTTTTTTAAACAGTCCATAAGTTGAAGATCCATTAAATTGGCTTATAGGTATTAATACATTTTTATTTACTTTTTTGGTAAGTACTACAATAATTTAAGTACGATATATTATATATAATGGAAACGTCTGAAAATAGGAAACTGTCGTTAATTGTTCAGATGAAAAGTTGATAGCTGAGAGCCGATTACAAATATTAACACGGAATAACTAAGTAAAATCAGGGGACTGTCAAGATACATCAATGACTTAGACCTGATTGTTGTAATTAATAGCGGATTCGCAGCTTGCCTTCTGACATACGATTTTAAATTAAAAATACTTATTATAGAATAAGATGTAATAAGTACAACCCTTACATCCATTACACTTATCACGACAGCTTTCCTTTAGCAATCAAGTACCCTGTTCTCTGCAACACGATAGTTCTAATATTATTTACATTATAATCAGATATAATGTTCTTTGGTATGTAATAGTCCTGCTAGAAATAGTTCCATATATCTTTGAATTTAAGTAATATATTTTACTTTATTGGGATGTCGCCTAAAATCCTTTAAAATAATATTTTTAGAGATTATACTATTGCTGGTCCTTTATTTGGTCACGTTAAGATTGTTAATTCTCGATAACAAAAAAATCAGAATATTATAATGATTATAATTTATATATATATATATATACTTAGATTATTTATATTTTATTATATTTATATATTCCATTATTCACATTCACTCTAGATTTTTGGTTTGGTTTGGTTGGTCGTGTATGTGGGTTTGTATATATTAATTTGTAAATAATGTTTTCAATCGATAAATATTAGTTTGAGGCTATTATAGTTATTGATAAGGAAATACTAGTTATCAGTAACTATATTACCATGTGGTTCGAAGCCAATCTATAAAATTGTATTACCTACGTATGTCTTACTACGTGTGTGTATGTAAAATATCTATTATAAAGTTCGGAAGCCCCGGGTGGAGTAACGTCATCATTAATAAAATGGTTGTGAAGATACTATACAACATAAATAAATATATTAATATATATAATATAAAATATTTTATGAATTTTCTATATTGTAGTTTCTGATTTTACCTAATAACGTGATAAAATCTTTCTATCTATTGTCGTCGTTACAGTGTTGTAAGGTACTACTATAGGGTAGCGTTACTGTTTGATATAAGTAGTATATTCGTTTGTGTCACTCGACTTAAAAAAAGTGAGTAACGTTTTTACGGGTATACACTTTTTCAACTA
Organism: Mechanitis mazaeus; assembly: GCA_959347395.1. NCBI lineage: Eukaryota > Metazoa > Arthropoda > Insecta > Lepidoptera > Nymphalidae > Mechanitis > Mechanitis mazaeus. The sequence goes on along the minus strand of OY365748.1, from coordinate 9,213,698 downwards.
CCTCATGGTAAATGTTCAAATAATATTAGCTTTCAACAAATTAAAAAAAAAATTAAAGAATATTTTTATTGTTTGTTTGTTTGTAGATATTACAGTATTTTCAAATATTCAGAAATCGCCAAATGAGTTTCTTCAGCCAGCTCTTCTCAGGTCTGTGGCAATTATTTTACAAAAAGGTATCTTTGACTGCGAAAAGATGTGTTCTTTAAAAAGATTCATATTTTAATTAACATGTTTAGTAATTTTTATCGCCCTTGCGTATTAAAGGCGGAAATATAATTTGATTTAAATTGAAATTGAAATTGTACAAAAAGATTTCGTGAAAAGACAGCTTGCAGAAGTAGTCATGAAGGTAGAATAGGTTGCCTACACTTAGTGTAGTGTACCTATCTGGTAGTTAAGTCATAACGCTGTTATTGTTTATCTATCTATTGATGAAAATTGAATCTCTGCTTCAATTTGAGTAATCTAATAAAAATGAAGTGTTGTTGAGTGACGTCTTTCCGATATTCATAAAGCTCCTAAAAGCAGGTTACAATGATAAATAAATGTTTATAGATAAGAGGACCAAAGATCATTAGAAAATATAATAAATTGGTTGGAATTGCTGTTCTTTCATTTCTGACAAGAGCGTTACATTTATTCAACATTCAATTATAATAAGCCGTACAATATAATGTAAAGAATAGAAAACAAATGAGCACGAAGTATACAAATGTTTGTTAACTATACTACTGTATTTTCCTTGAACGTTTATCGATTGTATTGAAATATGAGGAAATTATTCGCACGCCCACCCTGAGAAACATCTTTGAGTTGGTACAACTGTTTTATTAATGAGGGAGGTGGGGGATTTCTGATTGATTAATTTTAATTTTATTATTTTTACATCTTGATTTATACCTAAACACCAAATTAATTGAATTATATATCTCTACGTTTTATTTTTATACAGCAATAACTCACATTTTTTAAGTAACCTATGTATAAGATGAAAAAACGAAATATATTTTATTTGTAAAAGCACTTTAATGCACTGAACTGACACTTTTTTATTTTTTAAGCACTTAAAAGCACTATTTCTATTATCACAAAATAGAAATAACAACTGTACATCCAATAAAACATTAAATATTTACTTCTAACTATTTTATAGTTGTAATATTTCGAAATTTCATTTTATTATATTGAAATATTAGTGATAGAATAGGGAAACACATTTTCTATTGAATAATACTATCCGTCAACATGTGTGACATCGGTTTACTACCCTGTCTATTTTATTTTTCTTATATATGTCATTGGTTTTATTTTCATACACATAATGTAGCGGGTAGTTTACAAGTAGGAGTCCTTTGTGTGAGCGGGCGGAACCCCGACGGCGGACATCTTGCGGCGCTCGAGGCGCGCGCGCGTCACGGGTCGGTGGTACTGCTCGCTGCGCCGCCGTCAGCGCTCCGGAGCTGGCGTCTCTGACTCCAGCTCCATCCATAGGGAACTGATGACTCGCCTATCTATGGAAAAGAGTTATTTTCTAAATAAATAACTAGAGTTATTTTCTAAGAATTATAAATATATTATAGTAAATAGTTTATTTATAAGAATTATGATTCACTAGTTATGTTAACGACTCTGTTTGCGCTCAGTTTTTTTTTTTGGTAAGCTACAAAATTTTTAAACAAATGTTTTTGAGTTTCATATAAAAATATCACTAATACAGAATAGAGGTGGTGGCAAATACAATTAAGGTACTATTTTTAGTCATATATTCATCCATTTATATTTTAAATCGAGAAGTTTGTGAGCATTTATTCTAAATGTTTGTTGCACTTTCATGCAAAAATTATTGAATTGATCTTAATAATATTAGAATAAAGATAGCCTAAATCTTAAACCATTATATAGATTATATTCTATTCCATGGGAACGCAGTTGAAACAGCATGGTCAGTTGTTACCTTATTTCGGCCAGAAAGGCAAAATGGGATTCATAGTGGGTTGCTTTCACCACCAGTTGGTTGAGATGGTTTGAATTACATAAGTAGAAGTTTAAGTCCGAAATGAAACCAGACCCCTACTTCCGTTGACAAGTTTTGTGAGCTTAGAAGAGTTAAATGTTGATCATAGAAGAATTATGAAAGGCGTTGCTGAAATCAAGAAGCACAATAATATTTAATAAAGTACTTGAGAAAAGTTTTTTTGAATGTCTTAGTTCAATGCCATCACTGTGCTGTAACTCCTAAAGACTGATTAAAAAAGGGATAGGGGTTATTAGTAAGGAATCAGTTATTTATGAACTATACGTTCTAGAAATTGGAGATAAACGGAAGTATGAACATTGGTCACAAATATAAAAAAGTTACGGGATCAAGGATTTTGAGAAGTAGGTTCAACGAAGGCTTTGGGCCATTCGTTATGAAAGCTGCAAGATCATTAAAAAAGTTAATAATTCTGTAGATGTTGCATTGTAATCCGGTCGAAGGTGTATTCTATTGGAATTCTCAACAATATCATACCACTGGAGTAATGGCTACATATACACAGATAAATAACCTGAGATGCTTCGGATGAACTCAGAAATGATAGTATTGCCAAAGGTAAAGTCAATAACAGGTAAGAAAAATATAAACAAAAAATAAGGATTGGAATATAACTACAATATAATTGCAGTATAGGCTATCAAAGGATAAGCAATCAAAAAAATACCCATGCTAACATCTGCAATTGCTCCAATACCTTTACTTTGATTAAGTACATTGAACATTATAAAATTACTAATTAATTCTAGATCTTCAAGCGGAATTTCACTCAAACGAATTCTTTTACTCAAACAAAATGTATATCTGCATTTCTCAACCTATTTAATTACGACGGGGATTATGAAACAGAAACTGTAGCGTAAATTATAAAATAAGTATAGCCAATAGAGTCATTATTAGAAATAACACATGCTCCCAAGGTTTCAATTTTCATATATTAGAGCTGAGTGAGTGAGTAAGAAAGATAGGATATTATATTGAGTAGCTTTAAGATAATGTACTATGTTATTCAGGTCACACACAAGACGCTACATGGAGTAGGATTTCTATTCAAGAAAATTCGCAAAAAAGCAACTCCTGAAAATGACAATGAAGATGGTTTTATTTCATGTCATTCAATGAACCTTCGGAAGGTATAGGTAGGTTACCTATATAAATTAAAAGCAGTGCATACTCTAGTTTATACTCAAGAAGCGAGAAACGGATTGGTACGTAAATTATTATCTCTTATTATGAAAATGAATTATAATCTACGTAAAGATTGACAATTATCTTTATTTAAAAAATTTACCTCAAAATTTTTTCGTTATTGTATTCCTTATTTAATATTAATATCCTTGAAATATTGTTATATAAGTAATGTAATAAACCGAATTAAAATTATTACTTGAAACCTCTATTTTTTTAATAATTTCTCTATATTTAATATATCACATTTTCTTGAAAATTAATTTCTACCGTAATGACGCCTTGCCTGAAGCTGACGGATGTGTTATTTCCTGACGCAGGGAAAAGAGAACAGCTATATTACTGATTAATATTCAAAACATTTTCTGCCAATCAATCCCAAAAACCAGCAAAAATCTTTACATATTAGGCTTTAAAACTCTGTATCTCTATACCTAAATAATGTAAATAAACCTCAATAATTATTTTGCTATTGGTCGCGCGTAATAAGAATATTTATAAATTCAGCGAACTGTATACGTATTGGAAATTATACGTGGTATTAAGGGCGAGAGATTGAAGAAGGTATGCAGCGTTCACCTCAAACCACCCACGGGGTCGACTCCTGCTTCATGAACCGATGTTTGATATCGATCACGCACTTCACCCTCGTCTATTACCACCTTGGCACGACCTTTTTCTTTTTTATTATTTTTCTTAACTTCCCAGGCACGATTAAATATTTATTTTTATGAGTTTATTGAATCACAAGAGCACAAGTTCTTAGTACGGTTCATATATTTTGAACTGACTTTTGATAATATTTATGGTTGTGAGAAAAAAGGAATTAAAAATGTACCACCCATAACGTAATAAATTTCTAGTTACTGGTGTCAACAGGCATAAACAAACAAATTAAAAAAAAAATAAGAATTTTTCGAAATAGTCAACATTATACGGTCATAATAAAATAAAACGTGGCATAATAGTAAATGTCTTAGCCTTGCGTGAGGTAAAGTATATAAACGAAGTGTCGAAGCCGAGTGATGGAAGTGAGGGTTTGAGGAGGTCTTTGTTTTTGGTGTAGTCGGGCGTCAAAAGCGTCTAGCTGGCAATTCGTCTTTGTCTTGTAGATTTATTTTAACTCATTTTTAAGTATTTTTATAAACAGATAAATACCTTTCATTTATTATTTAACCTGAATAAAAACGAGTCTTTATAGATATAATTGCAAAAAACATATATAGACTCGTTTTTGCAATTATATCTTAAAATCTACAAAATATGATCATTTAGCCCGCTGCAGTTTTTGAGATTTTTTGTAGGTATAAAAAGGCATGTTTAGAATTATACGTCATCATTTGTATCTCAATGCCTAATCCGAAAGGATGTCTAGTGATTACAGTTGCATTTATCTGAAGAAAGGGAATATAGCTCCTTTTAATTCATTAACTTCTCATTTACTAATGAGATTTTCTTATTGAACGAAGGCGAAAGCCCTAAATTAATAACACACAATGAAAATCATATCTTTTAATTCTATCCTGGCTTCAAAAATTTTTATCAATAACTCGACTACAGTATCTGTTTTGAGTGACCAGGTTTTAAATTAAGCTAAGCTGCTCTTTATTTAAAGAGTTATTTTTTATTAAAATGTTAAATTAGTTTGACACGCATTGTTTTGTCCAATATCTTATTAAAAGCGAAGTTTTAAACAATTATCTGTCTTCTTAAGACTAATTATCAATTCGACAAATTATGAAATTACAACATGATAATTACAAAACCATTAACTCTGATAATCTTGTATCTGACGCACATCGCTTAAATTGCTTTTCTCTCTTATTGTTGAACTTATTAATTTATTCAGATATTATTGAGTCGATGTTCCATACCTCGTTACTTGAATACGAAAAGAAAGTTTGGCCAAACAGGATAAAGTTAAGAAAATGTACAAAAAGGATGTCTCACAAGAGTATAAAGTTTAATATTAATATTTACATAAATGTGTGGAATATTTAGAAATACAAAATATCGAATTTTTTGTCTTCTGTAGAAAATACTTTCTGATACTCGACTTCGTACTTTTACTTGTTTTAAGTTACAATGTTATCAATTCTAATTATACTACCCAAAGCTATAAATGATATGAGGTGCAATTTTAAACAAACAAATTTATATACTTTTTCTTTTAAATTCAGTATAAGTTTAATAAGGTTCCTTTAATATTATGTTCTATTTTCGTAAACCATAGACTCTAATGAAATATCACATCATCATTAAATTAGTTTTTCAGTATTAGTATTCAGTATTTTCATTAGTTAATGCCACTTTCATAGCTTATCGAATTAGTAAATGTATATTTTAATGATGATGATAATTAGTCACAAATTATTAGCCACAAATTAGCCACAAATTATTACAAAATAAAATAAATATAGTCTTGGCTCATATAGTTTACTATAGAACTTCTATACAGTTTTTACATACAGTAAAAGACCTTGGCTTAACTATAAAGCACCATTTCACCTGCAGAGCTAACTAGAATTATATATCAGAAGGCTTTACTGTTCCCTATACTATTTAATACAAAATGACTTCAAAATGTAGTTCCCTTGAAATATTTTTTTGCAAGTACAGTATCTTTTACTTTCTCTTCTCAACATAGTTCATGTTTATATTCTTAAGTATATATTCTTGGTATAACTGAAGTGCTACTTGGTAAATTAGATCTACTTCAGAATTTTACCATCCGTTTTATAAACTTGCTACTTTCGAAATACCTCTGTTAATTAAAGTTGTTTCTCTCCAAGATTTATTTATATAAACTATATAAAAGCATGAACAGATAAATAAATAAATAATTTACCTCTACCCCAATATTAGTTTGTTTTTTTTTTATATAATATCAATAATCTTGTAACAGTACTAAAATAAGTAAGTATGTAGCGTAGCGTGATCCTTACTTAGATAGAAGTATCGAATATGACAATGTACGACATTATTATAGAGGTTCTATGTCCCGTAATAATACCCACATCACATAAGAAATATCTTCTTCAACAGATAAATTCTGGCTACTAACTTATAATTGGAATTTATAGCTTTTTTTAAATCGGCAGGAGAAATAAATTTCGTAGAAACCCGCAATAAATTTATACTTCTAATAAATCAGCTATAAGTGATATCAAAGCAATTTGGATTTCGTAATTTTGTTATTGTATTGAAGAATATAAAAGTTTTTCTAAATTAATAGTTCCAATAGTTAAAATGAGGATTACCTGATTAGATAGATTATCTTCATTGATTTATTTTTTAATTTACCAAGGTTACGAATAAGATCGGTCGTAATATTTTAATACTTTTAACTCACAGATGTTTTAGTACCGAATACCAGATTTGTTGCTTGTGATATGTGACAGTTTATATAAGTATCATACCGCAGACTTGTGGCAAGGCTTTTGAGTTATTTGGCTTTAGTCTCGACCTTACCAATTCAAACTCTGCATTGTGACTACAATTTCAAGGTTTTATTAAATGAAGGAATGTCCTTGTCAGAAACCTACTATATGATTCTAAAGTAGTTAAGTAAATTGCTCTGAGAATTATCTTTTTGTTCAACCATAACTAAAGTAATTCATTTTATATGATATAACTTCTAAAGGACTGCCAAAGAACTGCTGTTTTATATCATTGAACCCTTAGATTTCGAGATCTCTAAATATAAAGATTAAAAACACTGACAAAGTTGTCTCATCAGTTAACGAGGAATATGTTGTTGGAAAGTAATCAAGAAGTTCTCAAAGCCATTACCCACCCGGCCCGTGTAGGGACATGAAACCAAAAAGTAATAAAAGGAATCGCTTGGAAATTGTTATTTAGTTTACTAACTACATTCTATATATTGTAAGTATTGTTCTTTCTAACATATCCTGCCACATACAGTGCGCACACATAGATGTGCCTATACAAGGAACCATATATTTGTACATTATTGGAGAAACAAGCATTAAAAATAAATATATAATCCAGCAGTAGAAAATTCACGAACTCTTAGTGTATAAATCCTCTTTCAACGGATTCTAAAAGAGCCTAGAAATTGAAAATTTAATCAACTTTAAAATAAACCCTTTATTGTTAACAGATGTTAAAGAAATATGAAGGATAAGGATAGGATAACGAACCAACGACCTCTGGGTAACTATCCCTCTTTATATTCTATTTCCATTTTTCCATGGTTTTAAAATTATTTTAAAATTAGTTTTAAAAAACACGAAGATTGGATTGATTTAAAAAGTCTTTAAAGTTATCAAAGTTACCTGGCTTTTCCTCAACGGAGGGTGCCTCCGTGGCCTCCTCGATACAACTCTGTTCGTCCGGGAACTGAACGTGCTTCTTGACGGCGGAGCGACTAGGCTTAGACAGCACGGAAGCTGCTGGAACAATATCCTTAAGTTAGACTTTTAAACACCAAATAACAAATTAAAAGTAATAAAACAAACATCTAATATTATGTTATTAACCACATATGACATATAAGCCATATAGTAGTATATACATTATAAGTACAACAGTAAATTTTAGAAATGTTAATTTCTCTATGGACTCTTTTTAAAGTTTATAGATAGATGAAGGTTTATTTTGTTGCATATCATTACTTCATAATTTAATAATTAAACCTACTATTAGGGGCGTTGCCTAGGGGTCTAGACACTGAACGAAAATAAATACATATTAATTTGTTTTTCTGGTAGTGTTTCATCTAATATAACCTATTAATACAAATTCATTTTTATTATAATTATAAAATAATTTAAATTAATATAAAAAAAACTAATGTCCTATCCTCGTTATCACTTGATCGCAAAAGACGTGTGACGTAACGCCCCTCTAAACAAGATGTCATATAATCAGCAGCTATGTGATATTCCTTTAAAATTTCTATGTCATTTGGCATCTGAAATCATAATAATAATATTAATCTTTATATGAACAATAATAAATAGTATAGAAAAAAAACAGTGATCGAAAATACTTGCATTAGTCATAAAAATGTGTCGCAGACATTAACGCCCACCCTCAAAACAAAGAGACAAAACACAATAGAAATAATTAAAACTTAAAGCAACAAAATTACAGATATATATATAAACATTTAAAACCAAAAAAACTTATAATAAAACTAAAATCTTTGTGTTTTTGTGTGCGTGTGTGTTGTGTGTGTGCGTTGGGTTGTCTCTAGTGTGTGTGTGTGTTTGTGTCAATGTGTATTATTCATAATAAAAATATTATAAATAACAAAGTATAACGTAAAATGTAACGCTATTGGTGTTTAATATCTTCTCGCAAGTCGAAACCACTGTTTTCATCGTTCTTTTTACGTTCGCACGTATATAAATAGTTTTTGTGGGGTTTTGATAGTTGTTTTATGACACCAAGGCACTGCATAATAATAAATCTAGAACTTAGACTTCATTTCACTGTACAAAAGATTACGCTTTGAAAAAACATTGAATAGCGTTCACTTACACAGAACGATGTTAGTTTTTAGAAGGATATTACGTCACAGCAACTTTTTTTTTTGAGTTATTTATTATTTTTAATTTAGTATTTTAATTGACGCTTTTATTAATATTCTAATTTTTAAACACTTTTTTCTTAGTATTATAAACCGCAATCAATTAAAAGGATTAGAATAATTACCGTGTAGAGAGGTTAAGGAAGCTTCATTCTAATAGGTTTAGGAGAAACTCCAGACTACGTATACGCATGACTCTTCATTTTTAAAAATGCACGTGAATTAAGAACCGAAATGTCGTATATCAGGATTGCTGTCTCAGTTGTTACATAGTGCGATAGAATTGTATATCAACCCTGTCGTTATTCGTGGTCATTCGTCGCATAATCCAGTCTTAAAATATTGCTTTCACAAATTACTTGAAATGTATTTTTTGTTTTTTATTTTATTTTATTTATTTTACTTTTTAAAGATATTAATAAAAATATTTTAAATAGTTAACATTGAAAAGAGTAATTACGACTCGCAAGATAGCTGCGAAAGATTTAAGGCACTAATGAAAACAAGTTTTTAAAGAACTAAGATCTAAAGACTTATGCAAGCAGCTACTGCAGAAGAAAAAGACCGTGAGGAGAAATCAGTAATGCAGAAAAATTTTGTTGTTAAAAGCCAGCTCACTGAACATATCAATTATCTGTATATTGTGACTCAGCGAGATCAGTTAAAAATATAACTATAATTTTTGGAAATTCTGCACTGGTCACGTTCATTAGTTAATTTCAAACCTAGCATATTCTAGCCGTAGGTATTTTAGTTGATGGTTCCATTCTTTAACATATAATTACAGTAATTTTAGTTGTTTAAACGATAAATTAAATAAAGATCTAAAATAAGCTCTGATATATTTGGTGAATCGGCTATTCATATTATACATAGTAATAAAAATGTACATATTTGGACAAAGAGTCTTCGTTATGCTGAAAATAATTACTTTGTTTTCTTCCACCAATTAGGTCAAGGCTTTAGGCTTCTTTAGCAATGAAATAATAAAGCATGCAATATATTCTCGCCTGAAGCTAGTTACCAGCACAATTTAGACCATATTATTAACTTTAATTTGACTGAAAATAGTATTGTTGTATTGTAACCTATGGAAACGGATTGTCTGTTAAAAGAAGTAAAATTGTTAAAAATATAGGAACATTATTAGCTTTACATAACAAAAGTTACTGTAAATTTGTAATGTGCACATTCCCATATTCATCTAATTATTTGCACAAATAAAACATTTATACATATAGTCTTAATTTGATATTATATAATTTTGAATTCAGTTATAGCGACGCATTGTTTTATTTTGATATGTCAAATTTATTTTTTATTTTTAACAGGTTTAGGATGACAAACGGTATAATGTATCTGCCTATGTATTACAAAAAACAAAATGGTACTTTGGTAATATTTAATTTAAAAAACTGTGTTATACAGAACAAAAAAAAAATGTTTTCAAAATAATATTGTTGTGACGGATAAAAATAATTTCATTTAAACTAATAAATTAGACACATACTAAGCTGTATTTCTTTTTTTTTTTTTTGTTGTATTGTTTTATGGTATGCAATTAATTATTTTTATAATATCTTTTTAATCGCACTATCCGGTATTTTATACTGAAAGTCCTTTCACCTAAAGATTGTCTATCAGAGATTGCTTTTAGCAATAAGACCGCCTTTGCATATTGTTCTGTTTCTCGTGTGTATTATTTAATATTGTAACTTTTTCCTTTTTTGATTGTATTGTCTAATATGCAATTAAGGGCTTATCTATCTATGTATCTATCTACCTGTATAATATTGTTCTTTAAATGTATATACAAGGCTTAGGTAGCCAGCACAATAGTCACTTATTCCACTTACCCAAGGCCCTAGAAGGTGCTTCGGAGAACTCTTCGGGGTCACAGCGACTAGGTGCGGGGCGCGGTGCAGATCGACGACGCCCGCTTGGAGCAGAGCTGGTGGTGGTGGTGTGCTGTGCGGTCGCTGTGTACTGTACAGCAGCCAGCTGCTACACGATAACGAACGTCATTGAGTCTTATAATATGTTTTATTCTTAGACAGTAGTCAATTACGAAAACTTACAAATTCGACGAATTAAGTGCAGGTGAGGAGGAGTGAATAAATTACGAAACCTGCGACTTCTCGAAAAACGCTAAATGTTTAGAAATTGTAAACCGTAGTTTCGGGTTCTATCCCTGTCGCAATATATATCTATTTCAATTTTTCAATCGATATACATATGGTAACGACAGCTAATTTGTCCAAAGACAAAGTTAAATGGGAAATTTCACATCTGTTATGCCTACAGTAATAGTAATTTTTGGATTGTGAGTTGCGACGACGATGGTATAAAGACGAATGCTTTAATCCTCTAATGGATAGTGTTCCTTTAAAAATGAATATGCTTTTAGTATATTAAAGTATGATACTACTGCAAACATTGTTATATTTACACTTAATTAGCATTTTACGGGATGTTCAAAATATTAGATTATAATTACAAAAAAATCATTTTTTGATAAATCATTTAACATTTATGTTATTAGAATTATGGAGGTCAAAATATTTTTATATTAAATGGTACTAATTACATACATCAACTACTAAATTTTTTAGTTGTTTTCGTTCCATTGGTTCGCAACATTGGTTGATAGCATTAGGGTTCAAGTACAAATCGATCATGAAACAACGAATTGCAGAGATAATATTTATAATAATTCTGTCAAATTATAGTGAAATATGAATTAAGAGAAATGAAGATAGGGTTGTCTATTTTTAATACGGCTAATAAATAAAGAATGCATTTTATTAGTATTGCAGTTATACGATTTATTTTGCAATCTCAATGACATTCCGACTTTATATATCGCTGGAATTTAATTAGTCTATCTTAAAAGGTTATAAAAAGTAAATCGAAGATAAAACTTTACATGACTTTTATATCGAAACAGCAATTTAAAAATATTAAATGATTTTACCTTCTGCGAAAGATTTCCTTGCAAATTTCTATGTAGATATATTTTTAAAATTTGGATATTCATGAAGACGAGAATCAGTTCGTTGCATGTCATTAGAGACGCTTTGATCTTGCTTTTCCACGCGAGTGTGTTAGTTACTATGTATTTTGGTTGCGCTGTTTTCATTTCAAATTTGGTTTAATATCAAATCAAATTTTGTATATAACACATATGTATTATAACATATATGTACAGTGATAATAATATATAGAAAATGTTCAATACTATTCAATACAGATATTGAATTCATATTTTAGAATGACAGACAGTATTTAACAGTTGTTTACCTGACAGCAATTTCATTGATAATACTAGATATTTGGAAATCTACTATACAATATAATAATTTAACAAATTTAATAATTTTTATGGGAAATACAGATAATGATAACTAGTTAGAATTAAAAAGATGTATTGAAAGTTTAAGTAAATGAAATGTAAATAAGATTGTGTCATTTAAAATATCTTATAATAAAAATTTGACACAGGCTGAAAACAAACTATAATATTAACTTACTGATTATTTGATTGATCTTGATAAATTTTTGTTTATATGATAAAAAATATCATATTATTGACACAAACAAAATATAAGTAATTTTTTTATTTTGTCAAATGGTAGGTATCACCTATCATCTTATATTAATTAACAGATAGCTGTATCACTATATATTTTTACTATGACAGCCAATAACTGAGCTGTACAATCTACTTCTTGTATTGAGCAATTCTTAGATATAAGTAATAAAAGATTGGAAGTAATTTAAAAAAAACATTATTTTAAACTAGATCTTAACAAAGTAAATTTATTCTCTAGACAAAAAAATAACGATTCTAATTATAATAATTATCAAAAACAAAATATTTGTTAAAATTACAAAAAAGAAATAATGTTAATTGTTGGTGAGTAAAAAATGTCCAGTGTATGAGAAATGCGCATATAGAAATTGAGTTGTTTTTAATGACTTTTAATATGAATATTTCTTGTTACCTAAAAGTAAAGAAATAATGTTTAATTTTTATAACCACCACGTTGGTTCATTCAGCAGAGGTAATTCCATACATGGTGGATCTTTAGTTCTTTGAAATAAATGTATGAAATTCAAGGACGCAAAAATAAAGTTCTATGGATAATTGAATTAGCCTCAGGTGAATTAGAACAATTCATTATTGTAAGTGTTTATAGGCCACGGTCGTTAATTTTGAACAATTTGATTATATTATTGATGTAGTTTCAAACTTTCACATTTAGCTAAACTGTTAATTATTTTTGGAGATGTTTATATAAATATTTTAGAACGTATGTCAATAAGTATTAGTTTACATAACCTATCACATATTATAGCCGCCTTTAGCGCCATCTGTATTCCTAATATCTTCACAAATATTAATCCATTTTTTTTAATTTAAACAATATACTATTCTGATAATGGTCAATTTATTAAGTTCAATTACAATAACACAATTAAAAAAAAACATTTTTAACAATACCCACAGAATAAATAAGTAAGGTTAAAAATTATTTGCTATTTACATTTTTTATAAAACTCCATTACTTATATTAAACTCATAGATTTTTTTGATACTTTTATTATATTGTGTAACTCTTTTTTTTACTTTTTTAAGAGTACTTGTTACTTGAATTTAGTAAGTGAAATTTACGCAAGAGAAAAAATACATGTACCGTATGCAGAAAAGCAATGTAATACAATTAAAGAGTCAGAAATTACGTAAATATATTTCAATCTTTAAAAATGTAAGCTGATAAAATCACAATTCATTAGTAAGAAACTAATCAATAGCATAACTAGAATAAAGATCACTTTGAAAGTTTTTAACGATGTAACTGGAACAACAAAATGTCAGAGGATACACTGTAATTTTTTTATGAACAAAAATAAGTTGCACCTGACTTCGAGGTTGCTACGGCTTTTGAATCTTTAATTGCCGATGTTCTAGTAATCACAACTAAGCCTTGAGTTCTTTAACCGTCGCAGCTTGGACTTAAACGAAATGTGGATGTATGCTGTATTCTAATTGATCATTTATTCAAAGTGGGAAAATATATAAACAAATCTAAACGATATAAAACTGTTGCGATGTCCGTCCGTCCGACCGTCTGTCCGTCTGTCCGTCTGTCCGTCTGTAGTCGAAACGATTTTCTTAAAAACTACCTGACCGATTTTTACCAAACTTGATATGCAAGTTACCTAGGTGAAATAACATAATATAGTATAGACAGTATTTACACTGGAAGTGACAAATCAAAGGATGTTTGGAGGAAATAAAGTATGATTAGAGAATGAAATAAGAAAGCGGCGGATGCATACGAAACACATAACACGTTATCGTATGTATTTCGTGGAAAAAGAGTATGCATAGAGAAAGTAATAGAAAGCGAGAAAGAAGTTTCGACAATGGTTGATTATAAAACTAAAAGCAATTAGTTAAATGTATACTGTATGAAGAGAATTCTACAATTAATTATTTATTGCCTTTTACTAATATTTTCAAACCAATGGCAGCCACTTCACCCGTCACTTCTAACGGGCCCAATTCGCTAATAAATAGATAAATAAATAAATTAATTAATTAATAAATAGCTGTTTATAAGTCACTTAAATATTATGTTTCAGTTTTTATATAGATATCTGTAGCTTATATATATATAGCTTAGCTAAATACCAGATAATAGCATATTATAAATTGAAATTATATATCTTTCGAGTCCTAATAATTCTCACTATTAAAAAAATAGTCCTCGTCAACATAGGATATTTTGTTTTGTTTTGATCTAAGTAAAATCTATACCTATATATCTAGATATTTAAGTTAGATCAAATCGCAATCATCTCTTACCCTGTCTGAGTAGTCAAAGGCGGCTGTTCCCCTTCCCTCTAGGTATTCTTGGAACTGCGAGATAACGCACACCATAGCGTATATCTGAAACAAAGCAAGACCAAAAAATATACACCATACTACATATATATATATATATATATATATATATATATATATATATATATATACACTAAGAATCTGCTCGTTAATGAAGACTCCATCACTGTACACAATTCAATATTAAAATTGTTTATATTGTTTTTTTTTAATTGTGATAATTTTTTACTGCCTATTATAAACAGCGATTGGTATCACAATATTTCCCGACTTGCAAATAGTTTTGTAGATATCGCGAATAAGCGGTTCTCAGCTTTTTTTTAATTAAAAATTGTATGACCTCTATAATAAGAGGTATTTCTCTTTTATATAATATATTAGAAATTAATTATGGTTATTTAATAAAATATGCAGAATTAATGAATAAATATAAAAATACCTCGTGTCCAAAAACTGGCACAAAGCGGCGCTTTCGCGAGGCAAGGTAAGAAAAGTCGAGTCCACGAGCGCTACGTTCACATTCGCGTTGCCTCGTGTAACTTCGTGTAGCTTCGTGTAGCTTCGTGTAGCCTCGTGAAGAGTTAGGATAATGATTGTGATTGAAAGTATACAAGCTTAAACTTGATAGTCAAAATTTTAGCTACGGTATGTGCTTAATTTTTAAAAAGAAATTCTGGATTATTTTTAATTTCAGAAATATACTCTAAAAGTAGAAAGTTGGTGTCTCATTTATTGTTTTATGGTTTTTTTAACAAATGGTATAAGTGAGCTGACATCATTTTTGTATATAGTAGGGTAACGTATATCTAAAATATATATTTATAAATATTTATTTATTTATACTAATTTTTATGTAATTAAAAAGTTAATTTACCGTACGTGATTGTACAATATTTATTAAAAAATGTTTACCTAAAAGCTAAGAGAAGTACTCAAAACATTTATATCACTCGTATATATTTTGATTAGCGTAATGTTACAGAGTAGAGTAGTGTCTTTTTAATTAATTAATTAATTGGAATCAATGAGTGCTTGAGAAGAGGATGTAACATTAAACCAGCTACTAGATCTTTAAATAAAACGAATGTTAAACAAAAATAAGAAATACAAATAGGTAGATTGGATTTCTTTGTAAAGTTTGCATACAATTAGTTAATTAACATAAAAGGTAGTTCTACAAGAGAAAATTATACGCAAGGTATAGGATTACATCTTCTGGACATAAACCGTTGTTTTACCTATTAATTATAAAATTAATTAAAAGTTGATACCTCAGTCTCCTTTTCGTAATACGAATCTGTTTAACGAATCCCTTAGGCCCTTTACGCACTAGCCGTGAGCCGCTTAGAGGGTTCGTTTAAACAGTCGCGGTTGCCTTAGCATTTAACCGCTACGACGAAGCGTGTGGCATCCATTAAAAAAATGGACGCCGTCAAGGTAGCTCGTCTTATTTTTTTACTTCCGAAAATAATGAAAGAAAAATAAAAAAAGAGACTAGATAACCTTTACTAGAAGCGCGCAACGAATTTGACCAGAACGCAAGTTGTTCGAGAAATCAAGAAACGCATATATATATTTTTTGCATAAAACTGAATAAACATCTCGCTATTTAAAGAATTACTCAAAGTTTTATATGCTACAGTCAAAGGGACAGACATTAAATAGTTGGGAGTTTGTCGCAAAAAGGAACCGCTAGTGCATGTAAACAACATTTCTTTCTATTTACCCGCAACAGTTCAAGTTTCGTAGCGGCTAAGTAAAGCATTCCAGTTTAATATGCAATTGCTTGTGATTGTAGGTACTAAAGCCCGTTACGCACAGTCGGTTCACCGCGGGGACGGTCCAACTGCTTCACTCGCTGCCCGCTTTAACAAACTGCCTTAATATGAGAATTTGAACATTTATAAATAGCGAATAGCTTAAACCACATAAAATTCATATTGTAAACGTTCAATAACAAAACATATATTATGCCGTCGATTCATACCAACACGATTCGAAACGACAACTGTTAGAATATTCTGTAAGCATACAAGTATAAAGTAAAAAAAGGAAAGGAAAGTAAAAGTACAAAAAATATATATTTGAGCCTTAGAATAGACGTTATTATGATTTAAAGGATTTTTTTTGTCGTAACAGATTTAGGTATAGATACAATAGCATCTTAAAAGAAATATAATGACCTGGTTTTAATAACCCCAAAAAATCCCAAACCAACAAAACATTCATATATATTTGTTGGCTTATATTGTTGGCTATATTCATATTTATATGTTTAATGAAAACTGTTTGTTCAGTCTTTCTTGTAGTCTTATATCATGATATATATAAATATAGTTGTACCTATCAGCATCAAGTCAGTGATCACTCAGAATTTAAATATAGCTAGCGATACTCCATATTATACTTAAATTTGTAAACTTGACATGACGCCATTATTGGATTTACATAAACTTCTAAATTCTAATTTGGATTTGAAAAAATAACTAAACAAGAAATTGCTGATCGTTATAAGTTTAAAAACATCTTAACTTAGCTGTGCAAAAGTCACTGAACAAGATTATAGTCATAATAATAACATCGCTCCTGTCTACTGTGAACGGATTTTAGTAAAAAATGTCATAAAGGAATTTATATCTACAACCCCTGAACAAAATTAAAAATCTTTGTTTTAATAAGTGTGTTATTATCTTTTATTCTATTATTTGTTAATAACTAAAGTGAACAAAAATGTTTTAATAAAAGCTTTAGTTATTGCTTAACTCAACATACACAATTTAAATGTAATTTTATATAGTCTGGAAAAGACATTTTAATTGATTATTTTAGCCAAAGTTAGGATTAAAGTTCAATTTTATAAAATAACAAAAGAAAATACAAATAATCACATGATTGGAGACTATATAAAGTATATCACTTCAAAGCCGCACCATGGCTGCTCTTTCTGACTGTTCTTGAGCCCTACTTCCTTGGCGAAAAAATATAATATAAATCCATTCTTATAACCTACTTCAATTCTGTATCATAAAATTGTTTTATTTTATCGTATAAAACATTTGATTATACAAGTATGAATGTTTTAAGACTATTGGAACAACAAATGTATTAAATGAAAACAGAAGAAATCATCAAAAATAAAACATGAAATCTGAAGCGATAAAATGTTGTTATACTGAATTTCCTGACACGTAAGAATGGTATCTTCTATCGCGTAAACAGATATTTTTAGAATATTCTTTAAGCATAATGTAAGAAAATACACCAAAAAGTTTTTATTAAAAAAGTAAATTATGCTATCAACGAACTAACACCTGATCATCAAATAATACTATGTATATATACTTAGGCTTTAATCTTCATATCTTCATTTGAAAGAAGAAATAGACCGCGCTGCAGTACATTCCGCAAGCGCTGATGAATTTAGATAAAAAAAAGTTAAATTTTAAGGAAGCACATCAAGGGTTTTAGCTCTAACATACGAAAGTTTGATACAGTTGCTCGGAAGGATGAAATCGTTATGGAATTTAAATTTTATGAATATAGCCTGGTTATGACTTATGGTGGAGGTGTATATTCTGGCGAAGTCGAATGGGGAGCCACTTAAATTAATGTCGAAAAACGTCGTTGTACTTTCGTGATTTGAAAATAAAACGAAAGCACAAGTTTGAAAGTAATCTAATTTATTAAGGAACTCTTCACTAGTCTCTAAGTAGCAAATGTGAGTATATCCAAACAGGTGTTATATTGAGTGCGCTAACAAAGTTTTAGTTTGCAAAGGAAGGACATTCTGCAGACGCTTGAGTTCGTGAATCAATAGATGCATTCGTCGACTCCTTTCATTAATTAAGATAAGTGCTTATGCAACGTCATCTCCGGATTCTTACTTCATCAGTTTAAGGAATTACAGTCTAATTATATACCACTTCTCTAAATTTCATATAGCGATCGAATTGCTGAAAAAGAGCTATAAGTAATTCTGAAAGCAATATCATAAAACACTGCTCTGTGCTCTGTATTGTAATTATTATATATTATATGTGAGTCATTAATTAGTTCATTCATTTTCAGCAATTCAGCTCAATTACTCTTGAAAAAATCTTGTTATATATTGATTTATTATTATGGTCTTCACAAGTTAATTTATGTTAGTCTTTAAAACGGATTTAAAATATTTCTTACAATGTATTAGTCTATTCCTTTCACGTTTAATCGATTCCATGGATAATTGGATCTTCTGGAGTTGAATTTTAACGAGATTTATTATTACCTTACGTGTGCGTAGGAAGCTCCTTCCTTAAAAATATCCGTACAAATTGCAGCTTCTTAGTATTTATTTAACATATAAATTTAAAAAACTCGTCATTTAACTACAAAAATAAAGTATACATCGCTGAGTCTAGAAACAGAGACAGTAAAATTATAAATAATCAATATTTAAATATCTATTTAAAAATTGTTTTCTATTTTTAAAAATCACATGTAGCGAAGTGTATTATATTTAATAAAGAAGTAGTTGTTGCTTTTATATAATAAGTTAGAAGCGCGAGAATTGAAACCTTGTTATTTCCGCTATTTGTGCATAAACGCTGACAGCCGTAGTAGCGGAAGAAGGAAAGTAATTACTGATGTATCAACATATATTTATTTTATATGTTTCCATTGATATAACTATATGGCTAAATAAAACGTCAGTATCTGAGTTGGCGTTCTTTTGTATCCTAATTACTATAAAGGTACCCTTTTATTAACTTTTATTAAGATAATTATTCATGTTCTTTTTTTTATAATTACAAACGCTCAACAGTAAAATTTCAAAGAACAGAGAGATTTAAAAGAAAATCCGAATGTCTTTTATTATAAAAATTCAAATTTACAAAAATATTGTTTCAGACTAAAAAGGGGTTGGTGAACTTATTTTTTTTTGTTCAAATCGAATTCAAAACGTTTTATTAAGCCAATATTTTATATTAGGAGCACAAACCAGTTCTCAATTTCGACTCGCTGCGATCGCAGAATCTCGGTATGTATTAGCATATTGAGCGAAGCGAGGTGCAAACAGCACCAAATTTGCATTTACAAAACGTCGACGCATTCTATCCTCAACTATCTTTTGAGAAGAGACAAAATATTACTTTTCTTTTATTTTTTTTTAAACCCACCATCCTTATGTCTATTAGTGTTCAAAATTTAGAGATATTTAGATATACCGTTTTTGATTGATACTTGTAAAAAATGGAGAAAAGTCTCTCATATAGAGTTTCGCTCGTTCTGCTCGCTTCGCTCAATTACAATATTTTAAATAGTAAAGTTACTTTTCTCAAACATGCTTAAAAATTAGAGTATTATTTTGAAAACCTGCAAATAAATCGCTATGACTGTACTGATCTAATACATGCAAGCTGCGGCCGCCAACCCTTTTATGAACATCCACATGAGTTGTATTATAGATAAATCAAATCTGTCGTGTAATTTAAAAATAGAACGATCTTTTACTCCGAAACAAGGCAAGCAAGCAGATAATTTATCAAAGGTTTTATTTAAATTTCGAACTGTCCACTTTAAATTACAATAATTGTATATTCAACAACTGTATTTTCAAATAAAAAGTTATTTTAACTTTATTTTAATAGAAATTCTTAGTTTTTAAAATAAATTTCACCGAAACTGGTAAGATATTTAGAATTTCTAAACAAATTGCTTAATGTTTAAGAAATTGTATGTAAATGTTATTACAAATCTTTTGTTTAGTTAAAGACGTAGGCGTCTCGTTAGTTAATTTGTTTGTTCTCAATTGTAATGAAAACAAATTAGCTAATTAAAAATGTCATTTGAAAAATTAATTAGTCCTAATGACTTTCATTGTTTGTTTATGTTCAGTACTTTTAGTACTATCCATTTGATCTGATTTAATTGGTCGTATATGTATGATAAAAATAGCATTTGAACAAATTTAATTGAAAATATTACCAACCAGATCAAGACCTACGTTTTCAAATCTCGCTTTCCACAGAATTAATTATTTCATTTTATTAAAAGTTGTGATAGCGTGTACCGCGAACTTAATCAATTTTCTTATATATTCTTTCTTATATGGTATATAATGCATGACCACTTTCCACCTAGGGCCTTATCACTGCATCTTAAAGTAATATTACAATAATATTTTCGTAAACATCTTTAAAATTCACCCAAATTCATGCGATTCACTTCTTTTTGAGCTGTAACTAGTTTGTTCTTCAGAAAACTCAAAACTATCAAAAACTAAAAGTGTTATATAAAACACTCTTTTTTAAACTATGACAATTTTAAAAGTTAATAGTAGACCACCTAATGGAAAATGGAAATGTAATTGTCGGTGTTAAAGACCTCTAACCTAGTAATAAACATTAAATTTTATTATACTTACATTCAGTACGATGATGAAGAAGTCGAGTGTGAACAGAAATGACGTGATCGGATTGAAGTTTAGCTGAAACAACAATATTTTTTACATAATGACAACAATATTTGATATATAATTTAATTTGTAAAATATACTGGCGGCTCATGTAATGGTAAGAAGATAAAACTAATTTACTCGTAGACTTATCCAAAAGCGGCTCAAGCCCATATAGCGCTCGTGTGCAATCAATACTCTAACACCCTCTTGTATCGAAATGCGTGGTCAAAATGAAATAGGTACTCATGATACGATCGAATAAACTCAGAACCTCGCTGGAATGCGTTGCTTAATACAGTATAATAAACATCGGGTTGTGCAGTCACAGTGAACATGACGACAATGCTATTAAAAAAAAAAATATTGTAAAACAACGCTTTTTCTTGTTAGTTTCTAGAGTAGTTAGTAAATTTGACATATTTTGATAGATTGATTTATCACCATAGTATGTAGTATGAGTAAAAGTTTTGTTACAAAGTAAAAAGTCCAAATATCTAGTAATATAAAAAAAAAAGAATTATTGAATAACGAATCATTACAAGATGTTCGTATAAAGTATAATTACAAAAAAAAAAGAACTTTGTTGATTTTAGGTAGTTTTAAGTATGTTCTGTTCTAAGCTTGCTAACGAGCAACTCGTCAATACCCGTTCAAGGGGTTTGATCAGTTTGGAAACTGACTTTTTGTATTAAACATCTCTCCGAGCAGTTATTAATGGGTGATAGTCCGAGTCCTTAACAATAAATTTCGGAATTAATAAAAGTTCGTTCTCTTTACAACTCAATACCTGCTGCACATAAACAATCTGCTTAAACCCGATATCTATGAGTAGACAATAGTGAAGGTGTAGAGATATTTGTGCAATGTTGTAGGCTCTATACTCTCTACACCACCAGCATTTTTTGCTTTCATGCATATTCCTTGGACTACAGTGACCACCTTCAGCTTTTTTGCTATATTAAAACTATCGTGAAGGTTCAAGCCAAGATTCTTGGCCAGTCGAGACTGCTGGAGTGGTAGCCATCCACATTCTCCAGTTGACTTGCTAACCTGGATTCTACTCTACTACAAGATGAACTTGTTTATAGTGCTGCGTTAGCCAATTTTTTTTAAGGTGTCCTCTAAAGTTCGGCATTAATGTTAATTTTTTAGTTTTTAACTTATATTTAATTCTCTGTTTCTCGAATTACACTCGTCGTTTGACATGAATTTTATTGGATTCCAAATGACTTGATATAACTATATCAAAGTAGTTTACAAATCGTAACTCCACTCCGTTTTAATAAAAAGACGTGAGCGAGCGTGAGAGTGTAGACAATTCCCTCCCCTTAGGGCCTTGCATTCTTTGACTCGAGTTCGAAAAACTAACACAAATCGGAGTGGCCGCAGGGCGAGACTAAGGAAGACGAGTTATCACAAGCGTCCATACTTTCGTACTTATGTAGTCTCGTAAAGAGTATGGCTGGAGCGTTAGGGGTAGAGATTTCTTTAAACCTCAAATTTGTTCAGAGAATTCAGTACAGAGCGAGAGTGACTGTAAGAAAACTTGACGTTACTGCAAAGACACTTCACACTGGGATTTCTAATATTATATAAAACTTAGTTAGATCCGGTCATGTGATAAGGTCAATTGCAACAGCCTCTCCGTTTTCTATAGGATTCATTTTAGTATGGGAAGGAATTACACGAATTGATTCTCTGTTCCCCTCCATCATTGGAGGTTTCGGCACACGGCGCGTTTTTTCCCTTCCATCGTTTATATGCCATCTGTGAAACGAGGGACTGGAACAGTTTGCATCCTTCGCTATTTCCATTCGTTTACAATGTCTTTTCTAGGAGAGAATGAATAGGCTATTTTTAAGATAATACCCCTTGCCACCTCTGACAACAACGACATTTATTATCAGATGGAATGTAGTCACGTATTATCTTTTAAATATAAAAAACGGAATATCACTATTTACCGTAAAACTAAGAAATAGTCAAAAAGTTTTTGCTTATAATGATTTTTTATAAGAGAAAAGGTAACTGTTCACTTTGACTAACGGTAGAAAAAAACCTCGTACTTCAACCACATGCTTCAGTATCAGAAACATTTGTAAAATAAAAAGAGCTTTAAAAACAGTATTGAATAGAATAAAAAATATGGAGCAACATGTTGAAGAGGTTTCAGATCGCATTGGATTTTGATCCTTATCTCCAACAAGTAGAGAGTATTTTACCTTAACGGTTACCCTATGTTTTGCAATTAAAAAATTCATAAACTAGTTTCTCTCATTTTGAACTCGGTTTAGAATTGATATATTTCTATTTACTACACTGTTAATGCATTAAGTATGTAGTATCATTCGCTAAAATTATAATAATCATCGTGTCATCATTCGCACAGTTTATATCATCTCTCTCGTGACCACGGTGTCACCGGTGGGTAATGGACATGTCATTCATATAAATGATTTAATTAAGTTTAAAATGTAAAATGTCCATGTCATTAGCAGGTATTCAGTGAATTTATGTTTGTACCCTCTTCTAGCGACATATTTCGAAACTGTGTGTGTGTGAGTAGGATAAAAACAATTATTTAACAGTCATACCACTTACATAAGTCTTGGTGCATCTATTTATCGCTTGGTGTATATATTTATATATTTATCGCTTTCGATTGCATTAACATTGGCATAGAGTTGGCGTACGTTACTAGGCGTACACACTCTGCACATCTACGTCGCTCATATGCTTAATTCTACTTGTTTCGATTACGGCACTTAGGCATGATTAAGGCGCTTCGGCCAACCGATTTTTTATGAGTTGTTTAATTTTTTAAAATCATATTGAAATTTGTTAGTACGCAAAATTAACTAGTGCATAATAAGTTTACTACGCCACTTACTCCACTTAAAAACAAGCAGTCTGGTCATAGTCGTATCTGCAGTTATGAATCTTAATTTGAGGTACTCATAACATGATAAAAATATTGCAACTGAAATTATTTTTAGTAAGACGCAAGTTTAAGTACAAGAAAAAAGCAATGAGAAAATAACTATATTAATGAACGCACTTTTCCGGAAATTTGAGTACCGTAACAATAAAGTAAAATCTGCTAATTACGCATTTGAAACTAGGTTGATTAATTCCGCAATCTGCATTTGTCGAGACCCTCACTAACCAAGCTTTAATTAATTTCTCGTCAATTGATTTTATAAGTCTTAATATATATAGCACGCGGGTATTACCACAGACTTTTTTAAAGTGAATGAAATTTTCTTGTAAAAATTTTAGAGACAGTAAAGTTTAGGTGGCTTTTGCTACTTCTAGTTGCATAGCTGATTTCAAATTATTATTTGCATTATATCAGCCACATCACTCCAACTCCCGTTCAATCAAATATATATTATTAAATATGTAAATTTGTTTGCGGCTAACTAACTGCTATGTTGTAGTAATTATAATTTAAATAGAATTGTAATGAAATAGTATGAGAAATTATTTTGTATGGAATGAATATTCTGCCAAGAAAGAAATATTATTATTATTGTTTGTAAATTTTCGTATGTGTGTTTTATTGGGATCTATATTGGCGCGACCTAATTATGCAATTAAGTTCGTTTTGGTATCAATCGATGCCTATTCACGTAACGTAATCTGATAAGTTTGATAAAGATTTTTTAGTTTTAAAAAACTATAAGCACCGTATTCGCTTTTTCTAAACAAATGATTGCGCAGAAGAGGTGGTTGTGATATGAATTGATGCATATTGGTATATTTTTTGTTTTATTTATATATACTAAAACCACGTATTCGCGATTTCTAAAACCCCAATTTCCTATTAGAGCGGTTGTTGTATCAATCGACGTGTATTAATAACAGCAAAAAGTGATCCCAATTCAGAAAAAAATTTTTTCGTAGTGTTTTTGTTTTTTAAGAAAAAATTAAAAATTATTAGTATACATTGTTTTGTTAATTTTAAATATTCTTCATATATGAAAATAAAACATTCTTCGTATTCTTCACATATGAAATAAGATTTTAGTGGGGGTACAGATAGAAAAAAAATTAACAAAAATTGATAATACTATATAACATTTTTTTTAACCTGGATGTTAATGTGAAGGGGCTCGTAGCTATTAAAGTTCGTTTGCACAAGTATTAAAAAAGTTGTGTGTAATAAAAATCTATCATGACGTCAGTTCGTCAAATAATGTAGACCTAGTTTAAGCTCGCTTTAAGTGACGTCACACACGTTTATACAAAAAGGTCGAGAGTGGAAGTAAATAACGGATGTACGCGCTATTGGAATTCCATTTTCGTATAAGGAAGATCCCTCATTTCTGTAACCTTTATCTATTTAATAACATCACAACATGTGTTCGAAATTAGTATTAATTAGTATTTTAGATAATATATTGGGTTACAATTTATTTTCTATATGCGACCTGTGTTTCATATTGTAACACATTCGCTGCTGTCTCACGACGCTTGTGTATTTTTTTGTGTAAAAAGACTGCAGATCGTGCACAACAGATACGTAAATTTCTGCTAATCAAGACTGCGGCTAACACACCGGTGTGTTTTGTTAGCGTAACTTAAATTGGACGTAAAAGATAGTAGTGGTCGACGTCGAACCCAACAAAGCAACTCATCCCCATATCTATAACAAATTACGATTTAAAATTAATATTAATTTCACATAACTTTATTACGGATTACGTAAATATCTTTATTAATGTAAACTGATTACAATTATCGATATATTATATAGGCTTTATATTTTATATTTAAATATTTAGTCTATACCATTTAATCGCGATGACATTTTGACTATTAACACCTGGAAATATGTAGTTAAAATTAAACCATACATAAAGGTTTAAAGTCTCTCGAAGATGTGAAAAAAGAAACTTTTTAATACCCGTAAAAAAAGAAACGTTCGTTTATATCGCAAAAAGTATATGTAGATGCTTTCAATGGAATTAGAATTGAAAGGGTACCTCCCGTTAGTTAGATATATGAAATTTGATATGAAATTTGACAAGTAATATTGTTATAAAGTACAGGTTTAAGGATAAATCTAAAAGTATACATTTGTATTCTAATACAAATTTTAAATATTTTATTTAAATAATATAACAGTTACATTTATATTTAAATAAAAAAAATAGTTCTGATAATGGGTCAATACTAAAACTGAAGCTACTAATTTAATATGAGGTATCATATGAAAGGGTTTCTTATGAATATTTCAGAACATATTTATTTATTTTTTTACGACGCACATTTTTTATATGTAAAAAAAAATTAAAAAAAACACGACGCCTTCCCCCTTATCACGGAATTCTCTTAAGCCAAAACTTCGTAATAATTACAGCACATATATTTATTGATAACCTTAAGTGAAAAGTTTAATATACAAAGGATATTGTTAACAAATTACTGGGATAAAAAACAATATATACGTTTATATAATGTGTAGGCAAACCCCGTATTAAATTTCATAAAGATCGTTTCAAAAGTTCGAGCGTGAAAGAGTAACCAACATCCATATATCCAACTTTCACGATAATAATGTTAGTAAAATAAAGCTATAGAAATTGAATTAAAAAAACTAGAAGCTCGATTTCAAAACCTATAAATTTTATGGAAGCCTCGGTGGGCGATGTCCTATATTTTTTATTTTTATACCTACTAAAAAAGTTTGAAAAGTCTACCACTTTTATACGTAGTATAAATTAAAAATAATAGCGTAAAAAGTATAAAATTGACATCGTTACTTTATTGGATGGGAATTATAAATATACCGCAACGAGCACGTAGTTGAATATAAATTTCAATGAAGAGTTCCCCATGGGGTTACTGAGAACATGTAGGTCGTGTGATATTTACTCACTCTCTAACAATGTACCAACGCCGAGTCTAACGAAAATTTTCAAATTTAATAATTTTAGACACAATTTAATTTTCCAGGTTATTCTATTTTTAGGAGTCAGGGGAAAATTTATTTAAAAATATGTTTTTAAGGTAGTTACGAAATTTACATATTTTAGGTAATTAAAAACGAAACCTTTTATTCAAAGTTATTCGAAATTAAAAATTAAAATTTTTACAAATAAAACACAGTTACTTATCAAATAATCTGTCTCTGTGTTATTATTTATAAAACTACACTCAATGATAGTATTGACTATTTTAGTCAAACTTGTACTTGTTGATTACATCTAAGATTAAAAATAGAAATGAAGTCACGCGAGTTAAGGGAAAAATTATGGTTCAACTAGTTGAGTTCTACTTCAATTACTTCATTTACAAGGGTAGAAACATTGCTATATTCTTTTATATGCTGATAGATTGAACCTGCGAAAGGGTTACAATGCACATATTGCTTGTGCAGAATTACAAAAAAATATATAATTGCGAAAAATCCTCAAAATATTCTTTAGCGATATAAAAGGCATTGGATATCAGAATGCACAATATGAACTTAATTTTATAAGTGGGAGACTTATACAATTTGAGCTTTAACTTTATTGTAAAAACGAATTCCATTGCCCAAAAAATAGTGAAAAGTTTAAATTTAGAAAATGTTATTTAGTGATTATATCAAGTATATAGTATATATGTAAGTAACTTTGTAGTGATTGCAGATGTTTTATAAAAAATATATAAATATATATAAAATATATATATTTATTGATGGAAATGTAAGTATTGTAACTCTTTGGATAAGTCCTAGAGAATCTTGTAGCAGGAATTGCTCTCTTTTGTAGGATAAAATTGATTTTAAATCTGCCCCTGATTCCCAGAGCAGAATGTCGTAAGACATAATACTTTAAAAGTATGCAGAGTAAAGCAACCGCCCGGTGATATCAGTTACCTATTTTTCAGTCATTTTCCTATTTAAATATTTAGCTAGTGTGTTGATATCACATTGTAAATTTGAATCTAGAGATATACTTTGAAATATAGATTAGTTAATGGTCTTAATTGCGTTGTCATCGAGAATTAAATTTTGGCCTTCTTAGGGAAAATTTGTTAAAGAATTTTAACATATATAGAAATTTAAGATATTCAGTTTTCTTACTATTAAGTAATTGATTATTGGCTGTACATAACTTGGAAATAACCATTAGACTATCGTTTACGTTTATCGTTTTATCGTTCGTTTAGTTATCGTTGAAAGATTCAGGCGGCTAGGTAATAATAATTTTCCGAAATTTATTTTCTTAACTGAAATTTCGTTAACAATTCTCTGAACTTTCATTAACAAGTTTTAAACGGTAGATGGTTATTAAAAATGTTTCTACATCTCGGAATTAATAGGCAAAATGCAAATCAAACCTTGAGTAAACAATACTTTTATGAAAGAATCGCTGGTAAAGATATTCACGTTTATTGATTTTTTGGGAAGTTTTAATAAGATTTTATTGTACAGAAAGACCAATTTTACAGCCTACATTCGAAACTTCATAAAAAATCAATAACGTTAATTTTTAACGCTTATATAAAATATTATATAATTTTTCAAAGTTAGAACTTCATAATTGGAATAGTTTTTATGGCCACTTTTATCTGAAATACATCCTCTTTACTTAAGAATTCCAAGTTCAAATTTATAAAATTATTTAGCTTTGAGAAATTTAGCGATGAGTAATTCATATTTGAGTTTTGAAAACAGCCAGTTTGTTTTTATCTTCATTTGTTTTTCTTTGGAGTCGTTCATCTCGCACAACTGAAAACTTGGAATATCGCTCTATTTATGAGTACGTTTTTTATTGTATCTCCAGTGCTGCAGAAATAGCTCAAAGGATTAACGATGTGTATGGCAATGAAAATACGGTACGTTTTCAGTTCCAACATTTACGTTCTGGAAATTTCGACCTTTAGAAGAA
Source organism: Mechanitis mazaeus (assembly GCA_959347395.1). NCBI lineage: Eukaryota > Metazoa > Arthropoda > Insecta > Lepidoptera > Nymphalidae > Mechanitis > Mechanitis mazaeus. Next base: position 9,184,682 of record OY365748.1, on the reverse strand, counting down.
GCCCCGTAGACAGCCGGAGACCAAAGTGAATATTGAAGAATTAAATTATTTCATCTTAACTAAACCACATATGTTAAAACATTATACTATTTATGACTTCCATACATAAATCATTGATGTTAGCAGTGATGAAGATGACAATAATAGTAATAGTTTTGATAGTTTAATTCAGTAAATACTTATTTTTTTTATTAAATTATTTACTAGTCTTATTTTTTTCGTAAATTTACTATAGAAAACTATAAAGGGATAGGGAGTCAACTGTTAATTTTTTAAATAAAATTAATTAATAAAATTAACATATTTTTGAAGATCGTATCAATATTTTCAGATTAATAAATGTCATTAAGCAGGTCTCACTTCAGTACTACGCTAAAACTAATAGATATCAAATGTGGCATATTACAAATTTTTACTAGTCGCCATGGTAGGGCTCTGAAGCGATTGAGTACATGGCGGCAATTTCAGCCATTTGATTTCATTGAGTATTTGTTGGCATAGGAAAAACCAAGTTTTCCCTTATGTTTTTTTCTTACAGAAAATTCCAAATGAGTAACGCTTATCTGTGGTCCAAGTAGCATGTTTTGTGCAATCTTTTTATTATATTACGCTTTTATAAATAATTTCCAAATTAATTTGACAATTCTACGAGTAAAATTTTGAAACATTTAATTAAACAACCCGTCATAAAAGTTGGACAGTTATGGCAGATTGATAGAATCACGTAACAAGCTTTATTATCTCTGGCGAAATTTTGGAGGACAAGGTTTTTACTTAGGTAATTAGTTACTTTTAATGGACGTAGTATTTTATTATTATTAAGCCATAGGCTCACATAAATCAGTTTAATAAAGATAATATTAAAAGGAATCTATATTTTATATATAGGTTATTTATTGCAACTTGTTTAATTATTTAATATAAACTCTTAAGAATATTAAGTTGAAACGTACGAGATGGTGATTTATTTAGGAAAAAAATAAGAATTCCGATAGATGTAGTATAGTGTCTTGTTATATTAAGTTAAGTCCATACTTTGTTATCACTAAACTGCGTGGAACGGAAGCAAGCAATCCTGACAGGTCTTGATCGAACGGACGTCAAAACTTTAAAGCAATGTTAATTTTAAGTATAAATAAGCGGTAATGGGTGCGATCACATTAACTTTTACTATACGAAATTATGAGTTAAAAATGTTTATATTATTTTCAATTCATTAAAACTTTATTATGCTTGTAATCTAAGTAAATAATTCGATATTCGGTTCTGCAATTTTTGGCGTAGATAACTTCATGTTATTAATAAGGCGGGGAGGTAATTCAGCAAATGTAACAAGGATACCTTCTGAATTAATAATTGAGATTGTCAAGTCATTGCTGGATCGGATCGCATACTTGCTGAAACTCTTGGGCCATGTTACCTCTTCTCGACGGTATTGATTTACCAAACAATAAAGTGTATCAACTTACATTTTGTGGTTATTATTGAACAAGATAAGGAAAACGAAGAAACTAGGTGACAAAATTAGGTGACAACATTAATATTTTAAACCCTTTTGAGTCGACATATATATATATTTTTTGCAACCTATCTTTTATTCGGTAGAAAATGTTTTTGTAGCCCTAAGCCCGCGTTTATCGCTTTATCTTGTATTTTGTGCAATCAATAATTAAATAAATAAATAAATAAACTTTAAAGATAAGAAATTTGTATCTCAGATTCATGTGCAGTAGGAAGAAAGTATTGCCGAAGTGGTGAAGTTAAATCATTGGCTGAATTGTTTAAGCCACTCAGTACATCGTTGTAAAAAAAGTTGTTGCTTAAAGTGCAAAAAGTGATAAAATATTTTATTACATAGTGAGGATTCTTACTACCACGTACCATACCAGTAAATGTACTGCCTGCATGACAACATTTAATACGAATTATATATTACCGTCTACGGTACTTATCGATGTTAGTAAAACCAAAATAATTGCTAATTTTCTGACGCGCGGGCTTTTTTATATAGCGAGATTTAAACTTCTATTTTAATTTCTAACTTGAAACGACAATTACAGTTAACTTCTCAGCTCAGTAATACAAACAAAGAACGGTGCAGTAATATTCCTTTATGAAACGCCCGAGGGATGAACTTTACAGTTTGGACATTCGATAAGAGATTGGAGCTTAACGTATCATGTTTAATTTTACCTACAATATCGTATATCATTCAAGTACTTTGATATCTCTCAAGTACATTATTCTCGTAATATACTTGTAGGTCCCAGTTTTCATCTTTCTGCTCTAAGTGACATATTAACCGAGGCCTACTTATTTTGATTTTTTTGATTGATTGCATTTTATTTGATCCGAGCAGATCACTTTTAGTGATAACATGATTATTATTCGCAACTTAAAATTAGGTTTTATTTTTAAGTAAAGTGCTTTTTATACATCGAAATTGCTCCCCAACCTATTTTTAAGTCCATGCCTCATCGTTTTTATTACAATGCCACGATATCCAATAAATATAGTCTTACGGGCGATTTTTCAAAATGTTGGCCGTATGGTATATCTAGTAACTGGAACAGATTTTTTAACTGAACTAGCTTAGTAGCATTCGGATATTGAAATCGAATGTACACAATATTTTTTTTGAAACACATATCCTGATAAATATAATCTGTTCAGTATACGTCATCCCTAAGTTACCGAGCCTGTCATGTTTATACATTTCAATTTGCTAAGTAAACGTTTTGAAACTTTGAAAAACGAGATAAAATTCATTCAGAACTTAAATAACTAAACAAATACTTCATTTCCGAGTACTTAAACTTATGAGTATAATACTCATTATAACTCTCTAAAAACTTCTTTTTACACGCCTAAGCACACTGTTCAGTGAAGATAATAAGATACGTGTTGTGTTCAAAGGCAAATTGTGCTCCCGCTACATTTAAATATTCTATAAACGATCACCAGTTTATTGGTTCTTATATTCAATTTTCGTTACATAATATTTTGCTATGATTTCGGACGTACAAATATTATGTTTTATCAGGCGATTTTGTTACGTTTATCATAAGGTGTTGGTTTGGTTTGTAATCGTAATCTACAATTATTACTATGCAATATAATTTAAATGAGCGCTTAATAGATGAAAGTTAAATACTGTTACTCACAGCTGCTAGTTTTCTCAAGAATTTGAAATTGCAATAGCAATTAGACGAAGAGTGCACCGAGAATAAAATAAAGAGAATTATACAAAACAATTTGTAGGCGACAATACGATCGCAAGGGAGATTATTATTTAATTAACTATTAATTAGGTCTCCTAACTTAGCGTAGCGCTCAAGAAATTGTTTTGATCTTACTAGTCCATTCCTTTTTAAATTATCAGTGTAATAATTATCAATGCGTCTCTTGTAGGCTTAAGAATGACGAGTTTACTCAGTCATCTTTTAAAATACTAGACATGGATACTATATTTATTTCACGAGATAAAATCTTTTGCTTCTGGACAGGATTTTTTAAATTCATCTTCACTGTTGTGATTGCCTATTTCGTACCAAGACTACGTAGATGGCCAGATCTTTTCTGTCCCATTTCTAAAAATTATTTTATAGTTTGAAGTCCGAGGATTGTATGGTATACGTATGTGGTCGATACTTTGTTTTTACGTTTTTGAAATGTGCCGGTCAATATGTCTCATAATGTCAAAGTTACTTTTTTCTCAAGAAATCTTACGCCATTTACACGCTGGGTTTCAATTGTTACTTGTATCGATTAGAGATTTCGAATGGACTATCGTTGGGCGAGACCTTTTAAACACGTTCGCGCGACAATGTATGGTGTGTCGCCGTAATGTCACTAATATAGTAATGTTAGACCCGATATTTTTTATTTTAATACCAGATATGAAAAAAGAATAAAATTAGTAAGTGTTATTTTAATTTTTAGTTTGCACTACAGGTTGTAGTCTCTTTTTTTAAGTATGCTTTTCTTTTGTCTTAATATCAACTAAAGTCTCGTAGTGAGAGAAGAAGGCACTAGGCAATCCCTTTAGCAATGAGCATAATATTATCGCAGCGTTTTTATTGTTTATTTTTTGCGTTCGATTTTTATTAGTATTTTTTATAAATTTTTATCTGTATCTTATTTCTAAAAATGTTGATTAATTATTGTATCATTAAAATTTATATTTTAGATGGAGTATTATCGTAATACAGTTTTCTTAATTAATATCCGCGGTATATAGAGAAAGTTCTCCAGTACCATGTTGTACCACTTAGGAGTTTTATTGGGAAACTTACTCTTTATGCATGACGATGCTATAATACGATAATACTTGCAGGAGTTGGATATCCTGACGATGGAGTGGCTAGATCACAGACCTTATTCCGATTGAGTACTTGTGGGACGAGTTAAAAATAAAAAATATGAAGCCGAAATATTGCACCAGCCAACCTTTAGGAGCTACAAAATGCGCTCAAGGAGGTAGGAAATGCTATGCCTGACGACTTCATCAAATACTTTATAGAAACTATGAAAAACCGGTATCAAGTTGTATTTCGGGCCAGAGGGAGTAACACTTTTTATTCATAAATGTTTTTTTATTTTATTTATGGCTTTTTTAAGTAATCCCCAACTTTCAAAATGTTTAATGAAGTGAAAATATCCTAATTAAGATGAATTTTCGTGAATTTTTTTGGTAGTCGACTAAACTTTATAACAACTTAAATGGTGTCATTAAATAGGTATTGAAACCTTAAAATATATATCTTTTTTACAAATATATAATTGAATAAAACAAAAACGGATGTGTGATATCATTGCACGCGAGTGAATGTTTTAAATTTATAATTATAACAAAATATAATTATAATATATTATAATTATAACAAAAAAAAATATTGAAATTTATATAAAGATTATTAAATTCTAGTTATGTAATAACATTAATTGATTAGTTAATTATAATTGGTTCTAATTGTTCGTATTGTTGGTATGGGGGACTCTTGATGTGACCTCTCGATATAGCTATAACTTCTAGATAATTAGTAATTTCAATGCAACATTGTGCAAATATATTTTTTATCCTTTTTAAACTTTATCACGGCTATCGTAAATACGATAATCTAATTTTCCTTTAAAAATTTCATGGGAAATATAATCAAAAGCTTCTGACATACGGAGCATTTTGACTGCGTCAATAATTTTTTTAATTAGGTTACTCAATATGGACTACCGTATTATACGAAAAATAGAATGTGGAACTATTTTTCGGAACCCTTATTGCGTATCATTTAATAAGTCGTTATTTATTATAAAAAATATTTATTATATTATGCATTTATAAGATTTAGTATTATGTAAATTTTTAAATTGGATTTATTTTACTTTTTATATGTATTGTTATTATGATGTTATTTTCGAAAAACTCAGTTTTTCCTTCCGATCTGTCTGTCTGTATGTGTGTCTGTGTGTGTGTCGAATTTGTTTTTCGAATTTTGAAAAACTAAAGATATATTTGGAATCAGCATCTAAATGTAAGATTCACTTTTCAAAATTATGTTGATTGTCCAACGGGAAGGCGGTCAGATCGGCCGCCGAAGTTACCGAAAAATGGAAAAAAAAATTCGAATTTTTAAATTTTTTAAAATTGAAAAATTCGAAAATTCGACCCCCAATATTACTAAAATCTGTAAAACTATTCATTCAACTTAGTGTTATGATATAATTTCTCATAATTGTGTATTTACATAGATATAAGTTCATTACTCTACGATTTAGTTTTAAGAAGGGCAATATAGAAGTAACCACACATTACAAACAAGAAGTTCTTTTGTTTCATTATTCCAAAATATTTTTTCTATGAAATCAAAATGTTTAGGGGTTTGAGAAACATTTTCTCCATAGATTGAGATGTTATGTTGAGATTTATATATATACATAAGTCTATTATATTGTAATATCAATACCACAGCAGACTTAATTTGTTTACAAAAATTATCTAACTAGTTATATTTTGTAAAAATGCAGTTTCCATCTCTCTTTTTATCGTCGCGGCTGTAATAGCTGACAAATTAATTTATATGTACATATTCGATCATGCTACTTCTTACGAATGTTCAAAAAGGGCATGCTATATTTTTAATATATAAAGAAGATTCGAGTTCTCTTATTGCTACTTCTTACACATCTTTTAACCGACTTCAAAAGGAAAAGTCTCTCAAATCGACTGTACTTATTTTATGTTTTGTTACCTGAGAACTTTGAACGGCTAAACCGATTTTGATCATCTTTTGTTTTATATTATTTAGTTATAATATAGTTATAATACTTCGATGTTCTGTTCTTTATGATCTTCTTTCTGATAACAAGCAGGCTAATTTAGTTAAGTAGAGGTAGAGTTGTCCATTTGTATTTTTGGACAGGTTTATATTATCAATTGATTATTTAGTAATTGTATTGAATTAGTATCATTTGGCCATCAAAATTTGTCATCGGCCTATATGTTGAAATATTGAAATTAAATCCGGTAGAAAAATGAATAAAATTTGAATTTAAAAGACATTACAAAATGTATTTATAGAATTATGTAACACAAATGGATGGATTTTTCTGCACTATAACATGTTCCGGAACAGTTTTAGTCTTATTCTATACAACCTTGGTTAAAAATTTTTACCACTTTAGTAATTATAAACAGCAAAGTTAATAGAATCTTTTGAAATGCTAAAATCCACTGCTACAATGGAAATTAAAACTTTATACTGTTAAATCGTTAGGTTTACATATTAAATTAGTGACCAACCAAGCTATGGGAAATACCGCCGGGGCGCCAAGGGTACGGTGACTGCTAAGGTGATACCGTTTCGTCCCATTCAGACGATGGGAGCAACCGTTGGATCTTTAGTGGGTAGCCCTAAAAATGGCAGCATCCTCTATGCTGCCGGCTAGCCCAACATAACCCCCGGCCATCACCCCCTTGGCTGACGGGGTATTAGTAACGATTTTTATCCGACGATAAAAAACAGTGTCCAACCAGGCTATTCCTTTAAAAGTACTACTGTATTTGGAGAATTTCTAATGCTATACGGCAAAAACAATCATTTTATAACTCTTATGTTTCTAATATTTTCAAAATAAAATTAAAATATTGTTCAATTATAGCCATGCAATTCCAAATACAAAAGAACTAAGATGTGACATTGATTCGCAAAACACACAATAATAGTCTTCATTTTTTAGTTTGTGTCTTTTCGAATCGGCCGAACTGGGTTAGATATTGTGGGAGTACAATAAGTGGGATATGGATGCTCAATTTGCAAAGAAGGAGAACTATATCATTATGTAAGGCAGGAAAGCGGTCGACTAAACTACAATCATTTAGATTATATATGGAGACACAGAACCTGCATGGCTGATGTATTTATAAATCGAGCTCTAATAAAATTTCAATGAATTCATACAGAAAAATAATGGTATTTTCATCACCCTATTTTTAAGATTTAATATTTTTTGAGAAACTTTATCAACTTCTCTTTATATAATTATCAGGGCGAGAAAGATTAGTTATATGGTACTTCAACGCCGTCTGCCCCCTCCCCCCCCAGTTTAAATTTCCATAACACCACTAATAACCTAACCATTCCCATTAGCGGTCTGTTAACCGTCCGTGTTATTTGTATTCTATGACTAAGAGATATGAAAAACTGTACGTTAAAAGTTATGTTACTCATTAGATGTAATATATGTGTATTGGGGTACCCCTTCACTGAGGGTTTGAGGTGTAAAGTTTGTGAAACTAATTAACAGTTATATTAGTATCATCTTATATAGACATTCAGTTTTACTACTAGTACTATTGAGCGTGTTCATCTTATCAACACCGAAAAAAGTCATTTTAAAGTACTTCGCAGATTTAATATTGTGTTAAGATGAATATTTTTGGTTATAACAAAAATACAAATAAGAAAAGCTTTTACTAAAACATATTAAATCGGTTTTACCCATATTGTGTCGGATCATCTTGATTCTCTTTTTTTTAAATTGTGTTATATTTTACTTTTCAAAAAAATATATCCTTTATATCCTAACATCCCAAAAAAAAAAACAAACTACAAAAACTCTGGAATTAACATTATAAACAAATAGAACTGACATCTAAACCAGAAACCCAATCAGCTGTTGCTAAGGTACATGACTCCATCGCTGGTTTTTAGTGGTTGTTCATTTTTATTTAATTAAGCTAAATTATATACTCAATGTATAAAGTACAATTAATAAAAGAAATCACCAAGTGTAATGAATCAATAGTCTAAGAAAATAAGTAACAAAATATTTTTTTAACCATATAATCCGTGGCGATATCACAACTCATTACTTCTATGGCTGTTAGATGTGTCCAAGAAGAATACTACTTTCTAATGACCGAAGAATGTCGACTCCATATGAAATAAAACGAAACACGCGTTTATATGATTGCTTTTGTTGCAAATGAAATAATAAAATTGAGATGAATCTGATTTTAGAATTTTAAGTGCTTAATTTTGTTTTATTATAAACGGATAAATAAAGAAGATCGAAGAAATATTTTCAAAGGCACTCTTTAAAAAAATATACTATAACTTATTTAAAATATAAAATAACAATCTTTCCAATATTTTGAAGACGTTTTAAAAATTAATAACTTAATTTAAATAACAGAATCAATTCTTCCAAATAAAAAGAATTATGTAACCCAATAACTTGCTTTGTCAATATACTTTATTATTATATAAATTCCAAGTGAAAATGAGAGAAATATTTTCAACAATTAATTAAATGTCACAAAAGAGATGAATATAAAGCTCTTGAATATTAAGTAGGTATTACTAATATTGCCACTTTGAATTTAAATTAGTTTTATAATAAAATTCTTTATAAACATAGCAGCACTATTAAAACAATAATTCAAAGCCAATTTTTTTTTTTTTGCAGTCAGTGATTGGGATTGTGGAAATCAGTGTTTTAACACTAAAATATAGCAGTTAAACTCTTTGCCACAAACTGTGTTTAATCCCCAAATCACATGACAAAATTTTAGATGTGTGCAAGTGTGTGTGCAAGTGTGTGCGAGAAAAAGGAATGTCGTACACAGTTAGGCCGTTACCAAGACAATCTAGCGCACGATTGCTTGCAAAGCCACTACCGTAATTTTATTTTATAAAAGTATTTAATAAAATAAAATTGAATTAATAATCAAAAAACCTCATGTCAAAAAGAAAAATATCTACAATGTATGATAAAGAAATATTTTTTATAAATAAAAAAGGAAGTAAAAAGGTAATTTATTTGGTATTTGATATTGTTTGTGATTTTTTTCTTATTGGATAGTTGATAGTATTTTCTGTTTATAATAAAAATATTTTATAATTCACATTTATTGATGATTTGATAACAGTTTCGATTATATGTATTTATTAAGGTAACGGTAATCCGTTACCTTAATAAGTACATGCTCATTGGAGTTTTTTAAAAAGGTTAAGTGTTTTTTTCAATTCTTACGTTCTTACTTTGTTGAAACGATGTCTAAACAATGTTGAGTTTCATGTGTTTAGAACTGTATCGAAACATTTTAGGATTTAAATACTTAGATCAATGTGCTAATTAGTTAACGTATTTTTTCCTTAAGTGAACATGTTTACAGTGACTGAAAAGGAACGTTTTATAGTAAAAAAAAAACTTTTATAGTAAACAAAATATTGCCTGTTCTAAATAAAACAGACTTGACATTCGTGTATTGAAATTATCCATACATTTTCAAATCTTGCTATTAGCGCAAATATGTTATTTACGTTTATTTAAGGAGTGTATTCCGTACATATGTATTTTTTTTTTCCTAATAGTAAAAAAAGATAGTTAATTCATATCAAATTCCGGTAATATAATATTTTGAGTCACTTAAAATAAATTCGATCCTATACTGCAATTCTTATCGAAACAACTATTCAAAACCCTGACTTTGATTAATTTTTGAACTCAAATCGTAAGCAAGAAGAGCGCGCAGAAGCCATAAGAGACGATTTCCAAAAACGTAATCTACCCAAATCTAAAATTAAACGAATAGTTATTTTGTTTTATAATAAAGAATAATTTATCGCTTACATACAATTAGACAACTCTAAAGAAAATAAAACTGAAAGAGAAATCGCAGAACTGTTGTGTATTATTATTTCAAAGGCAGGTCTTATTAATGGGGAATTTATGTTTTTCGAACTGAATACACATATACCTAATTTTGCTTTCAATAATCAGCCAAGTAACTAGAATCTCAGATATTTCATTTTCAGAAATAAGACTGTTTATATTGATCCTGATGGAATACACAGTTATACAGAAAACAACACTTGGCTCTCAAATTACATTTACAAACTTTTAGACCTACGTCTATTCAATTGCTTTTATATATATAGTTAAAAACTTAAAATTTTATTATTCTGTGAACGTTTACATAACATATGACAAAAACATTTCAGAAGCTTTACAGCTGCTCCATGATTCATCACATAGATGTATTATGATAAGAATATCCGTTATTAATTTAAATAAAATATATATTATTCCAAAACTTTATATTATTCCAAAAGAAATCCTTAAAATAGTCTGAACGAATTCTTTGAACTCACGATTTATCATGTTCGGCTATATTAAACCATTCGTTAATATAAAAAAAATATTTGTTAACATCTTAAATATATTATATTTATATTTATTATTAATATTCTGTTAAAAAGATTTATAGAGTTGAGTAAAAGGGAACGCAAGCTAGTCTTTGTTCTTTGCAATATACGTTAGTTTATCACTACTAATGTACAGAATGTGATACAGTTATTAACGGATATGGTGGTGTATACCAAATGCAATAGACATTATGAGTGCAATCTATTGCGAATACCTATTACTATTTCTAAAATAATAAGCAACAAAGGAAAAAATGTTTAAGATTTGTGCAAATTTTTTTGGTAAACCCTTTAAACTATTGTATTTTTTAAATGTACATAACTGTAAAAGTGTGACATTCGCAATATAATTTAACAATAGCATTGCCCGTTCACCGAAAGTGATGAAAATAAAGCAAACAATTTCGCTTGCAGTATTTTTATTTTATAGTTTCCGCTAGAAAGTCGCAGAGCGCGCCAGTTTAGTAAACTAAATAAATTTCAAAATACGAATATAGCTTTTTAAAACTTACCGTTTGTAGATAAAACAGATATACGAGATTAACAACCTCCACTAGTGTCTCTAGGCCCATCGCAAACACCCATGGCAGCAACATAAATTTGATGTCCTGGAACAAAAAAAAAGGGTCATTACAGACGAAAAATTTTGTTGCAGTTTATCGAATTATTACTTTAATATATCACGTTATACATAAAGTCAACAACGTTTACAGAATCCTCAGCCATAAGGCTTACACGAGAGCTGTCCGAGCGTTACAGTTATACGCCTGAATTGTTTTAATATCCTAACATTATTTCAGTCACGCCGTCTCAGCAGTGGAAAAACACGAGGCACGAAAAACGTTTTGCATATAATAAATTTATTTTAAAGACATTTAATATATGACAGTATTTTGTTAAAGATTCCTTAAACATATTTGTGTTATTGAATTATCTTGATCTTGTTATTTTATTTAAACAAAATTTATTTTAATCCTTTCTAGACATTTTTATTGTTGATTTGTAATCTCTACGCACATGCTAATACGCTTTCATCATAAAAAACATTATTTGAGTTGTTTATTAAATTCCCATACTTTTAATTGTCCCTCTCTTCGTTTTGTATTTAAAATGAACGACCCTTTTTATACTTTACCCTTTTAACTTTGCATCTAAATTTACAAATTGTAATTAATGTTAATCCAAGCAACTTTTGTACCAAAACGAATAAAATTTTGGTTCTTTAATATAAATTAAAAACTTATGAAATATTTATGATATTTTTACATGTACTTACGAAAATAAAATTGAATATGTTTATGTAAAATTTAATAATAAATTAAAGTAGAAATTATCACACTATTACTAATATACAAACTTTTGATAAATTACAAAATTTGCATTTCCGAGATAGAAATTGAGACAGATAACTATTATTACTCTCTTATTGTTATCTATTATTATTATGTTACATCTCTGTTATTGTTAAGTTACTAAATAATAGATTTGTTTTAAAGAAAGGTTTTTCATCAATATTTTAGGACCTAAGAATTGTTTTTGGGTTTCTGTTTGTTATTATTTATAAACTCCGTGCCTCGTGCGGGCCGGTCTTGGAGTCTAAAACTGAGCTTCCTCAGGCGGTTGGTTTGGGAACTTTTCCCGCAGTCCACTCGCCTCCCGTGATGCCCCCCTTCTTTTAAGTTGGGGGAATCACGTCAAACTGTTCCGGGGAATCCTCACTGCCTTTCTTTACTGACATCTTTAGGAGGTTGGTCCTTATCTCTCAGTTCAATTTCAGGGTGGGTCGAACTACGATCAACACGTATACGACAGTATCTGTACAAGATCGGACGAAAAGAGTCGACCCTCCCCTGTCACCACTGTTACGAGTGTGCAGCCTGAGACTGTCAGAGCATTGAGTTAGCGGCTGTAGTGGATATAGAACTTTCGCTGACGAGTGTTATCAGCGCGATAATACGCATATGCAAGACGTGCTGGGTAGCAATGGCGTCGCGCAAGTGATTGCTACAAAGGAGGCCGTGTAGTGGGACTGAAAGTCAGTGTCGTCGGGTGACTCGGTCCGTATGGGAAGGTTGGGCCGAACGAGGCAGGACTATACCCGCCGCTTCCTTCTTTACCTGTAGTGCGTTGTAGGGCGGGGAGGATAAATCCTCTTACCTACATTAGGTCTACATCGTGGTGGCGCTCTAAGTTGCTCGGAGTACCGTCATATGGCAAGTGGCGCTACGGCGTTACGGTGAGTGTTTAAGCGATCCCATGGCGTCCCATTCACGCGATAAGGGCAACCATTAGTATTTTGTGAGAGCCTTAAAAATGGCAGCGGCCTCTATGCAGCCGAGTGGTCTTACATATTCCCCATACTACCACTTTCTCGACCTACGGGGTAACCGTAAAGGATATTTTCAACGTAAGAAAAAAGTTAGCCTTTATTTTGGTTTAATTATGGTGCTAAAAAAAAAGTAATAGTATATTGATTCTTTGTAATTTTATATATGAGATATCGGACTACTTTGAAAAAAAATTTTCAACTTTTTAACAGTGAACCAGGCAATGAACTAGGCAATGGTTTTCATCGAATTTCAATTCAAGGCCATTCTAAAGAAGTTTCACTTAAAAAGCATTTGTTGTTTTGTATCATTATTTATTTTTTTTATTCTTTAAAAAATATAATTATCTTTTGTCTTATTTATATAAATTATATGTGTTTGGCTGCGTTACTTGGTCGATTCTGTTTACTCATAAATTAATTAAAAAACCGATTTATCATGTCCGTCTATAGTATTAATGTAAAAAAACAATTCTACATATTTTTCTTGATCTGGAAGTTAAAGTGATAAGGCGAAAAAGGTATTTTACCATTACCATGACATGACATTTATTATTATTTATTTTTTAAATAGAGTGCTGTTTCAAAATTAAATAACATAAAAATAGTTAAATAACCTTAAATTTTTATCTTTAGCCGCTTTTTTATGCTTTAAAATATTTATCAGTAGGTATGGTGTATTATTATATTACCTTGTGCACCCCAAATATCAAGAGAACACAGGCTATGAGTCCAAGAGTACTGCACGCCAGTAGAGTGATGTTCAGCGACACAGTGACTGAAACAAATAATCTTATTATTACAATACTTCATATAGATTTTAATGATAGGAACATTAGTGTCGTTGCCTTTAAAATCCAATACATATATATATATATATATATATATATATAGTTAGTTGGTCGTTATATATGGGTACTTGCAAACTGTACATATTTGTGTGCGATGAACGATATCATTATCTCACTTTAAGATCCCAATTAAATTTTGATATACATTGGTGGATATGATGTGGAAGAAAAGATGAAGTATTACAACAATATTGTCAGTTGTGCAGTTAAGAAGTTAAGCAAACTGACTAACATGAATGATAAATGATCTACAAATTACAAGCCATTACAAGCAAGTGGACTTTAAAGTACCCCAAAAATAAAATAAGTTTATTTATAAACGACTAAACATATATTTTTTAAATTTATTTATATGAAAGAAAATATTTATGAAAATATTGAAGTATAGTTTGTCTGTGATCACTACATGATTATGATCCCTTGTGACCATACATTTAGACTTAATCAATTCATATTTAGGTCAATACATATTTCCAAATTCTACTTGTATGAGGTTATTAACGACAAAGCTTCGCTCAAACGGTAATTTATCTACATCATTGAATAGCTATTATACGGTTTAGAAGATAAATGAAATAAAAATTAAACCTTTTTTTAAATTGGTTAATCAAAAAAACAAAACACTAGATGTCATAAAAATATATCACAAAAGTAAAATAATTAAAAGCATACAATAAATGTCAGAGAGGTTGAATTGTGTCAAGTAGTAAAATTTGTAGGGTGACCTGGATGTAGACAAACACACTTACTGAACAACTCTACGCGGCTAAATATTCATAAAACATTTTCGATAATGCTGTAATTTTTTGATATTTCTCTCGGCCTCGGCATATTACGAGTATCATATAAATAAATTTCTAAAGCTATCGTATTTTTATTAATGATAATCCTTTATGACGTTTATTTTCTAATAATGAAAAGAACAAACGCAATATCTACTGAGATGACGTTAATAAATAATACTTTTTGTAGGTAATAAATAATATATATGATTATATTTGATGAGGAAAAAAGGTATAATAATACTATATCGCAGTCGTCAATTCTCGGGAGGTACGAGTCGTACCTCGAATTTGAGAAACTGGCCTAAACGATTTTAATATGGGTTTTTGTATAAGAAATTAAAATTTTTGAAATATAATGCTAAGGAACTATTAATTTTCCTCAATAATTCTTGATTCCAAACTAATGTCATAAAAATATTGGGAATAATAAACAGAAGCTAATATATTTTTTTCAGTGATAAAACAATTATAAAAATAAAAAAATACTAATATTATGAGTTGTCTAATCGTATGTTTATATGTAATAAGTACTAAATATAATATAGTAAATATAGTAAAATGCCGGGGTCATAGGTTTATAAAGGCGTGGATAGTTTTCAGGTCAGCGCATCGCATCCATCGAACAAGCGCATATTGGTCATATTATACTACCTATGAAATTGAAAATTATATTTATAGTTAGTGCTAACGATCACGTAGAATTGTTTTGGAAATAATTTACGTATATACTGTGGATAACGGGTTATCATTTTAAAGTGTTTAAGATTAGTACGTTCGTCTAGAAGGGACTATAAATTGACTTGAACAAGTTTCCACAAATTTGAGAGTGAAATTTACATCAAAATGAAGTGAAAAAGGAAAACAATAGTAAAAAATATCCTATTAAAAATAAGTTAATGATTTTTCATTAGCCAAAGCTACCACCAGCGATGAAATATATACGCCGCAGTCCTGAGAGGAATTAGCATGTTTTTTATAGGAGACATTTGGGGAATTCTGCACAGGATAATAAACTAAACTAAAAAAAAAATTAATAATAATATCTTTTAACTAACTTATTTCTAATTCAACAGGTATAGGCAGGTGTAGACTCAATGTATGAACCAAAACTAAGAGACACAAGGTTAGGGTGACACCAAGAAGGCGCAGGTGTTACGAGATTGTAAATTCCGGAAAGTAACGGCCAGATCGAATGGCCTCTTTTTGTCAGAGAAAAGAATCGCCTTGGTCTTGTTAATTTAGCTCCTATTTATTATATAAAATATAATTATAGTAAATATACCTTATACGGAATAGTAACTTCATTATTTTAATCACTTGTTGTCTCCACCTTGTTTATAATATGCTTAGGAAAAGTCAGTTATACTTACTGGGCGTAATCTTCTCGGGCTCTAGGAAACTCTCGGACTCTGGTTCAATCATGTCGCCATTAAGATATCTTTGTTCCACTTCTATAAAGTGACCCATCGTGACTATTGTCACTGAAAAGTACACCTGCAACAAATTATGTTACTAGAGCATTTTTGCAAAATTCAGTGCGCATTAAGTATTTTATAACTTATATATATATATATATATGTTTATGGTAGAAGAGGGTTCGGTCCAGCTCCGTCCTTAACAACCCTTGAATGCATGATTTGAGCTAAAGCCATTAAAGATGACATTTAAGTTGAGAGCTGAAACTATGCAAAATATGTAAACGATTTGGGTAAAATTTATTTTGTTATACTACCTTTAGCTTGGTATTAAATATGGATAATATAGTTTTTATAATAATATATTTTAGGTAACAAGTATAAGTTTTAAAATTAATAAAAAAATACTGATAAGCAGAAGTACCTAAGACGTAGTACCTAATCATAGACATAATCTTGTTAAATGTATAATTGATAATTAGAGAATTAAGATAAAACTTATAAAATATAAACCGTAAGACTTTGATCTAAAATCCTTGGCAGCATCTCCTAGTCATCCTATAAACATATGTTTGATGATGTTTGCCTATAATACGCCTTAAGACAAACAATATCTTCGTTGAAATATAAAATAAACCAATGACATGTATCTATTATATATATAAATAGAAAAATATTACATTATGTAAATATAATCTATTAGATAATTGATGAATCCAGCGCGACTGCTGGTGCTCTAGAACGACTTACGACAATCTCATTCGGGTCGAAATTAATATCGTATCAATCAATGTGCAAAGAATTGAAGGGATGATATTGTAGTTCACCAGCGGCATCTAGTACTTAAATGCAAGGGAAAAAGAGAGACTGAAGGTCGTTAATATCTAGGGTGTTTTAATGCAACATTATGTACGCCCCCCAGTCGAGTAACAGCATCCAGCCCATTTAGCAGCATTACCACGTAAATTGATAAGTACAGGACGTACACCTATTTACCTCCCATACAGCAAAGGGGTGATAAGAGAGAATACCTAAAACGTCATAATAATAACGCTATAACGATGGTTCGCTAGAGACAAAAGATAAAAGCAAGCTGTTGATCTTGGATGTTTAATTTCTTGTGATTATGGTAAGTGTGTTGGAAACTATTAGAAACTTCAATAAAATTACATAAACATATACAAAATTCTAAAAATCTGAACAGCAAAGGCTAGCAATGTGAAACTCGTCTTGGATTCAGGAACGGTTTATTTTATAATTGCAGAATTAAATGCAAGCTACTGAAAAGTATATAGTATATGGTATAATGTATATTGTCCAATATATGGTAATTACAAAACATTTTTTGCTGTGTAGGCACTAATCCGATGTTAAAAAAATCTTAACCCTTTTTAACAAGACTGCCCTTCTGAGGCAATAGAAAACTTACAGGCTAAAAAAAATGTAATATGGCTGATTTGTGTAGTATTTTTCGAGCTTTGTATTTATTGGCAGAATTTGATGGAAACTCAGATCTGTACCCGATTACCCGATTTATACACGACAATTAACTATTAGTTTAAGAATTTGTAACTAACCAACCAAATTACCTTTGTATAGGCCATTGTAAATAAACTCACAGAACTGCAGCGCAACCAAACAAAATAATCGTTATTGTTAAATCATTAATTTATATTAATTTATATTTATATGGTGATCTCTTAACACAAAGTTCTAATACACCTCTAACTCAGCAGTGGGTTACTCGACGTAAACTCTAATCTATTTCTATCAAAAATGATTGCTAACAATTTACTTTATTTTAAAGGACAAGAAATAACACACATTCCCCTTGTTTTTTAGTATAAAAGAACCGCAGTTTTACTCTTTAAAAAAAAATACTATGTAGTGTTGATATGTATAATAATTGGTACATCATCAGATATTCGGAATGCAATAACATCAGGCATCAGATAGAGAACCAGCCGGGAAACTTTAAGTAGTACAACCAGGACCAAGCCCTGAAGATCTACGTCTACTCGCGATAAAATTATGTTTTCCAATAACTACAAGAAACCTCCTGTAATTGATAATCTACAAATAAAACACTAAACACTAATTCCTCAATATTTTATCCAAATAACATTTGTGATGCATCAAGGAAGAAAAAGGTAAAAAATAGTAAAAAATTTAAAAAAAATATAATAATAAAATAAATTATAAAAAAAAAATAGTAAAATATTGACCGTAAAACATTAAACACAAAATTAATGGTACGTCTACTACTTTATAGTGAAGTACCAAAATACTTATATGTATAATATTAATTCTGTAATAATTAATCTGCCCTGCAATAAAACACACGAATGAATATAAGGATCAACACTTTAAAAGCGATCGGAAACCGGATTGACCATTTATGCTTAATAGATAAAATTAACAACACAATATTACCTAATTGTCAATGCCATATACAATGTGCCAAATATAATAACTGAGCAAAAAATAGTACGAAGTTTTTAAGAAAGTAGACATATTAACATTGAGCTCTATAAAATCTTGACTATATTTCTTGGACGTTGTGATGCTTTTTTCACTCTACCACATTTTATAATTTTTAATAGATTTACTTCTGATGATATCTATCTGAATGAGTGAAAGGAAGAAAAGGTTGTTCCAATTTCCAAAAAAAGGATTCATGATATAAAGAATTATTTTCATATTGTTATGTCTACTTTATCTGTTTGACTTCCGTAACTTAGAAAATTATACTTCAAACGGACTTCCTTCTATCCGATAATCAGCATTGATTTGAGAGCTGGAAGTCTTTACAAAGAAATTTTATATCATTATATAGTATCGTATCTTGCAAGTCAATATGACAAAATATAGGTTGAGACTATATAAGGACTTTGTCTAATTTACGATAGAGTAAATTATCTTTGTTACTAAATAAGTTAAACAAAATAAATATATGGAATAGTTAAATACCCTACTGGAATTTAAGTGATAATTTTCCAAAATTATTTTTAGTGGTTGCTAATAGATATAAGTTTTATAGATAATTTACGAAATCTTGGTTCCACAGATATCATACTTGGGATCAGTATTGTTTCCTTATTTAATGATATAAAGGCATAAAAACTACTAAAAACTCACAACGCTTTTCACAGAATTGACTTATGGTCTAAAAAAGGCATGCATTTGAATCAACCCAAAAAATATATATTAAATATACACAGAAATGTAGTATTATTTGTATAACTTATATAAAGACAAGAGGAGGTAACTGAGATTCGTGATTTAGTATTGAACGCTAAATTGCAATGAACTGCTCACAATTGCTATTTGTTAAAACATACAGCAAAGGATTTCTATATTTTTATAAAAAGACCGCGAGAAGAAATTGAGAGTATACAATGCGTTTTCTCGAGACACTTGTCATTTTATTCTCTGGAATATCGCACAAAAATCCATACGACGTACGGCTAAAGTTCTGGATTCACTTTCAAACCGTCACGTTTTTGCTGATATTATATTTGAACTCCAACTGCTTGTTGAGAAACATTTCTTTCAATATCATATCCAGATGTCCACTTTATATTATAATAAAAGTTTTATAGCCCCCGCATAATAAACGAATATTCTCAGATATTCTCCAATTCCTCAAATATGCTCTTTATATAAACTATTGTGCTCCAAGGTAACTTTGTTGAATTATATGATAACTCAGCATCTTAGTATCTGATTTAAATGATGATGAGGATTTTAAATTAAATAAAACTTTGTTATTATCATCATGTTTTAATTATTTCTTGACTTTTCTTTTTTGATTAAGTTTTCTTAACTTTATTCATTACTTTTAATTTTACTCTAACTTTTTTGTATAAATATTGTTCACACCTATACGAGATGTTTATGTTTGAGTGTTAAATATATATATTATGAATTCCGTTTTTGATGGGTAAATAAATAAATAGAATGCCGTAATAGGTACGAGTCTAAACACAATAATTTTTTTATTAAGAAATATAAGAGGAATTCGTGTTTTCTCTTTAATACGCATAGATATAGACTATAGCTAAATAGATTACTTAATTAGTTTAGAAGAAAAAGAACTGACTGATTTAGTAATACTTGTAAGGGTGTACCACTTAACCACACATACACACACACATACCATTGGAAAAATATAAGCAGCATTACTGGAAAAAAAAACAAATAGTAATGGGTGCGAGTCCAGTCGCGTTTACTAACTGATTAAGAAAAATATTTTTATTTTTTATTTTATTTACTTTTTCATTTATAACAATTATTTCATCATTTGAATCTTAGATATGATATTATTTAATTTTTACATTTTCATAAATAAAAAAAACAACAAGATATTTTTTCCAGTTATTATTTTTAAACTGAAATTACGTTTGATGTCACGTATCCGTTTTTAAGAAATCGAAAATAAGGCTTTTTTAGGTTTATAAAAAACAAACCTTACAGACCGATTGACTGATTTCATTTGAATACTAATTAGATCTACCTCAAAACGCATTACAAAAGAAACGATACCGAAAATAGGAGTGATAATAATAACTTTCTTAATCAAGAAGTAATAAGGAAAAATAAAATATAAATAAGGAAAAAAAAAATGAAATATCCATTCTTTAAATATAATTTTCATTCTCAAAAAATATTTCGCAAGCCGTTTCACTGGATATCTTTTACACCTCAGCCCCTGCAACTTGCGGTCTCCGAGGTTTTAACGACTTCCACAGCCACCATGGGATTTCCAGTAGGCTAAAAAAAACCGCTAATAAATCTGCGACCTAAAACTACAAATAAAAAATAATTATAAAATATACAAATAGATTTTTTAAAACAATAATTATTTACGCCGATAGAAAATCTTCTATCAATGGCACGGTATCTTCTTCTATCAGCAAACGAAAGTGCTTTTATGAGGAAGTTAACAATAAACAAAATCTTTTGACATTGCAGTAAATCAATCAGGATAAAGCGAATAGCCAGAATTTTGTAATCCTTTCTATATAATTCATATACTATATATAATATATGATATTGAAATGCATAATCATATCACACGAAAACGAAGCCCAAAATTATTCTTATATACACGCACACATATAATAACACCTCAAAACATAAAGATATGAAAAACCCGATTGCGATAATCGGGGTAATTACAATAATTAGTAAATAAAAAAATAGCGGACATTTTAGTTACTTTTAGTTATATTACAAAAGTATGCTTCATATCTTTCTAAATAAATAAAGCTAAATTCGAAATTTATAATCCACATTAAGTCACTATACTTTTTCTCTTGTATAAATACATTCTAGCCGAATTTGAATACTTCGAAATGTTTGAAGAAGTTAGGAATCAAAACCAAAAAATGTGGGATCATAGTGAAATAAAACTTTAAGACTTAGCTTGAAGCTCTCCGATATGGGTATTTCCAAAAAAACGGTCATGTTTCAGAAGAACTGAAACTCTAAATACAGAAGAAATTATAGCAGTATTATAAAAATCATTATAAGAAATGGTTCTGGCTAGCGTAAATTCGAATCGAGTGTAAATTTAAAATAATGACTGACCGTAAACCGTTTCGTTAGCTAGAATTTAACATTGCAGAGGTTGGCTCAAACCTGTAAACCGCACAGAAAATCACCTTCTAAAATAAGCTTTGGAACCGCAACTGCAAAATTCGGACTCTAGAAAATCCCGTTCTAGAAATTCCTAAAACGGATCGTCAGTGATATTGAAAATAAATAGTAACAAAGTTGTTTGAAAATTACTTTATTACTACTATATCGATTTCGGGATTAATTCATAACACTTATGTAGTAAATGCAATAAAACAATATCTCTATAATACAAATATGATACCTTCATCTTCTCCATTTGGATTGAACAAAATAACTTAAAAAATTTGGCTATATTCCTTCTTCTTGCAAAAATTTCATTAAAAAATATAAAAAATATATATTTTCAAAATTTCTAATTACCACAGAAGGTATAAAAAACTATCGTGCAATTTATAAATGTTACTTATCGAATAAAATAAAATGGAATTTATTCAAATAAATAAAAAAATATGTGATATCAGTATATTTATGAAATTTTTATATTCATAAAAATATGATTAATTCCATAAAAAGTGCGATCTACACCAAAACAACATTAGAATTAAAACTAATAAAAATTAACTTGCTATGTCTACTAGGCTCATAAAATTTATTAAGGGTTCATTGTTTACGTTTTTACAATTAACTCCCTGGCGAAGCCTTAAATTTGTCATACAATAAATTTAAATTGTACGTTACAGGGAAATTGATAAAAACCCTATTACGTAGTAAAGGATTACTTTAATGAAAGTTTGGTTCTGAAATGAATTTACAGATTAATTAATTAGTAACCTACGCAACTACGGGGGTCGGGGTGCTTTTCCCCCTTAAATATGGCGAAGAGGCTGGTGGTTGACCCTCGCGTTCTACTCGTGAATGCCACGATTTGACGTACTTGTATGACTTGTCTGGCAAACCGATATTGCAATATTAATTTACTAAAATTATTAAGAGAACATCATCAGATGGTTTATGATAGTAATAGTTGTTCATTTAAAAAATTGACAACGGAGTGACAGTCATCACAATAAAAAAAAATGCCGGACTGAGTTCATTGTGTAGCTCTTCTCAAACCAGGGCGCGTTGCAAAACGATAACTTTAAATAGATTTTGCTATCGCATTGCACGATCACGGATTTAATACTCATAATTACTAAACTTTTATTATAAAATTCCCCATGGCTCCACGTGATAAATGTATTAAATGCAACAAAAAATCTGAAACGATCCAATATATAACGAGTGCCTATACATATAGATTCAAACAAATTGTACAGTTAAAAATAACTTGATGTTATTGGTGAATTTGATGCTTGCAGCAATTTTAGTAGATATTCAAATTTTTCAAATTATATGAGTAATAAACATTAAAAATAAAACAGGACACTCGGGGTATGCCCGTATTTGAATCATTTTAACAAGTTCTCGAAAATACTTTGAGAACATTTATATTCTAATTTATAATCAATAATAACAATTATTTTGTTTCTGTACTTTAGGAAATTAGTAACCTTACAATAGCAAACTAATTATGTTATATTATTATCAGACGTCAACAGACAATCGATATAATAGCTTAAAACTTGACATTTAAAATATTTAAAATATTACATTGAAATATCTATTTATAAGGACTCAAATATCTGACCTATTGGCAAGACTACTTTCTACTATTTCCTAACTGAAATTTGTATATTCTCTGGAGTTCTTTACATAAAATCTGTTCTGATGTAAAATAAGAGTTTCTATTTTTTCCTGATGTGTTGGCTTTATTTTCTTGTCATAAAATAGGTTTATCAGTGTCAATAGTCTGGACTTCGTATCACTCTGGTATCCATACTAACAAAATTGTATATTATTGCGATAAATAAGCTGTTTATGAACATTTTCGGACTTATTTTAATAAATCTGTTTGCAAAAATCTGTTTGCAATGTAAAGAGTCTACGTCGGCATTGTAACGCAGTGTAAAGAGTTAGCTTAGGCCTTGGAACTTTATCGAGAACTACAAAATTTGTCATAGGATTTTTAGTTACATCCAAATATTCAAGATTTTTCATGGTTTTGCTCTACTACTTATTAGGTTTATGTATAGTGTTTCATAACCTCCATCACCTTTTGCTTATTTAATACAATTAATAGAAGCATATTGTCACTACAAAAAAATCCTAGTATGTATGTAGGCACCCCAATGACCTTGCACCTACTAGCATTTACCTATGAGTCACAAATGGTGCCATTATACTTAAGTTTCATCACTTAATACACACTATAAAGAGCGTTTTTATTTGTTCTGCTGACAAAATAAATACTGTAATCAACTTTTTTGAAAACAATTATTATTCTCAAATACGACACCATTCTATCGATGATTATCAATATTTAGAATTACTCACCAGTAGCGCTGTGTTTTAATAGTTAAAATATGAATAAATAAGATTAAAATAACAAATCAATAAAATGTTTTTAACAATGATTGCCTTCTAAGAAACAAACCAAAAACTACATATTTTAATCTACTTATCGCTTCATACAAATGTGTACAAATTCTTACTTAGTGCAGTCGTTAAGTGTGAGGGACTTTGAAGAAAAGTACCAAGGAGAGGCCCGTCTCTCGTCTAAAAAATACAACCGCAGCCGTCTACAACACCGAAGCGATTAATTATAAAAACATGATTAATTACAAAAATAAGTATCTTCAATAAATCAAATATACTCTTGTAAAAAAAAGATTTTTAAAAAACAAAACTCAATTTAATTACTCTTCACTTTATTTATAATTAAAATGAAACGAAAAATATTGGAACAAATATTTACAACACATCACTAGCCAATGATTTTACTGTTATTAGCAGCTTTGAAGAGCGAACAAAATTTTAAATGGCACGCAGTCAGGTACTGCGTGGCTGGAAGGTAAACACACGCTCACACGGGTATGATGCTAAAAAAGAAACGGTATTCCATTACTGCTGACTTTTGCGCAAAAGCATAAGCTTCTGTATATTTAAAGCATCTGTATTATAATGACCATTAGTGACTATTTTAGAACTGTAAAAAAATAATTAATTACCCATTTAAGATGAAATCTGTAAACTAATAAAAATTTTTTAAATATTATAACAGAAATTCAATGCTGACGGTGTTATGTATACATAATTTAAATGTTCTTGTAGCACATCCTATTAAGTTTAGTGTAATAAAAAAAAAAAACCAATTTCTGTTTATTTTAATTAAGAAAGAAGAATCATTAACATCGATTAAATCCACCCAGTTCTAATATCTGTTGTATAAAAAAATAGAAGTAAGTGCCTTTATATTTACATCTCTGCTCAGCTGCAGTTCTTATTCTATTTTTTTTATTTTACTATAAAAGACATACTTTTTTAAATTTATAAAAATCTATGGACTATTACATTTAATAAAATATTAAATTGTTTCTTTGTAAGTTCTAGATTTTAGTTTCAAATCGTTACATGGATAACGGAACCTACTATTATTATTTATTTAAATATTCAACAGATTGTGGGAAACTAATTGGTTAGAAGTATTTAAGTTTATAAAAACTATTATGTTAATAACTAGTATGAAACAGGAAAAATGATATATAATTTATTTGTTTAATATAAACTCGTTTATTACGCTTACTACATATTTAAAACTGCGAGACAACTTTATATTGAAATATACTAATATTACCTTTCAAAATATTTTTTCAGGTATAATAAATTGTTATTATGAGACAGCAATAAATACAATAATTTCTGTTTTAATAAAATAGGATATGTAGATCAATACATTATCTATTATTTAAGACTAGCCATCCGATATTACAAACTGGGAAACGGTTTGGAAATCCAAGAGCATTTGCTCCATTATTCTTTACTTTCTTTCGATCATCAATCATTCAATATTGTTCAAATTGTATTGTGAAATTGCTACGGTGTTATATTTTTACAGTCCCATACCCATGAATACAATGAAAGTATAAGAATTCCATTTGACATTTTTGTTATGGAACGTTCAGAAGAGAGTCCATAAAATATGACGTTGGAATAAAACTGCGCTGAATAAACGACAATGGGTAAAGTCAAGAAACATCAGCTTCATCGTGAGAGGAGAGAAATGTTTCTTTTAGTAAAGAGATTTAGTGTAGATTTTACTTTGTGACTACATATTCAAGACATCTTTCATATTCAAGATGTCTTGAATATGTAAGTGTAATTAAAGGGCTTGTAAAACTCTAAAATATATTTTTCAAATTGATATTGCAATTGTAATGTCACTCCATACAACTAGTGAACTAGTATAGGAACTAAAATCGTTCTTCAGAAGTCGCGTTAAGTGGGCATATTCAGATACACTAGTGAAATGCTAACAAAAATAGCTCATTTTGCAAGGTACGCCAACCCACATTGGGAATATTCATCGGTGCGTGTACATACATAGAAAGGGATGAATGAAAGGGTCATAGAGGTTCGCAAAAGAGCCTCTGAGTGGGACAAGAATTCTGCCTTTTTCGCTGACCCTCTCCGTAGGTAAGCTATACTTTAACCAAACTCTCAAATACCTAAAAGAAACATTTACCTTCCTTGGCAGTGACAATGGCCGATTCTTTCTTCGATCGTTTAGGCCACTTTCAAAAGGCGCTTGAAAAGTGGTTATTTAACTATGTAGAATTAAATGTAGTATATTTTAAGAATATGGATACTTAATTAACATATTTCTATATTTGTAGCATTGGATATGCCGCACCAAGCCCTTTTTTCAATTCTTCTCACCGAAGGTTGTCTGAGAGAGATCGCTTTAGCGATAATCGCCTTGCCCAATTTTTTATTTATAATGTTCTTATGTTAAGTCATGCTATGTGTTTTAGTTTAAAGTGTGTGCAATATATTATATAATATAATAAATATTATTATTTCTATGTAAACAAACTAGTATCTGTTATTTACAAAATACCACAGACTAATTTATAAATAGTTTGTATTTTGTTTTCTTTATAACTATGTAATTACTCATGTTTTACATTATTTTGTTCATGTACACCTTTTTATTTATTTTTCTTTTTCTATGTATGTTTTATGTCTTAAATAAAGATGTCCTTTCGTCCTTTATTTCTTTCTATTCCAGGAGGATTAGACTATTGAACGAATATATCATGATTGAATTTGTTAAAAACGTTCGAAAAATCATCAATACTATTACTTCATGGCATCCATTCCATGTCGTGTATCATCCGTTACTACGATAAGAGAATATTGTTGTTGTGATGAGGACGAAAGCAAGACTGATGAACACTGGTAATGTTTAAATATGAGAGGAAAATTTCTTAAAAAAATTTCTTCTAAAACTTTTGAGAGGAATAGAAGAATAGTCATAAGTTAAATCTAAAATTAAGTTTTCTTAATTTTCTTTTTTAGGATGTTGATGAAAAACTAGGCTTCACCAATACTAGAAATGTAACTTAGTCCACGATTATGAGTGTTATGTATATATAAAATATATAAATCTTATAAAAAAATATTTACCCTGTATTTATTTAGAAAGGTTGAAAAAAAATTAAGGTCGTGACAAGATGTTAATACTAAGGATTCTTCGCTTTATTTGCGAGGCAATAATTGTACCCGACAAAGAAATTCCTGGATGAGGATAGTGTACCTCTTTCATCTCTTGTGCAAGTTTAGGTGGTATCCATATATACACCTCTTAGTTATCCTTGACGAAATGATTAGAAGCGCGAACCAGACCTCAATTTTGACTCGCAGCGCTCGTACAATCTCGGTATGTGTTATCATTTTGAGCGATGCGAGGTACAACAGCACCGAAGTTTCATTCACAAAACCTCGAGGCATTTTTATTGTATTTCTTCAACTATTTTTCAAGATGAGACACGTTATTACAACTTAAACTTTTTTTTTGGATTTTTTTTAAAATGACTATCAGACTAATGTCTATCTGTGAGAAAAATTTCGAAAATTTCTAATATACCGTTTTTGATTGATGAAAAGTCTCTTATAAGTTATAGAGAGTTTCGCTGCCTTTGCTCGCTTCGCTCAATGAAAAGTTGTATTTTCAGAAAAAAAAAATAATTTTCTAAACTATCTTTTTCGATACTCACCATAGTATAAAGGGCAGAAGCGTAGCAGCCGCGGCGCAAACTTCTCCAGCAACAGCATGACTGTATGATCGGCATGGCGCTGCCTTCAACTGCTGTCTCTCTACGGAAGATACAAATATAATATAAGATATTTATTAAATTTTTATATAAGCTTAATAATTTAATTTAGCAAATTTTTTTTTAATATACTTAGTCTGGCCATACTGTGACAATGAAAAAATATTAATATTACGTTATAATTTGAAATCTGTTAATATTTTTGTGATATTAAAATGTAGTGAGATGATAAAGAAAACCTAATAGTTGTGAACTAAGAACACACACACAAAAGATATATGGAGATCAACGCAATTTTAAAACTCTCCGCTTGGTGTTAGTCTAATATTTTCTTACCACATTATGATAGATACGACGAAGCGTCCTTTCTTTGTGACAGAAAAAGATCTGTAGATACACATAGCAATTTCATGAACAAGACATTCAAAGTAGTAGTAATAGTGCTACGAAAATAAGTATTTCGTAGCAATGTTTCAATAAGCAGGATGACAGAGTTTATGCTCATAGCTCTGTAGAAGAATATTATCTAAATTCAATTATAGTTTGTTGGGGTCTTAGCTATCAGGGCCCTATTTTTGTGAAAAGAATTTCAAACATCAAGGCTGACCCTTTCACTAGGCATGAGAACCTTGTCTCGCCGGGGCGTCACGGTGTGTGTTAACGCGTTCCCGTGACGTCCCATTACGGCGCAGAGGGCAACCGTTGGTTTTTTATTGGGTATCCTTAAAAATGGCACCATCCTCTATGCTGCCGGGTAGTTCCACATCAGCCCCCGGCCGTCACCCCCCTGGGCTGACGGGTACCCGTAACGGGTTTTTACAACGGAAAAAAAAGGCCTGAGAACCTTATAAAGCTCTATCCATTCAAGTGTGTTTGATAACGAACATTCCTTGCTTCATCAGAGTTGAAAATCGCCGTTTAGTCCCAATCTCAATATCCTACATTATGATTTATGGTCAGTTTTAGAGAGAATGGACTACTCTAAGCGTTATGATGATAATTTGTGTCCCTAAAAAAACCATGAGAATACAGGTAAAAACTTTTCCCATGGAAAAAGTGCGCCTGTTTTATATAACTAGCCTCAATTTTTTAAGAACTGTATTAACGCCAGTGCAAATAATTTTGAATGACTTCATATATTATTAATTTTATTATATTAATATAGTAACTAACACATTACAAGAATATGTGTTTTATGCAATCGAAAATAAGATTTTTCTCTGAAATTATATTAATGGAAAGACTAGGCACATAATAATATATATAAAAAATATACATATCAGAAAGAGCCACAACTATTAAATTATCTTCAAACGGGTGTCTATACAATAAACATGTAACATGTTCATTATAAATGCATTATAGTAGGACCCATTCAATAAAATTTTATTATGATACCATCATAACTTCTTATCATAAAAGTAAACAAACGCACGTGGTAGGAAGCTCATTTATTTTATGATATTGATAATTTTACCAGAGTTCGTGAATACAAATTGAGGTATTTAATATGTTTTTGCTAAGCCCTACCAAAATAGTATATTTAAAATATGTTTTATAATATATTAGGATTTCGAATGGTTAGTATTATCAATAATAAATACGTGTTACTACACAGAATTACAAGTTATTAAAAAATATATATATTTTTTTTTAAACATAGCTTTTTTTAAAAAAACATAGTCTAATGAAGACTTATTTAAATAAAAAATAAAAAATAAATTTTATAATGCTTAAACACACTCAACCAGCTATCATTCAAAAGCAATATTTTTAAAAGGGTGTCAGAGGATTAGCGCATAATACGATTAAGCTATAATACTCGAATTGCAGCGAGATTGTTTTCTTTCTTGCTAAAACAAATATCTTTCCTCAGTAATGTTTAGGGGATAAAAAAGTGGTGATTGAATAATAGTGAACATATCTAGGGGTGCTAATGAACTTGAGACCTTTTAA
Organism: Mechanitis mazaeus; assembly: GCA_959347395.1. NCBI lineage: Eukaryota > Metazoa > Arthropoda > Insecta > Lepidoptera > Nymphalidae > Mechanitis > Mechanitis mazaeus. Next base: position 9,154,845 of record OY365748.1, on the reverse strand, counting down.
AAGTACTGTATAAATTAACATAGAATATTATTGGTTTTTTATTATGAAGTAAGAATATAAGTCTTTTACAATAAATATTTATAAACATTCCATCATGTAATGAAGAAAAATTTACGTAAATTCGATCAGTAAGTTATGAAAGAGGACCACTAACAACCAGATATTAAAAACAGTATATTAAGTTCAACGAAAATTATTATAATAATCTTAATTCTTAAGTGGTGTAAGATAATCGTCTAATCTTTATGGTAGTGGTGTCAAACGCGGCGAACTAGCGATATATATGATATAATGTAACAGTTATATAAAATATATACTAGCATGCAGTTTTAATAATTTGATATAAAAAGGTTGTTTTGATGAAAAAACTCAAACTTTATTAACAAAAAATCAAAACTTTATTGAAAGCACCACACAGCGCTATTTGTTGACGTCAGTACGTAGACACATACCGCAGCGATTAATAAGCGATTATAATCATTTCACAAACAAAGTACTTTATACGCGAGAGCATTCAAAGTTTCAACGAGTCGTTTATCTCACACTGAAAATAATTGCAATTAGATATGATTGTTTTGCAGTTAAACAATAACTTACTAATCAGAGATGATAAAAACTTACTTCACTATTCCCAGTAATTATTTTCTGTAAATGTAACATAAAAATATGTGGTAAGTGTTGATAAAGAGTATTTTAAAGTTGTAAATTCCTTAAAATAATACACATATTTTAAATATGTCTTAAACCTTTGTTTCTCTTACTGGACAGCGGCAATTAAAAATGCTTCAGAAACCGGTATCACGTAGCACATGATTTCTTTATAAATTGGACGAATATTCAAGGAATAATTAAAATAGAAGACGAATGGATCAGAAAATATTATTTTAAAACTAACTGGGAGTAAATATACTGATTATGCTTATTGTATAGAAGTGTACAAGAATATGGAAGTATATCAATAGTAAATGGCTGGTTAAGACAAATGATATTATTTTTTATTTACTTATTTATTTATATATATTTTAAAAAAAAATCCGTTCTATCATTCGATTATTAAATAATTTGATACTATTTATTTTTCATATTTTCTTTAAAAAAAACAATGAAATATTTTTTCCAAATAGTAATCACTTTTTGAGACTTAAGCACGCTTCGATCGGTACCACAATCAACTCAATTGCGTGAATAGTTTTTTGGAATGGCGAAAAAACTCTAAGTTACGTGAATGTACCACCACTACGCTCGCGCGTTAAGTTTTATAGAAATCTCGAATTCACGATTATCAATATTTTTCGAAAACTAAAATAACCGTACAGTCGATTATACTGAAAAACTAATTAACACTAAGTTACCGAAACGATTGGTACCAAAACGAAGCCAACTGCATAATCAGGTCGCGAGAAACAGTCACAAGAAACGTTTACTTAAATACACACATACATACACACACACATACGTTTTTTTTTTCAAATGACTATTATTACTCAGGACACCTAAAACGTAGACATATTACAAAAAAAACTATTTTGAAAATTGGGGTTATTACAATAACTTACTTTATCGGGAAATTAATATTTATCTATCAATTTATCTCCATTGCAACAAATCCCATAATGGATAAGCAAACTAAGATAACAAAATAACATTATCATATTTATTTAGTGGATATTTATACAATATTAAAAATGATTGTAATTATATATAAAGATCATTTACTTATTAATATAACTTTTCACAAAGGCTATAGAAATTAAATCACCATACCAACGGAGAATCTCAATAGGCAGTGACAACAAATTGTATATTTTAAACAGTGCTGGGAATATAAAATATATTAATAATAAAATTTAACTTTCAACCCTGAGCTTGAACCAAGGTTAAGTATGTTTTATATTATCTGGTATTACAAGTTTTTAGCTAGGCCCGTTGTGGTCCGGCAATTTCAGAATGTGAAACTGTCATCAGTGTTTATTCTGTTCCATGATACATAGAAACTACACTTTACTCAATAAATGAAATACCCATCATATAAGATAAAATATTAATATTTTTCTATAAGCACTCTAACAACCTATAAAAATTAAACAATGGTCCTCTTTGTTCATATAGATATAAATATACCTGTCACCTGCGATACTTTATTTAAACTTATCTTTAATAAAAACTCTTTCAAAATGTATTTTAAAAATATTTTCTTTGATTTACACGAGTACTACACATTTCAATACCATTATTTTCCGGATATAACTCGGGTTTATTATTACATTTTTAAATTTAACCCGTTTCGAATCCTTTGCAGAAAACGTGTTCGAAGTAAGACGAGATGATGGTGTCTGTCAGTTAGTCAGTTTATATGTCACCTACCTCCAACGGCTCCTGAGTTTCTGGGAATAGATTTAAGTTATATCCGTAAAATAGTTTTACTGAAATGTATTTTTAAAATTTTGGAATGGTCTTCTGTTGCCGTGTAGTTTTTGTAAATAGCTATCGATTGACACAATATTTTATTGTTTGTCATTTATATGGGAAATACTATCCATAGTTTCAATACTATCTATTAAAGGCGTCCATTACGCTTACTTAAAACCTTTTAGCACGTGCAAGATATACAATCAATGTAGATGGGAGGATATTTTTTAGAAAACTCATTCTCGTAGGATAATTTTTAAAGAAACAATATAAGTAGCAGAAGTCTAAAAATGCCTATCATCTCTTATTCAATATAGGCAGAATTATTCAAATTATTTATCTTTATAAGATTACTGTAAAAGTTAATTATTTATATTTGAGAAATGTCAACTGTTCAACATATTTAAGATCGTTTAAATATTACAATTACGTATTAAAAATAAATGAGTCAACGTCAATTTGTCTACAAATAGAAAAACAAAGGGCGTTTCGGTAATACTAATTTTAGGACGCCATTGGTTCGGTACTTTTATATGAAATAGAATAGGTTATTTCCCAATTTTCCCTGTGCACCCCATTGCGTAGTATTATGAAAGTTAGAAAATTTTTCCAGCATATAACTTGAACGTTATAAAAAAAATATAGATTTGTCGGTTATTCTGAAGAAAACAGAGTAAAAGTAGTAGTGTTAGTCAGAGTATAACAGTTCTAACAATTTTTATTGTTTGTAATAAGAGTCTCAGTTAATGTAAAATTTATCGCAGTTGAACATTATATAAGATATATATATATATTGTCCGGGGATGGGCAAGAGGGAAGTCGTTTTAATTTCAAACTCGATCAATATTATCTATTCTTTGATGTCAAGGAAAAAGAGGTAGTAAATTTATTATTGATATATATTATGGGTACTGTTAGGAAAGAGTAGCTATTTCAATATTTGAACTATCAATTTTATAATGGAAATTTGAATGTATTTCTGTTTAGTTTTATTTATTTAAATTTGCCTACACCTACACAATTCTGCATATAAATTATATAATATATAATTATTTCCAACCATCTATTTAACTTTTGACAGGTCGAAAACTAATCATTAAGTGAAATTCTACTTTATTACCGATTCGATTTCTTATAACAATCGACTTTATTTTTAAAGAAGTTTTAATCGATTTAAAGCATGGATAGCGTTTTCTCTTTTGTTTACTGTTTTTGCAAAATAGTTTATTTTTCATAAATATACACGGGCCTTTAAATGATAAGATTTTATTTATTAAAGTTCATTAGTAAATTTTGTATACTCAAAAATTTATTCCAATTAATGCTCCAGATGACTCAAGTGATTACTCCATATAAGGAGTTTCCGACGATTCATTATACTAATATTGAAATTTTTTTAGTTTTCTGCCTTTTCATTTTTTTTTCTTTTCAGTATAATATATTTATTATTGAAACTTAACTTAACTTATCTTATTTATCATTATATACTATTTTGTTAATAATTGAATGAAATAAAATGAAAATTTATAATTTATTATATACACTCCCAAGTTATATATTTTTTATCTTATTTAATCTGTGGAAAACTTGTTTCTTTACTATTGTATAGCAAAAAACTGTCCATATTTATTTGTTTGTTATTTATAAATAGTCGTCGAACTTCAAAGAAGTGTATGTTATATGTTAAATAATTGTCCGTAGTCGATAATTAATATATTCGTTTATTGTTTATGAAGAAGAGATTTGCGTTGGTTGTTTTATAGAGATGGCCCGACATTAAGCATTACTGTAGTCTACGATTATGTTCCTTTACTTAGTAATAATCTTTATATTTTGAATTTTAAGACGCCCCAATTACAATTTTAAGGTAAATCGGCAGTGGTAAAAAGTTCCAAAGTTTTAGGTGTTTACAATGAAAGTTGAAGCGAAATGGTTTATACGAGACCTTTACACTTCTTTTATTATTCGATGTATTTTTGCCGAGTATTTCAATATTCGGTGATGAAAAGAATATGGAGAATGCAAGTTGTGCCGTTCCATTGCCCAGTCTCCGTAATATATCACATAAAAGACCCACAGACTGGCCACCTTGCTTTATTCATCCAAAATCGGGAGTTTTAGTTGAAAATCATTTGTTATGTAGTTTTCGACGAGTGTGCTATCGTCTTCATACCCAAAAGTACCGGGTTTGAACTGATAATTAATATCAAAGAGTCTAAAATTCATGCACAAAAACCAAAGAAGTTTTGATGTGTAGGAGTAAAGCTTGTTGTTAAATCTATCGAGCCATACAATAATGAGGGTATGGAAATACCGAAAAAAACTAAATATTGTAGTTTTTTTTTTACGAATTTCTCAAAAGTTTCCCTCCAGATACGTGCGGCTTACACTGTTAAACTCCCAATTTGTCGACTCCGTGTAAGCATATTATCAATGACTGAGGAGGTCATCCCATTCTAGGACATGACCGATAATCAAAATATGGACATGACCGATATAAGCCTGTTGATAGCAGAGTCGGCGCGACAACCTATTTTTGACGACACCGACTGCACGTTGGCAAGCTTCCAAGAACTTTACAGATTTCCAGTCTAAAGAGAGTCTAAAGTGACGTGTCAGTATTGGAGACAACTCGGGCGTACATATTTCCAGTACAATTGTAGGAATACAGGCAGTAACTTTAGCCTTGCCCACGTCGATATTGCGTAGAGTTTTGTAAAACTTTTTTTATCGAATACTAGAAAAAATCAAGTCTCTAGAACACTTTATTTCTAAATATTAACATAAATAAAGAGACTAACTTAAACTCAATAGATCTTCACTTTTTTTCTCCTCCTATCTGTCTTGTCCACGAGCCTAATATTCTGACAATATTGAAGAAAACATCAGCAAGGACATGCTCATTTCCATATTAGATTTAGGACTTTTCATGGTGATCCAAAACTTAATTCAAACAAAACTTAATTTCTCTATTTATTCTCTTAAATGGTTGCAGAACTTCTTTCCCTTACAAACTTTAATAATACTAGCGCAGAACTCTTGTACTACCACTGTTTGAGTACGTTAACGTCGGTTATCTAGATGCATCTGAAGAGCTGCTAAAGAGATTTGATCGACTTGAAAGTTTGTGCATTCGTTTTGTTTATGGACTGCGGAGTCCAATTTGCGGAAATTTGACCATGAATTTGAATCTGCATATTTTATCTCTTCTTTAAAATATATTCAACACCATTTTATTTACTTGAACGTTTTCAAACAACATACAACGAAACCACAACGCTTGTGCTTTTTAAATTTTTAGAGGTGCCTTATTTTAAAACCACATTTATTTTATATTCCTTTACTATCGTTGTGGGTCATTTTAGCATTATATTCTAGAAACAGATTTTTTACGTAAATCCAACCCTTATCTTATTTAATCTACGATTGAAACAGGACTGCCACTTCTCTTTATACTAATTAATTTATGTAAATTATAAGTATGTAAGTATCTGTAATAATTAATGTGAAACTATATTTTAAAATATTGCAAGTTTATGATTTATACTATTATAGAGAAAATATGTATTATGACAATAAACAAGTAAGTATTACTTTTTCCTTACGTGGGTTTTAGTCATGTTACTCTTCACACACTATATCCAAGTTCTTTTGATCATCCTCTTCTCTTATAATTATTCACGTTCGTACTCCAAGTTCGCCTTATTATATAATTTACCTCCCTCCACAATTTCTGATCTTACCAAAATAAAGTACCCATATTTTTAAATTGTATAATTAAAAAAAAATAATTCTAAAGTAATGAAAAATATTTATAAAAATTTATTATATATCTTATGTAGTATTGTATGGTAAAAAAGTACGGTCTAGCAAAACCTAAGACACTTATTTAGGGTCGAGTGGACGGCAATTGGGGCAATTTGCTTACGTAGCGAAAAAACTTCTCAAAGAAATGTTTATTATGGATTTATTATTATTTTTGTAGGTAGATATCAATACAATAAAGTGAAATGTTTTTAATGAACATACGATGTGTATATAATAGGTTCGCGGATCGGAATACAAGGGGATAACATATTATTATAAAATTATTTTTTCTTATCAATATACACACATGCAAGCTTAATACATTTCTCAGATCTGTGAAATGAATTGAATATTTATATTTCTTTAATATATTAGCTGAAACTGAATGTTTACTTCTTCGTCGCACGAAATATCTATTTTCGAAGCTCTTTTTCGAATTTGGAAAAAGATTAAAATCGCTGGGAGTCAAGTCTGTACTATAAGATGGGTGATCCTCGGTATTGAAGCCCACCTTATGCAAAGCAGCTAATGCAACAAGATTCTTGTGAACAGGAGCATTGTTGTGAAAGAGCAAGACACCTTCGGTTAATTATCCTCTTCTTTTCTCTCTGATAGCTTCATTGACCTGCTCTAAAATTAAATAGTAATATTATTCGGTTACCTTTTTCCTTATAATCAAATAATAAAATTATTTTGTGTTTTCCAAACAACTGTCATCATGAATTTTTGCATTTGCTGTGGCTCCTTGAATTTGTGGGTGGGTGTGACCTTCTTATGCCCCTGCATGGAATCTTGCTAAAACACAAACTTATAATAATAAATCTGAACCTGAAAATGATTTTGTCATCGCCACAGTGATTCTAAAACGCAAGCAAACACTCGACGCGCTGCTGTTTTTATGGCATTGTGAGCATTCTAGGCAAACATCTTGCACTGACTTCTATCATGCCGAGATGACTATGAAAGATCCTAAAACTTTAGATATGTTTTCTTCTTCATACTTCAATATTTCTTCTGATATAAAAACAACTGTTATAGAAAATTATTCTTTATTTCGCCAGCTCCGGGCCCGCTCTGGGAGAAACCGCGTAAGGCCGATGGTGGGCTCCAAGCCTGAGAGTGCTTAGAATTAACACAAATTAATGGTCTGGAGCCCCCTCGCTCCTTTTATTCAAAGATAAATGAACTGTCAAATCACGAACAAAATTTTGGAAATTAAATTTAATTTCGCAGAGAGGTAATTATTTATTTTATATAATTAAAATAATAGTACTAAAAAAAAAAGAAAATTTGACATCAAAGAAAAAAAAAGGAAATGTGAATCACAATTATACAATTAAATTTAAAAGATTAATGAAAAAAAAAAATAAATAAAATTAGAGAAAAAGCACAATGTTTATGCATATAAAAATATATTAGGTAAAGTACAACAACTTATCACTACAAAAATTTCAAAAAAAAGGATAATGTACAGGAAAAATTGTAAAAAGAAGACTGAAATAGACTAAACTTATAAGGTAAAAGAAAATAATACTAATGTTATCACCTCTTTGAAAACCTAAGAATTACCAATGATATGGTCATTGGAAAATCTCATGTCGATATCAATCTCTGACATCTCTCCCAAAAGAGAAAAATGCATAAGACAAGCTCTCAGCTCGACGAACTCAAGCGACGAATCACGACTTAAATTCCATAAATAGTTTTTATAACTATGTACACAAACAAATAAAGTATAGGATATGAATATTACACAATCCACTATTCGGCAAAATGAAAACCGAACAGAATGAATACAGAACGAGTTAGTGACCATAGGTGACCTCTGTATTCCACTAGCTTTTAGGTGGCGTACCCTACTACATGGTTGAATCCCAGAATTATTAAAATTCTCTTTAAATGCAGTCTTAATAATTCTCTCAAATAAAAGCAAATTAGTAGTGTTGAGCCAGCGAAAAATTATACAATATATATTGAGTAAGAACAGTAAGAACAGTTAAACACTTGTTGGTTATTTGTAGGGTATTTGGGATAGAGGTCAATATTCAAAAAACTATTTTGTCAATTTTTTTTGCCAACGAACGACATCGAGGTCACAGTAAATATCTGCAGTAAATATATTTTAAGATGATTAATTAAAGTATTCCTATTAAGTTCCATTACGACATTTTTTTTTTTAATTTTTATATAATAAAAAAAATCGATTCTTCTAGCGATAAAAATTCACGTGGTTTCAATAAAATCATTGATAGAACTGGAAGAGCTCAGTCTGTCAAGTATTAATATTATATTTTTTCTTGACAACACCCGACCACTTATCTCAATATGAAAATAATAACTTTATCCTATATTTCTTATTAAATGGTAACAAAGGAAATGTATATGAAGCATTGTATATAAGAAATTTAAGAAATCGTGTCCGCAACTGAGATACAAAGGAAGACTTAACAAGAACTTTAGTTCGGTTTGTCTGCTTTGGTATCGCAATCGCATTTTGAGAGAGATCAAACGGACACCGTAGTTGATTTATTGTTATCAGTTTATTTTATATTCAAATGTTGTTAAATTTGAATAAAACTTTATATTGCGCTATACAAGTAAAATTTCTGAACACATTACGATCTAAGATTCAGTTAAATATACAATAAAAGTGTTTGTTTTAACAATTCTATTAAATTTTGGTTTATATCTAAAATGGTAGGTGGTTTTATATACACCCTCTTTACGATTAGATTCCCCTCTTAGCCTCTTCCTTCTCTTAAGTATAAAATTGAGTTTTGATTTGACATTATTTTAATAAAAAAGAATAATCATTTAGTAGCGTAACTCTCAAAGGGCAACTGTAATCCTATCGAAAAAAATTTAGTTCAAACTTCATAAAGATATTCAGAGACGTTAAGATTAAATTTACGAAATTTACAAGCTTTCACGAGAACCTTGAAATTGTAGTAATGAATATAATTGTAATTAAGTAAGGTCACCTATTCTTTGTTCCCTTTTCGAGCGTATCTGAACTTTCATTCACCTCTTATAATCAAACGAATCACAAGATTTCATAACCTAATAAATACAGTTCGGCTTATATAAACTGGTTAGCTTATAAAGTCTTTATAATATTTGTTCCTTATATCAAAACTAAAGCCATCTATCCAGTGACTCGAGAAGTAGACTGTTGGTGTAGATTTCAAAATTGTTAAATATTCGTACATCATTAATTACTAGATTTTCCGGCAACTACTTCTTGTAGCATATATACTAAATGTTGAATATTTGAAGCTTTAAGCAATGAATGTATTTAAAATAGAGTTAATTTATGTAATTTAAATACATATAAAATCAAGTACATCCAAAATAAAAAATTACCCAACTTATTTTTACATAATTGATATTTATTTATTTTAACATTTAATACAATTTATTACAATTTACCTTTAATGTTATAGAAAGTAAATAATCAGTAATGAAATACATAAATGAAATGTGTTCGATCATTAATTATACAATAGTTAAACCAACAAACACCATAAAGTACAAATTGTTTTGTTGTAACAGCTGAAGACGGTCGAAAGCAACACGTGCGCGATCAATTTATGTTAATGTATCTTTACTACATCTCTTGGCTCTCAATCCTCTATCGATTTAACATTTTACGTTCGGTTTGTATTACAATACACTGCTACAACTGAAGCATCGTTTGTAATTCATTGTTTTAAATAGAACTTTATTCAAATTAATTGCCAAAATAAATTTTAAAATGGCAAAATAAAAAACATAAAAATCTGTTGTACACCCCAAAAGCTTTGGTGATGTCAACATTTACAACTTTCAAAAATTTTTTCACGTTAAAAATCTGTGATAGTGAATCTTTAAAAAATAATTATTAAATGTTTAAAATATGCCTGAATAACTGATTTTTTTTTTATATTTGGTTTTATCATTTTTTTTTAATGTGAAAGCAAGTTAAGAGCCCTTTATATTACTTCTTAAGCCACTGTAGATTTCACTTTTTTTTTGGACCAAGCAAAAAAAAACATTAGAGGATTCCATGCATTGCATCACTCACATACAAGTCAACTTATGGTAAAAAATCACCACTGCACTCTTTCTCTTACATAATCAGGCGATGTAACAGCGTTGCGTTGTAATTCTTTTGAGTTAGCGGCTTTTTTTGAGAGTACCTTTTAAAAAACGCAAACTGGTATTTTATGGAGATCAAACTGAACGAGATAATGTACCTCATTCCAAAACGGTTCCTGAAAAGGTCTCAAAAGAAGACACAAGTTACTTTAGGCAAGCATAAACTTTAGCGAGGGAGTCCTGTAAGGCCAAAATATTTATCATTTATTTGCTGTATACATCACCCATCGGTGTTTTAGAGATACAAAAAGATCGCGCAAGGTGAAAGTCATATTTCTAGACATTGATTAAGTGGCGATCTTCAAGACAATCCTTAACTGGATCTCAGCTGTTACCTTTTTATATCGACGGTATACTGGAGTTCATGTTCGTAGCATAATTCGAGTTATGCCATTCGGCCCACTCGAAATTTTAAGTAAAAATGGGCGAAAAAAAGCAGCGCCCAGAGCGTTTGCTTCCAGGACGAATAGCTTGCAAGCTATATATCAATTTTGACGAAATTCTTAGACTTAACTATAGCGACTTGCACTTTAAGAATTCTGAAGGCATGGTTGTATTTTCTTTTATAAATTATCCTAACGCGCTTCGAGCATCTATAGTTACCAGATAGTTCAAAAAATATCCAAGGATAGTGTACTAAACAGACCATCCAACTAAAAGGACGTATGAATATCTACATCCGAAAGGAATTATTCTGAGGTCAACCTTTCGTTAAAGCCTTAAGACTCTTAGCAATATTTTAGTAACTAATAAAATTATTCTTTATTTTCCTTAAAATTCTTGTTTTTATTCTTAATATTTCTTGATCTTTTCGTACAGCGTTCTTTAAATCATATCTTGTAGTAGTTCCCAGGGGTCAAATAAAGCAAAAGAGTATCCCGGCTCATAATAGCGTATATATATACGTTATAGAGTGCCGCGTCGACGACGCGCTCTGAACATTATTTATATGTCTCATAGCCTTACACAATATCTTTAAACTGCTTTTAGCTACACTGATACGTAGTCATATAACACTTCAAAACAATGATTAATCGGGGGAGATGAATAAAAAACATCTTACAAATTTTTAATAAATACTCAAGTTTTCACAATTTTAAACCAACATTGATCAGAAACTATTATATTTGCTGGCCCGAAGTTATACAATTACTTAGTCTTTATTAAGTCATTTATCATGTAACAACATGTCTGTAGCACAATCTTTAATTTAGTTTGAACTAAGTGGGAAAGGCAAAACGAATGTTGTCTCTCTATCACCTTCGGATTCACAATCGTAAGTTTAGTAAATGGTCACTATTATAAAATAATTAAAAACAATATAGAGCTAAGCAAAAATATATACAACATTACTAGATAAATATTATGTTGAATTTAAATATTTATAATTCTTTCTGCTATTTATACATAGTATCTATGTATTATTTTATTTTATGTGACTATTTAACAATTTTTTACAAGTCATTGTACTATGAACTTTAAAAAGCTGTGTCGCTGCCAATTTTAGTTTTTCGAATTCTTGTATCATATATACATATTGTTTATATATTTTTTTATGACTGACGTGATCAATGTTTAAGTAATATTTTTCACCTGAAGAATTTTTAAGTTCCACTAGCTACCCGGTAAAAAACGAATTCTTTTTTCCTATAGATTCTATGCTTCATTCTATCTTCTCTAATGGACGCTTTCTTTTTGTACATATTAATGTTTAAAACTGTTTTTTTCTGAATTATTGATATAAGCTTCTTTATCTTTCTAACATTGTGAAGGCATATATTTGAAAAACCATATATCCTTAATGATTATTAGCTTATCACCTCTTTCAATTTACGCAAACTGCATATTTTCTTCTTATTCTTAGCTTTTGAGTGATAGACTTCAGATATCTGCTTTGAGCTAGTGAACCGTACCAATTTTGGTTTGATTTTATCTTTCCTTATACATAAGCGATCACAAATATCAATGTAAGAGATCTTAATACAACCCAAATAACGATTTTTTATGATTTCATTTATGGTCATCTCGACAATAAATTTTCATAATTAACAATAATTCATAAAAAGACTATTAACATACAATTATTAATAACGAAGTACAGGCAGAGCCAAAATTTTGGATGTTCTCATATTTTCATTTACTTGCAAAAAAGTCATATAATATTCTAGATATAGTGTCTAGTCTTCACCGTTTATAAACCCACAGAAGTGATCTGCTAATCAACTGCGTTGTGTACGCGCTTCGAGTGCGGTTATGATGTTATTATTTATAGAAGAGTTTTATCGATTAAAGTAAATTAATACATTCTATTTTGGAAGTTGTGTTGTCAATGTATAAACACTTTAAAGTAATTGCTATTGAATAAACATAACAAAAAACTATTTAAGACAGTTTGTTTTTGTAATATCTTTTTATTTTCAGTTATTTTCAGTTATTTTTTTGTAATTTCTTTAATATTTTTAATGTAAATAGATGTTGTAATTACTCAGCTATATAATAATTTTAATTCTAGTGGACGTCAGTAGCTCAGAGGCGGTCAAAGACTCAAAAGCCTTTGTCTAGGCTTAGAAGACTTAAAATTCTTTGTTAAAGTTTGATTGTTTAAAGTGGCTTCTGTAAATACTTTAGTTTTAGCGAAAGAATTAGCATATTGTACTATATAATAATAACCTTTATTAAGTTTCCATATCGTTCTTATTAATGATTGGAGTATATGCAACGTGATCTTAATAAGTAAACAATAATCTGACACATATGTGTTGAAAATATTTTCAACAAAAAAAAAAGTATTTATTTTTCAATATAGTGCTAGTTACAAATGAAAATTTGTCCTAAAACAAAATTAAAAATAAAATTGCCTAAATTAAGTGGAAGACTGATAATGAAACTTTTTGTTTTGTTTAAGGAATTCAGATCATGAAATTTTGTTTATTAGTATCTTTTATACCAATGCTTGTAAAACTAAAATTAACATACTCGTATGTAGTCATTTATTTAACTTTAAATATTTGTAAAGAGGGAAATGAGAAAGTACTTAACATATTTCACCTCAAACTTTGATATAAATATTATAGTTGAGTTATATTTATATTATATTTATTTAATTGAAGATTCATTTTTGTGAGTCAGTTTATTCATTCATTGAATTAATGAATTTAAGGACTTAATTCTTAAAAAGCAGAATTATTTGAAAAAGTTAAAAGTCTTTTAAGTTTAAAGTTCTATTAGATTATTAAGTGTTCAAATTTAAAAATGTAGCTTACCATAAAAAGAAAATTAGTAAATTACTCACCTTGAAAACTGTATCACTATAAACTCATTTTTTGTTGTTTCGATACATATTCAATGGTCGTTAATTATAATTTTAACGTTATAGCTCTTCTCCAGGCGATACCCAATATAAGTGTTATTTACGCGAAGTTTTATGAGAGTAGGGCCAAGCACGACCTCTCTCTTCGGACGCTCTACTTCGACTGACAAGTGACTTTACCCGTGGTTACGAATTTCTCGGTCGTAGTGACGTACGCATTTTTCTATCGTCCTACGACACTCGCGTTGAGAATCCTTCACGCACTTAGTATATTTGTGAAGTATTTCGTTTAATATTTTCTTGAATACTATTAAATTATTTATTGCAAACCAAAGATATGACTCTAAAATTATTTTCATAGGCTACTGCACGTAAATAATAAATTACTTTCTCATCATACGTTTTAGATTTACGAATTGCTTATATTAAACTAACCTTTTCATATTTAAAAGCTCTTATTTTTCTTAACTATTAAATGTAAAAAAAAAGTTTAAATATTTCAGTTATAATCCCATCCCTATTTCAGAACGTACCGGCCCCTTATTCCTTCATCCCTCGAGGGTGAAACGGCTGAGGCTATAGATGTTTTACAATTACATGTATATATTAGATGTTCTTTTCATTGTCAAACGAAAAGAGACCTTATGCCGCTCAAAAATTATATTTAAAATGAAAACTACTCAAACCAACAAGAAATTATGATAAAAGTTTACATAATGTCCCTCATTATGTAAATTTTTGAACAATTTAGAGACCTCATTCATTGACTTTGTTTGCTTAATAAATATTAACATGGTTTAATTAATCCAACTCTTTAAGATATTTATAAAAACACTATATGGTTTGTACCTAAAAGTAAAAGTATTGCTCGTACAGATTTGAATTTATAGAATTTTCTTCCTTCAATTAACTACAGTCAACTCTTGTTAATAAGAAAGACTAAACTAATTTCATACAATTTCAAGTCTATTTATTACGTGATTCGAAAACAAAAGTTCTCTTCAAGATAAAAAATGTAGGTACTAGAGTCCATTTAGCATTTTAAAATCCTTTTAAGCAGTAGGGTACATGTTGCTCCTATTATTCAATAAAACTAGTTGTATGTATATAAATTATGTAGTGTACATCTACAAGAGAGATGTGTTTTTAATGATATCTAATAAAAAAACATCTGACACGCGGCAATCGAGCTTGCCGCTATGAAAAACTCCTAATCGGCAAATTATAACTCGCAAATTAATTAACAAACAAAAGAAAAAAAAAATTAAAATAATTAAATTAATCAATTAATTAATTAATTTTTAAATTTTTAAAAATTGAAAAATTCGAAATTTTTTTTCCATTTTTCGGTAACTTCGGCGGCCGATCTGACCACCTTCCCGTTGGACAATCAACATAATTTTGAAAAGTGAATCTTACATTTAGATGCTGATTCCAAATATCTTCAACTTTAGTTTTTCTAAATTCGAAAAATAAAATTCGACAGACACACAGACACACATACAGACAGACAGATCGGAAGGAAAAACTGAGTTTTTCGAAAATATGATGTTTCAATATTATACGGAACACTCAAGGCTTATAGTGAACTTGCGGATTAGATTTTTGTCTAGATGTCTTTTAGAAGAATATTTAAATATATTAAACATTTAAAATCTAAATTTGAGAACTTTTACCTATTAAACGTAGGATTGGGCGTCGGGTTGTCCCCATTTTCTTAATGAAGGGGTGATGGCTGATCCTTGATTTGTTCTCGTAAACGGGTGCTGCTTCTGGTGACTGGTATTTCGCTGGTAAAGGTATTTTTAATATATTTTATTGAATAATATTATTGATTTTTTTATTAAAATGATCGCGATGTTGTTGTTCGAAAATTGCTTATTAAATATTATTATTTGTGAAACAGTGATCATAATAAAGAATTACCCGGCTGACTTTATTGCGTGGTTCATCTTAGGCCAGGTCGCGGTTGTAACACTTAGCTTTTATCTCAATTTGGGGATAGTGTTTACAAAATGGTTTTTTTTTTTTTCGATAGGTATGGTATTTAAAAGGCCAACAAGCTGATATTGATTCAAAGAAATAAATAGATAATAACATTAAACCATTATTCTTATTTAAATCCAGAAGATCGTTTATTTCAATAGCGTCACGTACTGACCGCCATTCAAAAAATATTTTTCTTAGCTAATATGGACGTTTTGTTGAAATATATATAATAAACTATTCTTGATTCCAAGAGGAGTTCCGTTATCTCTGAGTTATTTTTGTCCAGATTTTTAATAATTAATAAAATATATGATTAGCAATATATAAGTGATTCTTATATTAACATAAAGTGAGCATTATATCCCAGCATAGAGCTAGGTAGCTTGTTATTTAGGAATTTTATTAAATTCATTTACAGGCGAAACGGAAACTCATGTCAAAGATTTGCAACCTTGCAACGTCCCTAGTTATTTTCAGTCCTCTCAATGCGTCATCAAATAGCAGTGACACTATTTTAAAAATTATAATTAATTTGATTAATTTAAATTATATAGAATTAATTTAATAAAAACTTAATACCACTATTTATTTATATATGTTCCACTTCAACTCGACTTTATTTATTAAGATATTTTAATTAATTTAACACAGTTTCATTTTTCTCAAAATATTGATTCTTTTATATAAACATACTCACGTGTTTAAATAATTAAATTTAAACTATTAAAAATTACAATTTACATAAAGCACGATAGGACAGACGACGAGGAAGAGCATGACCTCAGTCAGAATATCAAAACCATCATATTACAGCAAAATTGCTAAATATGACAAACACCAATAGTGAACTGCTACAGTTCAAAATTTGAATTTTATTATTAGATAAATACCATAAATTAAAAATTTATGATCATTTTAATTATAAAATAAACCTTAACATTAAGCGTCGGAGAAGTTACTGAACAAATTGTAGTCATAATAATAGTAATATCGTATCTTAACTTTCTGAACAGATGTAAGTTATTACCAATCATCTCAAACTAGTACTAAAAAAGCGCGCAAAATTTCCCCATGCAAAGTCTATGGGAAAAATTAATTTTTTGACTAATTACTGCAATTAGGCTAATGAGATTTGAGAGTTGTCACTATTTTTCAGCAGTGTAGCATAATGAGACCTTTGATTTGAGCCATCAACGATATTTTTCCCTTTAGTGGTTCTCGAGCTACAGTGTGCCAACGAAATCGCTTCCTGCATTAATATATAAGATGTTTATTTTTCTAATTTTGTTTAAAAAATTATTTGAGTTGATTTTTATTAGTCAATTTTAACGCCAAAGTTAACTTTTTTAATAATTATAATTTCAATTAAAATTACCATACTTAGGATTAAAATTTAGTATGGCTATCATTGAGATTAACATATTTGCACAAGTATCACGTACCCAAAAACCTCCCCCGATATTCATGGTTTAATGTAATAGATTTTCTCGTTCTCAAGGAGTGCTTTTAACGTTAGTCTGGACCATCACCCCCTTAACATTTCAATGGGGTTGAGGTCCGTTCTCTTTTGTAGGAATACAAATTCAACAATGAGGTCGTTGTCTCGAAAACAGTGAACAACAGTGAAAATAAAGCAACATCAAGTAACGAACAGGGAAGCTCTGACCCAATCAATTCACTTCATGTTATTTAGAAATATTAAAAATATAAGAACTAAAAATATTCATTAAATTAAAAATAAGAAACCTTTTTCATAATTAGTACTCTTTTTCAGTAACCTCGACGCAAAGGAAGGATGCACCTATATGTAGGGGTTATGTTAAATAATTATAGTTTTAAATATACGGCTGGCCGCAAGCGTTAGGATATTTTTGGAAAAAATAACAATATTCTATTTTGACAATGGGGTTTTAAGTTAAATTTGAACTCCAATTGAACTCAATATTGACGTTTGTCAAGTTTAGCTATTTCTGTATAGTATGGTGTAAAGATACTTTGAAATTCTGAATGTGATCGTTAATTTTTGATACCGACTGTGTATAACATTTTGTCACGTTTTTATGTACTCACGAATTGGTTATTAAAGTTATTAGGCATGCAAGTGATGATTCCAGTATATATGGAGTAGATACCGACGACTCATTTTAATTATATTAAAATTTTTCAGTTTCAGACTTTTTGTTTTCTTTTTAAATATAACTAAAAAATAAATGATTGAAATATTTTACACTGCCAGTTTGGTTACTTTTTCATGCAAAAATAAACTAAAATAACATACATCGTTTTTTAATCAATTCGCAATCTGTGGACAGAATGTCGTCACCTATTGAAAAGCAATACCTATGTCCATTAAGTATTAAATGACTTTGTCTATATTGCGTTATAATTGTAGAATTTTATAGGTGTGTATATGTCAAAACTTTAATAATCAATTGGAAATAGTATAGTAACAATTTTGTGTATTTTATTATATATATTTCGTTAGTACAAACAGTGAAGTCGCTAAAATGGAACATAGAAGTTCCATTTTTAAAATATCTGCTTTGTTAAGGTATGGCATTTCGTGCGACCTGGCAAAAATATTCATTATATATTGCGCACAGAATTCTTTGTATTATTTTTAGAGCGAGAAAGAAGACAGCCAATTATAGGTGTCCATCTAGTTAAATTGAGATAATTTTAAAGAATCACATAATATATAGTATAGCTAAAAATATCTTAAGCTATATAAAACTTTTAAACCTTAAAAGAGATTGTCTTAGGCATTTGTGATATGGTTTTTATAACGGTGACTCAAGACCATGAGGCCTCCCAAATCTTTATTTGTTATTCTATTATTATTATTATATTAATAGATCTATTTTTGTTGTTCTAAATGATATCATGGGATTTGTGTTGGCAATGCTACATATTTCTTGATTATTTTCCAGTTATAAATATTTTGCCTTATCTTCATTCAATACCAAGTGCTTAGGTGTTCACCACTTATTATTATATCAGCCTTAGTTATTTAATCAGGGTTGAACCCGAAATAAATTTGATTATATTGTAATGTTCGTATATTTTTGTAATGTCTGCGCAGTAAAATGAAAATAAAATCTGAAAGAGTAAAATTTTAACTTCGATATACGATTTTCGATCTGTCAATTGTATCAAACGCTCTTGAGAATTCAAGGATGAGAACCATTTACTCTATATCTTGCGAAGACAGGGATACGACATTATCCAACATGTTCGTTTTAGCAGTCACTGCACTGCGACGCTTACGGAAGCCAGACTGTAAATCAGGAAGCAAGTTATTCGTTTCCACGTTTTGGGTTAGTTGGCTACATATTTACAACTTTATTCTAGAGGTACACGATAAAATACTAATGGGACGCAAATCTTTATATATCTTCTCGTACATGCGTTGTTTATGGAATTGTTTTTGTAAAGCTGTTTGTCATTCTAATGGAAAGCTGGTTTTAATTGATATATTAATTATATAGGCAACAAACTAAGCATATGGAAATAATAGAAAGTAGTATGACGAAAGAAATGATATCAACTCCAACACCATTAGAATAAAGATATTGTAGATAATTTCATACGGTAACTCCGTCTGTTATGGTTCAAGTAAATTAAGTTGAGCCACATTTTTCATTATAGAAATAATTTAAAGTAGGTAAATTAAAAGAATATAATAAACAAACACTTTTTAAATTTGTGAGGGGTTCCATAAATGTTCAGACAATGGACTATTTTTAATTTTTTGTGTGTAGGTGTCTTTAAGACGCTTCAAAATTACATTTAATGAATCTATAGGACTTTCGAATAAGCTACCATTTACCAAAAAATAAGTTAAACATACGGAACGTTTTAGTTCTTTGTAATAAATTTTATGTTCACCTAGACGAGATATATTCGATTTAAAATGAGCTTCGTTGCGACATTTCATCAAGAGTTTAACGTTTTAGCTAACTCATGCATAATAATGCTCTCTAACTGAACTCGTTATTGAATAACATTACTGAATAATTAATATTAAGGTTTAACGTATATAAGCTCTAATTATTTCAACTAGCATAATAACAATAAGTTCTAGGTCCGTATATGTTTTTTTTATGACTTAACTTTTAATGGGTTAGGAATAAGTAATCGATATATAATACTAATTTTTGAACATTCTGTCTCTCTGATCGTCTGTATAATTGTGGTTTGTTGGTTTTAATGAAATTTGATATGATGATAGCTGAATGTCCTGGTCAACATTTTAGATAACTTTTAGTGCAGTAAAACCTCTAATTCGTTAGAAAAAATACAACGTAAAAGTTCTACCTTTTATTTCTATTAAGATCTTTTAAAAATATCACAATGCGTCCCTATATATATTTCTTGAAAATTAAATTTAAGTACCACTGGAAAAATATACAAAATGCGTAGGTCACATAAATTAGTTTTGATGATCAAAGCTAAATGGCATCACAGGGTTTATAAAAATGGCTATCGTTGTTTTCTCGAAACTATATAACGAAATGATTTCATCCACACTATATCGCGTAGGGCGCACTACATAGACATATAGCTTTAGACGGTGAAGGCGTGGAATTAATATTTATACGTTGCCTTGGCGTTCTGCCGTTAGGGGACGCCTGCCTGATATATTGCTTTTTCAATTAATATTTAAAACATTTACGTTTTTGTATTTACAGATTTCTGCTATTGAAACTGATTCAAATCACTCGAAAGTCACTATCGTACTTAACTTCTATAGCTTTCAACTTGTCGAGACGCGAAGATCTATGCATTGCTGCCAGTGTAGCGTTATTCATCGTAGAAAGCGCTTACGCAACACAAATCACAAAATAACATAATGTACAGTTTTAAAATCTAATTACTTAATGTAATTTAAGTACATTTAGTACATAATGTTTGTAAAGTTAAGTAAGTTAACGCCGCGATTCCGCCAGGCTCAGAGCTCATGATTAAGGACCTCGAATAGGTTCGAAACTAGCCGGGCAAATTCCGATAGTATTAACGTGAGTACAGCCGGATAATTATATTTAAAACAAAACTTTTTTACAATTACAATTTTTTTACATGATACTAAATTTTTCAGGGTTCAGAAAACATAGAAATAATTGCACAGCTTTAGCCATTGTTATGGATGATACTCTCATTGTTCAAAATAACTGCAAAAGAACAAATCTAGTTTTACTGGACTACTGTCAAACGTTTATTTATTTGAATATCTGCACTTTGACAAGCATGTACGAGTACTTAATACAGCAAGCATCAGCTTCTAAAACCTGAAGAAACTGTTCCGTATTCGTGGCTCATTAACACCTGAACTTATCTTTAATTACAAAAGCAGTCTCAAAAGCTTTAGTAAGTTCTAGAACGATTTAAGCTTGAAATTAAGATTATGTTTTACAGTATTTTAATTGTTTGTGTTAATACAACATTTTCGTTTATTTTACGAAAACCAATTTGATTGTCAGACAAGGTGATATCGGTTTGTGCTGTTAAAATATTCTAAATTTTCTTATTTATGTTATAAATATAAAATGTAAACATTTAAAAAACAAATACTGTGGGCTGTAAATAGATATTTTTATCGAGGAGCATAATTTTAGAGTCATTGATGTTGTAAAAAATTCAAATAATACAATTATTATACGTCTTATTCTTATTTCAGTACCTTTAATAATTAAAAACAATGTTATAAACGATCGACACATGGTAAAATATTACACAATAAAAATTTGTATAATATTAATATTATATACATAATACCAATTTAAAGAAACTAAAATTAATGTCAATATTTTTAGAACTGAAAACAACAATAAATAATGTGTTTTGAATATGTGTATTTTATAACATTATAATATTAATTACTACTACTACTAATGCACTAACATGTTCCCACTGTATCGTTCCCACATAACTACTGTCTAAAAATGTATCTCAAGAATAATTTCTTTATTTCCCCATGACTACACTAATATTTGATATTTTAGTATATTTAAGTTAATAATTACGAATACTATTGAAACATTTATTAAGTTTTAAGAATAACTTATGTGCAAAAGCTTTCCATAAATCTAAAGGTTTGGTGGTCTGCGAATATAGAAGCCATTATGGGCGTAGTTTTGTTTTTTGTCATCCTGATACTGGGCTAGAAGCATTGGCCAGCTCTTTTCGCTGTCGGCCGCATTAGGGTTGGCTTCAAGACGCTGGCGTATCTTCGCTGCCTTCGCCACCACATCTGCGTTCAACATGTTCTCGAGGTATCGTAGTTTGTGGGGGAGAATGATCTTTGATATCTGTAGATACAGAATATTTTATATCAAAAGTTTTAAATAATAATATAAAAGTTCAAAACTAATAAAAATTTTGGGATACTCTTATATTTCCTTATATAAAGTGTAAATTAAGGAAGTAATTCCTCCAAGTCAGTCTTATTAAGTAAGGCTTATTTTTGAAACTAAACAATAAATAAACCCAATAATCTAAATGGCATTACTTTGATATTTGATTGTGCTGGAAATATTTTCGAAACTAAATTAGTCGCTTGCACCCGTGACTTCTCTTGCACCTTGCCTTCGCTCCGAATTTTGGCTTTACATAAGTTAATCTGCTTTTAAAACTCAATCAAAACGATAATCACTGTTTATAGCAATAGGTGACGAACATTTTAGTTTTATATTGAATGGATGTGGATAAGTACTAACTTTTGTTTTACTTTCTTATCTAATCATCACCGATCCATCAAATTTCGGGAGATAAAACTAGGATAGGGAATAAAGTGTTAAATGAGATTCGGAAGGACAAATTATATCAAACGCCATATATCAAACATATATAAAATGCACTAAGCTCTCAAATTGTAATTGGTACCTTAATGCAACAACCAAAAACTAATTTTTTTTAGAAATTTTCGTATTTTCCTTCTCAAAAAATAAACAAAAAGGATTATCAAGCAGAATATTTTTTTTCGAATATATAACAAAAAAGTTACTCGTATATAAAACAAACGCAGAATATTATTATTGTCATTTATTTAGCTTGTTTTTTATTTATTTTTAAACGTTTTAAACATATTTATTTTTATTGGTATCATTTATGTTTCTCCAGTGACACGTTTCTTGGAACATAAATATATATATCGATTCCTAAAATATTTCGCTATAACCCGTTTCAGCTGTTAGTCATCGATTTTTATTTTTAGTAAATCATATTTATGCCTTTAATTCAGCTATGGCGATTTTCTGTATATCTGCTGACTAAGTTCAATACCACATAATTTTTTCGCCATAGTTTTGGTTTATTGTATTGTAGACGAAATATATATATTTTTTATTTTCCCTTAAAAAATAAATTTTTCTTGAGTAAATACTATATGTTTTATTATGCCATTTGCTGCACAATCCTTTATCAATATTTTTACCAATATTTTTTCCGTGACAAGAAAACAAGCAGAAAATTATTTTAAAAACTGTTCTACAATAAATTTAGTATACAAGTTTGACTGTTCTAACATATTATATTTAAAATTATGGAATACTCACAACATTAATCGTGAAGAATAAAATAATTACAGACGCAATTAGTTTCGTCATTGTCGCCGGGCACTACCGGAACACTGAATCTTTGAAATGTATCGGTTAAAAATGTTATGTTTTTAAAACAAAACTGTTTACAAAATGTTACTTTGTTTGTAACTAACGTAATAAACTAATAAAACGTGACCTAAACGTAATGCTTACTTCTACCATTTATTATGTTCTTTTTTCACTTTTAAGATTATTTTCAGCAGCTTGTAAAATTAAAGTTTTAGATTTATAAATGAATAGCAATAGCAGCACTACGCAAGACAAAGATTTATCCTGCATACAAAAACTACAAATATGTTATAACATATTTGAGTTTTTGCATGATAGATCTCTATCTATCATGGGGAGCGTATCTCTATACGCTTTGTACGAAACGTATGGAATGAGCCGTTCACGTTCTAAGACGTATTCTGTGATCGCTGAGCCAATCTGGTCCAGGTTTTCAGTACTACGTAGATGTTTCTCAATTCTTATATTAATGTTTCGGCGTGTTTATCCTACGTAACACTCACTGCAATCGCAAAGAATCTTGTATGCAACCGGGTCAACGAGGTCGCTTTATCGAGGTCTTAAAATGACAGTCGCATTAAACGTAACTCGTAATACAGACGAAAGATAGTTTTAATATTATATTTGCGTCGTACAGTGGCCAATTCCTCTTATTCTTACTTATTATACATTTTCTATTTTCTTAGGTGTTTGACGTCCAGAGTTAATTGCGAAAAGAAATGTATGTGACAGTTATTTCCAGGTTCTGCTGACTGGGTAGAAGGAGGCGGGAATACGACCGTCGCTTCCTTCCCCAGTTGTAGGCCTGGTGAGGGGGGAGGGTGACCCCTCTTACCTAACATAGGCCTACGATGAGAGGGTGCTCTACGTTGCTCGGGGCACCCTCATTCGGGGGTCTCGCCGGGGGGCCACGGTGTGTGCTAACGCGATCCCGTGACGTCCCATTACGGCGCAGAGGGCAACCGTTGGTTTTTTAGTGGGTAGCCTTAAAAATGGCAGCATCCTCTATGCTGCCGGGTAGTCCCACATCACCCCCCGGCCGTCACCCTCCCGACGGGCCGACGGGGTACCCGTAACGGGTTTTTCCAACGGAAAAAAAAAAGGTTCTGCTGACGTAAGCTTACAAAACTGTTCTGGTTGTCAGGAGCCATTACTTTGAAATGATTTTGGAAATACTCTCGAGTCTCATCACAATTTTATAGGGAGCGAATTTTAACTTCTTCAACAAAGTCTCCAAAACTTCAAGGAATGTCTCTACTTGGGTTCTGTTAAATCTTTATGATATTTATATATTTATATATTTGTAAATTATACTTCAGGACAACGTAATGGTAAGAAAGTTCGATTTCAGGCACAACAAAAGGGAAACAGTTTATTTAATATTCGTTTTTTAATAGTTGTATAAGGAACGAACCAAATAATAAAAAAAAGGTACTGTAATTACCAGTACTTTTTAATTTTAAATTAAATCTCTGAACTTCGAAAATCACTAAAACAATTTTAATGATGTGGCGTATGTTTATCACTCGCAATAGAAATCTTTACTGACAGTAAACATTTTGCAATCTTTTGACGCCGCGCTGTGTATATAATTAAAAAGTTTATCGCATTAATAATGGTTAGACTCTCAGTGCTGTCTTTTATAGTATTATAAAACTGGCAACTGGCCTTTATGCCGGCTAGTACTGGGATACTCGCCCCTATGATGCTAAATGTGAATGGAATGCTGTTAGTCTTTTAATCCAAGTTAAGTATTTTATCACATCCTGGCGTTTTCCATTTATTTACGGTTTTTATGGGCTTCCTTTATATCTTCAATACTAGTATTTAAATCTGTCATAGGTTCGATACCCTTGACTCTCTTCTTTTCTTCTTGGAATTAATCGGTGTTATCGTTATGTTCCATTTCATGTGACCCTGGTGTGCAATACTCTTCAACTTTAATTTTAGGTAGTTCTTTGGTATTTGATTTTTTCTTGGTTAAGTTTGGTATAAAACTGTTTCTGATTACTATTAAACTTCCTATTATCTTTTTTTTGTTAATATTATTGTATATATCTGTAAAATCTTGTAGCTGTGCTAATAATATGTATTATGAAGTTAAAGACGGTTTATATAAAAAAACAAGTGTTTTTTTTTATATAAACCATCTTTAACTTCATTATTTTTATTTATATCTTAAAGTTTTATTTATTTTGAGACAATGTTTCAAAAATAAATTGTAACATTGTTGGCCTATTTCTTATTTTATTACTTATTTATTTTTGTAATTGTTGCTACCATGATTTGGTTTTTACATAAATATAAAGATATTGTTTTATTTAGGACTTTGTTTACCATTAACTATTATGGTTAATTACCACTTTAACCACAGTAGTTAATTCACTACTTTAGTAAAAGCGGTTGCTGGTTGCATATATGACGTTTATTATATATTCTAAGCTTCAGTACTTTTAATTTTGTTAATGTTATTATTATATCGTTAATTCAATTTAAATATGATGTTAAATGTTTTAAATTTTTATTTTTATGATTTATATTTATGAAATTTGAATTTCTAATTTTATTTTTAGTTTCTGTTATGTACTGACTTTTTATCATATTTGATCCTTTTAATTTTTCATTGCAGTCTTCTTTCATTAGATCACCAGATATAAGAATAAATTTTATATTTTAAGCGAAAATGGCGACTGGCTGTTCACTGAGCAAGTAAGGATTACATCATCGTTGATAATGGCTACTCTTCCAAATAGTATGACATACAATGAGAATATTAAATTGTTTTACTCCTTCGTTAGCGCCGAAGCTGTCGCATTTCTACTATTATGAAAGAAATTTGTTGTTAAATGTTGGTACAGTCGCACGTACACCTCTCCTCTGGTTCTAGCAATTAACACAAATATATTTCTGAAGTATATTTATTACATATTAAACATATTTTCGATCCATATTCACATATTTTAGATGTAACTGTTTCAGATATTCTACATTTTTTTTTATATTTATTTTAAATAAATAGATGTTCTTATATTTTCAAGCAAGTTTAGGTTTTTATTTATTGGTAATGAAATAAAATCTGTATTGGCCACTGTGTTGGCAGCTCGACAACATTTAACATAATTATTAATTACATAATACCGAGCGATCTATATATTGTTAGATATTTAATAATTTTGATAGAATTTGTTAGCTTCTTATTACTATACAGCACCTTACAAAAATATAATTTGCTTTGAAAACTGTTTTTGACAGACATAAATATATATCATCTAAATGAACTAATTGTACTTGGACTTTATTACATAAAAAATATAAAAAATATATTTTTGTATATTAGTCTTTGATTATGTCTTATGCTAGAGCTAGGAGTGTAAAAACAAAGTCTTCTACTTCTTTCGATAAATATTAATAGTTTTTACAAAAAAGAATAACAATCAATTTTTTTACGGATTGTTGCAAAATCCTTAATATCTTAGTAACGATACATCAGGGACACTATTGGCACGAGCATAAAACATAACCTACTATACCTTTAATACCAAAATATGGTAACTAACAAAATAATAACAAATCGGAAGAACCAATAGCATATATCTATCGTTACTTGAATTGCTTCACATTACGGCTCTGTATAATCTCGAAGGTGAGAGGTCCGCTATCTACTATCTAGTTATAGCCGCGTATCTGACCAGCTTACACTTATATACATGTAACATAATTCATTTACGAAATATACAATCTGATATGTAACATTATGTACAATATAAAAACTAAAGAGACTTTGCAAAATAAATAACATCATGTCAACTAACTCACTAACGGAAAGCGTATAAAGACTTAAACTACGTATTTATGCGCTTCGACATTCACAGCCGTCTCAGCCCCGAAATTGTGTATGTATGTATGTGTTTGTGTATGAGAGGTCAGTTGAAGGTGGTCCAGGCGTCAGGGGCGCGTGCAGTGCTGGCCACTGACACCTCGCTTAGACCGAACTGCCCGAAGTCAAGCCCATACTCGTGCAAGAGCGCGCTGTCGGTCGAACTTTTGAGGGGTTGTTTCTCATTTTTATCCCGAAACTTGAGAGGATCGAAATCTTCGAGGCCCGTCGGTGAATCGTCTAGCTGTATGAGATCAGAGCCTGACGACTGAAAAAGAAGCGATGGATTAATACCGTCGAAGATGCACGTGCTCCTAAGTATGCAACTTTCCGTGGCACCGGAGCAGAACCGGAAACTAAATGACTAACAGCACAATCTGTTTGAAAACTTACCAGTGATCATAACTCGATCGAAGATCATTAAATTAAGGTTAAGTTTTCTCAAAAATAATTATTCTCTCCGTTTCTTATTTCCCAAGCAAAATATTTCAAGATAGTCTGAAAAAAAAACGGTCAAGTGCGAAATTGCATCGCATGTTTAGTGTTCCGTACTGCCTACTTAACTTATTTAATCCTCTTATATAATTTAACCATAAGTAAATGTGAGATATTAAATAATTGCAATGTTATTATTTTTATATGTGATTTATTTAAAGTTTTTCCATTTGACTAATAGAAAATATCAAATTATTATTTATTATAGATATAAAATTATTTCAGGTTAATTCCTAAATTAAATTGTTACTCTCCATTTTAATAAATGCCTTCAAAGCAAGTTATTAGGTATTAACAGTTAATTGAGCCCAGAATCTGTTTTTGCCTAAATTAATTGAAAAAAATAATTAAAGAAACTAAAAAAAGTTTAATTCATTTAAGTATAGTTTAAAGTAACCATTGTTAAACCACACAAAGTGCGAACGAAAAGTCAGCTCACATCACAACCAAGGGAAAAAAACAATTTCTGTGACACTAACAACAAAGAACACTCGTAAAATTTAGAAATACGGTATAAGAAACAGTTAAATAAAATTAAAGTGAAAAAAAAAATGGTTTTTAAAAAAAAATGGTTTTTAGAAAAATAAAAATATAGATTGCTTTTTTTAATAATGTTTTTATGTTGTTCATGAATATTTTTAAAAAGGTTTTATTAAATGAACCTTCTTCAATTTCCCGTATAAATTAATTCAATAAAAACTCCCGAGTGAAGACGTACGGAACTCATCGTGTATCCTTGACCGCTTTTGGAAATAACTAGATGTGATTTTTAAATCATTACGGTACCCAAGAAATGTTGCAGAATCAGGAACTATGGATTATAATTATATTTAGTGCAAGGGGGTGATATAAATAAAATAGAATCGAGTGATCGACACGTTTTAATGTTCAACATATGATATCAACGACCAAAATAGGTGTTTTATATATAAATAAATATGGTGGCCGGTACTGACAACAGTTCAATCAGTTCCATAGTCCAAGTCTAGGTAACATTGAAGTGCACACATGCATGCAGAGTTAACAGTTGTGACCGTATGTACATAACAACACATCCGCGTGTGCTCCCACTAGTTTTATAAATGCATATTATTTAATTGTTAATATACAATATTAAAACAAAAAATCAAAGACTGACCGTTGGAATAAGAAATCAGAGACTCGTGTTCTTTGCAACGTATGGAATATGATAATTATTTATAATTTTTTATTTAGTTTACTTACTCTTAATAGGTTTCCATTATCAAGAGAAGAGATATTTAAGACGATAAAGATATCGCCGTCGCCTTGTCGAGTTACGGAAATTCTATATTATAATATCACAATGCCAAAAACTAGTGGGATAACATGCTCAGAAAACAAACAGTTTACAAAAACATTCTACACATCGATCTATAAAAGAAACATAAAAAGCGTTGTAAAGCAAGTTCGAGTATTCATTTCAGCATTTCCAATTGTCAAGACATTTTATCACTACATACTTCTATACTATACATTGGATCATCCACTGTGTAACATTGTAAAATGTTTTCATTGTAATGTTTTCAGCGATATAATTCTTTTATATTTCTTTATAGAGAATATCGTCGATGCATAGAGGACGCCATGTTACTCAGTTAGTCGCGGGGAAGAGGCGAGGGTAATCAATATGCAGACTATTGATAGCACAACAGCGCAGATGAGTTTTACCTCTTGCGTCCGGCTCTTGGCGGGGCGCACGGGGGGCCGGGAGAGCGCGGGCGGGGGCGCGGGGGCCGGGACGGAGGCCGGGGGGGGCCGCGCGTGAGCGGACAGCGTCAGTTTGAGCTTGGCCTTATCGTTATCTTCCGTGAAGCGAATGGCGCTGGTGTGAAAGTCTGTGGGGCTGTCGTGTTTAGTGATGTTCGTGGTAAAATTGGAGACAGGAATCGCGCGCGGGGGTGGCGGAGGCGCATCCGATAAGTCTATGAGTTTCCTGGTGGATACGATGGGGTACCTGAGAGGGGGGTGGGGGCGTAGCGGTAACCGCGGTGGATTTAGTGTCTTCTGCAAAAAAATATAAAATAATGTGCCAAGTATGTGCATGCGCCGATTTTATTATTCTAGAGGGGTGACGTCGTTCCCAGCATTTTAAGAATAGAATTATCAAAAAATATATTTAGATTTGGATGCTTCAAATGCCAAATCGATTAACTCCATTTATAGTATTCAATTTAAAAATCTAAGCACTTGATTAGCTCTTACACCTACCTACATAAGATGTTTAATTACGTTATTACTAAAGGAGAAATAAAATATTAATTTAATTTAATAAAAATTAAGTAACTTAAATTTAATTATTGTTAGGACGATAATAAATCGGACAATTATTCAATTCAAATTATTGACAGAAAGCTTCAATAAAGTTTATATTGAAATTTGTCATGTGAACACAGCAATGAATGGAAATGGCAGCAAATAGACGAGAAATAAATAATCCTGGTAAATGGGACCAAAATTACCAAAATCATAACGACAAAAAGGTTTGTGATAAAAAATAGAAGTGCAAGTTTAATATTTGAAAAACATTTACAAATCTGTAACGTAGATGTCGTCAGAAATGCAATGAAAAAACTATTTCAAATAAAAGATAAAATAGAAATATTAAAACTATTTTAAGTTTATTAAAATTACTTCAAAGTACAGAAATACAATTTGTAATTGAAATGACACATCCTGAGGGACGCCCATCCACGTCTCTGACCGAAGATAAAGAAAAAAAATCTAAGATATAGTTTTAGCAGACCGAAGAGTGACCATCAAGTATGTAGTTGCAATCACAGGGATCTCATTTGGTAACATTCAAAGAATCTCGACGCATGAATTGCTATTGTCTCGGCGTGTTGGGTCTAGAGAATGTTATCGGACGTGCAGGAGAAGAAACGATTCGACATTTTGAAATCTGATCTCGAAAAATTTCAGGCCGATCAGGAAAATTTTTTGTCACGCTTTGTGATCATAGACGAGACCTGGATCAACCAATTTGGCCCCGAAACAAAACAAAGTCCATGACCTGGAAACGAGCATCCTTAACGAAGCCAAAAAATTCAAGGTTTCATGTTCAGCAAGAAAAGTCATGGCATCCGGCTTTGGGGATGCTGAAAGAAAAATAATGGTGGAATATCTGACAAAAGGGGCCACTATTACTGACTCTCACTACACCGACAAATGAGAAGATTGTGGGAAGTCATCCAGGAGAAAAGACGCATCAAACTGCGAAATGGAATGCCATTTCACCATGACAACGCACCTGCTCACAAAGTTGCAGTTGCAATGGCTGCCATTCATAAAGCAGGATTCGCCATTCGCCATTCGCTAGATGTAGCCCTTAGCGACTTTTACCTCTTTCTTTGGCTCAAAGAACACCTCAGAGGTAGAACATTTGAAGAACATTGTGAAGTGATGGCCGCTGACGAGGCGTTTTGGGAGAATTACGATAAAGATTTTTTTCCAAAGAAATCCTAGGTTCAGAAAAAACGATGGAACATATGTATTTACTTATTAGAAGATATTATGTAGAAAAAGTATTTTCTTTTCGTAATCATTACAACCACATCTTATTGTCATTATCATTACTTCTGACTTATCCCTCACATGCAATTTGAAAAAAAAAATTGGAAAACAACATATTTTTTTTCTCAATTTCTTGATTTATGGAGTTAATCGATTTTTCAGTTGAAGCATCCATATGTGACTAAAATAAAAGTTCATCACAATCATCCATAACATGAAGTACAACTATAGTGATATTTACAATAGAAAAAAAAAGTAACTAGATTTACAATCAATTCCAGTGAATTGTTCTATTCTTATGTGATCCAACTAGACCCTCACAGGAGGAAGCGTGCTAAGCGTCTATTTACAAACATACATTCTATTTTGTCACAAAGATAATAAAAACTATAATTGTTGTGCAAAGCATGATTGAATCGTTGCAAGCGAATCAACTAATATAAAAAGTTTGAATACTTTGCATGTATTACCTAAACGAAAACACCTTATCAATCATTAAAACATAGTTCACAAAGCAAGACAACGGAAGTGTTTCTCACCGCCTTGTCTCCTTCGTGAAGAGGGCTGCGGCGCTCCGGGAACAGCGACTCCATCTCGGTGAGCAGGTCGAGGGGGAGGGGTACGGGGGGCGCGGGAGCACGCGGCGCAGGCGTCAGCGGGGCCCGCGGGGATGCCGATGGGGAGGGGGAGCGCGAGGGGGACGAGTCCGAAGACACCGGCGTTGCGGAACCGCAAGAAAACCTGTGATCAACATTCATACTCCCAAATTAATAATAGTTTTGAATTCTTTAGTATAAACCAACGAGAAAGAAGCTCGCACGGCTTCAAACATAATTGTTTTTGTTTGAATAAATACCTGCTGTCATCGGTGGTGTTAATAGAAGAAGGGCGTGAACCCGTCTTGGGTATTTTGTTCTTTAACCCTTTTACGGCTGACTTCATGTTCTTACCGCCTTGCCGTACCTTTGAAAAACATATACGTTGTTAATTATAAATATTTAGGGATAAAAACAAAACGTTTATTACCGAATGAAAATTAACTATTTGAAAATAAGGATCAATTCTTATCTCAGTCTATATATCTCTGTCTTAAGCTCGCGTGTTTTATATAAAGCGACTGAAGGTCACGCCTCCCCTTGGAATCGATTATGGCAATACTTAAAAATACATAAAATAATATATATAATAAATAAAATAAATATTTATAATTAATAAACATTAATATTATTTATCGAATACATTAGTAATTAACAAAAAAAAAAAAAAAAAAAAACAATAAAAAAATAAGAATTTAAAACGTAATAATTGTTCTCTTCAGTTTATTGTAATTATGAGTCGACAGATATATTCGCAAAACCATACACACCCACAAGCAGGAAGGGCATTTCTTGATTTTCTTAACAATAGGCGAGGTGCTGGCGCCTAAATATTTAGAAATCTTTCATATTCACTACTCGATGAGATTATTTCTAGAGGTTGTAATGTAGCTAATAATTATTACTTAATGGAAAATAAAGTCTATTGTATGAATAAGACAATGCGCACCACCAAATTATGAATTGTAAAATAGTAATGTACTAAAAATACATTATATGAGTTACTATTAAAAATATATAAATTTATATATTAATAAACCTAGTATTAATATATAAAGTGGTAGGATCTGCTGTATAATTACTTTAAAACTAAATATTTTGTAAGACATAAACTAAAGAGAAACGGAAGCCGTCTACTAGCCACAAGTAGTGAACAGAGAAGAGTGCGTACACTGACTGACTCACCGTCTTGACGGCCGACTGTACCGCGGGGTTCGCCTGCAAATATTAACATTTTAAGCAAATCATCCGACGCCAAGCGAGCCCTCTGTCGACAATTTACTACTAATTACATATTGAGGTTCCTTAAGACGAACCTCGATATGCTCTACTTTACATCAACTCGGCACCGCAAGCAAAGCGCCGCATTTGCAACATAAAAATATACAATAAGAAGCCAATGGATGCACAAATATTATTAATTATTATCGATTAGTAATTAATTGTAGTGTACCGATTAGGGTCATTGACACAAGACAAGGATATAGAGCAGGTTAAGGGAAGGTTTAAACATCCTATTTTGCTTTAATCTTTCATCTTTTCGCTCAGAGGTCGTAATTGCATGTGAATTAATCGTATTAATATTAGGTCCTTACATATGACCTAATGTAGCGTTAAGAAGGAAAGAGTCAAACGATTAATATATAATGATAGTATTTAATCAATCAAAATACGTTCGATCATTATTGAGTTGTTTTCATTGGTTCGTCATCATTATCATTTCAGCCGGGAATCGTCCAGTGCTGGACATAAGCCGTCCCCATTGAGCGTCACAGGGACCTGTTTTAGGCCGCCCTCATCCATCGGAGTCCGAAAACCCTCACCAGGTTTTCGGTCCACCTCGTGGGGGGCCTGCCAAAAATCAGTTCCACAAGCTATGTGCGCTGCCCAATGCCACATAAGTTTTGCAACTCTAAGGACTATGTCAGTTACTTTGGTTCTCCTGCGGATCTCTTTTGTCTCTATTTTGTTTTATCCATGTTGATTTTGAGACCCACTTGTTGAGACAGGCTACTGAGGTCTTCCAGAGACAGATTGACATGGTGGCGTATTCATATAAACACTTTAACACCTCGATATACCGATAAACAATTTGGCACCTCTGGACAGACTGAAGCACTGCACAGGTCTCGATCGAATCGAAGGCTTTCTCATGGTCGATAAACGTCTAGACAAGGGGGTCGGTTATACTCCTCGGACTTCTATATAACCTACTTCAGCGTATGTATGTGGTCTATGGTATTATGGCCTTTTCGGAATCCAGCTTGTTTGTGACGCTGGAAGTCATCGAAACAATTAGCAAGTCGATTCGTGATGATTCTCGAGAACAGATTGTATACCGTGATCCAGTCTCTCTCCTGGAGAGATGGGTAATACTTTAATAGGGTTTCATAATTCTTTAATAAGGTTTTGTCGTGCTTTTTAAAGAAGAGCACCACGACGCTTCTGTGCCATGCCTGGGGCAAGGTACCCTCATGAATGACGGAATTAAACAGTTTTTGAAGAGCATCTAATATTGGCCGTCCGCCTGCTTTAGAAACTCTGCTGTTATTCCGTCATCACCCGGAGCCTTCTTGTTTTTAGATATTTCCTAAAATCTATTTAATAATTATATATATTTACATCTTAGGCAACTCTAATGTATGACACCAGCACACAACCTCAAAATACTCATTTATACCTTTTACCTCAAAGGAGAACCTGTCTGAGACCTTTTAATTTCATTCGAAACTCGTCCGTAAATTTCAATTCCTACATCGAGTCTAAGGCCGAATCGGCTATCAAAAGTTTGCTGTTCTTTTTAAGATGTCTCGGTACTTAGAACTGAAATAGTTAATCACTCTATATACAGCACAAGTTCTGTCGTACATACAGGCATTTGAATCGATTTGCAGACAAGTTAAGAGACTTGTACGTGTAGCCACCTTTACCAAGGTCAAACAGGAGTTTGAAAAATCATAGCTAGATGACCAGATTTTCTTTTTTAGGGAATACATTTCTAAAAGTGTCCAATGGAGCCGCGGTCGAATTCCCCTATTTTGTTTCCATCACTGTACAACCTGAAACACGGCATGAAGGCATTGATTCAGGCTGGAAATACTGAAGTTCTGTACAATGAAATTTCATTGTAATCACGGAAACACTTTCGAACAAATTTCGGTGTTCCTTGAGAATTACAATTCTTCAAATCAAGTGTGAATGATTACTTTTTAAGTTAGCGTGTACTATGCTGTACTATGCTAATTTCACCCGTAAGGACCTAATATCTGTTAGACAGTGTACCAAAGCTTTTCTTATTACATAAAAATAAACTAGCGGTGTATATAGTTTTATATGTATGACCACCACCGGTCAGTCATACTGACGATCAGATGATGACCCTAATTTCTTGCATAACGATAAATTAAACAATCTTTCTATATTTTAAAAGCAAACTTTTTTGTACCAGTTTAATCGTACCTTATCCTTGACGGTCTTGAAGAAAGCGCCTCCTTCCCTGCGCACTCCCCGAGCCCACTCGCGGTATTGTTGCTTGAGGGTGTGTCCTCCAGAGCCCCCTCCTACTCCCCCGCCAGCCCTCTCCGCCTGCCGCGTACACTCTAACTCGAACTCGTCAGAGAAACCACGCCCTGAGTTCAAAAGCTCCAAGCGCTCATCTATGAACTGCAATTATATATTATATATTTTAATGGGCAGTAAGTCAAACGAGCAAATGCACAAAGTGAAAATACCTAAGTCGGGAACAAATTTTCTAAAAATCAGTGCACATACTTTTATTATACCTCTAACGTAGCTTCGAAGTTTACGAACTCCACTCGGGTGCAATCAAATCAAACATGTGAACTTTTTTTTTATTCATTCGTTAATTTTTATGTTAAAAACATATACTAGTATGCTAAGACCAGCTAGTCACAATAGATAATACAAAAAATTTGAAAGCGCGCGCAAAATTTCCCCATGCAAAGTCTATGGGAAAAATTAATTTTTTGACTAATTACTGCAATTAGGCTAATGAGATTTGAGAGTTGTCACTATTTTTCAGCAGTGTAGCATAATGAGACCTTTGATTTGAGCCATCAACGATATTTTTCTCTTTAGTGGTTCTCGAGCTAGTGTGCCAACGAAATCGCTTCCTGCATTAATATATAAGATTGTTAATACCAGGTTAAAAGGTGTCTCAAAATCTATTGAACGATAACTTACAAGTTGGGTTATCCCAGTTTATCCTAATGCCAAAAAAAAATGTTCTAGGTTGAAATACATTAATATGGCTCGACAGTAAATGGCATGTTTTTACTTGTTCAGTGGTTTTGGAGCGGTGCTTACCTGTTGAAATATTTGTGATTGTAGTATTTTTCTGAGAAAAGGCTGCATGTTTTTTCTGGTTTTTACAAATGCTTCTGGGTTGAAGGTTATGAGTTGACCCTTTTCGATCCTATAACGAAAATTTAATAAACAGAAGACAAGTAAGATTTAGTTTAACGTATTGCTTTTTAGGCGGGAACTGACGTCCCTTGTTTTGCCACACATTTATTATGTCACTAAATTTCATTAAGTTGTGCTTAGTTGTTAAAATTAAAAATAAAGACTAAAATTAAAAAAGATATTCAATAGCTCATACTCAACATGTATCTTTCTTTATATTTTAGGGGTTCTTTATATTTTAGGGGCATACTTATTATAGTTTTTTAAAAGCTATTTATATATCTAACTTCACGTTACCTGATAGCGTCCCGATAGCCGCCGATTAGCGCTACGAGAGCGCGTAGAAAAGCGCGTGACACGGCGTCTCCCAGCGCGTGTCGGTCGCCCAGAGCCTTCTGTAGACTCCCTACGGTGTCCGCGGGCAGGCTCTCCAGATCACGGAATGGGGTTCTCAGCTCATTTGCGTCCACGTCTAGGACTACGACGTCGCCTATTTCCGATAATCGCACCGACTAAAAAAATATTAATGTTGAATAAACATCGTATCCGAGATTAGCACGTCAGATATTATAGTGCTAACCTCCATGACGCTTCGGGGTACTCCGATGAGAAAGGGCATGGGGGCCAGGAGGTAGTCGACGAGGTGCCGGGGCAGGATGGGTATGAAGATGTGCTGCCAGGACATGGGGAAGAGGGTGTCGTTGGCGGCCTGCACGCAAGCGGACAGGCGCGCCGGCTTGCTCGCTACCACGGCCACGCGACGCTCGTGCAACAACGCCGCCCAAAGCGCCGCCATGCGCCCCGCCTCCAGCGCACTGAAGTACTCCGTCAGGTTGCACTGCAACAAGCCCCCGTCTCTCACTATTCACTTCCCCGCTCGCTCAACCGCGTT
The DNA here is from genome assembly GCA_959347395.1 of Mechanitis mazaeus. Lineage (NCBI taxonomy): Eukaryota > Metazoa > Arthropoda > Insecta > Lepidoptera > Nymphalidae > Mechanitis > Mechanitis mazaeus. The sequence goes on along the minus strand of OY365748.1, from coordinate 9,117,770 downwards.
CGAAATAATAGGTGAACATACGTTGTCGGGGATGCTAGGCAAACCGCCTCCAGGACTCCGACAGGTGAATACACCGTGACCAGCATCGTAGGTGACCCTGAGGGTATGGCCAGGCTGCGGCGGACGAATGCGACAGGCGCCCAGGAACGAACTCAGCTCCCCTCGCTCGGGACCGTTCTGGAGGTTCGCAATGCAGTTGAGTAACCTGTAATTATAAAGGTACTATACTTGAATCAGGAAGACCACCTTTCATATCTATTATTATACTTCTTCTTTTTGTTTTACGCATTTGATTGGTTTTAAAGTACAAAACGGAGGTGAACCGAGTAATTCTACTAATGACATTACGCAAAAACTTGCTCTTGAAATTTTATATATTAAAAACTTTTAATATCCTAACACAAATTATAAGACATTTATCACCACGGTCACGATGATTTTTTGTGTTCTAATACTGTCTTATGATATTTTTTTTGCTTTTGAGCGATGCTAAATCTAATAACATGCTGACTCACTTCTTTAATTTCTTTAATTCAATTCATTTATACAATACATAAACAGTATCATGAAACTAAAAATGGTATATATGAAGACTATAAACACTTAATCCATTCAGTAATCTTTTTTTAGGAAATAATCATAATGTACTCAATTTATCATATATAATAGCGCTTTGCGTGATAAGAACATGTAAAATATCAATTACATAAATAAGCTTGATCTAAAGTCGCATTGACGATTTTTTTCTAAAGCATTGAAAAACAAAAAACTTATAATAAATAAAAATTTGTTGAGAAATCGCAATCTAAATCTAATCGTCATATAGCGTAATCATTCACAAGGCAAAGTCGCAAGGTCAAAGAAATAAACTAAATAGTAAATAGTCTATTGTGCATTCTGTATGGCACCAATTGTGATAGTTAAGAATGAAGAGAACAATTTTTTATTTGAATCAACATGGGAGGCCTATATTACATGTTATATTATATTTACAATTGCTATGCTCTTAAGTTACAAAAATCAAATTATTTATTGAAAGTAAGTTTTTTAAAAAACATTTTTTCATTGTCAAGGCTACCACCAACTCGAAAAGATTTTGCAAAGGTCCCGAGAAGAGCTGGTGCCAGAAATTTGACTTAAAGTACATTATCTCCATTGTGCATTCTGTATGGCACCAATTGTGATAGTTAAGGATGAGGGGAACAATTTTTGATTGAATCAACATGTGAGGCCTCTATTACATGTTATATTTACATTCGCTGTGCTATTAAGTAACATAAAATAAAATTCTTTATTGAAAGTAAGTTATTTAAAAATATTTTTCATTGACAAGGCCACCAAGAGCTTGAAAAGATTTTGCAAGAAACTCGAGAAGAGCTGGTGACAAAAACTTAACTAAAAAGACTCCATTGTGTATTCTGTATGGCACCAATAGTGATAGTTAAGGATGTGGGAAATAATTTCTGATTTAATCAACATGGGAGGCCTATTTTACATTTTAAATTATAATATATTATATTAACATTCGCTATGCTATTAACTAAATCAAATTATAATCAAAATGTTTATTGAAAATTAGTTTTTTAAAAAGCATCTTTTCCTTGACAAGGCTATCACCAGCTCATAAAGATATTGCCACAAACCCAAGAAGAGCTAGTAACAGAAACTCAGTGTACTTGTCTTTTATCTTGTCTTGTTGACTTGTCTATTATTGCCATACTTGAGGCCTAAATTACATTAATATATTCTTATACTACATTATACTTGAAGTGGCCTGGCAGCGATCGCTTTGTATCCAGAGTGCATCATCATGTAAATATTCCGAAATACTATAGTATGAGTAAGCACATAAACATTCCTTAACAAAGTAACAAGTTGTCAAAAATAATAAATGTTATATATTATAAAATTTATAATTTTGCATAAAAATATAAATGTATAAAAGGAATAAACATTTATTTGATATTAAAAAAAATATATATCCAATATTGTATATAAACACCCATATACAATAATGTTTCAATTACAATTTTATCACACAGATAAAACCTTAATTATAAGAAAAAATGCAAACTTACTTGTAAAATATATCATGCCATGGCAAGTGTGATAGTAACACCAAGGCAGTGTTTGTTTTAGGATCATATCGACAAAAACAAAATGTATATTTTGAGTCCACTGAAGTCAGCACAAAGGAATAATGCTGAACAAATGTACTGAAACAAAAATTTCTTATCAAAATTTATAACTACTACTCCTCTGAGATTACTTAAATTATCAGATTTGAAAATTGCAAATTTACGTCAGTAATAATATAAATTATTCAGGGTCAATTAAAATAACAATATTTTAATACACTTTATTTACAAGAAATTAATGTTTAGAAATAACTAAAATTATAATAAATGCTTTAATGTAATTTAAGTTTAATGTGACAAGAAAATTAAAATATTTATCAGTATTCACTATACACTATTACAAAGATATTTTTTTTATATTATGAAAGAACTCTACACTTACTTTTCTAATTGACAGGGAAATGTGAATTTAGGTACATTTTTCAATTCCTCTTCATTTTTATAGGAATCTGGGTACTTTCTGATAATATGAGGCTCCCTAATATGATCACCGGGAGATACTTCACAAAATAATTCAAACAGGAAGCGCACGGTATCTCTGAGAAACAAATTTTACATTCTTAGTTTAATAATCTGGAACTTAAATTACTGTAACATATAAAAATCTAGTAGCAGTTATATTCTGAGTATTATTACTCTTACACTGTAAATTTTAAATTACTGTTTCTATATAACATATTTAATTTACTTACGCCTTTTGAACTGAGTAGATAACACTCATATTAAATATCTAAACTTATGATACTAAAAAAAAAACAACTTTGGTATAAGACAACAAAAGGGGGAGTAATCAAATGCAAAATGCAGGCAATCATGTACAGACATATTCCATTATGGACAGGAAATTGGTGTCAGAGCTTAATAAAAAGTACAATAGTTAAATGGGCAAAACATAATTGAAGTTTGAAATTAAATCTGCTAGAGGTTAGATGATTTGGCAATATATTGAAGTATTATATGAAATAAACTTTTATAAGATTATTGCAAATGTATTTTTAAAAAACAATGAATGATCTTTACCGTAATCTGGAACCCATATCTGGAAGTGCTTTTTCTGATATTTTGATTACATTTTATTGCATAAATTTTTTGGCATATATTCGAAAATTTCTCATTCTATAAAACATCACAGGCCATATATATGATTAGCGGATGGTGAGGCACATTTTAAAAGACATGTAGTATCTATTTCATTACAAACATTTGGAAATACGGGTGTTATTAAGAGTCGAGTCAAACTTTTTATCCTTTAATGTACCTATATTTTATACTGTTTCTGGTTATGTATTTGATATTTCACTTTGCCCAGAAGTCAGAACTCTAGACGTTTGTGAAACTTCCTTTTTAACCACAGACAAAAAATTATTAAATTATTGAGGTGTAAAATGAATGATTGAAAAATTGTTGTTTTTTAGAGTTGAGTACCATAACCGATTATACAACAGCTTTTAACTAATGTTAAATAATAAAAAATAAATAGCTTTGCAAACTGTAGAAATAATATATAATATAAGATAAATATTATGCTTAAATAAATCTTAATTTTTAAGAAAAGTTTAGCCATAACCTAAAGACAATTGTCTTTGGTGTTGCCATGTTATTATTTCATAATTTTACACTTAAATTGATTTAGATTGAATTGACAGTTAAATTGTAATACCTGAATTTCCCCGGGTTCCTATCCGCGTCTAATAGTAAGTGAGCACTAGATGAAAAAACTCATCTTTTCAAATTTTCTTTTTTCAGATTTTTGTAGAATTATTATTGTTGTGCATCTTTTCCCCTAATTTTATTATGTATTTCATAGTTATTTCATAAAAGAAACAACAATTTTAAACATATTTCTATTCTCATAATAATTAATTTCTGTTTTAAGATGTTAGTTATCCCTTTAATCTATATTTATTATGAAATGATGTCTACCGGCCACGTCAGTCGGTCTGTATGAACGTAACAGAATAAATATAAATTTGATATGTAAACGTAAGGGATTATTTAAGGATCTATATTTAAATAAAACCATTGATTATTGCATAAACATTAAACTTAACATTATTATATAAGCATTGAACGTAGGAGTCATTGTATAAAATTAGTCAAATTCAAAATATAACTTATTAATAGTTTTTTTTTTTGTGAATGGCTATAAAAACAAAGAAATACTGAGATGTAGGGCAAATACTAAAGCTGAAACCAAATGACAGTAATAGTGAAGTGTCAACTAAACAATTGGGATTTTTGATGAATTTTCCTGAGTGAGGTATGGTTGTAAAATTCATTAGTTTTTGGTGAATTCACCGAATTTACTTTAAAAAAGGAAGCAATAAATTGCCGAAATAAATAAATTAATATTTGCTGAAATAAATAAATTAATACAGTATTCAGTAAATGAAAAATATATTTATGAATAACTCTTTGCACTTTTAACGAATTCAACAGCTACCGAAATCCACGCGGGCGAAGCTGCTGACAGAAGCAAGTTATAAATATATAAAACACCAAACAGCCGAATAAAATCGCGCGCGATCTTTGTCTCTGTTCTTGTAATCAGTAGGACCATATTTTATTGTATTTTGCTGATATAATACGTCGAGTTATGAAAGTGGTAAAGCATTAACTTCTGAAAGAATAACTATAGATAAAAAGTCGAAAACTAATACTTATTACCAGCGAAATCTCTGAAAATATATTTAAGGGCCTATGACAATGTTCTATACAGAAAAGAAGCGAAAACGTGTTTTTGGCCTATTTACACGAATCGCCCAAAACTAAGCAACTATTGCAGTATATACACAATGCTTAAATCTACAGTAAATACCAATAAAAATATTATAATTGAAAAGTACTCAAAATTACTAGTTTATCTGAAGAGACTATCCGAAGGATACAGAACCAAAGAAATCAAAATAATTTTTTCAACAAAACATTTTTTTTTTTTCAACAGACTTTTCTAAATGACGCCCCTGAATAAGAAATTTTTAGTAACAAAAGTATGTATCTTTTAGGTTTTTCATTGTAAAGAGGATGTTTTAAACGGTTTACATATCCTGATATCCTTTGCTATAGATGGCTTTAATATTCAGCATACATGAAGCTTGTCATAGCAAACGAGTTTATAAAAATAACAATTGATGATATCAAAAAACACTCAGATGAAATACTTTCAGTGAATTGAATTGAAATAAAAAAAAAATTCATCAGAAATTCGTCATCTTACTCATATAACATCTAATAGATTTTTTATTAGATATCAAAATAAAAAGTACTTTAAACAGGTAATGGGAAAAAGTAAAATATCTTCAATGCCCCTAGAAGTCGCTATATATTTGTATTTTCCCGTTGCAAGTTATAAGACATTGTCATCATGGAACTTCCATTACACATTTGGCATATTCTGGAGCGGACCTTACTGTTTTAAAACAGGACGGAGAGTTCTGTTTTAATTGAGATATAGCAGAAGTTACTCTCCGTGCTATACAGGGTTACATAGAAGATTATATTAGTAGAAAATATTAAATTAAAACTATTAAAATTAAATCCATTGTCACTCCGTTCTTCTACAGTAAAGGATTCTGTACCTTTTTTTGGAGCACCAGTAAGATACTAAGATTACAAATACTCATAATTTAAGTCAATCGACAACAAGATCGATCCTAAATAAAACAGTGACAATAACTTTTCAAAATTGTGTTAGTGTATCAAATATAAATATGTAATTGTTTTTTATTTACATTCACGTGTCTTTTTTGCTGCGCTCGTGGTTATAATTACTGAAAGGAGTATTTTGTGGTATTCCTATTTTTATATCAAACATTTACAATTTTTTTTTCTAAATTCACACCAAATATCATTGCATTATTATTTTCAATTAAGTAATAAAGATCAGTTTCTTTCTACACTTATCTTTTCTTTGAATTCTTTTGTTACCTTACAATTTGATGAAGTTGAATTCATTGACAAAAAAACCGTCTTAGAGTATTAATGTTTCCAAATAAAGATTTAACTATTAATTGTAACTATTTAAATTTATTTGTTTTCTGTGTGGGTAAATACCCAATTCTGCTATTTGCAATATTATCTTTCTGCTAAAGTGATTTCATTATTTCGGGTTTAAGTACGCCCATCTGTTCCGCTGCAGCGGGGTTATTTGTTAGCTGTCTGGCATTAAATTAAAATAATTAAAACAGTAAACTAAACATTATGCATCAGTTATCAATTATCTCTTTATTTCGTTACGTCAGCATAGTTACTGTGTTTATTATAAATTATGGAAATATTACTTTATAAACCATATAAATAAACTAATATTAAATTAAAAGATGGCAATATTTTGGAAAAGTTTTTATCAGGCCAAGTGTAGTTAAACATGATTTGTGCACGTACAAGTGCAATGTCGATCGACGTGTATGAGCCTAACGGCAGCCAGCAGCCTCGTGAGCGGTTCCAATGCATCGGACAGCGCCAGCGCCAGTGGGCGAAGCACCTCCCTTATTGCTTGTGCCGTTTGCGCCATGCACACCAGTGGCGGACGCAGCACAGCGTTGAATGCCAGAGCTAGCAACGGTTTCACCAGCGTGTCCGCAGTCGTTTGGACAATACCCGTCACCGCATCGCGTACTCCTAACAGCACGCATCTCGTACCATAATACACAAGCCATAATATACAAGTCCGTCAATTAAAATAAGATTTTAAGGTGAAAGAAAATACTACAAAACAGATATTACTGTGACTGGCAGACGTAAAGATAATGTCTGAAAGACATTTTAGCCTGAGAATGTAAACGGGCAATGAAGTTACCTGAAACCCTAAGAACTTTATTCTAACAACGTAGAAACTTAAATAGCGTACAGTACAGAATCGGAAGTTTATGTAGATTACCGCGAAAAAAATTTACCAATTGGATTGAGAACGAAATTCAGAGACATAGGATAGGCCTTACTCCGTTTTGGCTAAATGCAGTCTATATTGATTATTGATACATTAATTTATTATACATGTTCGTTCTCAAATACATCGACCAATCAGCGTGTTTTGTTTTTAAATCATTAAAATAATTATATTAGAACAAAAGTAAGTTGCGATGGCTTCCAGCACAGTAATGACATGAGTTTATGTCATACTCGTGAATCAAATCTATTGTTAGCTTTATTTATTTATTATATTATTTCCTTTCTTTTTTTATCATTTTTTAATTTAAAATATATATTATTTTTCATTTTATTCACCTTATGGGTTTTTTATGGGATATATATCCACACTATACGACAATATACGTTCATGAAAATAAACCTTTGAACTTGCAAGGCGACGTGTACTGGCGCCGATAATGCCAATCGTGGCACGGCCAGCAGCTCGGCGAGCAGCGCGGCCGCAGAACGAGAAGCACGGCGCACGCTGCGTTCTACGAACGATACTGGACCTGCACTACGCGCCACCAAAGCCTCACAGCCGTGATCAAACTCGTACACCTCCATGCAGTCGGGACCTTATTATTTTAGGTTCGTCAGTTTAGAGATGTGATTTAGATAGTTATAGAACTACAAATTTTGAATGTTAATTGTTATTATTTTTCTAAATTTCACAGGTCATAAAAAAATATCAATAAAGAATAAGATTCTGATCAAGGAATAGATCCTATAAACTAGTTTAATTATGTAACTATTCTCTCATCATTTTACATTTTGTTTGTTGAAGTAGATTCGACCGAAACAAACCTTGCAATTACGATGCTTCTTTCAATAGTATAAATTATTTGTAATTTTAACAAATGTATACACCATCCGATACCCCAAAGTGTGACTGGGTTGTATTTAAACCTCATAAAACAAACACTCACCATCATCATAATCATCAGCTTCATGCTTGTAAGAACAGTGCACTTTTTTCCAGAAATATTGTTGCTTAACTTTCTGTACATTGTTGTTAAAGATAAGGATTTTTTTTCGAAGTAAACCAATTCTCATAAGCATTTTTAGTTAAAATAACCTGAGTATTAATTTCAGTCTTCTTAACTGTGGCTTGGCCCGCAGATATGTGTGCGTCGGTTGAAGCAGCCTGCATGCCGAGAGTGCCGGTTTCCCAGAGGCCTCGTGCTTTATCCCACCTTGTATAGATTTAAATATGGAATAAATTTAGTTATAGAATAAACCTTTAAAAAAAAACGGGCACTTTTGATTCTTTGGCAGTATCAATAAATTACAACCCAATAAAGAATATTACTTATAAAATGTATCTGGCATGGCAAATGTATTCTGGCCTTATCAAAAAATGGGTTCAAATTATGAATTAAAAAAAAAAAATTAGTAAAGTAAAGAAAAAGTATTTCGATAAGCGATGCGCTGAGAAATCGCAAGATGTTAAGTGTGGAACTTAAAAGAAAGCTTAAGTAGTCGAAGTTCGGTCGAAGACGGTCAGGAGACGGCTGTTGGATTTTAATATACACAGCTGCCGTCCGCCACACCGTGAGTACCGAGTTGCTAGACTTAGTTTATATCGAAACTGTATATTATCTGAGAGAACTGGAGCCGGGTATTGGTATCAGAAAAACAATAAAATAGCTGCCTTTTTATAAAATAATATAGAGGACATCTAGTCTCATATCAATAACAGAGGCAAAGTATTTAAAACTGATCAAGATGAATCTTATAAGTACACATAAGTATAAGTATACGCTTAATTTTGGTGTTGTTTGAGAAGCTGTGAAGTCAGTCAAACACCATCTTGGACGCATTTTAAATTTAAGGTATTTGACGTATGGGGTATGAAGTATATCAACGTGGTATTTCCTTAGTCTGACATTTAAAATAAAACTGTAACGCATTTAACTCGAGTATAATTTTGAATAAAGTCACTTACATCTACTCGTGAACAAGACTGCTGCATTCGAAACGTCGGGTTAAAATTAAAATAACCAAAATTATACGCGAGTTAAATCCGTTAAAAATTGTTTGTGTCAACGTGTCTTATTCAAGTAGAAGCAATATTAAATTCCCGACCACTGACTCTCATCTTTTCCGATTCAACATATCTTATTCTCACTCCCGCTCACTTCCTTATTGGGCGCTGACTGTTGTCTGTCCCTCATAGGCATGAACATTAATCCTCTTCAATGACACGAGAGGATTGCGACAATTAAGCATTTTTAGGCACACTTCTCACAAGAATATGTTTTTTTGCCCCAACAGCAGGTCAAGTGACTCTCGTCATTGTCTATTCTCTATGGCCCTCGTGAAAGACAAGAACTCTTCACCACTATTATGCCCGATCAGTAGAATTGTTAAGCAGCATGAAGACAACAAAGGCATCAACCACATTGCAGATATAAGAAACCGAAAAGAGATTATCAAAGGATGATTTAACAATATAGGTCTTCTTCCAGCTTCATATAGTTGACAAAAGACCAATATCTTTGATGGGATGTCACGGATGGGAACCCAACGTTCCCATCCGTGTTCCGTGAATCTTCGTACATATTCAAGCCGTGCAGTTACAATAAATCTAGATCTTCAATACTGCATAATTATTATACAGTCCACTACAACAGTTTACACAATTAACATTATTTGGCGATGATTAACGTCGAGAAATACAAACATCACAAGAGCGGTGTGCTTTGAAGAAATCACTATATGTGGACGGGCTTTCGTATTGTTTTGGAAGGCGATTTGTTTGACGGGACGTACGAAGTTATATTCACTGAAAATGGCACATTTATAGTACATTGTTATATAACGGAAGTTGATTTCACATATTAATCATTATTAGGAATGATTCCATTTTTATGTACGACAATGCTCCAGTTCAACGCTCTAGTGATACGGAAGTATATATACATAGGTTCGCTATTCGCCCTTTATCTATAACATTTTAAAGACGTGTAAGACAGTGCAGCCATCTCCACAAAACATAAGGAAACTGAAACGTGCCATTGCTCATATATTAATCAAAAAGAACATCTTTGTGAGTTTTCTTTTCGGGGTGTACGTAGATGAAATATATATATATATATATATATATATATATATATATATATATATATATATATATATATAATCGAAAGTTACTAAGTAAGTACATTTGTTATAAAGACGAAACGATTCTGTATGAACGTAGCATATTTGTAATATCTTTGTTATATTATTATATAAATTTGACTTCGTTAGGACTTACGGTTGTTGATGAAGTGCAGCAAAAGCTGGACATGCTAGCAGTACTGCCGCAGGTACTGCATTACCTTCAAGAGCAGTAATCTATATGGACAGAACAGCAAAAACTCTTTAATTTCCAATATTTATGGATATATTAATTTTAATTTTGTAAGCTATCGGCAAGTTTTTGCAAGTGAAACTTCTTTAAAATGGGTGTGATATGAGACACGACGAAACAAATTAATAACACAAGATATTAAATCTATACTAATATAAATCAAATTTAAAAAAATTAAAAACACTTGTTTTGGGAACTGTCAGATGATTTTAAAAATTCTTTCTGGCTGAGATAGATAGGTTCACAAAGAAAGTTATTGGCTACCTAGAATAGCGCCACTACTCTTAGTTTTAAAGTAAGTCGATTATAATATCGTACGTGGATGAAATATAAAATAATACACCTTACAATTAGCTTAATACTTCATTATGTTATATTTACATCTTTCTCCAGCAGAACTTTTGCTTAAGTTTCATTTTTGCTGCGTGAATTGCTCACACATCTTTTTTTCTTACTTTTATTTTTGACGATTCATTTTTACAAATGGACCAATATTTCTGTTTCAGATCTCATCTAATTCGATAGAGTGCTATATTCGCCATACTCATTTACGATATATCCATCTATGTTGTATATTTAGTTTTATTAAATCATTTCAAAAGGAGTGAAGAAACCGGAATAGCATTTCGAATATGCGAGTGGTATTATAATTTTAGTATTTTAACTTTGTTACCGTCTTGTTCGTTTATGTAAAAAGTAAAACCGTAACCAATACTTTTTCTTCTAAACGTAACTTTTTTTGTTACGTTACTTTTCTTTTGTTATCAAAGCAATACTCGTGTAGTGTTCATACAAACAATAGATGCTGATTATTTCGGATTTTCTTGATGAAAATGTTGACAAGTTGCATATCACCGTTACATTAATAAATGAATAACATAATTAACGATGATGAATATGGAATATAATTGAGTAAAAAACTGTTGTTATTAAAACTTAAATTATATGACCTTAAAAAGTTACTTCAACATCGTTGAACATTAATATGGATCTATTTATTAAATTATATTTTGAGGCTCAATACTTTTTTAACTTCAGAGTTTATCTGGTGAAAATATTTTGTTATCAAAATTCCTGGTTCTGACCGGTAATGTCGGGTGTGCTAATTCGGCACGCATTGGGCTAGAAGCAGTAGGGCCGCGAGTGCCTGATCGTCTTTTCTTTTGGACCACCACCTGTTGACAAACTTCCTTTTGCTTTATGAATTGATAATAAATATGATAAGAAAAAGAAAGACTTGAAATTTCACATGTAAAGCCACACATTTGAAAAAAATGGTCAAGCATACCTTTTATTGGTTTGTGTATTTTTTAATAAATCTTGAAGAAACTTGTGTACAAAAAATAACCTGTACATAAGAGACCGACTGATCTGTGGACGGCGGGGTAACAGGCGTGGGCGCAGTGGCAGCATCGCCGGCTGCCATCGCGCCATCTCTTCTTCCTGGTGCATCCCCTACACCCGCTATCCCCGCACGGCACCCCCATGCGTCTACTGGCCATTCGCTGCTATCTGTAGCCGCCCTGCTTAAGCTCAACGCGTCTGTATCTACATTATAGTCATTATGTAGCATTTTCACAATGTCATTGACGTCTGTTTTGATTTTAATACCATACCTATTCGAAAATTCGCAATATCTATTTCTCTTGCTTGCACTCCCTTATTCACAGTTGAGTTATTTATATAAGAAACATTTTTTCTTGGTGAAGCAGGCATCTTTAATCTTTAAACATACATCTTTATATATATAATTTGTAATTTAAGATTTACTTTATCAATGTAATTGACAGCAATAAATTCGGGTTTGATTAATTAATTTATATATTTTTTTATATTAATCAATATTGCCAGCATACGAGTGTATGAAAATAAAATTATAAGTTTCAATCTGAAGATATGGATAAAGAACTATATAAGAATTGAAGACCAAGATACTATAAAAAACCATTAAAATAAAATCAAATCATAACTCTACTTACTTATTCTCAAATGTTTGAGATGAGTCAATAAAAAAAAGTGGAGTACATTTAAAGGTACATAGTACGCAGGAAACATTTGTAAAGTGGTCAGTTTACGAGCAGACAGCTTTGAGCAAGCTGTCAGCTCACAATGACCCCCGCTTTTTTAAACATGGTGTTCGTTTTGAAATTGGTTTTAATTAAGAGACAGAGGATAAATATTTTTAAAAGAGTGGCGAATTCAAATCACCAAAGTAACAATCATATAATTTTTTAATGTTCAACGAAAACACTTTGTACTGCATCTTAGATTTTGCAGATATACACTAAAAGCTGCTTATTGGCGCTGCATTCAATCGCGTTTTTACGGATTCACGTTTTTGCGTATTTGCGGATTAAATAATGCAACCCATTTCCTATATTCAAGGCAAAAAAAATCTTTATTTGCGGATGTAATTGGTACATACATAATAAAAGCAATAAAATCAATCAAACCAATATCCTTTGTAAATGCCGTCAAAGGGATCACTAAAAAAAGGAAAATAGATCTCATTACAACTACGCCTAAAGTATGTTGTTAAATGTTATTGACGAGGGCTTTGACATAAGCCGCCTTCGCCGCGATCGGTGTTTTTGAAAAACTTCTAAGAATATAAACAAACAATGAAATCAACCTTATTACTCAATGAGTAAAGGATATTTTTAAATATTGCTATTCCGTTCTATGGTAAAAGCAACTTTACATGTTTTATTGTTTCATCTTTCACATTCGTTACAAAATTGTAATCGAGTAACAAGTCTCTAACACTCTTTTTCTAAAAAATTGAGAAAAGAGTTTCGACACGAAAAAATCTGTGGTAATACAAATTTTTTAAGATTGATAAGATGTAATTCAGATTTTACAAGCTTAAAATGAAAATAGAAATGCTTCATCGTTTACGCCTTGGAGTTATTTGCATAAATGTTACGCTCATTCAATTTCAACGAATCAACTGAACAATCGATAAAAAAAGACTGAAAATAAAATATAGTCGTCTGTAGTTTCAACTTCAGTGTCAGCAAAAATTGTTCGTCATCCAACACGACCATCATTTCATTTTGTCTATTGTAATGAAATACAAAATGAAATAGGCGTTCATAGACAAAATGAAAGTGGCGTTCTCATTGAAGACCGCAACCAAAAAAGGGTGTCTCTGAGTGATCCAATGGTTCGGGTGAAGGTAAAGCCTCTTTACACTCATTTTAAAGAACCTGATAGTAGTTGTAGTCGTAAATGTACTGATGGAGGATTTTAAGCATCGGAAGGTTGGTTAAATACATTTCAGGTGAGACAATCACTACATAATATTAAATTCGTTGGAGAAGCAGCATCTGCAGACAATGGCGCAGCAGTACGATATCCAGACAAATTTGCAAACCTAGTAACTGTTGGAGGATACAAACCTGAGCAACTATTTAATGCAGACGAAACTGTTTCAGAAAATCAGAATTTTTTATATCTAGTTATTAATTTTTAAATTACAGTGAAATCAAATTTAAGTTCTCACTAAAAAAACTGATAACTTGGTGTTTTACACTACTTTCCATGCGTGTTACAGAAATATACTTTTTATAGTAGAACTTCTTTAAGTTTCTTGTCTTATAAGGTCTTTTCAGACAAGCAAATCTTTTTTTTATGGGTGTAAAATAATAAAAACATAATAAAATTAATTAATTTTCAAAAAATTTGTCTTGTAACATTGTTAAGTAAGGGCTATAATAATATTAAAAATAGTAATAAAAATATTTAATCTTAAAAACAAAAAATATATTAAAAACTAGTTATCGTTTTAATAAAACAGACTATTTAGAATCAATATTTTTTTTATATTAAATCTTATATCTTATAATAATAAAATATTTAAAACCAAAGTCCATCCTCAGCTTCCTCTTCGCTGTCTGTAACGCGCAAGTCGTCTTGTATTGCAGGATCCGGCTAAAATAAAAGAAAATGGAATTATTTCAAGAAAAAAAAAATATTTGGCTTACATTAAACAGTTAATAACCTACGAGAATTGTATTAATTAAATATAATTAAAGATCTAGAACGCTCCAAAGCCTCTCCAGAACTGTCATCGGGTCATTTCTAGAAATCACTTCAAAGGCGGCATTATTAGGTTCGATTCAATTTGTTTAGGCAGGTAAAGAGAGTAGCGTTGGCAGTGGCAATTTTTATTAAGTATTTAAAATTTACCGATGTACATATCTATGTATATCAGTATCTACTAACAGTTTATGTAAATTCGTCAATAAATAAACGAACCTGCCAGTTCTCCAGCGGCTCCTCTTTGAATTGTGGGTGTTCTGTCAGACTGTCCAACATCGGCGGGTCCAGATTCATGTCTGGTTCCATTGGTTCCTCCTGTTTTTTATTACAATTATAATATCATATTTATAGTATTAAATCCCCCCGTCAAAAAGCTCGAATCCTTTGGATTATTTAAAAATATATATATTATGAAAAGTCACCCCGCTTTACTCATGTTACTTATATCAGTATTTAATCTAAATACAAAATTGCATTTTCAAAAAAAAATCTAAAAGTTTAGAATATTTTTATAACATTAATAAGTTGATAAGAGAGGGTAAAACCGTCAAAAAATAACATTTTTTGAGTAAAATTTTTAATAATGGTGGGTTTTAGTCAGTAGTTCTTGGTACCTTGACTCGCTCGAGCTCCACGGGCTCGCGCTTGATAAGGAACTCCGACGTGTCGAAGCCAGGGTCGGGGATCTCGTCTTCTGAAAATTTTTATATGTTTTAACTTTAGTTACTACTGTTGGAAAATTTCAAATATAGATTTCGGATTATTCTTTACATATTTTTTACGACGATGTTTTTATAGTTATATACAAGTTTTAAAACTCACCAGGACGAACAGATAACTGAACCATAGCTTCCGCTGCATCCTTCTGTTCCACCTCCTCAAGCCCGGAACTACCACTGTCAGAGTATTGTAAATCTGCAACAAAAGTAACATTATAGAAATTCCGATTCGATTTCAGTGTTCCTGAATATTTTGTCCTGTCTCAATAAATAACAATGACGTGTCGTTAAGTCGACAGGGTGCTAACTTTACTTGTAACCTCCTATATTAGTCAATACTAAGAACTTACCATCGACCAAGCTATTTTGATCCTTCTTGACTCTTCCACGTTTTCTTTGTGTAGCCTCTGTAAAAAAAATATAAGTTAGTTGATACAGTATTATGTATATTTTAAGTAACTACGAATTTCATAGTACCATCAGCCATAGCAGTCGAAGTACTAGGCTTATGTTTCTTCGGTCGACCTCTCCCTCGTTTCTCATCTGAGGACAAAGGCGGAGGCGGCAGATCGTCTTCTATGTCCGATTGTTCAGCATCTTCTAGCATCTTCTGTTGAACGCGGGCTATGTTGGCTTCTAGCTGACTAACGTGTTCGTCAAACTGGTCAATAAAATTGGGGGTCATTAATCAGATTCTTTTATTATGAGCTCACTAGAAGGCCAGATAAATAAAATCAGAAAAACATAATACCTGTTCAAGGGCGTCTTGAGTGACCTTTAGTACGGCTTCTGCCTGCCTTGTGAACTGTGAGTTAGGGCCGTTGTAGGCGCGGCAGTTGTCTACCAGCAACTGTATGTCGCGCAGAAAGTCCTCGCGACTATGGTACTTGTGGGCTGGGGGTTGAAAGGGATTTTAACGTTTCATGGGTGTATTAACCACGTCTCCCTTAAAAGCTAGTAACCCGTTGTTACTCTATTTGGCTTCCCTCACCCGTGGGGAGCAAGCTGTTGCATTTTTAACAGGGTAATAGAGGATGTGGAGTTGAGTCCGGACCATCCGCCGTAGTCGGACGCCGAGCGGTTTGAGTCAAACTTTGAGTGAGATTGGTCCACGATGGTTCCGTTCGTGGTCAGAGCCATGGTGTGGAAGGTTTGGAGTGTGGTGAGCTTCTTCTAGAATATGATGTCATAGAAGGAAGTAGCTAAGCGGACCAGGAAGGAGGCCTAGGCCATTTTTCCAATGCAACGCTGAGTTAAGACAATGGTGCAGGCATGGCCCTCACGAGCGCCGTCTGCCGCCAAAGCTTAGGTTTAGGCTAGTGGTGATTGGGAATGACCACCGATCAGAGGGTCCCGAGATGGCTAAATAAAACTAAAAAAATCTTTGTCTGAAATGTTATGCCGAAGTAGTCACTAAGGTCTGCGCAAGCGCTTCCGTGATCCGTCCACGAGGCAACATATGGGGAAACGTCTGGTTGAATGGGTTTTATGCCACCGGGAATTCATAACATAACCACTTATCCCCTAAGTTTAGTAGAGTAGTATATTAAAATAGTATATAGTATAAAAGAGTAATAAGTATTGTAAAGTAGATTCTTAGTATTTATGAGTATTACTTCATAGTATACCTTGTATTTTCTTTCCTATAGTCTCCATATCTATCGGTTTTTTGATGACATTGTAGTAATCTTTGACTTGTTTCTTATTCACAGGTTTCAAGAATGGCCAGGCCTCTGCCATTACTTTTAATTTTGTTGTTAGAAGATTTTCGAAAATAAATGACAAAGCGACCTACGAATAAACCTTATATAAATTACATATAATTACAATAAAATATATATTATTATCTCACAAGACAGATTTAAAACAATAATAAAATCTTTTAAAAAAGACAGCTTCATATGTTGTATGAATACAACTGCAATAACGTATAATATAAAAATTTATTTCACTTTATACCTGATCATTGTCGTCGAGCAGTGGGTTGATTTGTTTCTCCAATTTCATAAACTGTTCCTCTTTCTCTGCTAACTTCTCGAAACAGCGTTGCATCATACGCTGTGCCGCCACTGTCAAACTACTCGTCGGACCTGTGTTGGATATATTTAAATTACAGTAGTTTAAAGACAATATAAACAAAAAAACATTGTCTTTAAACTACTGTAGTGTAATTTCATCTCACCATTATAAAGTGTAGAATTTTCGACAATTTGGTTGACGTCGGCTAAGAATTCTTCGCGGCTCTGATAATGCTTCTGTCTTAGATTATCTCTTATGGTCTGCAGGTCCATCGGTCGGGAGACGATGCGATAGTAGTCCGCCACCAGCTAGAAAAATTATCTAACGAAGTCTGAGCGATTCGAATACAACGGCCATCTCGACTGACCGCTCCTGTTACCTTCGGGTTGACGGGGAAAAGGAAGGGCTGCACATCAGGCAGGTGGCGCATAGTGTTGAGAACATCCTCCAGCAGCGACGACAGCGTCACCAACGGGTCGGTGCGGCGGCGCTCGGCCGGGCGACGCACCAGGTACTCACAAGCGTCGCCACCCGCACCTCGTCGACGGCAACGTCCAGTTGCGCGGACCTCCCCACGCCTGCTGCCGCTACGGCGACGGAGCTCCTCCGATGATTGCTGCAAAGAATTTTACCGTTAGTATGGTACCCATAAACGCAAGCCTAAAATTCTTTGTGTGATGGAATGTTTTTTTGAATGAATACTACTAGAAGCTCTCGCAATCGACTGGTCGTTTGTTAATGCTTCTACGAACGAAAACTAAATGAACATTTTCATTTCCCTACTTTATATAAGTAAAGAAATCAAAATGTAAATTTACAAACAATTTCTTGTAGTACCTACAACATTCAGAATTCGTTACGTTCTCGATTTCCGACTGGAGCACGTTACGGTTCAGTAAAAAAAATATGGCACATACGAAACATAAGTTGGTATATAGTAAATATAATAATAACAAACGAAATACCTTGACAAACTTGGAGGGGAGAGTGAGCTTGGTGCCGTCCACGTAGCCCAGGTCGAGGTCGTCGGGCTCCGGCGCCGGCTCCTCGTGTTCGGGCGAGGGCGCACCGCCCGTGTATAGCGGACACGCCTTATTGGTGCGCATGTGACCCACTTGCCCGCACGCGCCACACTACCCCGAAACATTTATACAGTAAATTCATATCGCATTACAATTGAGTATAACAAATATAAGAGTTTATTAATGAATTATAAAAAAGCACTGGTATACGTATGTCCAGGTCACTCATATGACAAGGCCGACGCAGCTTTAATTGAATACGATATTTTACGTCACTGGTACATTTATACTAAATTCAATGAAAAAAATTACTATTCGCAGACCACCTTCCTACATTTCCATGGTAATGTTAATGGTTTTTCACTTTCAATCATTGAAAAATTAAACTGTCTGAAATAATTCATAACTGTGCTTAATTTGTAAGTTTTCAATATGGCGATGGTAAACCACGATGCATCACTGATTAAACGTCTTAAAAAAACATTTCTAACCCTTGCAAATATCGTCCTTACAAATTAATAGTACAGAAAAAAATTTGAAACAACCAAAGAATGAAGATGAATTATTCCAATGTAGCAGCCATGACTGGAAGATGCCAAAAGCTATAGATGTTGCAAAACCAAGTGGAAGAGTAGGAAAGCGAGGAAAGCGAATGGTAGAGGAATATCTATTTCTCTTTAGAGAAAATGATGGTAAGAAGTATGGAGAGGATTTATCAGGTCGAGAGTTGAGCAAATACCAAACAAAGTTGAAAAATCCAATGCCATCTGGAGGAGTATAGGTGAAACCATCTTTGCCAAGGCAAAATTTTAGTCTGGAACATTAAGTAATAATATTTATAAGGTGTATTCGTTCTAGTAATAATATTAAACATCTTTCTACCTTTAACTTCAAGTCCGGTTTCAGCTTGGCTCGTCGGCGGGAGGGCGTGTGTAGATCCGGTTCTTGTTTGATTTGACCCAGCGGGATCAGACCTGGCGACGGAGACCCCAGATCTGACATCATTGACATGTTCATACCTACAAACAAAATAATCTTAATAACGATGTTATATGAATAGCGATTAGGAGTTATTAATTTAACTAAATTTTGTGAAAAAACATTCTCATACAATTCCAACTACTGAGCAAGATAACGAAGAAATAGGGGTCAAGTTATGAAACACTATTAACTTACTCTCACTCAGAGATGTTCCCGGCACCGATACGTTTCCAGCTAATCTTTCTCTTTCTTGATTTCTCTTAATGCGTCTCAATTGCTCCTATATAGAGAAAATAAAATTAAATATCATGTAATGGTCACAAAATATTTTAGTGCTCTAATATAAAAAACAATACATTACGTCACCCAATTATAATTCAGCAGTTTACATTTAAACTATAAGTGGCCCGGGTCAACTATAAGTAACCGAGTACGGACTAGGTTTTTTTAAGTATTAAATATAATGACGTACCACTCGAAATAAACTCTACATTATTTGCCCGCCTTCAAAAGTATCCATTAGAAAAACTGACGTCCATACCTCACTACCTCCGTCGCAAGACGACGGAGATAACATATAAAAGCATAGCAACTCGTAACAACCTGTATCCTCCTCTTCTCTCTCTTCATTTCCTCTTTCTGCGACTCGTCCATGGTCGCAAACTGTCGTATGAAGGCATCGTCCTTCGTGGAGCGAATCTTGGAGTAGGCCTCGATGACAGCCGCCTTCCTCACGAGCTCCACGCGCGAGTAGCGCTGACCCGAAGCGTTGCGAAACGAACGCACGATGCGGAGCACGCGCCCTGGTGAGGGGGGAAAGGAGGTATACAGTAGGCTCTATATTATGTACATTCAGCTTTTTTCTACGTACCTTGGTTTGACGTCTGCTGCTGGTCCTGCTGGTTTATCTGTGGCTTCTTTTCGGATTGTCCCAATATCATTTTTCTCAATTCGGCTCTCTCAGCTTCCTCCCGTTCCATACACAACTATCAACAAATAGACATTTAAGTAACTTCTCTTTATTAATAGTTATAAGAAAATTTTAAAAACGGAACAAACCTGTTCGGTCGTTTTCTTGTTGGCCAGCATATTTTCCAAGTTCTTTCCCATTTCCTCCAAATCAGACTCCTCACTGACGGAACTCTCTGCCTCATCGGTACTTAGCACTTCTGTGCTTGTTAATACTCGGTTTTGTAACTCGAATATACGTTGGCATTCCTCTTTATACCTTTAAAAATAGATCGAATTAATATTTTAAATTAGTTTAAATCTATTAAAAGATAGTCGAGTACCTCTCTTGATGTTCTGCTATGGAAAACCTATTCCCTCTAGAGAATTTCGTCATTCCCTCTTCTCCGGCTTTTGCTTTTTCCGTGGACAAGGTTCTAACCACATCAATTACCTCCCATCGAGAGAGTTTCTTAATCTAAATAAAAATGAAAACGTTATAATGTATTTGGACATAAGTAAGTCATAAGAGTACATAAACTGTTTGAAAGATCCTAATCGAAGCCATTCTGCATCGCTTTAATATTCCACACGCTAAAGTTACGGGATTCGTTCAATATCAATAAAAGACTCACTTCTTCTTCAGGAACACCAAATTTCCTCAGCAAAGCTTTGGCATTATTCAGACTGAGTCGTCTCAAATCAGCATCAGTACCGGTAACGGTTCTCTTGGGTTGCTGTTCCTCGTTCGGTTGCTGCGTGGGTTTGTTGGGAACTCGTACGTACGAGAACCCCTCCCCGCAACCCGTGGGATCGGCGACGCCCGTCAGCTGCAGGAGACACTTGCCTCGCATAGCCTGGATGTAGGCGCGAGTTGTGTTCCAAGGCGCTACTTTTACCTAAAAAATAATATTATGTGCTTTGCCTTCAAATTAAAAATCTAAAGATAAAATCTAATCTAATCTAAAGATAAAAATTATTCACTTTGTAAATTTTAATTTTCTGATAAGAGGTAACTAAAAACTAAAATTAACCAACATTAAAACCACTGAACAAAATGTTTATAAACGCCTATATTATATTTTTATTAATAATAATTTATATTTAATCATAAATAGCAATTTTAAATCCCTTTATTTTTTGAGATCGGCGTAACATGTCAATGTCAAATTTTCCACGACCCCTTCATACTCATATCAGTGAAGTCCAGTTATTTCAATATATCTAATACGAGTATGTTTTAAACTTTGCCCTATGAAGGTCTGTCACCACTGCTCTGGCAATAGAATTATTTATATGCGTTGCCCGCCTTGAATTTGGTAATCCATCTGCTACGATTGCTTCGCCTTACCTCATCATCCATCTTAAGCTGCAGTTCCTCATCATCGTCTTCCTGAGGAGTGAATATGAACTTCTCTCCATAACCAGCATCTTTAAGTCTCTGTTCAGCGGACGCCATACTAAAGTACGAACAACACTGTTCTGGAGATACCATCGCTCGGATTTCCTCTTCTGATGGTAGCCGGAAATCGGGTTTTATCACCCACCTGGCAATATCGAGAATTCATTTACAATAAAATTATAAATTAGAAAATATGACTGAGCTACGAAAGTGGCTATATTGTTAGTCCCTATATATTTAGAAGTATTAGTCATATGTATAAAGAAAAGCTATAAATATAAATTATTATGAAAAAGAATATTACAAAACGAAACAAAAAATTATTCTTACCAATTAGAATCAGCTCCAGTACGTTTAAAATCAGCACATAATTTAAGACGTTTACGAATTGAGCTCTCGGAATGAGATGGAAAAGCTCTTTTGATATCGTCCATTTTTATACGACGGGGAGTGTCCCGAGATTTCCAAAACAATCTGTATATGAATACCTAAAACCAATATTGTTTTTATTTGAAGTAGATCTTCTAGGCATTAATAATATATTTTAGATTTGTAATATAGGATAGAAAATGAGTGGGCCAAGAAACAAGACCAAATAAAATTTAAATAAATAAATAAAGACATAGCAAGCCTAAACATGATCTTAATAAGGATAATAGACAAATTAGAGTTAACTTTAAGTAAAATTTAATGGGATTGGTGTAATGAAGTAAAACTGTAAAAAATCAAAACTTCAAATCAGGCATACAAGTGGGCTATATTAAAGATATAGGCATTAACAAAGACAGCAGACAACAAAACATTGTCTACGACTAAATAAATCAATAATACCATACCTGCAAAAAGTCTCGAACAAAATTATTTGCTCTCTTTGAATTGGGTCCAGGCACTTCATACAACGGACATTCTTGACCAGCGACGAACAATGCGTCAACTTCTCGAATGTAATAGGATTGTCTGAAAAGAAAATAATATATATATATATAAAGCACTTTCTTGTTTTCTACAATGAAAATATAGCTCACTACAGTTCGAGCTATATTTTCATAATATATAGTATGATATTATAGAATAAATTTTAAAACCAATTTAGTTCTTTTACTAAAAAACATTAATTAAATATTTAAATTTTTAAACGTTTGACCAATTGACTAACTGGGATTGTCTAAATTCGGAATAATGTCATCTATGCGTAATCAAAGTAAATATAAAACGAGTTTTTTTGTTATCATCTATGTCATAAAATAAATCAGCAATTGCCAAACAAACGGTTAATATTTCGAAATTTAATCAATTACTAAACTATATCTTAAAAATCCAACACCGGTATATCATATTGCGTGTCTCACCTAGTACGTATGATGAGGAAGTCGCTATGAGATAGTGTATGTTCGTAGATGGGCGCCCGGTACATGTTGTTCTCTACCACCGACTGGGTGGTGCCCGGGGGTAATATACCCAGGAACGGTGAGGTGTGGGCGTACGCTATCTCACCGTATTTCATAGGTTTTGGACCATTGTCCTAAAAATATATGGGTATTAAAGTAATTCATTATTTGAGATTAAGGACAAATCGACGATTGGAATAATAGTGTGAATTGTATTATCTTTGCTTACCTTAGTGGCAGTTCGCTTGTAATAGTTCTTGATTTTTGTACACATGCCCACTTGACTGATGAGTGGGGGATGTTCTTCACAGAACTCTACGAGTACGAGGTCTCCGTCTCTGCCGCTGAGGTCTTCTGGTGTTCTCATAAAGAATACGTCTCCTCCACCAGATGCTAAACGTTCTGCCTCGCGTTGCTAAAATATTTATTGTAGGTAGACCTTATTACTATCTTATAACATTATCCAATAATTATTTATAATTATAATTTAAGTGATAAACAAAACTTTTTCTTGACAAATCTTGATCAATATGTTACCTTATTGTTCAAATTTATCTTATACTATTTATAGTGTTTACCTTAGCCTTTTTCTTAATATGTTTCAACAGTGGTTGTACTGGATGGGGTCCGGGGGCAGCCAGGGGTCCATAGGACAGTTTTCTCATAGCAGGTCGATGGAAAGCTCTCAATCTAGCGGGCCCCATGTGAGTCTGTATGAAGGGAGCTCGGAGTTCTACCACTGGTGTACTGTGCTGTATCAGCTGACCTCCACCCACCTTCAAACGAGGGTTCTGTGATTTTGGTTGATAATATCTGAAAAGAATATGTTGTGTGAAGTAGAATTTATTTTCTTATATAGTACATAGAGATGTCTTGTGTCGCCTAGTATCAAAAAGATATTATTATTGACATTGATGTCCCGCGAGACTACACAATCAGTATAGGTATAGTATAATATAGTAACAGGAGACTAACAAGCAGAAATGTAACATTGCCTACCAATTTTTTAATTAAATATTATTGAGTTATATGTTAAATTATGCAGCTGATCAATGGTCAATATACAATTCAGACACAGATATACTTACACATCATTGGATATATTAAAAGGATCTCTATCCGGTGACTTCGGAGGAGGAGGGGGAGCGTCCTCTTGCAATACGTTGATAACTCCCGCTTTACCAAGCAAAATCTTTGACTTCTTTACATGTGGATGCGGTATCTTCACTTTCGGGGCTGGTCCTCGTTCTAAAAATCAAATATATTTTTATATCAAATATACTATTATAAAAATGTGATCCTTTTTATCTAGCTTTTAATCTTTTCATCCTCTTGTTTCGTCAAAATTAAGTTATTATGAAATTAACAGAACTCGGGCGATAGGGCGACCAATCACCATGAGCGGGACTCGAGCGTAATGGCAGTGTCGACCGTCACCCCCTTCGCCATAGGTGAGAGAGAAAGGCGGCCCAATTTTATTTATATGTATAAGATATAGTATTATTATCGGACCCACCCCTAGTGATCTTCGAGGGATCCACGTCGTCGGGGATACCGAGAATAATATTCTCGTCGTTGGGATCCAGGGTCAGGATCTTCGGCTTCGGTATCTTAGGCACATTCTCCGCATCCCATATGACATCCTCCTCCCATGTTCCGTAAACGAGTTCCTCGTTCTCGACGGGAAAGATGCTGTACCAGGTGTTGTCCTCGCCTTCTGCTCCGTTGGACCCTGCGTTGTTGGGTGTGGACGCCGGGGCTCTGGAAGGACGTGGATTTGAGATGGGCGAGTCGACAGGAGGATGCGATTAGTACCGGTGTGTGTATTTGTGTGCGTGGGTGTGTATATAATTACAGCGAGGGCGCGGGTGGCGGACGCGCGTGCGAGTACTGCAGCGCTGTGCGGCTCACGGACGTCGGCACCCAGCCTGCCGCGTTGCTGCGGCTCTGCAGACGTGCCAGCACCTGTATCCAGAACACTCTACAGAATCCGGCGAGAGCACGTAGCCGCTAGCGGCCGCCCGCCTCACCTTGTGTTTT
This sequence comes from Mechanitis mazaeus, assembly GCA_959347395.1. Lineage (NCBI taxonomy): Eukaryota > Metazoa > Arthropoda > Insecta > Lepidoptera > Nymphalidae > Mechanitis > Mechanitis mazaeus. The sequence goes on along the minus strand of OY365748.1, from coordinate 9,092,803 downwards.
ATCTCGCCGCCGTCCCACACGACGTCATCCTCCCACTGAAGCTGCGAAACCATGAGAAAGGCGTCGTCGGGAAAACCGCTATCAGGACTGCCGACGCGCTCGGTGCCGCCATCGGTCGCGACCCCCTCGACCGCCCCGTCCTTCGGCCTCTCTTCGCGATCCGGCGACGGGGCCTAAAATTTTATTATATCGTCAATGTACAATAAAAATGCTATATTAGGTTTCAAGGGGCTCCGCCGCCGCTCCAAACGACTCCGGACAAACTTTCATTCCCTTTATTTACACTCCGCGTTCCGGAGCGGAGTCCTTCATCGGGGCGACTGACTCGACCCACGGACCCCGTATCAGACGTGGAAAAAACTTCACCTTCAACTTAAAGCCATAATCGAACCCCTCTCCCGTCTCCGGCACGTTGAGCATGTCGTACCACGCTTGAGCCGGTCCGAACCGCCAGTGAGCGGGCGTCGGCCTCTGAGACCTATCACCCGCTGTTTGGGAGTTGGAATCCTGATTCGACACCTGAGGAGTTTCTTCCATAGGCCTACAGCATGAAATGATAGGAATGTTAATTAGGTACTACCATAACAGTGACATTATTTGAAATAGGTATTTTCATTTATTAATAATAAAACAAATAACAACTGAAATATATACAAATAAACCCACTTAAGGAATTTATCTTCATCATCACTTGCATACTGAATATCTTGAAGTTCTGTCCGTGGGGGAGTATCACTACCGGTACTACCGCTGCGTTTCCTTCGTCTGCGCTTTTTCACACCACGCCATATTTGCGGCAGACTAGACAGTTTGCCCGGTCCAAATAAACGGGAAAATAGTAGCACCTGCAAAAGAATTTTTAAAGCTTATTATTTACTAGTTGTTGCCCGCAACTTCTTATATCTTTGTCTCGACCACCATTCAAGGCCAGAAATAAAACTGCATTATATATTTTTTATTACTTTTTTTTACTTATTTAAAAAAAGTCAAATTAGTGTGAACAAAATCTTGTTTTGTTAACTATAATACTATGGGTTATATGTCTGATCTGTATATATTTTATAATATTATAATAGAATAATGACTAGCTAATAATTTAATATTTTTATAAAGTATTTAAAAGGAAAAGGATAAAATATAGCTTTATGATAACTTACTTTCTCTGGTCTGAAATCGGGAAATAATTCAGTAACATCAACATTTGCATACTTTGATGGTAGCATGGCAGCCAATGGTGTTTCTAATTTCTTTGGTCTCTCGGTTTTATGTTTTCTAAAATAAATATTTAACTATTTATACTGTTAGTATAATTAAATAACACAATAATAATATTTTTTCTACTAGTCAAAAATATGTTTATTCAAAATAATTTATTTACACATTTTATCTTAATAATACAAACTTTAGGTAAGCCTTTATGTATCAGTTTTAACTTCACTGTTATATGTTACAATAATTTATTGAATTTATAAACTATGGAGTAATATCTGATTGTTGACTGATGTTAAAACAGTGTTTGTATTTTTAATTTATTATTAGCATTTAAGATAGATATTTTGAAAATGTTATTTCAATAAGAATATAAAGTTTTCACACTACAATATGCATATTTCATATATTAACATTGTCACTTTATAATAAAAATGTGTATGTTTAGACTTTATTATATACTGGCATACTTACGGAACAATAGATGGTGGAGGCATAAGTTCCCCATCACCTTCCATGTCTCCTTCATATCCCTCATCATTGTTACGTTCAGATTTATCAATCTCCTCATTCCAATTCTCATCATTATCTTTTTCAATCTGTGAAGATTCACTTTTTATACCCACAGACTGATCTTCATAATTGTTTGTGCCAGAGACATCCACATTGGTCATTACATCCTATCAAGTAAATAAATAATTAAGAATACTTAAGAAAAGAAGATTAAAGTATAATAATACTAAAAATTTAATAGTAATAATCATATTTTTTTTTATTTTAAGTAATACACTTAGTATATAATAACTAAGGATATTAATTATTGTGTATGTAAATAACATAAAACAAATTAAAGTAGCTATTTTATAATAAATATTTATATCCCCTTGTTATTTACATTTATTGTAATTAATATTATTAAGTAATAAAAATCAAGTTATTTTCAAGACATGATTGTAAAATACAAACATGTATTTATATAACATATATATAAAATAAAACAATTAAATGTAATTAGTTCATATTTTAATATATTTCTACAATGCCTGCTAAAATTTATTAATAAAATATTTTTCAACATTTGTATATTACACCAATAAAAAAGTGTATTGTCATCAAACAAGGTAATTTAATATGTCATATTATAATATATTTTGTATTTTATGTAATATGTTGTATTTGAATTATATATTCCATAGTATATTGTATTTCTACCTTTTCCTCATCAGCAACATCATCTATATCAAAAAAATCAACAGCTGAGGGACTTTTTTCAGTATAATCTGAAAATTACAAAAAGTTAAAAATAGTTAGAATTTAATAATAAAACTTCATTTTACTTTACAACAAATATGGAGGATCCGGGGGCATATTGTGGGTCTGGCCCTTATAATAATACATTTTATATCATTACAAAATCATTACTTTTAAAGAAATAGCAACTTTAGGTTTTTCAAAAATTAACCTTTAAAAATTTAATTTAAGATATTTTGACTTTTGGGATATCTCCAATTTTGCGGGAAAGGCAGTCTGCAAGTCTTGATTTATAAAACACTCTAGCAATGAGATAGACAAGACTATGTGGAATCAAGGTTGACAGAGTACAATTCAAATTAAAGTTTCTAAAAATTAATATGAAACTTAAAATCACAAACATCATTTGTCAAATGACTGGAATTTTACATTAGAGTAGCATAATATATACAATAAAATAATGTTATTACAAATTACATTGTTTTTTGAAATACTAATAAATATCTCAGCATTTCATAGATCGAACCTATAAATGTCTAAACATCTTGAGATTTTAATATTTGGGAAAATTACATTGTTATATTTAAACACAAAAATATTAATGAAAACAAGATTTCTAACTAAAAGTAATATTAATAGAAAGACTCTCCTTTCCATTAATACAAGACCAATTTTTTCAAAATTAGATTAATTTTATCCCCATAGTCGCTGTACAGTATATTGAAGCCATTTCATATACTATTTTAAACAATTAAAACTATTTAAGAGATGCAAACTATACGTTTGATGGCCATATCATCATTACCATCTTTTAATTTATATTACAATATTAATAAACACATATTTAATATATTACTGCCTTAAGCTTCATATAAAAATATAGTAATGTGTGCAACTCGACCAACCTTTTTCTTCTTCTTCCTTAACAATATCTTCTTCATCTAGCACCTCCGAAATTATGGAACCAAGTCCCAATCTATTAAGTGATGACAACATACGCTTAGAGTCTTCATCAAGCATTCCATCATCTTCCAGTTGGCCACTCTCATCAATATTACCAAACAAAAAGCCAGTCAAATCCATGCCTGATCGGCCGTTATCATTGGGGTCATCGCTGTCACACATTGTGAATATAAAGCTGCTTTATTAACAAACTGAAACAAATTACTAAACACTGTCTAGTGCCACCATAATTGTTAAATTATTTTTTAAGGACTGATATTTAGAGACGCGTCTAATTTATTTAGTTAATGACAGCAAGTTGGCCAGTGGCCACAGAGTACTACAAAAAAATGTTATGTCGATTGTATGATGTATATCATGCTGTTATAATAGTCACATAGTCACATACTAATAACAATAAACCATGAAGGGTAGAGACAAGGAGTATCGTTTTATAAAACAATTAGTTGACCCAAACTTACAAAGTAGACTTAATACATTGTAAAAGTAATATTAACTGTATTCTTGTGAAAATATTATATTAGTATATATTTTTTGAAATTACGCGATTACTGAATTTAATAGAAGATATAATAGATAAAAATATGCCAACGTCAATTCTAAAAAGTGTTAAAAAAAAAATAATATTTAACAATAATGACACTATAAAAGAAAGATATGTTGCGTTCATATTAAAAGTGTGCGAGCTTTTCATATCTGGCAAACATTTTTGTTAAAAGGAGCTTATGTTTGAATAAATGAGCCCTTACTGCATAGATTTTTACAAAATGTATGTATGAAATATGTATTAAATTTTTAAATAGATTCTGGTGGTCTATCCAAACTTATCTCAAATTCAATCAAAACAAAGAACAAAAAACCATACCAGAATTCACAATAACAACATCAATTTTTATTTTTAAATAGTAAAGTAAAAAAGTATGATGATAGTTGAATATCCAGGTCAAGTTTTACAATATTTTTACTATAAAACTACAAAATACCACCAGTTCTATCACTTAATTCTATTAACATATCTTAACAATATAATATTGCGTCCCATTATATATTTTTAAAAACTCACAATACTCCCAAGTATTGTGAGTTTTTTGAATATTAAATTAATTCAAATATTAAACTTTTAATTTTTAATTAAAATGATTAATTTTTTGAACATTAGATCAATATGCGAACGCCTTATAAATTAGTTTTGATGTCCAAAACTAGGTGGCGCCACAAGGTTTTTGAGATGACCACCCGCACTTTTTTAGAAATTTGTTTGAATTCGAATACTTGTAATATTTGCTATTGGTAAGACATTACTACATTCAAAATTTAGTGCAATTGTTGCGAGTTCCGTCTCTTATCAAAAGTTAAACACAATAAATAAAAATTATAAGAAAAGCAGTTTAATTAAAACAAACAAAACTATTTTGTCAACTTTTGACCATCGTTAAATCAGTACACCAGTACCCCAGGCAATCGATATTACGGGCGGAGCAAGTAATTAATAAAGTATTTGTAATGTAATTTTTAGCTTAAAGTTACACTTTTAACAATCAACTGAAGTATGATATTTGGCACAAGTCATAGTGAACAATATTAACAAATCAATTAATAAAATAATAATAGGTGATAAAAAATCGAAAAATGCATTTAATATGATAGATTTACTTAATAACGATCACCACTCTTGTGATATGGAACAAATAATAGGCTCTATACAGATAACTTTATGTGTTTTTTTCATACTATGCCTACGATCATGTACTTATTCAAGAATTGTAGTTATGAATAAAATAGATTTTAATTAATAACCTAAGCTTCTAATTAGTTCAACTTAGGTTAGGTTAGGTAATCTCTTCCGTTGGCCATCAGAAGGGTCTTAACTGACTCGACTGAACAGCGAGTGATGAACTCTGGATATGAATCTTAGTGATTCTACTCCGCTCTCTGACAAGTCAACTATCGCAGACTTGTTAGAAGAATAACTGACGCTGTTTTGGCCACTTATTAATGTACTCGCTTCGGCAGTACATATACTAAAATTGGAACGATACAGAGAAGATTAGCAAGACCCCTGCGCAAGGATCACACGCAAAATCGTGAAGCGTTCCACATTTTTTTCTCGCCGGGGCGTCACGGTGTGTGCTAACGCGATCCCGTGACGTCCCATTACGGCGCAGAGGGCAACCGTTGGTTTTTTAGTGGGTAGCCTTAAAAATGGCAGCATCCTCTATGCTGCCGGGTAGTCCCACATCACCCCCCGGCCGTCACCCCCATGGGTCGACGGGGTACCCGTAACGGGTTTTTACAACGGAAAAAAAAAAAAAAAAGGTAATCTCTTCCGTCTTGCGGCGCCCCAGCTCAAGGAGCTAAATTGGGCGCTCGACGTCAGCGCGCCCGTGTGAAGATTTGTGGAGGCCAAGCCGCATACCGGGGACAGCGGATGTCGTATGAAGCGTTCCCGCACCCTCCGGTGTTATTAAACGGCAGAGACAGTTCACCGCAGAGTTTTAGTGGGTGCGAGCCCTACATAACCACGTCGTCGACACCGCGGTGGCGTGGTATGCGTACAGGCATTTCCTCTGCGAAAAAAAAGGAAAATCTCTTCTATCTAGAATCCCGAAACGCACACGTATTTGATTTTAGTTTTGGCGTCTAATATTTCCCAGTTTTGTAACAAAATTGGTAGACTGTGATTACGGGCTTGTGGCCATGTAATTACAGCGGAAGAAGTATGGCATTTCTTATTAAGATGGATTTTCCTCTAGCTGCAAAAAACTTTCTCAAAATAATAACTTATCACAAAATAAAAGGCCTTTTTGATATTTATCTTCGCGACATAATTAGTGATGTAGCCTTACGTCTTGGAACTCGATACTCATAATAAATGTAGATCAATTCTAGTTTGCATGAGTATTTGATCTATTTGAATATGAATTGTAAAATGCATTAAAGTTCTGATTATAAAATTTAACTTAAACTTTGATATTGTGGGCATTTTGAAATGATACAATATTACGAAAGGGCAATAACATTTACTCAATAACAAATTAAAATTAAGTGAAACTTCAGTCCATAATTTAATTCAGATGATTAGACAAAATTTTTTATATCGTGCATTGTAGCATGAAATATAGCCATATTTAAGAGAAAAAGTAAAAAAAAACATCTAAAACTAAGTTGACCAAACAGCTATTACTGTAGTTTTCATTGGCTGCCGTATGTACCATAGCGTAATGATAGTTTTAAAATAATAATTGTGCTTAAAATTAAATGTATACTCAAAAAAAAAATGACATACTTAAATGATAATAACAATAAAGCTCACGATTTGTTTTGATATTAATTTGAGTGAGATGTTAAAAAAACTACTACAACGTTATAACATAATTATATAATCTCATTATTTTCTTATGGGAAGATGGCTGCTTTATATAGCTGCGTATCCTTTCATTGGAGCCCAGATCAGCTCAATAGCATTGTATTGACAAAGGTATGGCGGCGCTCTTATCACTTTGTGTCCATGCATCAATTTTATATTTTATTTACGCAGTTTGTTTTTCTTTTGCAGCATGTCAGCTTTTGACAACTTCGTGTCAGTTTTAAAGCCTTATCTTTGATAAGGTAATCAGTTTTACAGTACCGAGTTTTTAAAGGAAATTCAGAGGAACCGCGTGGAATATGCGATTTGATACAATGTACATACCGGTCGGGTCAAAGTACAATGTACACGGGGTCGGTCTTGTCTTCTTCTGAAAGCTTCTATAAAAACAGAATCCCTATATATTAAATTAATTTCGATTTCTGAATTATGGAGTTCAATGAGAAAATTATGCAATAGGTATTGTAATTACTTACAAGATATCTATAACATTAATTATAAGCACTGAATATACACCAATTTTATAAACTTTTATATTTTAGAAAATTTGTTTGCTGCTTGGTTTTCATAAAATATGTAGGAGTGGTAGTCTTTGTATGTTAGTACCTTCTGACTCATTAACTACCTCTTGGGTTTTAAAGTGTTGTAAATCTAGAAGAAGTTTTTTTTAGAAATACTAAGGGATTAGTCGACATGACAGAATCATGGTTCGGATTTATAAAATGTCAATATTCCGATTCATTGGTATATTTCTGTATGAACTGTAAAGACAACAAAACAGATAAAAATCAATTGAATAACATCACATATGAAGGTCACGTAGTAAGCCTCGTTGAAAGGTAGAATCCAATCAATTATTTCATTCGTGATCCAGTTCTGCGTTTAAAAAATAAAAAAACACTTAATCACAACTAAAATTACTGTATCCTATTTCATTATTAATTCTATTTTATTAATTACTTGATTCCATTTAAAGACTTACAGTAGATATGTTTCTGTGTTTTAAATTTGATAATGGTACGGTTAGTGTTCGGTTTTGGGAAATAACCCTGATGAAAACTTTAATAGGTATTGTATAATATCCGAAAAAGGAATAGCAATATTAAGTTACGAAACATAGTCCTTGTAAAGAAATTCAATGCATAACAGATACCGACGGAAAAGTTAATAACAAGAAAGTTTCCGCCACCGAGACCAATGTACTGACATGCTTCTTCTGGTTTTACTTTGAGTTACAATGCACTTTATGGTCCGCTTTGAATCCATATCATTATATAAGTATTTAGTATTAAACGATATTAAAAACAACAAAACTAGAATGTGTTAAGTACCTAGGTACTATCATGTTAAATATTTTTGAAAATCTATATTATTTCAGCAAATTAATAGTATGCAAAGTCTATACTTAAGTCTTAACATTTCTAGTTTTTTTTATATCTTTGATAGCTAATTTTAATATTCAAGAATATAGTTACGATTACGGCACTTTTTAGTGGTAAACGTAGAAAAGAGACCGTTTACAGATATATATAAAACAGATTGAACGATTTGTTTATGCATTAATACACTTTAATAGAACGAGAATTGTAAAACTATTGTACAGATTTCTTCGTGAATCTTCATCCATTGAGTAAAATTCGTTTCATTTCGTAGCCTTTGATGTTGGCTTCCTAAGTGAATCTACAAAAGAACGCTAGGACGCCCACTACACAAGCGATTTCTTGAAATAGAAAGATTTAATCTTTTTTTATACCCCATACCACCAAAGTTACTAAGTGACACAATTGTTAACAAAGTCGTGCTCACACACTGCTGCAAAACATCATGAATCTGAAATAAACAAGGCTTGATAAATACAAGACAAGATGAAATAACGTCCTAGGCAAGTAAGCATCTAAAAGGAAACTATCTCTTTCTTAAAATGTTCGTGTTTTTTTTTACTATCAGCCTCTTATCGCGTAAGCGTTTAACTTTAAATTAACTTACTATCTATTTACTTCTTGAAGCTCTCCGATAACGAGGTGGGTATGATCAAGCGCTATACGATTTATATAATTTAAGTTAAAATCTTAGCAACTTGATTTATAAATGTGGCCACCATATTAAGTATTTTTAGTTTTAACCGTACGGTAGCATTTGTTTCCACTAAATTAATTTAAATGGTATTCTTTTCTGTATTTTATTTAACCAAAGGCAGATAAATAGAGTAATAAAATAGTAGTAACTTCGGCAATAACAGGTAATAATATATTATATGTTAAGTATTTGTACATAACCGTTAAAGAATTTTTTGTTCATACAAGAAGTATTGAATAATGGTAAAAAGTTTATATAAATTAAATATGTATAATAGTATAAGTTATGAAATATAACACATCAATGTACGTATGGCTTAATTTTTACGCTTCCTAGCATTCAGAAGTCTTGTCGCGTTCTTTACGTATAGTTCTTTCTATTTTGTCTTTAATTTTAGTTACCATAAGACCCTAGTGTAATTTGCTTTAAATAAAATCATGAAACATTAATAACATATAACATATATTTTCTGTATTTGACTAAAATCCACATTAAAATAATTATTTTGGAGCTTGGTCAAAATGTTATAAAAACAATAAATAATAAAAAATTTTAATCTCTATATTCATGTGTTTCTAAAAATTTCGCTTCTGCTGTATTCGAGTTTCACTGATGCGTTTTTCTTATTTTTTTTTATTTTAACATAGAAATTCATCAACGTGTACATTTCACTTTAAATTCCTATATAGCAGCGGAAATAGAAGATTCCTAAACCTAGAAAGTAGTATGGTTTCTTTTAAATTAAAATTTTTCTAATATAAAAAGAATCCAGCAAGTTTTTAATTGAACTGTTGTATTTAAAATATATACAAATTAAAAAAAATACATTTTATCATAACATTATTTCGATTTTTTCCAATTATACTCTGTAGGGGCCTGATGTTTTCAGACCAGTTTTATTATATATTATTTTGAGTTACAAGTATGTGCATATTAATTTTCATGTTTTAAAAATTTAAATATACAAAACACTTCCTTAAATATGATGTAGTTTTTTTAGTATATTATAAAATTAAATATAACAATAACGACTAATTAAATAAATAATGCTATTGGGATGAAATTGTAACCATAAGATTTGTCCCGATATATCCTCATATAAAATTATTTTATTTATCCTTTGTACAACAAACAAACAGACGAATTACAAATCATGATTGGTAAATTAACGATTACTTAAAATTATAAATATTTGCTAAAAATACAAATTAACTTAAAAATACATCTATTGCTAAAATCTCTACTAAATTTGAACTTAAGTTTGAACCTTTGTTTCATACAATCTTTATCATTGAGATTTCTTAATGTCCATTTCTTTGTACATATTTGGCTTATCGAAAATTAATTCTAAGATTGAATACACATAAAGAAATTCAATACGGCTGTCGCAACCAAGTCAGCGAGCATCTGCAGCTGTGACTCTAAATAAATCAAAAATACAATATTTCGTAGAAATGCTACGCGACCGTACTCAAAGTATCACATGATCATGAATAACAAACAAGACAATGTGGTTTACTTATGATGAATTAAATCATTTTATTTTGATATACAAAAATTTCATTTCTATCATAGTTTAAAGAATTTCCATACGAGAAAAGGACAGGCGTTTAATAATAAATGGTGTTGGTGGAGAACCTAAAATATCATACTTAGTGATAACATTTAACAGGGAATCACAGCTGATAGAAAATACCATTGATTATAATCGCGATAGACTTGAAGTCAAACCTTAATTTCGGAGGTTCAGGTGCGACTCAGTTTCTAAGGCGATGTCGGCTAAGAAAATCTTAAATAATGTGACGCGGCACTTCATGCCTGAACAACTGTTAGTGCTTTACAAAGTACAGGTTTATGCATGGAGTATTCTAGTCTCTTATAAGATGGGTCGGTTAAGTATCAACTTGTCACTCTAGAATTAGTGGATCGATGAGACAAAAGGATGATCTGACGCAAGTTCACCCAAATAGAATTAGTTATTTTTTTTAATGCCAAAGAGATACAAATTATTGGACTACGCTTTAGGATTGTTCCACAATAATCCTCTACAAATGTTTTCAAGTTATTGTTCTTATTTGAAGTAATTGCTGTCCTTCGAACGGAATTTATGCATTCAGAAAAATTTATATATAGGTTTCATTCCTTTTGACTGCTTTCAATAAACTTTTCTTGCACTACTATTAAAAATAGATGCACTGCAAAACATCTGCAGACGTTTCTTAGTCATTTTTATCTACCAGAGATGTTCTAGACAGTATTTAACTGATGATTTAACAGTGAATAAGGTGGTAAAATCCAAACAACTTCTCCTTTACGCGAATGGAGAAATCACCGAAAAAATTTTTTTACCGATAAGAAAAAGAATACAATTGAGCAACTTTTCAATAAGCAGAATAACTGAGTTTATGCTTATTACTCTGTAAAAGTATTAGCCATTGGAGTACAACGTTGAAATTATCCGAGTTTAGTGATGGATCCCACGGTCTTAGCTATCAATGGGTGACTGAGCCATATTTTTGTGAAGAAGTGTTAAATTATTAATTTATTAATAATAATAATAATTATGAGAAGGTGATTAAATCAATAAATAATACTTACTATGGACAATAACCGAGGCTGGGCGTTTCAACAACACTCAACACTGAGTTATAAAGCTCGATCTACCCAAATATTGTCAGAAAAGCACGTTTTAAAATTTACCAGAGCCGAAGATTGGCATTATCCAGACCCCATCTTCATACCTTGAATTATGCCTATTAAGATCATCATATGCTTTTTCAATTCCCAAACTTACTTGCACTTTACTTGAATAATATATATAAATATGCATAACGTCAGCAAAGAAACTTGGAATATGTAATACAATTAACTTTATCAGCACAATATGTACCAAAATACAATTGGCCTCGGTATCGACCCTTGGGGAACGTCTCTGTCAACATCTTTGTTGTCGGTTAAAATCCTCGAAATATTTTCATTAATTATCTCTACATGTGTTTAGGTCTTTCCAGATAAATCAGAACAATTCATTATACCAGGTCTGAAACCGTAATATTCTAGTTTTGACTATAGTAAAGATATATCTATAATATCAAAAGCAAGTAAAAACTCTAATAATACGAGTATCGTCCTTACCCCAAGCTTTAAGTACACAATACATTTTTTACTTCATATAATAAGGTAGTTGTGGTACTGTGGTGTTTACGAAATACTGATTGCAAGTCCCGCAAAATGTAATAAGTTTCAGGTAAGTTAATAAGCTAGTCACCCATGTTTTTTTTTCAATATTTTAGACAAACAAGGCGTTATGCTAATCGAACTTAGATCTGTATATGTTTACACAAATATTACAGAAATATATAAATGTTTGTCTTTTTTAGCATTGGTCTCACTAATGCATTCAATTTGTAATAAGTCCGAAAATGTATTAGTTGCAATACATGTCCGAAAATGTATTCGTACTTGTAATCTTTGTAATGGTTGGTAGAGTACTAGATAATGTTAATATAATAATATCTTACAAAATTTAATTTATACCAAATGCTTTTGATTTTAGAGAGTGCTGTATTTTTAGAATTTTGCATTCTTTCGTTGGTAAAAAGAATGCACTATATTTCTGACTTTCATAAATATTTTTGAAAGGGGAATATCGTTGTTATCTTTAATATTAAGAAAATAGGTATTTATTATTATTTAAGTGACACATTTATTTATATTAATGTGAAAATAAAATGAACACATTTCACTCCTTATAAAGCCTGTGTAACTTGAAATTTTAATTAGTTATATCAGAGTTTAAGGTAGACAGTTTTGCTTTGGCTTGGCATATTTACGCCTCATTAATAATCTCACATTATAAGTAATCCAGGGTTAGTGTATCTCTAGTATATACAATTTTCTAAAGAGCGACTTCATCGAACACCCAAAATAATTGTCAGGTGAAACTATTCACTATGTCATTTATATTTCCCATTCCACATGTATCGTTCTAATTAATTAAATCTAGTAAGCTAGTGAGATCTTCTTCTTTATAATCTTTTAATGGCCCGTATTCTTATTTAATGTTTTATCTTTCTTAATATTAAACTCACTGAACACAAATGCGTGGACAACGAGCTCTGCGATATTATTAGCTGTTGTGCGATCAAACCTAATATTGAAACAAAAGAAATATACTTATTAACAAATGTATAGTTATAAATAAACAATAGATGTAATAAGCATGTAATTTAACAAATATAGTTTAACAATTAACCCGACTCATGTTATTTTCATCGCCAATGACGATTTGGAGGTCTGGTTTAAAGAGTCCACTGTGTCTTTGTCAGAGAAAGTCTCATTTGATGTAGGCGACTGCGTGGTGCCGAATTTATTTTTACCATTTGGCTCACGGCATGCTCGACAGTTTTATAGCGGGGAGTCGAGGCTTTATATTAACGCATGGACAGTGGAACACCCAGTAGCGTTTGTTACGATTTGTACAATCTGATAAAAACTTGCCACAGTAATTGTATTTGTAGGCCATTTTAATGCAAAACTATAGTGTAAGCTTTGTAAGCTATTAGCATATTTTTTTCTTAAACAAGTACCTTTTATTTTAATGTGGGTACATACCAGTCGATTCATCAGCGCATTAATTAAGCACTAAACATTCTTATATTTATACGGATTATCACTGTATGTCATATATTTTAATTGTTTGTATATTGTAAATATTTAAATAAGCTTCTATTACATTTCCTAGAGTTTTATTACTTTAATATAGAGATATGGTTATCACTGTTTAACATTACGAGATGCTATTTATAGGATTATTATTATATTGTGTTGGTATTATGGATCAGTTGCAGAAGTTTTGACAAAATTTCATTGAACTTCAATTAAATTTAACTGAAATCGGGTTCATAACTCTTCAAATAATTAAAGGATTGATTGTACCTATATTCAAATCCGATTCTCACACACTTTAAATTTCATTATTACAAAAATACTTCTATGCCTTTGTCACTATAAAAAACTTTTTCTTAAAAGGAATCCTAAAAATGCACCATAATTTTAAAATCACTTTTTTTAAATTCCCTTGTAAGTAAAAAACATTGAATAATTTAAAAAAAAATCAAATCACAGAACTACCTATTCATTGTAGGTAATTTTTCATTCATAAATAAAATGTCATGTCTTGGTTATCATACATAGTCAAAAAAATTCATCAACACGTATCACGTTATTTGTAACAAGGATAATCAATAACTTTTTCCGCTATAAATAACGAAAGATTGCGTAATAAAAGTCAAAAGGAGAAAAAATATTATCTAAAATAAGATAGCCCACTCGGAAATAATATTTGTGATAAAATAAAGGTAAGCTTCTAGATGCCTTAAAACTAAACAAAAACTATTTATTGCGCGCTCAGCGACCATAAACAAGTCGAACAGGTGCGTTGAAGCAATAAAATTAGACGCGAGTGATAGATACATGTAGCAAAATGTATTTGAATTACTATATTTAAGAATTTAGGTACAATTAATAAAAAAAAAAATACTACAACACCCGGCTAAGGCTTTAAGCAGTTAGCAATATCATTTTTGTAAATTTGACAATAATTTATTGACATATTCGATAACTTGAGCAGTCACATACTCATTTTTTCCCGGAAGACCTTAAAGTAATAATATTTTGCACCTACTCTGCATCACTAAATTATCAAATACTCTGTCAAGCAATTCGATTTCCTTTTGCAAGTTATTCAGAGCCAAAATGATGAAGGATTTAAAAAACGTTAACTCTATAGCAAGGAAAGTTGTTGTAGATGAATTTTTTTGGAATTGTAAATATTCATCTTTGAAAAAAAAGTCTAATCAAATGAACATTAATTTCGGAGTGTTTATAAAACTAAAATATATTTGTTTATAAATTAGATTTGATGAAAACAAAATACAATATAAATATTACAACGTACAAAAAGTATAGTAGAATCGAAAAAGTCCGCTAAAGGCTTCTTATCTATTGTATTTAAAGAACATTTAGGAACTTATTTATTTTTCATATCTAGCAACTGAGTTCGATAATAATACGACTAACATTAACAAATTAAGGATGAAGGTTTTATTTTCCTAACAAAAGCTCCTTCATAAAAAAAACTCTAATTTGCTAGTCTACGTTAATAATTCTGATCAGTAAATCTTGTAACACCAAGTCACAACTCTTGACAGCTGACCGTTATTCTAATAGAACCTCGATGCTTTTCATATTTAAATATGCTTTCTTTGTTCACTCGTTCAAGAGCGCTTGTCTTTGAATTTTCCTGTGAATAAAAAGAGCTTTTATATTTGATATTTCTTTCTAGTCCAGAACTCAAAATAATTTTGCAATAAAAGTAGATAGAATACTATTTTTTTATATTTATACTCTAAGATATAATCAATGAAAAAGACGGTAAAGTTAAAGAATTTGTTTGGCTATTATAGTGTTTTAAAAGAATTTTCTTGACAAATTTTTATTTTCATAATTTTATTTACGATAGAAATGTATCGTATGAAATGTATGGTATGATAATGTATGAATGATATAAATATAGATCTTATGAGTATAACCAGTACGCTAATGTTTTCATATCTTTACAGAGTATTGTATAAGCTCGGTAAGGCTCTTAGGAATGAACCTACAATAATGTGAATGAGTCCTTAAATCAGTGGAAAAATTAATTTGGCGGTAGTTAAAATTTCCTGCATATTGTATTTTTAAGTAGTTTTTATAATACTACACAACCTAAAAAATAATAATTTTAAACATATATTCATAAAACAAAATAACAACACGCCTATTTTGTTTGCTTTACGAGAATAAGAAAAAATCATAATCACACAATACCATAATTAAGAATCATATATAATTGAAAATTATAAACGTTAATTAATTTATATTGTAAATGTACAAGTTTTAATGAATAACTCGAACATATGTTACCTGGAAAATTTAGGGCTTTGTGTGGTATAGATATGACTTAATTATTCTATTAACCACGACTTGACGCTTGTTTAATATCCGATCAAAAGTAGTTCCTGATTTCGAAATTGCATTTTTTTGTAATTTGTGTTCTCTTATACCGGGTAATAAATATTGGTAACCATCGCTCGGAAGCCAGAGGTGGAACATGAATATAACTTAGAAGGTCACCTCTTTATGTCTGTGGTGATAAACTGGCGAGAGCGCGGAAATGATCGCAAGCGTTTTTGTGAACCGTTAACTAGGTAAGATTTGAGGAAGGTCGTCGTTAGTTGTCGGTTTAGTGTGGGTTTTAGTTAGTCGTCGAGAGTTCTACAAAAATAACCACGATTCCCTTAGTGGTGGGGCGTATTGATCATAGTAAATTGCATCCTACTTTGCTGACCTGTACATTTTTGTGGTACCTTTAGGCAGAAACGAGAAAACTGTTTTTATCAGACAGTGCGATGCGGTAAAGAAATCACCCAGTGGCAATGAAATTGACACTTAGTAGGTACTGCGTCTTTCTGGACATCAGAATACCCACGTGATAAGGAGTGTAAGAGTCACCATTCGTTACCCTAGTGGCTCTTTAGTTGAGAGACGTCTCTCTCCAAGCATCCTTTGTATCTAGGCGACACATGTGATTAAGAGTCCTTGAGAAATAGGACTTGCAATTTATCAGCAAATGTCCATCATGTCCTCTAGTCCGGTAAGCAATTAGTGCGATGATGATCACCTTGAGTTTTAAGCAGCGCGGCTTAGTCTTGTTAGTTACAGCCGAAAGATACCACTAGTTGTGTGTCGCCTTATCAGCACCAAACTAGACTCATTTGTGGAGTGTAAAGTATTCTCCCACAGAAAGGGGCGCTCGGTCCTCCAAGGCCTCCTATAGTTGGCATGTATACGTATTACTATTATAAAAACTGTGCTAAACTATGTGTCTAATAGAAGTCTCATTGATATTGTAACATATTCGAATGACATTCACATATAATAAGAAATTGACTCGGAATCACGGATTGAACGCGTTAGATATACCATTTATCTCCACAACAACAATAGCAAATACATGTATTTTACAAAATTTGTAATTGTTATGGTTATTTCTATATTTGATTTTGAACGTAATGATAATTTTTTTTTTAAATATACTTCACTTTATTTTAATTCACTTTATGCTTAACCTAACAAAAAAGAGTATTTATATCACTTTATAATTCTTTTAAATGACTCTTTGTTTCTAAAACCGATCATTGGTGAATAAATTATTATAAGTAAATTCTGCTTTCCAGTGCATCCTCAATAAGTGCACCTGAAAAATGAAAGTTTGTTAAAATAACAATTTAATAAACTGTAACACATATCTAGCTATAAATCTATGAATGAATGCAATGCTATAAAAATGAAACTTGTATTTTATGGCACACTGCTAAAAATTTATTGTTTAATTTCAGTCCACGGAGTTGCAGTGGACTTTTTCATAAATTGTTTTTGTTTATCTTTTCATAGTGCACGTTGTTCAGTCGCGTGTGAGTCATGTGATACTGGGTGTTATTTTTAAACCTTACAATTGATATAGCATATGAGTTTTAAAAACTTTTGGAATAGACAAATCATTGAAATAACAAAAAATCGAGTCAATAGTAATTTCCATAATTAAATGGCCTACGAGAAATTATTTAATAGATTAAAAACATATTGCAATAGAGTTTATTAAAAATCATAAGAAGAATTTATATTTAAGTGTTAATAGTATTTGTAATTCATTATTGTGTAGTCGTCTAATTTTTTAACTTAAGAAGATGATGGATTAGGATTTCATTGAACTGTCAAATGTAAGAAAACTAAAATAATTCGTGGTGATTTCAATATAAATATCTTAGGAAATAATTTATTTACTTAACATAATCTAGTTCATGAAAGCCACTAGAATCACCGCTACCACATGCATTGATAACATTTTGAAAATATTATTCCAACATTTAAATGTTTAGCCAATTCAATAGACCTTTACCATTGTGTTTAATGTACTAAGAACGCCACTAGACCCTCAATTTCGGCTCGCTGCGATCGCGAAATCTCGCTTACCGTTTGCATGTTGAGCGAAGCGAGCCAAGGCTTCGTATTGGTGTGCGAAAAAAAATTGAACAGGGGGACAGTACAATTCGATTAAAAAAATTCGGCACGCGCATCCACAATGAGACTTCAATTTTTCGCCTTAATTTTCGAAAAACTCCGTTTTTCCTTCCGATCTGTCTGTCTGTATGTGTGTCTGTGTGACTGTGTGTCTGTATGTGTGTCGAATTTTATTTTTCGAATTTTGAAAAACTAAAGATATATTTGGAATCAGCATCTAAATGTAAGATTCACTTTTCAAAATTATGTTGATTGTCCAACGGGAAGGTGGTCAGATCGGCCGCCGAAGTTACCGAAAAATGGAAAAAAAAATTCGAATTTTTAATTTTTTTTAAATCCTGTCATAAACTACATAAAAAAAATAAAAATTATTATTAAAATAAATTGTTTATTTTAAAAATGTGATTTTGTTTGTTAATTAATTTGCGAGTTATAATTTGCCGATTAGGAGTTTTTCATAGCGGCAAGCTCGATTGCCGCGTGTCAGATGTTTTTACATTGAAGTCTATGGGAGTGATGTTTTTTGGAAATTATTCCTCAACGACTTTGAATTTTTTGGATTTTTTTTTTAAATAAACCACCACACATATCAGCATGGCATGTGTGAAAAATTTGAAACCGAACCGTTAAGCCGTTTTAATGCCAACTTTGTAAAACTAATGCAAATTCTCTCCAGGAGAGCGCTCCGCTCGCTTCGCTCAATAAAACCTTATTTATTGGATTTTTATAATACTTTTATGAAATTATTAAACTCAGTATTTACTTCTAGGTCAGAAAAGCAACTAATTTAAAGCAAGCAATTTAATAATAGTGGATAGTTTAAAAAAATGTTTAACTATTTTCAAAATCCTTAAAAAAACACTGTTAATAAAGGCGATATATAAGTTAAAGAAAAGCAATAGGGACAATAAACAAAAACAAGGTAATTGGAAGAATTAAATTACAGACAAACGACTGTTTGAGTCCATGTGATCAACAATGGCTCGACTAGTTCTACAATGCTTTCATTTACAAGGACATAAAAGAAGTTCGCACATTTGCACACTGCACATTTTTAATATTAATGTCCATTAAATATGCTACCACCACGGAGATATTCAAGTATATTTACCGTTATTTGAGACTACAGGCCTATTACTACATTCAAGACCTCTACCACCAAATCCTACACCTAATAGTTACAGTAAAGTCAAAAAAGAATACGAAAATACATGCCAACAAGGCCTACGTAGACCAAAAAAAACATCCATGGTGATCTTCGCAACACATTGTATCTAAGAAAAATGCTGATATAAAAGTGCATAGGGATTATGGACGACTCATGCGATAATAAAACCTTGCTGAGAATTAAAGATTATACATATTACCTATTATACAAAACTTTATTTGCTAACTGAGACTTAAACAGCAAATGTCAACAACTTCTAGTAGATGATAAAGAAAAAATCCGCGGTAATAACTCCGTTCGGGTTATTTGAATTCCCTTGAATGTACCCAAGTTTTAAGATTGCATGGAAACATTTTAATGATTCTGTATATATAATGATTTAAGTACCTTCATATACAGTATGTAATGTTAATAAAAGAAAAACCACGATGCAAGTATCAAATGCCAAGAAATAAAATAAGTACATGAACATTTGAAATATTACCCTAAATAAGATTCCAATAAATAAGTAATAAGCAAAGGAAAAAAGAAGAAATAATTTAAGTAAAACATGATATTGTGATAGAATGAAATTCTAAATATATTGAACCTTGATATGGGTAGTGCTCGAGCACATGCTCTTGTATATTCAAGACATAAGTGACAGCTACACGCAAAACCACTTAACAAAGATATGAAATAAGTCGTAATATAAATGTTAATAATATATACTTCATTTCTTAAATAAAAAAAGACTATTTCTAAAAACTTTTTGTTGTATACATTGTGTATAACAAAGTATACATTGTATGTAACAATGTATGCTGTTAAAACAGCATGTTGTGAACAACAAGCTAGCAGAAAACTTTAAATTACTAACGTATAACAAATTAAAAACAAATTTAAAAAAACATTTATGTTCTATCTTCTAATGTGTCCGAATATTTTGATTAAAATGCAACCTCGGAATGAGGCTTACGCTACCAGGATATTTCAATATTATAACAAATTATAATAGCGTTTTTGCAATAAAAATAAAGTGGATTCACATAAATTTGAACTCCAAGTTTTTAATAGATATAACAGCTTACCACCGTCCTGGTCAAATGTAACTAACTTCTTTGAGTCGAATATTATTTTTCTTTGTATTTTTATTGGATGGTTCTACATCCTCTTCAGAGTTTTTTTTTCTATAGATGTAAGGTGCACAAAATAATTATTTACTTCATTAAAAGATTCGGTTTTGTTTAAGACATAAAGATTTACTCTACTATTGGGGTTTTAAAAGAACTTTACTATTACCGATATAAACTCCTCGTGATATTATATTATCAACGACTAAAGCTTCATTATGAGTAGGTAATTCATCGATTTTGTTTGACACTCCACACTCAATGTCAGGTTCTGATCGAGCGAGGATTAATTAGAAATTTTAAATATATAAGATATAAAATATTAGAATACGATTTAGTAATCGAATACATATATAACATTTTTATCACGTATAAGAATTTGAAGATATATATTGAAGATAGATATATTATCCGATATATTTTTATGTTGACAACATTTTTGTATAAGTTCAAAAGGCTTCAATACTCAATGCATGATTAAAAGTACTCGGTAAGGTATAATGTTGCGCGTTGATTATTGCCTTTTGCGGCACTCGTTTATCATATGACATTTCCTATACAATCAAAACATTAATCTATTTCGAGGTAAATTATTTGTTCATTGAGTTTGCATAGGATTTGTAAATTGTATGTGAAGGGATTATATTATAATAATTAACTTCTTTACTTTTGTTTTCAAAAGAATTCAAGTTTTAAAAAGTTTTTGGATGCATTAAAGATTTTTTCTTCATTTGCTTAAATCTCTGTGTGCTGTAAGCTTTTAGGATTACAGCAGCGACCTATACGTGTAAAGCTAGGGTTCAAAATCTTAAAAAAATGTTTATGGCTAAATCCTCCACAGAGGCTATTCGTTGAAAAATTCTGTTTCCATTTTTGCAGATCAAACAATAAATAGGATTTTGCTTTTCATCAAAAGTTTACTAAAAAAATCTTTTAATTCCTTTCAATTATTGAAATTTTTAATAAGCTTACAACTTGAGCTTTCCCGTCATAAGATTTAATGAATTTTTTTAGAAAACTTGAAACTCCTGAATTAGAAATTTTAAAACAAAAATCAGAGTCCGACATTTAAAATTAAAAATTATAGGGATTGAAATTTTTTGTTCTAAAATAGGATATAGCTCCCTCTTTTGTTACTGTCCTAAATGTATTTTAATATGTAAAAAAAAATAATTTTAATAAATTTATATATAAATAGAGGACCATTAAACATTTAAACCAATATTTATTGTTTGAAGTTTGTTTAATATAAATATTTATATTATATTTATGTTTTCATTATCTTTATTATATTTTGGGTAAAAAATTACCTTCATCAATTAGAAATGTTCGTAACACATCCCCATTTATAGATCGATTATATGATACTTAAAATTAATATCTTATAATTGTATTGTATTGTTTATA
Organism: Mechanitis mazaeus; assembly: GCA_959347395.1. NCBI lineage: Eukaryota > Metazoa > Arthropoda > Insecta > Lepidoptera > Nymphalidae > Mechanitis > Mechanitis mazaeus. The sequence continues at coordinate 9,071,127 of OY365748.1, read as the reverse complement.
AGATACGAAAAAAAAATAATTCTCAAAAAATATAAAAAATACAATCTGAATTTTTAACATTTGTTATGGGATAAATAACTTATCAAATACTACGTAGGTCAGTTACATATTATACAAATATTGTAAAATTTTATAACATTTTCATATTAAATAAATAATTTTAACATATACTTATTTTAGGATATCGTAAGGCTTGTAATAACTATGGGGATATTAAAGTGAGATGTAACGTAAATTTTAAGAGGGAATTTCGGCCCCTGCTCATATGACTTGAGTATAAAGTAGTTAAACAGCACTCAAGAGATTTATTCGGTCCTACCCATATTTATGTATACAATAAATGATTTAAGTTAACGATACAAATAGTACGTTCTCTAACTCCTGTATCACTTTTAATGTTCTATAATCTACTGGATATTCAGTTTGGTGATGATTTAGATGTGGTGGTGGTTTAGATTCAATGATAAATTTACCTTTCTAATATTAATAATAATAGTACGGATTGGTAAAGATAACATTATCAATACAAAGAAAATAACTTTTTCATTTTTTACTTGTCTATTTGTCCTCATTGGTTAAATAAGAGCTACAATACAGAATTAAGATACTTTGCTCAGAAATTTGGCGATCGGGATATAGATTATATAGGTCTATTATGAAAACTTATAGAGATCTAATGTTATAAAAAACTCTCAATCCCTTGAAGCAATTAATCATTTAATTTAGTAAATTTTGTGTCATTAAATAAATAAAATATTAAGACAGTAATTTAGAAACAAATTTGGTGATTTGATTATGTAGGTATATTCAGAAAAGAAAGCTAATGACCAAAAATATTATTTAAGTCTATAAAACTAGTCAATAAAAATTTCTGACTAATTTATAAAATTATTTACTGAATTCATTGTTCGTGACGTGTATTAGAAGTTCAGTTAGGAGCGGTATATCGAGTCTACGAAACCCGTTTGAATGAATTAGCCAAAATGATTTTCTGCTCTGTAATATACTTACAGGGAGGAGTTATTATTTATTAAAATAAACTTAGTCAATAAGTTTTATCTGATGGATACTTCCGTTTACGAAAATTTTCATCAAACTCACTAACCATTTTAAGGAATACTTTAGAAGTTTGGAGGAATTCACTTGCTGATATAATACACTTTCCAATCGAATATTCCGCAAAGAGTTATTGTCATAATAAACGCTCTATTTTATCCGATCCTTTTAACTCATTTAATACTTTCGGTCTCTTAAGTAAATAAAATTAAAAACTTTTGTTTCTTATCAAATTGCCATATTTTAGAATTATCCGCAGGTTCTGAATGGCGTCAAGCTCCTACTTCACTCAATCCCTACAACTATCGTAACTTCACCGGGTATTAATTTTTACAAATTAAATTAAATTAAATAATTAACAAATTTAGATATGTGGTGGTACGCTTCGCCACTTTTTTACAAAATTGAAGCAAGGATCAAAATAAAAGCGAGAAAAAACAAAGGGAAAGGACCTGGAAGAGTTAAAATTCATAATTAATGGTATATAAAATAAGGATTTAACTAAAATCCTATTTTATATACAATAACATAATATTAACAATATACATATCAATTTATATATTTTTTAAAAGCATTTATCAGTAGCCCGTCCTGTTCTATCTTCTCTCGCACATCAATCTCAGATTGTGAAGTTGTATTTAAAGTATCTATTTGAATTTACAAAACAAAGCGAAATCGTTCTAAGCTTAATGTAAGTTTATCCATTTACTCAGTAGATAAACTGTTAAGTAATTTGTCAGGTTTAATTATTTTTAAATTTTGTTATTCGAGCTTTTTTGAGCTTCTTTAGCCAACAGGGTAGCTTTATCAATAATTTTAAAATAATGTATTTTTTCTTTAAACTTAATGCAAATGGATACACTTAAGGTATTTATAAACATCTGACACGCGGCAATCGAGCTTGCCGCTATGAAAAACTCCTAATCGGCAAATTATAACTCGCAAATTAATTAACAAACAAAAGAAAAAAAAATTAAAATAATTAAATTAATTAATTAATTAATTAATTTTTAAATTTTAAAAAATTTAAAAATTCGAATTTTTTTTTCCATTTTTCGGTAACTTCGGCGGCCGATCTGACCACCTTCCCGTTGGACAATCAACATAATTTTGAAAAGTGAATCTTACATTTAGATGCTGATTCCAAATATATCTTTAGTTTTTCAAAATTCGAAAAATAAAATTCGACACACACACAGACACACATACAGACAGACAGATCGGAAGGAAAAACTGAGTTTTTCGAAAATGATGAAATAATCTAAAAACGTAAATTTGGCTTATTCTCCTGGTCTAACAATTCATCGGCGGCCAAGTGGAATAACTGGATGCACTTTGCGGCACAACTATGTGAACAATAGACAGGTCAATCGGTGAACATGCCCCGTTATCAGTTCTATAATACAAAAATAGGACTTAATTATTACAATATAAAATTAAGTTCTATTGGGATATCGCATTTTTCAATTTTATTTCAAGTAAATATAAAATGTGGATGCAATCTAACCTAATGGATAAATGAAGAGAATCATTATTTTGTTTCTTTACTTTTAAAAGCAAAAAGTAACAAACATAATATTGCGTATAGTGAACAAAACATATGAATTTTCCTTGGCAACCCGTTCACACGCATCATATTTATCTTGTACCGAATAAAATCAAGCTTAGAGGCTAGAAAAAGTAAAAAAAAATAAGTTAATAGTATTGCATAATATTGGCTAGGCGTTAAGTATATATTTTAGATAATTAGTAGCAACTATAATCAAGTGGAAGAAATGAATGAACTAAATGAAATGAATAGATAGAAGGATCAGTTCCCAGGCTAATTGTAGGCTGCGGCATAACAGGCTGACCTGTTGGCTTAGAGTAGGGACTGTTTGGCAACGGAATAAGCTGGTGGCTGCACTAAACGTAATTCAAAGTTAAACTAGACTACTTTAATTTCTGATTCAAATTCCTCGAATGATTTGGAGAGCGATGAGAAGATGAAAGTTTATCGTCAACTATTAGACAGATAACTAAAAAAACATCGACTTTTTATTGATAATATTATCTTTACGAATCCGTACTATTATTATTAATATTAGAAAGGTAAATTTATCATTGAATCTAATCCACCACCACATCTAAATCATGACAAAACAGAATATCCAGTAGATTATAGAACATTAAAAGTGATACAGGAGTTAGAGAACGTACTATTTGTATCGTTAACTTAAATCATTTATTGTATACATAAATATGGGCAGGACCGAATAAATCTCTTGAGTGCTGCTTAACTACTTTATACTCAAGTCATATGAGCAGGGGCCGAAATTTCCTCTTAAAATTTACGTTACGTCTCACTTTAATATCCCCATAGTTATTACAAGCCTTACGCTTCCTATTATAAGTATTTGTTAAAATTATTTATTTAATATGTAATTGTTATAAAATATTTCAAAGTATTTCTATAATATGTAACTTACCTACATAGCAAATTCTACGTTATTTACGTCCTGACAAATCTAAAAGTCGTTCAAATTGTATTTTTTATATTTTCTGAGGATATTATTTTCTTTTTCGTAAACGAAAGTACCCATCACATAAAACTTATTGAACCATTTTTTTTTTGAAAAATAATAACTCCTCTTCTGAATCAGACTCTGTAAGTATATCACAGACCAGGAAATCATTTTGTATAATTCTTTTTATTTTATTGTCGATGCTTTTTTCTCCTGTTTGCCTTAAACAGCGCGTGTTTAAAAAACTAACAAATGAATAGCCGTCAGTAACAGTATTTAATTTATATGTTTTTAAGCGCTCGTTTTATTTATCCTACCATAGTAATTATTGTAGAATACAATCACAATTCTGGACTAAAACATTATGATAAAACTTAAATTAAAAAAAAAATCTTTGTTTGTCTAAAAAATTTATCAGAAATTTGAGCAAAATTTAAATTAACGAATATCTAAATATAGTAAAGAATTATCTGAAGGTCGTTTATGAGGTATCCAGATTTAGTTGGAGCGCTGTCATTGAACGCAACGCGTATCTTAGTAGATTAAAAAGAAGGGTCTGGAGTGTTGTAATTATTATTATACTCAGATAAGTGATCGCAATAATCGGAATTAATTTATTTATATAGCGAAATAAGCTCTATATTATTTTGAAATAACTAAACTAAAAAAAAGTTAAAAAAAAATAATTATGAATTATCTAAAAATCAGCCTCGGTAACTAAAAAAAGAAGCACACTGAACCGACCATATGTGAACGAGATAAAATTTTGTTCATATTCGGTTTCTATATGCTGTCTAGTGGACTGGGAAATCTGTTCCAGTTTTTTTAGTAGATATATGATTGCATTGTACGAAAGCATTGTAAAGAATTCGTTTCGGATAGATTTATTGTATATTTCGCCTGCTAGTACTCATCCTAATTTTGATTTGCGTTTCATGGGCAAATTATTATTACCTAATCTCCTCGGATTCTATTAAAAATATATCAGCAAAGATTAATCCATAATTGGTGATAAAAACTGCGGTCTACCAGCTTACGAGAAAAATGTATTTAATATCTAAATTATCAAAATATTTATGTGGTACATGACTCGATATTGAAGGTAAAATTAAACATGTTTACTTAAGCCCTAGTTTCCTATCGTATTTAGGTTTAAGGTGTATAGCACGTCTAGCGTAATGGATTTCTAGGGATTTTATCTAAACCTATTATAATTGTTTTACTGAGCTGAGGAGTCAACTGTAGCTATTGTATCAAGCAAGTAATAATAAAAGTTTGACTCTCTGTCTAATATAGCGCAAGTAGTAGTAAAAGTTTGACTCTCTGTCTAATATAGCGCAAGTAGTAGTAAAAGTTTGACTCTCTGTCTAATATAGCGCAAGTAGTAGTAAAAGTTTTACTCTCTGTCTAATATAGCGCAAGTAGTAATAAAAGCTTGACTCTCTGTCTAATATAGCGCAAGTAATAGTAAAAGTTTGACTCTCTGTCTAATATAGCGCAAGTAGTACCATAGATAGTACAATATGATTCGTATTAAATCTTAGCGTAATTTGAGAGTCTGGCTGCGGTGGTACGTCTACGGGTATAGTCTTGTTAGCAGCTGAAATATATAGTATTATATTGCTTTCACTTTTAAATAAATTATGGAATATGGGATGATGTAACAGGGGGACCCCTGAAAATCATGGTCGAAAGTTAATTATTCTTTCCAACATTACTAACAGGACGAGAGGAGAAGAGAGGACTTTTTGGACACCAACTTCTACAGTTTGTTTATTTATTTATCTAATACAATGCAACTTAATTTCACCTTAAGAATATATCCTATTTGTTATTATTATTATCTATATAAAAAATAATAATCTGAATATCGTATCTCAAATTATTTATGATAGAGCTCCAATATGATTTCTGATAATGTAAAAAAATGTCAAAATGTATATTTAATAAAAAAGGTAACACAAGAGTCACAATGTCAATTATGGGAACAATTTTATTTTACTACTGCTGTCGCTACTAATTTTAAACATTTTAAACATTTTGGTGAGATAAATAATAACTTAACTTATATCATAATATCATAAATAAATAAGAATTTAAAGTATACGTGCTTGTCCTTTAACATTAGGATATAAATAATTGATCATGAAAAATTTTATCGATATTATTTGTTTTTATCTTTCAATATTTCACTAGTTTTAAATGTTTATTATAATTAAAATGTATACTACCATTTCAACTTAAAAACTAAGTGTTATAAATTTGTGAAAAATACATAATTGTATAAAAATATGAAAAATGAAAATAGGCGGCCCTATAAGGTTTCAGATTGAGATGATGGCGGCCGATAAGAAATCATTTAGGTGTTACTGGTGAAAACGGGCGTAAATTTTGTAACTAACTAGATTCTTGCTTACGTATTTCTTTGTGTTATTTGAAATATATACAGATTTCCCCTCATTTCCATAAACTCCTGCGTCTACTAGTTCTTTTAATATCATATTTTATTTTAAAGTAGACACTTGATAATCAAGCTCAAGCGATGAATAAATAAAGCTTCCATACTTTCATCGTTTTAATGAAGCCTTATTTCAATAACTTCAGAATAAATACTTCTCGTACTCTCGATACCTTTGTATTCATATATATAATTGTTTCTGGAATCTTTAAGGTTTTTCAATATAAATGTGTTATGTTTCCGACTTATAGAAATTGCAGGTCAAAACCCTTTATAGCAATGCGGCCTACAATGCGTATTATTTATCATAAGTTGTATCATTTTCGTTAAAAAAAACGTACTTTAAAAATTATGATGTTTGTTTGTTTTATGTATATATTCCATATTTATTATAATATAATATGATAATGCTACAAAATTAGATACCTCAGGCGTAGATGGCCAGGTGTAGATGTCCAGGTACGCATAAATTTGGGTATAAAAAATTCACTAGGTTACATAAAACCTTAATCCCCTGTCTCGCCAGTTGCATAATTGCCTTAATTTTTAAATAATTATATTGTGAGATATCGTTTTAAGAATGATACTACAGAAACAAGAATTTATGTGAATAATTTTAAACTTTTTATCAAAAACGAGAAAGACATGAGAAGCCTTATGAAAACAACTACAGAATTTAGTAAATTTAAAATATGTATTTTGAACCAGACAAAAGTAAAGCTGGTCATATATATATATATATATATATAAAGAAGATTTCAACCTGGTTACTGGTAATTGATGAAACAAACACTAGAACAGCCATGGAATGAACAGATCAGTATAAATACTTAGGCAACTGAGAGGTTTAAACCATACACTTGTAAAACAAGTACTAACCAGAGAATATAAAAAGAGAACATCTCATAAAAGCAATTAATATTTATTGCAAACCACTACAAAGAGTTTCACAGTTTCGTCGCCCATACAATGAAAGTGGAAGCAAAGAGGAATGAAACGCTTTGTACGGGACTTCGGACGTCAATCCTGTTTAGATGATTTCCAGTTGAGCTTCTGGTTGTACAGTGAAGAACAGAAGCTGGGAGAATCAAATTGTGTAGATCTTTTGCATACATTCTGAAATATATCAGTTAAAAGGTCTACAAACTAGCCACTTTGAGGCGATATTCCAATTTTTGGAGTTTTAATATATCTTTCTTAGGAATGTAAAATTTCTATTTTAGTAATTTTTCTTCTGTGAATGTATTACTATTCTTTTTTAGTAAAAACAATTTATGTCAATAAATTTTTAATGATATATATAGACGCTAATTACTTAGAATCAAATCATTTAGATTTGATTAGAATCAAAGTTAAGTCAGTTTAATTTATGTATTGAGGAACGGTTTCTACATGAATGATAGAATGATATATACTCGTAAAATGATCTTGTTTTATTTTCCTTCAATTTTATTTAAGACTTACTACTTTTTTAAATATTTTTATTTGATTAAAACCTGAAACAAAGTAAATTATAGCTTAAAATCTGAACATATAGTTTACTTTTGACCGCAACAAACTCTCCATCCTTGCAAACTTGATTTCAGCTAAAATTAAATTAAAACGAGACGGATGTTGTCACAATTATATGTGGCGTTGAATGGCCTTATACCACTTCGTAGGGTAAACTAAGTTCTTTTCTTCTAAGTTTTGCAATAGGACTTGATTATAAATTATGTACTAATTTTATTTTATTTTTTTCAATATTGCGTTGCTTCATTAGTATGAAAGTGACATAAACATCTTGAATAATTGCTAATGCTATTTAAATGACATTAATTATAATCAACATAAGGTCTATACCTACACTATATAATATACACTGCTATGTTTTTATCTTGTATATTTTTATTCATGATCTTATTTATCGACGTAATCGTGTAAAAGAGTAAAGCTTTGTTGGGAACACTTTAAACTTAAGTCAGAAAACAAATTGCCCTTTTACAACTTAAAATAGAATACTTGCAAACAAAAATGTAAATGGTAAAATTAAAGTGATAAAATTTTAAAGAGTCTACCATAAAAAATAAAATTATTCCTGGAACAAAACAACAAATGCAAATTTTGCTCTTTTATTTGTATATTAATTAGTAAAACACAAAAGAGCCAAACATGTATATTATTTAACACAAATATTTCTTTATTTATTTGAATACTGAATATCTAAAATTAACCAACCGAATATTCATCCTGAAATAATATTTTAAATATTTAGAAGCAATGTTCTTAACGTAAAAACATTTCAAGACTCCTTAAAATGGTTGAGAATTATTTATGTTACAAAAGTATGTTTACGTCTACAGGATTTAATAAACAAGACATGAGATAAGAAAATAAGGAGATAATAACGATTAACTTTTCGTTTTTGTAGTCATTGGTACTTTATTAATTAGTTAACTAATTTAAAAAAACAATAACATGGTTTAAATAGATTCATCATAAAACTTATATTGTTTTTCATTAACGCTAAATAGGAAATGTGATAACTTTACTAAGAGGTGATTCATTTGAAAGATTCACTAACTATATAAAATAATTTATTTTGCTTAATAAGTAGGCGCCACTGACAATGGACAAGTGAAGACATATATAGTCCGATTAATTGTCACTACAAGATAACAGTCAAACAGCTGTTATTAAAATAAAACTTAGCGATGCATAATGTAATGCTGATTAATTTGTAATTCACCAGAAATTTTAGCAAAAAGCGATATGGTAAATCGGGAATTCAATAATACCAGGCTTCTAATACAGGATATGCCCGGAACTAGTAAACTGGTCAACCAATACCAAAAAATTCACGTCTACCCGCGATAAAACTATATTTTTCTGTACTTATAAAAACCTCATGTAAGTGATAATATACAGGTAAATCTATAAAAAACACAATTTTCTCAATAAACTATTCAATCCACCATAATTTATAATGGTAAGCTATTATAAAGAAAAAGAACTCGCAAAGAAGTGCCTATGTAGTAAATATAGTATGCTTATATAGTAACATAGTAGCCTATGTTGACTATAATTGTCCAAACAGGAAAAAAACTTAAATTTTGGGGGGCAAAATCATTAATAAAGTTACAAACCTATATTAAATCTATTATTTAAAAGTGTCAGGGAACTGCTATCAATATGAATTATAATTATTCTATAATTGTTAATCAGTCCTGTAATTAAACAGTAATTATCGAAATGAATGTATTTAAAAGTGGTAATAAAACAATAACACTCACTAAAGATAAATTTCAAAATGATACTGGGAAGTGCTTTGGAATTTATTCGAATGATCATCTTTGAGAACAAAAGAGTGTAATAGATTATTAAATATAACAATAAAACTACCTAGCCTGCATCTATACTTCTGAAACAAATGACACAGTTTTCATCACCAGATGCTTGTGATTTAACGAAATTTTTAGCTGCTATATATTCTGCTTAATGGGCTGTCCCAACTCCCAAGAATGGGCTTGTCACTTGGCGACGTGACTTAGTCTTGTGGTCTCAAAGGGTGGTTTGAAAGAACGGTAGAAGACTTTTCTTAGTTGTTTGTCAAATGATTAACTAAGATTATAAATACCAATACTAGTACAAGTACCAATACCAATAACCAAGAACTATAAATACAGATGGGCCAAGTTAGTCCTCACAAAAACTTACAATTTGCCAAATTTATTCGTTGTATTAAAAATACCTTTGTGATGTGTTTAAGTTCTTAATTCGCGCTGTATTGGATCACTCCTATTTATGAACATACCAAATAAAGTGACTAAGGAAACCTGATGATCCTGTAATTGAGCATGTGTGTAATGGTCGGTGCGCGAAGGCTCTCTTTTTTTATCGACCTTTAGTCGTTTGCTTCATCATGACGTCTAAGAAAACTACCATCACATTCTTTTTCGTCATTCAATACTCAAATTATGAATTTGGTATGTACATAAAATTCCGAAAAGTTCGAGGTCTAAGGTGATTATTAAAAATGAGGGATCTTTATAACCACTCCACAATCTTCTATCATAATGGCAATCATCATAATGGCTATCGAAGATCCCATAGCCATCCCATCAATTTGAAATAAAATAAATGTACTTAAAATATTCCAAAACTAATACAGTTAGTTCAGGATGTGTAACAATGAACAAAACTATAATAAAATGGAGGAAGTATTTTGGCTGGCTAAAACAGAAAAAAAAATGTGATAGCTAAATATATTTAATAAAAAAATTTACACATCTATACAATGAACTACTCGTATAAAAGTCTACACTGTGAAGGTTTTTGAAGAGATTTATTTTAATGTCTTTTGAATTAAAATAGCACAATCTATTAATAATTAATTAACTATAATATTTTTAATATTATGCGCATACAACCTATTTTTACTCGAGTCTAAATAATAAAAATTAATAAAATGTTTTTAGACCAAATCTGATTTCAATTTAAATATCTTTTTTAGTCATTATATAAAGGAATATTTTATTTCTATCAAAATTATTAAATGATTGTATGACGGTTTTATTTATTAATAAATGTGACAATGTTTTAAAAAACATGAAGTTATGTTTAAAGTAAATATAATTTAAATAAAACTTCAATTTCTAGTTTACAACATTACTTCATACGTCTTGCAGAAAAAAAAATTCTCCTAAATGGTATAATCGACGATATTTTATTGTTTGTGGATATGATATGCTATTCTATATACTAGGAGCGCGAACCAGACCGCAATTTTGACTCGCTACGCTCACAAAATCTCGGTATGTGTTAGCTGAGCAAAGAGAGGTGCAACCAGCATTGAGGTTGCATTTATAAAACGTCGACGCTCGCTCGCTTCGCTCAATGAAAGTAACATTAATTAGCGAATTACTGTTTTCGATGAGGGATTGATATAAATTCAATGTATAGATTTTCTCATCTAACACCCAGTGATTCAAGAGCACACTAATATCATTGCAATTTCGAACTTTATCTATATTTATGTATATTTAAATGATGACTGATACATAAAAACTCACTTTAGTATTTGTAATATTAGTATAGAGTATAGAATATTCATATCGAGTCTTTGAAAATAGGAAATGACGGGCAATCAATAGGCTATTGTTGCGCGGCCGCGACGAAATAGCGTTTGATTAATTGGTTTTACATTAAACATTTTACTGAATAGGCTACTTCTGTACGTAATAGGTGCCGGTTAAATGGTAGTTACATGATATCGTAATTCCTTATTGAAGTATTTATTTTTAAATATTACTTGTGAATATTCTATGGTAATGACCAATGGCCTAAAGAAGTGCCTTGTGACTATCAGACGCAAAAATAATATATCTATAATTGTTTATTTCAGTTTTTTTTTTCGTTTAAAAATGTCAAATATGATAACCACATTTTCATATTTAATATTGTAATCATCTTCTATTTTTTTTTATTTATCTATGTATGGCTTTTGGTAATAGTGCACATTAATACAAAAAGTGTTTTTGTCAATGTGTTGTTAAAAATAAATTGTTAACTATGAATTTTCAGACTGTTTATTGTAAGTTTTTTTTTTTTAATTAGCTTTTGTAAAAACAATTTATTAAACGTTTGATATATCAAAGTTTCTACCGCAGATAAGAAAGAATAAAGATATGAAAAAGTAAAATAAAAAAAAGGATATAATTTAAAAAACCAAATCATTAGAAAATATAATATGTCTTCTATTGCACAAAAACAAAGGAATAGGGGTAAAATAGTCTTACTTGTAATCAGGTCACGGTTTATTAAATAAAGTCAGTAGGATCGGAGATTATCTTTCTCTCGTCTTCAATGGTAGAGTTGCCAGTGCTAGTGTAAAATTTTATAACAATTTCTGTTTGATATTTTTTTCGGTATATACCAACAATTTTGGAATATACCAACTTTTACTTTTTACAAACTTTTTATTAATTATACAGTTGATTTAGATTAAATTTAGATTATTAAGATTTAGGCCCTTTTTAGACGTGAATCTTCGGGGCGTTGGTCTAATTTAACAAATTTCTGTTCCCTAGCCGATTCAGTAAGCGAAGCCTGGTTTATTGTATTCAATTGAAGCCCACTTATGTACCATTTAGCACATTTAATCAGATGGTAAATCTTTTAAATCACGGGTTTCACTGCGTTTCTCTTCTACCTTCTTGTCGTCTATGTATCTTCACTTGTACATTGTTGGTGGAACCTAGAAATTAATAAATAATAAATTACAATTACAATTTAAGATAAAACACTTTATAATATTCACAAAATTCAAATAACTAAATACGAAACCTCTTGTTCCAAATCATTGAACATCACAAATAAAACACGGTTCAATAAAACAAAGTAACTAATAGATCAAACCGTCAATCACCACCCACGCTTGCGAAGCTTCCGCATGCTAACGAGTCTTAACCACTAAGTTACCAACTATTACTAATGTTCTAATTTGTAACCTTAACTCCTAACATTAGAGTAATTAGCTTATTTGACTAAGCAAGCGGGCAGAGATTCATATTATGATTGACTTCTCTAAAAATCCTTTTCCAAATGATGGCTTGTAACCGATTTCATATATTTCAAATACCTTCTTTCAATATTTCCTTTTATTTGTATTCCCTTCTTCTGGCAGTTTATTTTTTGTTTCTAAAACTGAGTATTCTAATAACAATATAAGTTTCATAAAGTGCCGTATGTAATAATAAATTTGCGGCATTTATATCAAAAGAAATAAAATTTATTTGAATCAAACCTAGATTGAAGACAATAAAGTGGTTCAGTTACACGAGTTAACAGACAAATAGCTGTCGGCGATCACAACGTCTCTGATATGGGACTGTCTTCAATTGAAGTATTTTATTAAGCTTCACCAGTAGGTGAAGTATTACAGCTTTGTAAAGTATTACAGCTTTGTAAAGTATTAGAGCTTTGTAAAGTATTACAGCTTTGTAAAGTATTACAGCTTTGTAAAGTATTACAGCTTTGTAAAGTATTACAGCTTTATAAAGTATTACAGCTTTATAATAGTTTATTTAACTTTAATTTAACTTTGATAATATTTGTATATTCATTTTTGTAAACTATCGAAATCGAATTTTATATATTTTATGTTTAATTATTTAAACTTTTATAACAGATATAACGGATTTGAATTTTTTAACAAAATTATATATTTCAATTAACATACGATAGCAAATATGCTAATATCGTATGTTAATATCGTATGTTAATAGCCTGTAGTCTCCTGCTAAATATATAGTAGGAGACTACAGGCTATTAATATTATATAAATATTACATTATAATACTTACAACCAGCTCTAAGAGAGCCATAGAAAAATAAAAAAGAAACATAGCAATACAAAAGACTTTACTTCATTTATTTGAGTATACAGTTACTAATTTTAACAAGTAAAGTCACTAGTTAAGGAAATAACCGAATACTATGTTACGTAGTAAACGTTTAAGCTGGCAAGTAAACACGTAGGTTTGGTGAACAAGTTTTATTGCTAACAATTCTAACTCAAGACGATTGCAGTACGTGTTGTTATTTTTAAAATTATGGTCGGTCTATATTTTTCTCGGTGAAGTTAAAGATAATAGCTGGTACTCTTCTAGCATTTTATTTTAGGTTTTAAAAAGTACAATATCCGAAATTGTAAACTAGTTATTAAAGCAATTGTTTATATTTTTATCTTTCTTTACCGTTTATTAAAGATATATAGAGACAGACTGTTTTTACTGTTTCAGACCAATTGTGTTCCTGGTTTTACAATTAAAAATATATGTAATTATTATAACTAATATTATATTTCAACGAATATTAATTTTATAATACAGATGTCAAAACGAAATTGTCAGATGATAACTGATAGATGTCACAACATAATCCGTGATGACATGTTTTTATTTAAACTGAACTGAAAAATAAATATTATATTTAACCTATATAATGTAATATTTATTATTACATTTCAGATATATCATATACTTAAAAAAAAAAATTTTTTTTTTGCTTAAGAAATATAAAAAGATAGAATATAGAAATAAAAGAGACATAGAAATATAAAAATAATAAACGTTACAAATTATCCTTAGGCCACTATTACTATTATCCATATATTTTTATTTTTCTACAGTAAGCTACTTTTTCTGGCTTCATTTTCACTTCTGCCAAGAGTAAAAAACACACACGAATTTTCTTGTGAGTTGAGTGAAGCCGTGAGCCATAAAAGCAATCGTAATAATTAATTAAAAGATAATCAAAATTTATAGACAACTTTGTAAACTAAAGTCACCGTAACAGGTTTTGGTAACCAACAATAGCCACTTAAATTCAAGATAAAAGTCAACACATTAGTAACGAAACTATTCCAATAACACTTCTATTTAATATATAATTTATTTCTACTGATGGAGCTAGTTTCCTGCAGTTTTATAAATAAATAAAAATACCGACTTGTACCTCCTCTGCGGTGATTAATTGCAGTTTGTAGCGAGTTTTATTTTGTAACATATTTATGATGAAATTTATATTTATTTTTATAAATAAACTTTGTTATCTATTTTTTTTACTGTCGTCATACTTAAAAAATCAAATTTTATAGGCTTTAAAATAAAAAGGCAAAAGAGGAATTTATAAATAGGATTTACGAGTATGAGAACTCAGTCAATTCAATACAAATAATTATATATAATAGTAATCATGGATTACGAAAGTTCAAATAAAAATTGGCTATATCCATACTTAGATATCAACCATGCTGGGAGAGAAACGGGACGCTTTTGCTCTCTTAGTAGATTTCACTCAACTGGTCCAAGAAACCACTAGGATGCCAGATATTGACTCCCATACACATAATTGCGTTTCTGATGACCAGAATCCATGTACGCGATGCTTGTGTTTTTCGCTCGAACCCACATCTTTTAGTGTGTATATTGTTTTACTTATATATATATATATTTTATTGAACATTTATTTTATTTTTGTTATTTTTTGTCCTATGACTAGGCGATTGACAGGATATACTATTTAAATGTTTGTTTTATTCCTTGTTCTTGTTTCTTTTTTTAAGTTTTCTGTTTTTATTACTTTTTATTTAAGTATTGTCGTATTAGACGAAATGAAATTTAGACAGTGACTATGGATATACTCTTAGAGGTTAGTGCTTACCGCGTGCTACCTATGACCTAACAGACTACGATACATTTTTCCGCCTATCTTTTTTTAATAATCACAACGCCAACGTCGACATTATTACAGACACTATAAATGAGGCCTAACGTTGATTCATGAGCAGTGTTTACGAGGACTTTCGCGTATGTGTTGTTTTATCATTTTATTTGATTTTAGTTTAATGTTGTTTACTTTTTTTTTAATTAGTTGTATTGTTCCTTTTATTTTTTTTTTTAAATAAATTGCAAGCAAAGATGTCAAGTCTTCCAATTACAGGTACCCAGGTTGGCAACTATGTCACTGTTCTGAAACAATCCTTCGGAAAGAACATTGAAAAATCTAACGGGCTGCAGCTATTCGACCGGGTGCACTGAAGACTTAAGAATTAAGAAGGTTATGAGATGTTCTTGATCATAAGGTACGTCCAGGATTGCGTGGCTGTGTTCGCGGCATTGAACTTACGACTGGGCGAGGCAGAACTTAAACTACTTTATTCTCTTCAAACTTTTCACTTCTGCTTTTTTGAAATGCAATTTTTCCTTTTTAACGGATGTAGATGAGAGATCACTCAATTTTTTTCAAGAAATTTACTTCTTCATACATCTTTTCCTAGCGCTGGTTTCGTGTCTAACTCATTTACTGTAACTCAGACTAAGAAACAAGTTAACGAAATGTTAAGAAAAGCCCTAACTCGTGATTCATTGAAACGCCGAGGAATGGAACTTTATCTTAGTAAATAAAGTATATATCTGTATAGCACGTAATTTGTGTAAATATTATATATTTTAGTACTATATTTAAATATATATTGAAATATATTGTATATATTATATTTGCTATATATTATTTAGTATGTGTCTTATGTATATAATATAATTATTGGTTTACATATGTTGTTTTTTTAATTTGGTTAGTTATTGTTAAATTTTCTTTCTTTTTTTTTTTGCAAGTACTACTAACATTCTTTCCTGCACTTAAGTTAGCTGGTAGACAATATTTTTTCGGCATTACGCCTTTTATTCACTTTCTATATAACATGGAATAAACGAAAAAATAAATAAAAAAATTTATACAAATAAATAAAACTCACATTACATATAAACAATTACGTCATAGGCAAATTCTTACACCTTAATATAAAAAAAATTGAATTGAAAAACTCGAACTCAGATTTACAAATACTAGTTTGTTACATTTTTTAAGTAATTTTTTTACTACTACCACATTTGTTAGCGTAGACTGAAACTGTGTTGGAGTAAATTCGAATTATTTATGGAGATTTTATAGTAAGAAAAATGTATGACAAAAAAGATTGAAAAAGTATACACAACAATTATTAGTCATTACTTGAAGTCAAAGTCAGAGACATTATTTATCTTCTGAGTAGATTGAACTTTTGAAATGTCATAGTACGCTTCAATAGGAAGGCTCTGTGAAAAAACCGGCAAGAAATTAAGCTCTTTATTAACAATTAAGCTCTTCACAGTTATCCTATAACGTTATACATTTTTTGAAAATTAAAATTGGACCTACATATTTTTGTTATATATGTTTTACATGAATTACTAACTAATAATAATTATAATATATATAACAGCTAATAAAATAAGAAATGAAAATAAAATGCATTTATTTCTTACGGAGTGTTGTGTTTAAGTTCTATATTTTTTTAATCGACAAAATTTTACAACATTATAAGTTTAAAAAGCGTTAACGTAAATGTTCCGAGAATTGGCGAAAAACAACGACGTGAGGGACGAAAAACTCTTCAAGGAAATTAATTACTTTTAAAAGCCAGAAACTAATTTAGTAGATAAACATAAGGATAGAAATGTTTTTCTAATTAAGGTTGTTTTTAATACAGCGATCGACAAATAAATAAAAAAAATATTCGAAACTTTGAGCACACTTTTGTAAAAAGTTTTTATTATAAAGTCAATACATACAGAAGCGGTAATATATGCGAGATCCACCATATTAACTTCCTGGTTAAGAAAAATATTTTGTGTTTTTATTTTTTTTTTATAACTTCCATGATTACTCTTACTAAAATTATTTAAAAAACGTATAGCAGTTATAGCAGATACATCACACTTAAAAATTTTTAAAATAAATTTGATACCACTATTTTTTACTTTTTTTTAAATCAAAAATATACGAGGTAGTTTTTTTTATTCATTTCTGATAACTTTTTGCTGATATTAAATTGGAACAATTGGTAATACAAATACCCCAATCGAGCAATTAGTTGTTTTAAATCGCCAATACGCGGTTTCAGTTCAAAAATAAAATAAAAAAACCGCGCGCTTCATTTTGCTGAAAAACTTATCAGTTCTAAGTTACATAAATACGCTTTAATTGGTTCTACAACAAACCCTAGCGCCCAAATATTTTTTCAACGATCGTGAACACGCTATTTTCAGGATATTTTTTTTTTATAAAAAAATGGCTGGTTGGATTTCATTGGAAAATGAATAACCTCTAAGCTATCTGAATGCATCGATCAATACCAAAACGAAGTCGACTGCATATTCAGATCGTCAGAAAATGAAGCCGTAAATATCGCTTTCAAACATACTTTTTAAAAAAAGTGTCTATTAACTCAGATCAAGTCAAACGTTATATATTAAAAGAATCCCTTTTCGACAAAAACAAAATCACAAAACGGCAACGTAAACTCATTAAAAGTCATTAAGAAAAATAATCGAAAAAAGATGTTTTTAAATATGATTTTTTTTTCTCTTTATTTTTAAAGTGGTTTTTTCAATAATGAATATGTCACCCCTATGATTGATACAAATAGATGAAACACATCATAATTAAAATTAACTTAAACTACTTATTACATTCCCGTAACTTCAAACACAAAATAATTAATTTATAAAGCATTCTAGCTTCATTCGAAAACGGAGAAACTAGAATGGTATTAAATAAACCTAAACTAAAACATGGATTACTGAAAGATTGACGTCTTTGAGAAGCCATACGACTGCATTCTGCTAGAATGTGATGAGCATCTTCAATGACTCCGCACACAATGCAATTGGGTGAATCCAACTTGCCCATCATATGCCCAAAGCTTTTTATATATGATAAAAACGATTACTTTTACATATTGACATATAATTAGTTTTTATGATGTTACAGCATAGATGGTATAAATGAAAGATATATTCTGATTATACACAGCGGTGATACGTTATTATGTCAAATGCAC
Source organism: Mechanitis mazaeus (assembly GCA_959347395.1). NCBI lineage: Eukaryota > Metazoa > Arthropoda > Insecta > Lepidoptera > Nymphalidae > Mechanitis > Mechanitis mazaeus. The sequence continues at coordinate 9,052,685 of OY365748.1, read as the reverse complement.
TTTAGTAGTAATTTGCAACTACGATTGCGATAGGTAATACATATTATACAGGAAGAGAATATTAGCTATCTGTAGTATGAATACCAATACATTCTTCTTCGCTCGCACCTATTTGTGTTTTATAAAATTATAACATTTAAACCTAAAAAAATCATAAAAAATATGGTTTATCATGGTTTTTAATTTACTAATTAATATATATAATTTTATTTTGCTATTTATTTCTCTTTTATTTTACTAATAATTACTAATCTATCAATCCAAGATCATCTTGAAACTTATAACTTTTACGGGCTTACTGCGGTGATAATTTATTTAGAAGAATGTCAATATTTCGACCCAGTTGCATGGATCGTGGTCACGACTTGACTGCTTGTTTAAAGTAAATGCAATAATTAAGCTTTTTTTACTTACTACGTTAATATATAATATAAAATAAAAAAATATATATATAGGAACTGGGAAAAAGAAAAAAAAAGGTAATTTTTATGATGTTATATTACAAAATGAAATCAATACGAGATATTGAATTACACTTTTCTTACAATAGACGAAACACACTTCTGTACTCTCATTTTCTTTTGCACAATAAAGCTTTGAATTTGTTGGACTAATTGAAATAAACAATATCTATAGAATATTTATAGAATATATTATATAATTTGTGAAAAACTCATCACTATTCGCAGGACTCGAAGTAAACAAATCTAAAGGTCGTAACCTTTAGGTCTCCTTTACTGTTATTGTTACAGTAATAAAGATAAATTTGTCACTAAATCCAAACCGCTTTAACATCCAGCTTTGTGGTGATTTTCACCACAAAACTGGATATGCAATAGGCTGTGGTACATTAAAAGTGATATAGGAATTAAGGAACAGAATATTTGTATCGCAAAATTAAATTATTTAATGCTTACGTAACCATGTAGATACCATAGCTTATACTCTCTTGAAGACTGTTTTACAATTTTACTGCCAAGCTAAATGATTGTATTTTTAATTTCTTTAAAGTGTGTTTTTATAAAATCATATTATATTAAAAAAAACAGGTAATTCTAGTAATTGATTTACCTAAACCTTTTTTGAACGTTGACGTAAACAAATATTAATTAAATTCATTAAACTAAAAAAAATATGATAATTAAATTTATTATTATTTTATTGACCTTATTTTGACAAAATACAAAGAGAAAATTAAAAACATATTGTTCTGTTAAATTATATAATAGTTATATTTTAAATTACTTTGTTAATCATTAAAAACACACGTTTTGAATTTTTAAAATACACTATTAAATATATTTTACTTTCAGACAACTTTATCGTCTTGTCTAGCTATCTTGAAAAAATATTGTTGTCGACTTGAGCTTCATAAGCACAATATGTAATGGCCGTTTTATTAATTTGGTTTCTTATGATTTGAGTATTTGAAAAGTACATTTTTAGAGTAAACCGAGAACAGATTTAAAAAAATATGTTTTTAGTAAGTAAATCCATACCATAAGGTTTTCAATTTCATATCTCTCACCATATCTCGCAGCACGTAAAACATTGCGAATATTTCCTGCCTGAAACGTCATAAATCGTCAGCTGTCGCCATTTGTTTCTTAACCATTCTTTTTTAGGATAATTCTAATTAGAATTTGCATTCATATTAACACACTTTAGTTTCGAATATAATTGTAAATATATCAACCATATGAATCTGATCTTAAAATACATAATATTGTCAACAATAAATATTTTGACAACCGAATTGAGTCAACACTGATTTCAATCAATTGTGTAAACGAAACTGATAACAGGCAAATCATATTAAAACCATTCTAAAACAAAATTCTGATAAAAAATCTTCTTAATTTTTTTTTATAAGCATTTAGAAATGAGAGTGAGATAAACTGTAAATCTTGATACCTAATAATGTGGAATGATCTATACATAAATATAAATTATTGTAAAAAGAATCTTCGTTTGCATGTTAAAATAACTTTTTTTGTTACATGGTCGATTTTTCAATAATATACGCTAATTTTATATGAAATTTATATAAAAGGTAACATTGTTAATTTTTTTAGTCTAATTATCTCAATTTATAATAGATTTTTCTTTTTACTTAAAGACTTAATAATCTTATTTATTATATAAATATAAATTCTTCCTCATTGGAAAACAAACAATGTGTCGTGGAAGTTATTTGTGTTCAGAAATACCACGGAGATTAATATAAGAAATAATTTTTATTCTTTCATTTAGAGAACTTGGTTCATCTTTCATATTAAGTCATGCATGGGCAGAATAACTTGGTTAACCTTCACACAGAGTTTTCGGTTTGGATATCACTTCATTTTCATACCCACTCTAAAAAATTTGTATGCCAATATTTTCATTACACTCCCTGGTGTAAATATTGGTATCATCACGAAAACAGCGGAATATGAGTTGGTTATGTTTATAGATTGTAATTACCCCCCAAGGCTACGGGATTGAACGTAGAGTGTATGTAGAGTATAGAGTGTATTTGGTTATCGACATCGCAACCGTAAATGTGATATTCAAGGCTGTTCCACAATCAGGTCTTACACTCAGCTTAGATACTCTTACTTGAAAGGTACTTAGGCACCTAGTTTTAGTCAAAAGTAATGAAATAAAATATAAAAGTAAAAATAAAAAATTCTATATTAAAATTGTACCAAACTTTGTAGGTTTACGAGAAAATCACTTGTATTCTTTTCATCAAAGGACACACTAGGGCTGACTGAGACTTATTTGAAGTAGTGAGATATCAGACTATCAGAAAATCAGGGCCAAGAAGCGGCCACATGTTTAGCATAAGCACTGATCACAATCGGGGGTAGTGACCTCAGGTACATAATGTACCGGTGTAACTAGCCCCTTATGATGAACTATACTGACATTTTAGAAAGTTCTAGTTTTATAGATTAGTATTTTACCTACCTTGAAAATGCACTGCAATGACATAACCAAAGAGCAAAACATAGTTTTTTTAATATGTTCTCTGATGAATAAATTACTTATCTAGGTATCTTACGTAGGTTTTTTTTATCAAATAATCCAGGAGCAAAGTAAAAATATTAACAAAGGAAACAAAAAACAAAATCTCAATTTTTTTATTTTTTTATAAAATATTCCATTTAACTTTTATGGGATTTTATTTATAGCACAACAATTTTTCCTTTCCTTCCGTTTAAAGCATACAATTTTTTTTTTAGTACTACTGACTTTTCCTGTAGGTTTAGTTACGGAACCTGAACCTGAAAGGTGAACCTTTACCTTTCTACGTCTTGTAACAGTAGATTAGAATTTGTATGTCAGCTGGAGAAATTATCCGCTTGTTTTTTTATTTAGATATCTCTATTCAACTTTGATTAATTGTTTTGTATCGACATAAATAGATAATACCCATTGGAAGAGCCAGTAACAAAAAAGGGTGGGTTTAAACTTAACAAAGAAAATAATATTGGTAAAATCGTTTCCTCAAATACCAATAAAATACATATACCAATAAAAAGAGAATTGCGAAGAGATATTATTTTTAATCATAAAATAAAATATTATTCTATCTCTCAATTTCAGTATGAAAAATCAAAAATAAATCCACAAAATAGGAAAGCCAAAAAAGTTCTAAGTTCGAAAGCAATGCAAAAAAGGATTAGTAGAGCACTGACATCGTTTTATGTGCATTATCGATTGGAAAATCGCACCTTAACTGCATAATAATATCAATGTGTTACCACAGGAGCTAGTAACAAAAATGTACTTGCTGAACATATTACCACTTAAAGGAGTTTTTACCGCGAGCATAATTTTGATAAGCTAAGCTAGCTAAGCTGTGGATAAATAATTAATACTCGGCAATATATTTCTAATATAATATAATGTATATTAAATTACTATACCGGTAAAGTAAAAATAAATATTAATCGCAGTAATAAAAACAAGTAATTTTAGTAATTTTAACAATTTTACAATAATAACAATATAGAAAAGCGATTGTTTTATTAAAATCAAAGAAGCACTGAAAATGCGTGAAATATACAATTTTTTTTTATGTTTGTGGTTAAATTAATGGTTAGTAATTATTATTTGAGTCCAGTTTAAATTAATTATAATGTTCACACGTATTTCCTTTTAAATTAAATATTTAGATTTTTAAAATTCTAATGGTTTCGGACTGTTCAGCTTCCAACCAACTTCAAGTTTAATGTATAAATATTCTCATGATGAATGAAATGAATGAAGTTTTTAATTTTGCACTTTATTAGTGATTTACAAGTCAAAAACAAAATGTCCTGGTTCGTTAATAGAATATAACGTACACAAAGCTGAGGTTCCGATGGCTACCATTCGAGAAGCCATACTTCGAACTGCTTAGGAATATACTTGTTATATAAATCATTTCATCGTCATCAATGGAACATTTTTGGAGCAAGAAATTTAAAAGGATATGATCGCTGTGTCATTTATGAACAATAAGAAAAATATTGTTTTTCTTATTGTATTTAAGTAAAACAACCGTGAACTAAATGTTTAAACTTTTAGGAAACTATGTAGTAAAATTTATAAATGTTTCACTGCGCTGCCTATGTTCGTTAATGTACTAATTATCATTAGTTTTAGATCTCCCCTAGTATATTAATAAATTTATATACAAGTATAACTTCATCAAAGAATTTCATGTGCGTTGAAAACATTTAAAAATGGTGGTTTCCTTATTTTTTAACGTAAAAATAAGGCTAAAAGACCTCCAAAATAACTGAGTAACATTAAGGTGCTTAGTTGTTCGCCGTATAACCTTTTAAGCAGAAAAACATTTATATTGCATTGCATAAATATTAAATTACCCCATCTGTTTAACTTTAATTTAACTTTGTTTTTTATCATCATATTTTGGAATTGACAATGTCTCTGGGATGTTATTTAAAGTTTATTAATTAAATAAATACTGTATTACTTTTTATTGAATTTTCTGGTTAAAGGAGGTGTTATATCTTTAGACATAAGTGTCAGTTTCTGGTTGCTTTATTGGATATACATTTTTTTCTGTAGTTTTTCAGTTTGATGCCTTTTTATGACGTGAAATTAAAACATTGTTTCTAAATTATGAAATAATAACATTTCTACGCTAAATTACAAAAAAATATTTTTTCTTTAAAAGTCTAAATTTCGTAAATATCATATCATAAAATGGGTTTACAAAAACTTTTAATTCGGTCTGCTGGACGGTGCTAGGTCACTATGTACGTTGCGTCCTAATTAGCACCACAGTAACATAGTATAGTTCAAGATAAAAAGTGATTTATAAGGCTTACCTTGCATAAACCCTTTTTTATACTATGGTTATTATTACATGGACTAAAAAAATTCTGATATTCTACATACTTCGATTAATTTTCAATCAAGCTAATTCATGTTTTTTGCTTTTAGTGTTTCGTGATCTCTTCGACATCTAAAAAAAAAATTTCACTTTTGTATGATAATTATACCCATTCATGCCCATCTATAATTAATTAATAAACACTCTAAACTGGCTTTCTTTTTCTAGCTTTTTAATCATTTCAATTTTTCTCTATAATTTTACTTAAAAGTTTCACTTTCCTTGATTAATATGACACTTCCCCGTCTGGACGAGTTATGTTTTTATTACTATTGGACACCTTATGTAAGATAAGGCATGGAAACGTAAATTAAAATTACGAAACTATTCACACTTCTTAAAAGCTTATACATATGTATTAATTTTGAAAAGGATTGGTTAAACAAAGAACGTGGATGAACTGTATTACTGAACGCTCCATTTTTCTTAAATTATTTTTTTTTTTTGTATAATACTATCTTCAAAGTAAAATACTTTTTTAATTTTACATAGGTATAGATGGCGTTTATGAAACTTCATACCCTAGTGGCACGATTCCATACAGCAGGTACGTGGAGAAAAATTGACAACTCCTTGGCTACTTGGTTTATTATTATCTTTTTATTAACTTCCAAGGATTTTGTAAATAGTGTAAATTTAAAAAACATTTTATTTCATTATATCCGCAAATATATTAAGTTCTGTTAAAAATGCAATATTAAATATGAAAAAATATAAAATATTAAAAAAATATTGTTTTACAAATAAACATTAGAAGTAAAATTAAAAATAGGTGTAAATAAGAAAATTTCATTTATAATTTTACAAAATTTTTTATTTTTATAATAAACCAAAACAAACCAAATTTATTTTTTATTCAGTACAGTTAAGGATGGTACACTCAACTGAACCATTCCCTTGAGACTAAGAGGTAAAAACATTTCCTACTGATGAAGCATTTCTTCGTCTCGTTGACCTTAAATCCGCTGAGTCTATTTATATTAACACTTTAGTACTTCACATTTTACAACTAAAATATATTTTACTTTCCATTATCATTTGTATAAAGTAAATACGCTTTGTTAATATTTATGACCTGAACCTTATAAATAACGAAAAGAAAATGATAACTACAAGTCTTTATTAAAATAGTTATAATACAAACAGAAAGACGTATTCCCAACGACGCGTTGTTTTTTAATTGTGTGACGTTGACTCGATAAAAGGTTCACACGCGAGCACAATGATTTGCCCGTTCAAGCAGTTATCGTGGAAATATAAAATTTCATATCCTGTTATGTAACTATATATATAGTTATTTTCTCTACTCGGAACCTCCGCAAGTTTTCAGCGTACCTAAAAGTCATCCAGTTGTTTCCATTGCAGCCGCCGCTGACTCGCTGCGCCTTTGCTTTCTCCCCCGCAGTCTGGCTTTTTTGCTCATCGTCTCTCTGTCTCCAGCAGAACATAAAGCAGAATTATTCCCTCCCAAACAATTAAAACGCAACACATAAACAGTCCGGACCAAAATAAGACAAGTTTAATATTTAATTGAGTAAGGTAAACGTCTTACAATTATAAATCTTACTTTTTGTATCTAAAAATTAGAGTGACCGAAAGCGACATTCCAAAAATTCTTTAAAAATATTAAGAGTAGGCCTATTACCATTTTGCTCACGACTATCTATGTAAAATCTTTGACGGACAATAAAAATAACAATAATATCCTATGAACTGTATCTATTTCTTAATTTGATAGATAATTTTATTATGATTTGTTGTATCATACCATATATTCTATTCTAAAAAATTGCAAGTAATTGTCATTTTCATAGTTAACGTACAAGCCTCGTATAGGTTTTAAGCCTTTAAAGTAATTAAGTTTTTGAAAGTCATCAATAGATTCATTTTTAATAATAAATAGTTTAAAAAGATCAAGAAAGCTCGTCCATTCATTCTACAACCCAGAATACATAGGTATATTTATTTTAGGCAACTTTGTTGCGCTTGTAAGTTTGTTATTAATATTTAAAGAATTCTCCTTGAGCAATTTTGAAGAAAATTTCTCAAAAATTTCTCTAATTTCAGTTTTAATATGTTAGTAACGTTCTTCAAATTCACTCTTAAAATGTCTTCAAATCCCGTAACGTTTTCACGAAAATAATCAGTATTAGATTATTTTTTTCTTAATTTATTCCAGTTGAACTTTTTAAAATTCAATTTAAATAAATGCGATACAAACGACTGCAGTTTGGTTTCAATATATTGATGAGTTATTTATTCTTTCGGAATTTTTTAAAAATAATTTTAGTTTTTGACATTAACATTTAAATTTTTTAGAATTTCCAAAAAGATCTATTTTATTTTTCTAAGTATTTAAGACTTAAACTGAATATGGGCATGGATTCCCCGTTATTTAATTTTTAGCTATTGTAAGTTACAAATTTCTACAGTAAAATCTTTGAAGTCCAAATCTTGTGCATAAAATTTTACAAGTCCTTTTCATACATTCAATACATTAAAGGAATAAAAACTTCAATTGGTCTCAAGAATTATCTCATTTTCTTATGAGTTTATAAATAGTCTTTATACTTACCACACCTTAAACTTACCGTCAAGTCACTTTCATGATTGTTTCTTTTTAATATAAAAAGACGTCATGGATTAAATGGTCAATATATTTTTATCAAATGGTATCTTGTGATCTATAATATTCTACTAAGTGATTTTGATAAAGTCAGAAATTGTAATCTGGAAACGAAAAAACTGATGTCATTTAGGGAAATATGATTCAAAGAAAATTACTTGTTCTTGTTAGAATTTTTAAACGAAATTTATTTTCTCAAAGAAATCAGCTACCAGATAAAACTGATTATTCTTGATCGGATCGTCCCAAATGCTTACAAAAAAGAATTTCATTACTATTTAACACTAAGCCGTTTGAACGCAATGATGGGATTTAATCTTTTCTTAACGGTATTTTTATTCCGTTCAACATGTTTGTCAATAACATTATAGTGAGTGAATATTTTATATACCAAAGTGTTTTTCTAATATATAATATTATAAGATTATTTAATTGTTATAAAATAATTAAATATATATTTTTAAGCGAAACCAATTATAAATGTGCATAATATAAATTATTCTATTAAAAATTATTGTTTTTACCCTTACAAGAGAACAACTCTTGGAGCTATCTTCTCCCATGTTTTTTTGACATTGTTTTTAAGTGAACGTCTCTGCAGATACACACAATGCAGGTTCCAGCAACGCACGACTTCTGGTGCGAATAGGATTCTATCCGTTGTATATGGAATTTATTGATTTATATTATTATATAATATCATAATATATTAGTATAGTTATTATTTACCGAAGCATACATACTGCTCAAAACAATTAAAGGAACAAAACTTTAAATGTTTGTAACTCTCGAAATATTAAAGCTATTTTAATATTAATCGCTAAAAAAAGATAATTAGTGAAAAAGCAAGCAAAGCAATATTGATATATTTTTTTTAATAAATTTTCAAATTTAGTGTAGTTTGGTCGAAAGTGGTGTGTAAATTAAGCGCAGTTAAAAAAGTGACCTTATTGTTAAAAGTTTGGCCTCCAGAAACTTCTAATAACGTGTGTGACCTCCACGGGCCCTAAACACTGGTCAGCAACGACGGGGAATGCTTCTAATTATGATTCGAATATTTTCTTTCGGAATTCTTTCCTATTCTTCCATCAATGCTGCAGCTGCTGCAGTGTTTGAGGTGCAATATGACGTTTTCGTATGCCTTAATAAAGCATATCCCATACGTTTTCTATTGGATTTAGGTCGGGGCTCATGGAAGGCCACTCCTTTATACGTATTTCATGACACTGTAGGGGATCCGACGTGATGGCAGCTGTATGTGGTTTGGCATTATCATGCATTAATATGAATTGTGGACCAATAACACACGCTGCTGGCAAGATGTGATCCTCAAGATCCGCAAGATCATTAACAATGTAAGCTTGAGCGCTAAATCGCCCAGGGATAACGATGAGGTCCGTGCGCTCTTCGATACTAACACCGCCCCAAATCATCACCGAACCACAACCAAATTTGTCATAATCCTGAACTGCTGCTGCACTAAATCGTTCACCAGGCCACCTGTAGATACGTAGACGACCATCGCAACGCGTCAGATGGAATCTTGATTCATCCGTAAATAGCACTGGTTTCCAGTTACGTAATTGCCAATTAACGTGGTTTTGGGAGAACTCTAAACGAGCTTGTCTGTGTTGCTCTGTTATCCTCACAGCTCTAACAGGTCGGCGTGATCTTAAATTGACTTCCCTTAACTTATTCCTTACCATCTGATCCGAAATTGCGACACCAGTGGCCGTCATCAGTGTATTTTGCAGATCTCTTGCATTAACAGTGCGGTTGCGTAAAGTACAGTTGATGATGTAGCGATCTTGAGCAGTAGTTCTTTTCTGTTCTGTCCAGCCCTTCTGGAGTATACTCCTGTTTCTTGAAATCGTTTCCAGAGTCTATAGATAACAGAAGGTGCGAATCCGAGGTCATTTCTAACATACCATAAGCAACGCGATGGCTCGGGAGACTTGTATTTCAGTAAAATTTCGCATGATGTCCGAAATTTACAATAATTTTCCTCACTGCCTATAAACAAAATACTCGAACAAAACTCACAAATTTCTTTTTTGTGATTGAAAACTTAGGAAAATGCTATAGCGTCACTTTGTATTTGCGTCTATGTAGATTTTTAACAACCATACTACGAACCGCAAAACAAAATAACGATGTTCTTTTGTTTTTCTTTTTTTTTAATTGTTTATCTAAATTTTAGAATGGCCAGTTGTAATTAAAACCTCTTACAAAAAGTTTAGTACTATTACAAAATCTTGTTCCCCTAATTGTTTTGAACAGTATATATACCTTTTACTAATAAAGGCTAGTTTTGGCCAATGGACTAAAGAAATTTTTAAATTTATGTTTTAAAAAATAAATTTTATACCCCCAATTCGCAAATATAGAAATTATTATTATGTAAATATTTTAAACAATTAAGAGATCAAATTAAAAGTCCCAACCCTCAGGATGCAATCTCGCTGTCTCTGTAAGAACTACTTACGGCTTTTAACTGCTATAACAATAAAGTAAATTGAAATGAAACAAGATCTTGCCTTTACCAGACAATTTATTTCATAGAACCATTATATTAGTATCAACTTATTTTTAATAAAATATATATATATATATATATATATATATATATATTTTCTCTAACTATATTAATAATTTATATGGCTAAGCGATTACATGTTGCCACAGTGCCAATGTGGGTCTACCAACTTATCAATGTGGCAACATCCAACCACAATCTCACCTCTATAATAAACACCAACAAACCTCCAATCAAACCGACAGTTTCGTATCATAAAAGAAACCATCTCCGTGCCTCCAGAGAAGTGACCGTTAGCTTATCCATACTTTTCAAAACGACTCTGTCCAAATGCCGCCATAAAATTTGACTGATGTCACTGCCCTATTATTAAGTAATCAATGGACAAATTTTAATTAAAACAATATTGTTTTACGCACGTATAACGAAATGACACATATAAGTTAATAACTCTTAGCCAAGAACGTATATATGTATTAAATTTAAGAATTGAGAAGTTTCAACTGAAAATTTCAGTATAAACTTTTAAACTTCGTCGGCTCATCTCGAAAATTTTACTTATGGACTTCAGCAATTCGTTGTTTGAAGTAAAATATTTAGGTATTAAAACATTTCGTAACAAGTCAAGGATTATTGTTTAACATCAGGATGTTGTATTCCGGGGCTGTAATATCGTTACATATTTTATTTATCTTAATTGTTGTTTGTATTAATGTTAATTTTTATTTAAGTGAACAAAGTTTAATTTATTTTATAAAGGATAACTGAGACTGATTCTTAATATTTCTACTTATCTTTAATTGTTATGCTCCATCACTATTTTATACTTTACAGTGCCTTTATACCTTCGATTTCTTTATGATTTAATAAACTATTATTATGTTTATGCAATGTTACATTAAAATTCACGTTTTAATAAAATTATCCAGAGCAAACCTTATTTTTTCTTTATTTACCGAACAGTGAGTATATTCATAAACGTTTGGAATCGATTTTTAGTATAATCTTCGTTTGTATTATAATTATATTTACTTACGCCATTATCATGTCTATGATATAACTTTGAACCTTTACTTGTAATCTATACAAATGTCAAATATCTGCATACTTTCATTCTTACCGACTTAGTACTGGACGCGGACAGTGAGCACACTAATAAATAGGTTTTCAACAGCAGCATGGACCACCACAAGGTATCTGAGAAAATAACAACGACTTAAATGTTAGTTACTTATTATGGTAAGTGGATACTTATTCAGTAGAAAAGCTATAGATACTGACGATAATGAGTTCCAATTTTCTTGAATAACTTGAACACCATAGCGCGCCTTGATATTATTATCTTCATTAACTTTGCTTTCCTCTTGTAAAGAAATAGAGAAATAATTTATAGCCTGGAAAAAGACATAAGAATGTTGTTGTTACCTTACCTTTAAACTGTATTCTAGAGTTAGTATTATATTATAAAAAGTTCCATTCCCGAAAATTAAAAAAATAGAAGCCAAGAACTTAATTAAATTTTTTCAGATCTAATATAAAGAATCATAAATCGCATAAGTAAAATAAATATTGTTGTAATATTTTTGATTATTATCTCAGATGCGAAAGTACAAACACCCTTCATGGATTAATCGCAACGAGGTTCTTATTTATTCAACAGTCTGACGACATCCACAGGTTTGTGTGATATAAATATTATATTATCCCCTCGCTTTAGTGAACTAACAAGGACGTCTGCATTAAGGCATTAAAACTTAATGTTATATACCGCTCACATAATTGGAATGATTTTTTTACTTTTAATGTCCATTGTGTCGGGTACAAACTTGAAACATTTTTGGCTCACTTATTTCTATAAAAAGAAAACATCTTTTACAACGATTTTTATAAAATCACTTATAAATATAGGATTTTATCACTTTCTAATAAAAAATAACGCTTTTGATTGATTTTCTTTATTTTTTTTATTCCGAAAACGGTGAAACGTTCTGTGTTTTATTTTATTTAAAAAAATTTCTACTCCACAAAGAAATCGTAAAAATGGCAGAGTTAATGTAAATGCATTCTCTCTCAACCGACCTAGTAGAGAAAAACATGGAGACGGGACAATTTAAAAACAAACGATTTAAACACTATTTCAATGTACATGCTACAAACTGATATTATAAATCTTATAAGGATACATATATGTCATACAATAATATTTCTTAATAATAAATAAGTAATATTTTGCTATGGGTCTATAAATATATACATATTATTATTATACACAAAAATAAACATAATAAATATATATATCGTTACGCTAAAAAAGTAAAAAATAAGTTTATAATAACGGACACGTTTTTTAAAAACATGCTTATTGGGTGCTTCTTGAAGTGTACTAGCAAGGCCGCTTTACACTTTTTTGAAGAATATAAAAAAATGCATGATTTAACAATAAAATAAGGCGAAAGAAATTATTAAGTAATGAAAGTAAAGTTAAGTAAGTAAAGTTCTTAATTCTTTGAAATTTTGTTCGAATGATTAAAAGTGCTAAATGTGATCTTACATATTTAATTTGTCTTGGAATAAAGTCAAAACAGTATTTTAAATATTCTCATCTGATTTTTCAGGGACAACAGATAGTAAAAGATTATATAAAATCTTTTGGGCAAAAATGCCATTGGGCAAATTAATCCCATTGGGCATTTTACAATTTGTTCCAGTTGACGTTGATACAGGGAGTAGATGACAAAAACCTGTTGTTTAAAATTAGATATCTTACCATCGCACCGGTTTGCAGCGATTTCCTTCCAACTGATTGTCAAAATTGGCCATCCATGAAACTTTAAAATTTTTACGTTTCAACTGTACTATGGTGATTTGTGATTACAAACACTAATTTTAATAAGTTTTTGACAAATTAGTACCTTAATTTTTCCTGTGAGAGTGTGATTTGGTCACAGGAAAATATATGTATGGCAGATTCATTATTAAAAAGACTTACACACCTGTGTATTTTTATTTACTTTTATGGACCTTTAAAAGCAAAAATATCGAAAAAAAACTTAAATAAAATTTAAAAGATGACTAATAAAGCAAAATTTATAATACTAGCATTACTTCTGCCCTTGAAAAAGCTTTTGTGTAAAACGTTGCTTTAACATATGGTTTGATATAACGAAGTAAAAGTTTAATGTTTTTAGTTATCTATTTATATGTTTTCACAATTATCAATCAAAGCTTCAAAAATGATAAAAATTATCAGTATATTTGTAATGTGCCTATGTGTGAATGTGAATGTAAATTAATTATAATGAAATTATATGAACTTCCTCCTATTTTACTATGAAACGTAAAGATGTTAATCTCTCAGCAGTGCGGTACGTGCTTAGACACAAAGCGAACATGGGCAGGATTGGACCATAGTTATTTCAATAATCGGCTTACGACTATTACAACGCGCTCCTGTGTTAGCTCAGATGATCCTCCAAATTAATATACGATACAATTCTCACGGGTTTAAATAATTAAATTTTAAAAATAACATAATTATTATATTATTTCTAGCTGGAATCAGCGTAATGGACACAATCAATGCAGAAATTGAAGAGTTATATGGCAAAATGGCAGGAGAGATTAGAGGACGTCTGAGGGACCTGATGTGTATTACGATTTCAGTGACATCGACTTCAATTTCTCTTCCCGATAACCTTAAAAGTCCTTAATTCTGTCAGTATACGACCAATCCGATAGTCGGTATTTCTTTTTACTTTTAAAAAACATGAAGTGACGGCAAATTTCATAAATTACGTGTAATACAAAATGACTCTTAAACAAACTGAAAAGCGATCATTAAAACTGCGACTTTGTATGGGTTGGCATATTATGAATTTAGAAGACTGTCGAAAGAAAAGTGCATGCTAGAGAAATGAGGATGTTGAGGTGTGGTATAATAAGAAATGACTATATTTAGGTAAGTTTGAAAGAAGCGCTGATTCCATAAAAGTGAAGAAATGCGGTTTAATGTTAACAATGATATAATAAGCGAGTTATATTGATGCTTATTTTTACATAAATAAATTCAGAAAAAAAGTATTATGTTTCTCATAAACTATTCAAAAAAGTTAGAACACTGTTAAATTGCAAAACGTAGTCTTCCTGGAGTATTCCAATTCACAACAGTTACGGCAAAGTTAAAACAAGAAAGTTTATGCTACCGAGACCAATTTACTAACATGATATTGCGACATTTGTTTCTTTCGTAAATTGTGTCCTTATTCCGAGAAAAAGATTATTAATTAACCACTGATTATATTTTATTATTAAAATTTAAAATGGTTTTAAGAATAAATGTTTATATTGAAAACTTTATCTTAATTAAATTTAGGGATTAGCATGTATATTTAGTGAAGCTAAAGTATATTTATTGAATATTAAAGTATTTATAAAATATGTTAATAAATTGATAAGACGTATATACGAGACAAAAGCTCTCCAATAAAACCGAAAATTCAAGTATGTATATATGTATTAATAACAAATTCATGCAATTTTTGAAATAGTTATTTTCTTAAAACTACGAAATAATAATTACTATATAAAAATCAGGACAGTATAATGCCATTAATTATAAAAAAAATAAACTTTTGGTAACAGTTTGGTACAAAATTTAGTTCTACACATTTCATTCGTATAACTTCATATAAGATAATTTTTCTTATATACTTTTATAAGTACAAATGGGATTTATGAATCTACCTTACTTTTGTATAAACGGCAATGATAAACATATTTGAATATCGTAAACCTTAGGAACTTCTTATTTAAAAAAGCCGTTATTATTTTACCTACAATTAATTAGAACGGTATTGAGAATTACTAAAACAAATTATTATAACAATAATAATTTAAACCAACTTATTTTGTTTAATATTAAACACAACGATTTTTGAGGGGCTCGAAACCATTACCGCTTGTATATTCTTAAATATCGAATTTATAAAAATAGTAATAATTTATATTATTTCATCTAAAAAAACTTTGCGCTTTCAGGTGTTAACGTGCAGCTTGTGCCATCATGAAACATCATTGACAGTCAATTTTAAGAATTCTGAGTAATATTTTTAAAACAAATAAGTGTTACTTGCCGACACGGTAACATCGACGCTATTTACATGTTTTTTAATTCACACACACATATCGCGATGAAACACATCATAATGTCGTTACAATGTCGTCCAAATCTGAAATTTTAAATATAGTAACAATTAGCTTTAAAATAGCCTGTCTCTAGTACTACTGAGAACTTGATATAGCCTGTTAATATAATATTCAATATAGCTTATCTCTTGTACGACTTAGACTATCATGGTAAGAGCTTAATATCTTGGAGACAGCTGCTATTATTACTATAAAACAAAGCTAGACATATAAATATATCAATTGTCGATCTTTAGATTAAAAATAGCCGAACTCAAATCGAATCATCTGTTTAAGAACTATAGACACTCAATATGCAAATACACCTGTATATTGATTTAAATTTTAATTTATGTTTATGTAGAGAACAACCTTAGATCTCTAGAAATAATAGTCTACTAAATTGTTAAGGACGTTTCCAGAACCTTATCGCCCTGAATTTGCTGAATTGCACGATAACTCCATTTTGTCGGTGTCTTGACATCAAATGAAGTCACCCATCCCTGTCTCATCTCTCTTTACTCGTAAGTGCGTGCTCTCTATTGCACTCGATTTATTTAATTATTTATAACAGTACTGCAACCATCCAGCTTTTCAAACAACACATCGAAAACTGTTATGTGGGATGCTTTCGACAATTACATGAAATATTCATCCGATTCTCCGAAGCTATTAAAATATTTAAAGCCATATTTACTGTTTTGTTTTAGATACAATTAAAGTCATTAACTTGGTAATGGCAAAGATATGTTTTATAGTTTTTTAGTCATAAATTTTCTCGACATCACTAACTATTTATACGTTTTGAGTTTATTAAATTTTTAAATATTTAAAAATGTTTTTTGTTAAATTCTAAATTAAATAGTTTTGTAATAAAAAAAATTTCACCGTTTTCTTATTCGTGTAATGATATGAAACAACATTATTATAACATATATATTATATATGTGGCTAAATTTTTTCATGTTATGCCAAACAGCGGCCAAATTTTCTATGACTTAATTTCACAAAAACTTAAAACTAAACCGGCTTAAGACCACCAAGAGAAAGAAATTCCATAAGATTGTTAGTTATTAGTTATCAGTTATCAACATTAGTCTCATATGAATATGGCTATATGTAAAAATCTATATATGTGTGCGTGGGTATATCAAACCGGAACAATTACTCATACTTTATAGAACACTAGATTGGTCGTGAACAGACTACTCTCGCCTCTTTGGAATAGGTCAGCAATATCATCTAGAGGCATTAGAGTATATTGAGAGACTTAAAGTTAAGTGGCTCGTAAGAGACACCACATTTGCTGAAGTAATTCTCCAAATTCTTGAACATTACATCAAAATGGCTAGTTTGTCTGTCTTTCATTGGAGAGAGTACAAATGAACTATACCTATATCCTAATTTCCTAATTCTTTCCATTACCGCACAACTAAACGCTCAACAGGAAAACATCGTTTTACGATTGAAGTGCCAAAGTCCAATACAGAACATTACTTTCTTTGTCAGGATGACGACACTTTTGAACTCTCTGCCAGGGTCGGTCTTTCGTGATAATTACAATCTGCAAATTCAGCGAAAATAAGTTTCTTCTAGGTAAGCGTGCAACATGTAAAACGCGGTTTGCGTTTTATTTGAATATACAAAAACAATTATTTGTTTGATCTCATGTAAAGTGACGAAAAGTTGTAAATATAGATTTTTGTTATACGAATTTAATAGTTTCCAGGCACTTGTAATGGTTTTATTGCAAAACTAACCTTATTATTTTATTAACCATAATTCTTACATTTTTTTAAAATACACATTTTCTGAAACGAACTAAAAGTATTTACCCTATAAGCAGTGATAATGTTACATTAATATATATATTCCCAAAAATATTACCATAAAAGGAAACAAAATAAAAAACGATCTAGAAATAATTCAATAACATATACATATTAGCAAAACTAAAATATTTTGCAATGACTGTTTTCTTTATCCTGTTTTTAATGCTGTAGAATGAAGAACGTATAGTATTAACGGAATACTTTCTTTCCTTCAACAATCACGTACATACATCACGTTGCGAGCGCCAACGAAATACATAATACAATCAATTATTAGACTGACGACCTAGTTCCGTACTTAAACGTAGAGAATAAAGATTTAATGTTATACTTTACACGAGTTCTTTTCGTGTTTTCTAATTTATATTTTACGTTTTGTTGTCTATATACTCGTATATATAAATTTAAAAATGCATTTCTGTTCATTAATCTCATTACAACTCACAAATAGCTGAACCGATATTGATGCTGATACACAGGGTATAAACCAAGAACGGGTAAAATATATCAATAAATTAAATTATTGCTAAAAATGAAATAAAATGCCACATTTCTACGAGGAAAAAAATAGTAAAGAAATAAATGTTTGATCAATACAATTTCTTATCACTGTGATCAGTTAAGTAAAATTGCAACAAGAAAAAAATAAAATAAAAAAGGAAATTAGTTTTTTACCATTAAATGTAGAACTTAATATAAAAAATTACTTAGTGAGATATTAATCTTTATGAAAGGATCCAAACACTAATATTATTTAACTTATTAACTAATTTAACACTAGAAACAGTTTAGAAATGTGAAATAATTTTCATAATCTTTTCCTTCTTTTAAGATGCAGCGACATCTCAATTTGTAAGTTGTAAAATATGCCAAAAAAATTGAACCAATCACTCGTCCCGGGGAATTAAGTATCATGATAAAACATGTTTGGCCAAACCAAAAGATTCTTAGCTGCACAAAAGAAGAAAGCTCACTGATTTTGTGACAGCATATGCCTCAGGGAACTCTCTTCTTAATTGTTTGGAAACAAATTATGAAATATTGAGAGTGTTTCAACCTGCCTGATTCACCGTCTTATAATTATAATATTTTTTGAATAAATGATTATGCTAACAAAATGACTTCACTTTTTGTCGCAAATCTCCAATTAATAATCCCTTCTTACCTGAACAACTCCTTTCTGTCTTAAACGGTATAATCAACTTCTTTCTCGTTGTAGAAAGAATACCATAATTATTTTTAATTAATACCCTGTTGAAGCCATATTTGTTTTCTAAATTTAGTTAATTATTTTTAGGTGTTCGTTCAAGAGTTTTCAAACAAGAAATTATTGTCCACCTCAAACTAGGAAAGGATTCCTGAGACTGCAACTCCTATAGAGAACTAGCTTTGTCGTCTGTGTTTTTGAAAACAATGGAACATATAATTATAAATCGTCTTCAACGGTTTATGGAAATTAAAGGCATTTTGGCAAAATCTAAGTTCAGTTTTCTTAAGGGTTTAAGCTTTCTTGCCAGTCTTTATTGACGCTAAGCTACGCTACGCTTAAACATTTTTTTAACTATATGCCCTTTTACCGTATTAAATATTGACTAAAATACATAACGAAATTTGTGAAAATTCACTATTGTACATACACTTAAATTACACACAATTCATACATGGTTGTGTATGTTTATACACAACCATGTATGAATTGTGTGTAATTTGTGTAATGAACTGTATGTAAAGATATTTTATTGCAAATGTCAAATTATTTTGCTTTTGACCGCTTATATAAAATAAAAATATTATCAATTATATATTAAATATAGTATCGTGTTAGGAGTCTTGTAGAACATTTTATAAGATGCATTTCAAATCCACTACTGTTACTTATATTCAGAATAACTCGTATATGCAAAATTAGTATAATAGAAAATTATAGTTCTCCTTTTCCAAGTAAGTTCATAAATTATAAAGCATACAAAGTTAGGCAATAACTGAGGCAAGTTGTATTTCTTAAATATTAGTTCTATTTTAAAAACACACCTCATAATTTAATATAATATACATTTGTCTATTATATACAGGGATTTTGTCTGTAATTAATATATGTATTTCCTACTAAATATATATTTATATTTCAAAAATTCAAGACACTGTCTTTTAAATCACCTGTGAACCTAACCATATGAAAGAACGGTCAGTTAAGAAATAGTTATACAATATAATATTTAACAATATTAATAATATTTTATAAAATTATCATTATAATAAGTTATTTATATAAAGTTTTTGTTCAGTGTTTGTAAGTTACATAAATATAATTTTAAATAGATTATATTATAAATTATAAATTCTCGCCTTATCCAAATGATTGCAGCTCGTATACGTGACTCGTAATGAGCACGGCCTTTAAACTGGATAACTTGAGAGGTTTTATTGTTGACGTTTAAAATGGCTTTGTTTTGAATGGTTTAAAAATTATACAATTGAAACAAATTTGAAGTTTTGAAAATAATGTAAACGTGACATGAAATAACGTAATGTCTAAATATTAATATATTTTATGAATCATATTCATTTGCACAGCAACATTTTCAAGAAATGTGTTTTATGTTGTAAAATGTTTAATTATTAGTTTTCCGTGTGTAACTCTTAGGGCATATAAAATAATCACATTTAAGCATAGATTTATTATTTTTGTTAAAATTATTGTATTGCTAAGCAATGATAATAAAATAGTAATAAGCTAAATGGTGTAGAAAAGAATTTTGGAAAACCGTATCTACGTTTCTTCGCTCGTCGCCTGAAATTCGATTTCAACGAACACCCAACATAACGCTTTTGTGTAAGTTTCTCAATCAACTTCTAATTTTGACCACTATTAATATTTCTGTGATATAGCGACAATGAACTCATATGGATTACCAAAAGACAAACCTAAGCGCAAGAGGTAGCAAAGAACTTTTTATCCCATGATTTGATGTGCCAGACGGCTCGGGACGCATGTGTTGTGACACATGGGCGTTTTACAGGCCCTACTCTGCGTACCATAAATGGATAAACATTTACAGGGCAGTATCCAGTTACCAGGTGGAGCAGAACAGATAAGTAAATAACTCATTCAATTGTAATAAACCATTCAAAGTTACAGAATCAAGTACAGATCTCTTCGCGTGTTTATATTTTTATTTTATATTTAATGGCATTCTTTTTTATTTTATTAAGATGCAACCTTAAAAAAACGATGTATCTCCTAGCTTCTATCACAGTTTTATTTCGTTTTAATTCACTTCGCAAAATTGTGGACCATCGATCTATCATCACGTCTGTCTCACAGAGACTTCTTGATAAGAAAATAAAAAAAAATTAATGTTTTTGGCTTAAACATAGATTAATAAAAATAAGATTATTATTGTTAAAGCACGAGTTTATTATGAATACAAAGATAACCCATATAAGATTTATAATATTTACTTAATGTCTATTAAATGCAAACATAAATTAATGAAATGAATTTATAATCAACAACACATGAGTCTAAAGTGATATGAAATGTTATACATTTAGTTCGCTTATACTTGTACATAAAACTTTTAAGTTAATCGTGAAGTGATGGTTGTTTTGTGCCTCGGAGGAAGCAACACCTGAGCTCAAAACATGACAAACATTAAGTGCTCCATCTTATCCATTATATTCTATCTAATCTTACGTATACAGGTAGGTGTATTAGACTGGAGAGTAATAAAAAATAAAATAAATTTCATAATATAATATTATTTATATATATCTGTTACATTTTCTTAGGAAAAACAAAAACTGCAGATTTTTTTTCGAGATATGATCGCTTTTGCTGATATTAACGTCGGTTAGTACCAACAAAACCCCTACGAACCACTACCAACAACCGTACCAGTAAACACTCCAATTGCACAATTGGTTTTATAAGTTACGAATACGATAAAAAAAACTCAAAATTGCTTTGTCGATTTCTCTAAAACCTAATCGGTTCTAAGTTACGTGAAAATACATCGATTGGTACTTAAATCACCCCCATCGTGAAATTAGCGCTTTAATAACCAATCCGAAGTTACAAGTTATTTTTTTTTAAAAAAGTTCACAAATAAAACATATATTTTAAAAAACTATTTACTTGAGAAAGTTCAAAAAAATTCGGAAATCGGGGTGAGTGCAATAACTTTCTTAATCATCAAGTTAATAAGCTTAATGAGGTGGAATGTAATGAACACGACGTACACAAATGCATGATTTATGAAAGCTGCGTAAGATGGTAGCAGAAGTTAGTACTATTAAATTATTATATATGTGGTTTCAGAGAAAATTCGGTGATTTCTCACGTCAAGAAAACACCAGAACCCTACATTCAAGTTTTGCTTAATATTCTGACACAAAGAATTGCTATTGTAACTGCGCTATTTAGTTTAACTTGTAATTTACAATAAATATATATAGAATATATATTTTTGACACTTTACCTTAATATAGTAATTAATAATAGTGGATCAAATATAAATATTCTTGCTATATATTACTCGGACCTATTTACATAATCTTTGCTATTTTTCTGCTTATTTATATCGCATCGCATTTGTTCAACCTTATTCCTTTATAACTTGTAAATCAAACGACCCAAGTTTTAATTTTTACTATAATAAAATGGAACTTTTAAATTATTTTTGTAATATCAGTAGACTAGTAATAAATTGTACACAAAAAATAAAAACAAGCTTTTATTGAAGTATAAATAACATAACGCCAATTCGCCAATCAGTAGTTAGTTTGTTTTTATTTTATATAATATTGTATGATAATTATTGTATGAAAAAGTTTTATAACAATATTGCGTGGGTTGTACATATTGTATTTGTATGTGTCCGCCATTTTATTGTCACGGCCATGTTTGTTTGGCAACAATATTGATTATATATAATTGTCATTATCATGTAATGAACTAAACGTGAATTCCAAATTTTAAATCTATCGTTTAAAATTCAGTTTCCAGATTTTTCCTTCACTAAGAACCCAAAAATTTATCAATTAAAATAAAAGTTTGTTAAGCGTAACGTAACGCAACACTTTAAAAATATGTTAGGTATCCTACGCGTGGTGAATCTCAAAAAAGACTTATCGCATCGATTAAGCCTTTGAATGTTTAGCGTTTGAAATGACAGAAAGTTTGAGTTTTCGATCTCCAACCTTTACTTATAAATACTATACAAATATAGTATATACTATTTTGGTACTATATATTATATATTTTGAATTGACAAATGTACGATGTTTGTATGCCAACAGTCGCAATTCTCAAACAGTGACTCTATATTCACAAGCTTATAGGGACACTGTTTAGTACCTTACATACAATATGTAAGATAGAAAAGAAGAACCCTGTATTGGGCAGCAGAAAAACATTTCATACTAAAATCTAAAAAAAACTTTAAAAAATTTGAAAAAATTATTTGTAAAATCAGAGAAATAAGTCAGGGCCTGCAAGTGTCCATGGGCGGCGATGACCACTTTCCATCACCTGATGGAAAGTGGTCATCGCCACCTGGCTAGCCTCTATTGCATAAAAAAAAAATTAAAAAAGACTAAGAAAAGAAGGCAGCTACCTTTTACTGTTTAAAAAATATATCATATTAAAAAAGTTTCTGTCTTGTTAAATCACGGGCTCATCTAACTATACATTGTACAATAAATATATTTGAACAATAAAATATGTTTTAAACGAATGTAAAGCGATTTATAATGTACAAATAGTAACTTTTTTCCATTATTTTATACGTGTAATAAAATGGCCTGCCAATCAAATTGCTCACTACTGAATAAAATATTTTTTAGAACTATTGAACACGTCTGTACAATTTTGTTAATTTACAACCAAATTGTTTCAATTTTATAAACTAATAAACACATCCATAGAAAATTTTACTTCTTATGTATACGAAAATGTGGATATATATAATATATTTTTTGGCTGTATATATAAGATATACATCAGGATACGACCACGATGCTATCATTCTGTAATATAATCATATGAACTAAAAGGCGCAATTCATAAAATTAATAAAGAAACCGTTAACTTCTCTCTTTTATAAAGGAGAAAAATTATTATTTTTCTCAACTCAAGATGCATTCCAAATGTTATCCACTCCTTATTTCTTAATTTCAATGAAAAATAAATTATTATACAAATATTAGATACTTTTGCCAGATCACCTATTATTATTTATTAATATCATCACATGAATCTTTGTGTTTTTTGAAAAACTTACTAAATATATTCATATGCATATGTATTTAAATATATATTTCATATTTTTTTTTCTTTAACCTGTATCGTCCCACTGCTGGGCAAAGGTCTCCCCCAAACATTTCCAGAGGACCCTATCTCTCGCTGCCTCCCATATTTCATATTATTATATTTATATATTTTTTGTAAATTCTATGTTAGAAACGTTATTTTAGCGCAAATACTATGTTGCATATTGTTTTGAGCATTTCGCCCTCAACTCCAAAATTTAGTTCGCGGTTAACCGTCGTCAACAGATAAACCTGGTTTAAAATTACGCATAAAATTATATGACAAAATGTGTTTTAATGTTATCAATTAATATTGCATAATGGCTTCAAATGTCGAAGCATGTGCGGAATCGGAATGTTCAATGTATTCACTGATATTATCGAGTATCAAATGACAATAAGTATAGAATTACATGCCTATAAAAATCTGAAATATAATAATATGATATGTATATGTATACACATAAATATATACATAAATATAAAATATAGGATATATATCCTAATGCTTGTATATCATGTAATTATAATTGATTTTGTTTATGTTGCAAAATTAATCCAATTATATATTAGTATATAATTTTAATAGTAATTACTGATTAAAACGAATGAATTATTATAATAGAACTATATTATATAATACATATGTAATGAAACCGTACCTTTGTCCGCAATATCTTTTAGTTATTAAGTACCAACCATAGTTAATAAGTCTTTATATATTTTTTTTACTAACCATTATGGATCTCAATTAATAAACATTTTTATTTTTCTTATTTTATTTATTTGTAAATTGTGTTTTTTATAGTTTTCTTTTTACTTATATAATGCTATGTATATTTTTGTTTTATCTTGCAATAAGCGCCTACTCTTTTTTCCCTACTTGTAAACAAATATTTAACAAATATAGGAGTCAAATATTAATGTTGACAAAAATATAAAATTGTTTTAATACCCTCAATAAATTTCATTTAACAAAAATAGAACTTTTGTATCCAACTCTATTATCTTCTGATGTTCTGTTTTGAAAGGACTATATTATTATTAATTCGAATATATTTAAATAATTTTAATTTTACCTAACGTTATAAATTGTAAAAGAAATGCTTTGGTATATACTCTTCCAACATGGTTAAACTAAGGGTGTTTTTTTTTACTTGTTTATAAAATTTTTTATTTATTTTTATGAATTCGTAGTTTAAATAAAAAAAATCTATTTTTATTGTAATTCGTTGTTTACATACATAGTACATGATTAAGATACATAAGCCTTACAAAAAGTTTTTTTTTTGTTGTTATATAAACCTTAACAATAAATTATTTTTTTACTAATAAACACACCTGAGTGATGCGTTGAAATTTTGGTTACAAATAGAGAACTTATTTTTATGAGAGATGTTTACAGTATTTTTTTGACACCTCATGTTTCTAACATAAAAAATAATGAATTTTATAGAAACAACCCCCAAATGTGTAACAAAAGATACCGCCATTACACATATTCTGTATAGATAAATAGGAAAACAAAATTACATATATAACTCTAAGAGTTATGGTATATGAAAATTATCAATACACGTTTTTTGAAAATAATAAAAAAAAATAGACACTGGCAGGAATCAAACCCGCTACTGTGTCCCAAAGGATTATTATATATATATATATCTTTTATCATTAAAAATATGATACCTATAATTTTCGTAAATGGAAAACTATTTCTATAAATAATTATCTATTACTCTATTTCTATAATAATCTTCTAGTGGGGTTACCCCTACTCATGTAGATAAATTATCATGTAGATAAATTACACCCTTACAGTTTTGGATTCAATCTTCTCAAGAACTATTATCAAACCGTCGCGGCGCTTGATTATGATCTAATTTATGTGCGTCCGTTGTAATAATCAGATACAGTATATACAACAATTAATATATATCCTTGTATACCCATTATTAGGATTCTAAGTTTGAGCTGGAGCTTTGACAGCCTTTGGATCCTACTTAAGTGACATTTTAGTCATTAAATATCAAAGATACTCATGTTTCCAATTTTTTTTTATTATTCTAGGGCTTTAATTTTATTTAAATATAATTTGATTATCTAAAACTTTTACTATATGCTTAAATTTTAAAAGGCTTATGGCAATATTAAAGACATTTCTTTACATCAGTGTGATATTACTAATAAACATACATTGTAAACTATACTATATATACATATATATCTTTAAATAAAAGGACTTAAAAAGACATCAATTGTTAGATTTTTAGTGTGAACAAGTTTTGAAATTGCAAAACAATATTAATATATACGTCTTTACTAATTTTTTATTGTATAATTAATGAAAACTTATTATTATAATATCAATTATAGTATAATTAACGAAAAATTAAAAAAAAACTATTAATGTATAAATAATACCTAATATAGCATTTAGCTACGAATGATCTGTCTCAAGAGGCTTATTTATATCTTGCAATCTAATTGAATGATGTCAACTGGCGGACTTTGGTGGGCTGAGTTCACCTTGCGAGACCGCACCATCTGTAGCGTCTATCTCGACATGTCTGCAGATGTATCTTAATATACATACTAAGAACTTAATATGTATATTAAGTGTAGCTATATGTATATATGTATAACATATACGTTATTACGCACTGGTCTAAATGTTAGTACAATTTATAGTGTGTACTGAGCAGCTATAGTGTATTGTTATTATTTCTTATATATAATACCTTACCTGAAATAATAATAGATATTTATTTTAATTTGTATATTATATGTTTCTAATTTTTCTTAGAAAATTTATTCAGAAAAATATTGTTGTGGATATTACTGATGCTCGTCTAATAAAAGATATTTAAAAAAAATGTGGTAAAACGATCACTTTCGATTACGAAGTTTTTCACTGGTCATTTAAAAAACAAAAGAAAAAGATACACCTAAACTAGAGTTTATACGCTGCTATTGTTGTTGTAAAAAATTGTTGTAAAGTTTTTGTAAATTTTATAAAAACAACTAATCTGTGGCAAAAAGAGGTGTACTAGTCCTACAAAGTAAGCCAGTTTTCGACTTTGCGATTAACGTGCTAAAAGATTTTTTTAATTATAGTAACACCATTTCTGAAAATTGTTAAATCGACTTATAATCCTGTTCTTTCCTTAATTTAGCAGGACTGTAATATATACCGTGTTGAAATTACCAAAAATGTAAATAATACTTAATATTAGTGTAGTTGACTAGTCACAGAAATAATTAGATACCGGTCAAAAAACATAAAATCATTTCCTATCTTTCCTCTAATAGAACGAGTCAAAATCTATATTGACCTAGAACTGAAACAATTAATTAATAGTTAACGGTTACTTCAGAATGCTAACTATATCATAACAAGTTTCTCTTGTTATAGTACCTTGGGGCTTTAGAACTTGGCAAGGATATAATATTCGCCAAACAATTAACATCCAGTTACTTTATTAACCAAGTACTGCTACTAGTAGCTGCGTACAAATAATAAAAAATAATATTATCTATCTAAGTATTTTCACATTTAAACTAAAAACAATGCTAACCTAACGTGGTTTGTAATTTTTAAGTTTAATATAAAACAATACGTAAAACAAAACGTAAATATGACGGATAAATAATATTGATAAAGTAAGCCGCAGGTCAATCATTTACCCCTTCTTCCGAGTTTAATGTTACACAGCATAATAAGGTTTCAAGATCGTTAACTTCTGTGGATAATTTTGAACTTAGATCTTAGACAAAATGTAACCTGATCTGATCATCACTGTTTCCGTGGATCTGAAGGAGGTGGCTTCTTTCAACAAACCAGTAATATATATTATAAAAACTTACAAGGAGTAGAAATAATGAATATTTTAAACAAGAAACACATTTATTGACGCCTTCATTTGCGCATTTACACAAAAATCAAAATTCAAAAATTTTCAAATTAAATTTGATGAAAAAGTAACATTAAACCTACATCAAAAATCGAAAAATATATATATTTTTAATATATTCTGCGATTATCTTAGATTAAAATTGTTTGCTATAAAACATGTTTACCAATCTACATAGATACATGTTTACCTGGCTTGGCTTGATCTTGTTTACTTCTATTAGACTAACTGACTATTGTTTTTCACCTAAAAAGAAATTATGTGTGATTGTCGAATAGTGTAGGTAAGACTTTTTGAAGTGTTGGTGCATCAGCACTAAATGTGTTAAAATACTGATATTTTTTTAATTTGTTATTAAAATAATTGACAAGAGTATTAATTTGCATTATTTAGTTCTATATAAAAGATAAAAATTTATAAATTATAATTTTTAAATTAATAGAGCAAATATTTGTGAATATCGAGTGACGTGAGTAAGACCTATAAAACATTACAGTCAGTATACGGACAGTCGCTGTCATGCAGTGACAGTGATAGGTGTGTATGATATTATTTCTTAAAAAATATATTTATTATGTACAATAAATAAAAATGTTACTTTTATAATAAGTTAAAGGACATTATTGTAACTGTCTTTAGCTAATATGTATAATTGATTTTTTGATAAGAGTTATTTGATTTTTGTATTTTATTTCAGAAATGAAACAATTTACCAAATGTATAATAATATTAAATAAGTCTTAATGACAGTCTTTTGCGAAACCAACTTTTTAGGGAATCCAGGGTGCCCATCTATTTTCCTAACGATATTTCCATTACCCTTTTTTTCTTCATCATATCTAATTATCTTATCTCTTTCTTATTAGACATAAACGGAGAGATTGCTCATGTTGATGATAACATTGACTTTATATTTATTGAAAATTTAGTAAACATATTATTGTCATAAAAACTATATATCATTTGTTTTTTAGGTCTACGAGTACCTAGTAATCGAATCTAAATATAACCTTAGCCTTATATTTTTATAAATATATTTGTATATAACTTTGGAGACTTAAGTATGAATTTTTATTACTATGGGATATGAGTATTCGCTTTGCATAATAGAATACACTGACTAATAATGAGAACATTATTCAAAACATCAAAGGATCGTAATGGTAATTAGGTTATAAAATCAAATACTTATTTATTGTGACAATTGAGATTAGCATTCTGCTCGTTAACTTGCTAATGGCGTGAGAGATAAGCTTTAAAATGTACTGGTAATGAGGTCTCACGGCCTCACTTTACTGCATATAAATTTAAAAGGATTTTTGAGCTTAAGTTTTAAAAGCATCACACAATGAAGTATAATTGGCACGGTAAAAACTTGTATAAGTAAGGATAAACGTTGTGTTTTTAAATTTAATAAAACTGGACTGAAACATTATACTCTTATAAATTTTAATTAATAAAGAAAGTTATATATTTTGTTGATTTTTGTTATTACAGGAGTGTTACAAACATTACAAATACACAATTTTAAGTTAACTTAATTTTATTTATTTTCAATCAACAAAAAGCTACAAGAACTACATATATCTGAAATATAAAAAATATAAAAATACAATATTTTATTTTTTCTATTCAAATTCATATCTATTTTATGTGTAAATAGAGTTTTGAAAGTTATAGTTTCAATATTTTGAAGCCTTGTCATGAAGTTTCTATATCAAAGGATTTATGTCATGAAAATTTAATAAATAGACGACGGGATAGCTTTTGAGTTAAGAAAATCTGCATACGTATGCTAGATTTTATTCCAAAAAACACGACTAAATTGACTATCCACCAACACGAACTCAAGATAACAGGCGGTAATACGTTAATAGTGTATTGTAAGTGTAAGTTTTTATTCTCAATAACGTTAAATTTTACCGAAAAGCTTACTCGTACCTTTTGTGAGTAAATTCAATTTTTAAATGTTTAATTAAATATATTAACTACACAGTATAAACAACTGAATGGACTGTTTTGTTGATTACATTAACTTGTACAAATATGAAATCAGTAGATACGGAATTGTTGATAATTCATTAGAGGTATTGAGTTTTTAAATTAAATAGAAGTAGTTCTAATGAATTGAATAATAATATTTCTATTCTTTTACAAAAAAAGGCGTTTACTTTACGCGTTTTTAGTAAATAATCAATCAGATCGGATACATACTAGATATGAGCAATCTTCTAGATTTGCATTATAAGTCAGTAGATGAGGTTGGTTCCAATTCATGTACGATCTGTTTTGTCAATGAATCTTAAAATAGGCCACCTAATTACAGGAATTGCTGCTTATTACCACCAATACGATTCTAATCTTGAACTTTTTAAACAACTAGCTCCTGGCTTACAAGGGAGAGGACTTGGCAATTAGGATAGATATAACGAAAGCCTTTGATCGTATAAAAAACAAAAAGGACTTCTTTCAAAACTTTCTCCGTATGGGTTTCCAGAGGGTTTATCATCTCAGATAACCTTAGTAAAATATTACATCATATGGACGCGCAGAGCCAAGAGACGTTCGGATTATCTTGTTCGAAGTAGTGTAGTAATAAAATTAGATAGCTTTATGAAAAAAATGAGAAGGAGTTCATACGAACGGCGTCACCGAATTATCCGCCCGAACATGATTAGGCTACTTGACGGTGATACAGAGTCAGCTGGATAGTCACTCTCTACGGCCGAAGCCTACCACCGGTTTTGTCGCCAGATTATCACCACCCAAGGACTACGTGTGGGATTTCGTTGTGAAGTATTCTAACACAGACCGGGAAGACTCATATCAACGCACTAGCTTCTTCGTTGAGGTTCAAAGAGCAATTCGGTTAGGAAAATAAGGAAGCTAACTACTATCGCCACACCTAGGTTATTTTACGTTGCCTATCTTGATAGTCTTATAGCATCTGACTCTAGAGATTAAGATATCCTGAATATTTTTTTATTGTTTTGCACAATAGATAGCAGATCAAATGATATACAAAAGGATTCCCTAGAGGTGGGAGTTAAGTGGTTTTAAAAACACCACAATATCTTATAAAATATAATGTACATCTGGAAAAATATACATTTTATGTTAAAGCGATTATCATGTATAAAACACAATATACTTATAAAACTAAATGTAGACAGAAAAGTCATGTTTTTTTATTTATTTCTATTCCACTTTGAATAAATACCAGTGATCATTTTTATACGTCAAATTAACAGAAAGGCCTATTTTGACATCAGATCTATAGAAATAAGACCTATTGTTGCGACACTCTGCAACTTAAAGCTAAGGCTGCGAGGGTTACACACGCGTCCTGATTTGGAAAGAACCAACCAACAAACTCAGACGGGTATTTTTTTTGTGAACACTGTTTCGCAAACGTCAAAATATTAAAAAAAACAGTTTTCGAACTAAAACCACCGCAATCAATCTGGCGTGAATTTTCAATATTTCTAGTAAAATTAGTATTGCAAACTCGGCCTGCAAAACAACCAGTCACCGCAAGCAGCAACCGTTCACGAGTGTAACGCAATGACCATAGGTTAATACATTACAACTAATTATATATATTAATAAGGGAATTGTAAGACTAAGAACTACTTCGATGATGATTATAGCCTGATAATAAATAAAATGATACATAGAAACCTTATATATAGTTAAGGCCGTTATACATGTAAGAGCATCATAACATTAGTCTTATTTTGAGATCAGTCTTTACTTCTATTTTTAATTCGTTCTCACACGTACTAAAAAAAACATTTTTATTTGCATAAAATAGTTGAGGGTACATTATTTGTATTTAAAAATTCAAAATATTTAAGATATCACAATTTTTTAGTAATACCACTTAACGTTACAACAAAAAAAATATTTATATCGAATTCCCAATATTTTTCGTTTTAATAGATATTAATAGTTTTCGTTGATGTGGTCGCAATGATCAAACAACTATACAATATTAATGAACAAACGAAGCGGATAATTACAAAACATGAGTTAGCTTTAGCTTTACTTCATCGTATGAATTATTAATAAATTACACTGAAATTTATAAAATCTGTAAAGTGATTAATTATTTTATAGATGTATTCATCACCAACCAATAAAGTTTTAAAATATATTAAACAGATTATAAAATGATATTGTCAGAAATTTCTTAAATTATATTTAAATATATGGAGAACAACTGTCTTTTCAAAAAATAATTACATTATTTATTATATACCTATTACTTATTAAAAATAGTTGAAATTAATAATTTTAAAATATTAGATTTAAGAGAATGCACTTAATTTGAAATGAAATTGTAAAATATTTTGAAAGCTTGTCTTTTCTCTTGGGGCCTGACTTAGTCTCCTTCCAAAAAAGCGGTAGGTTAGATTTTTAAAACTAACATTTTAACTAAAAACAGGTAATGATAATTACAATCTAGGGGTTTTTAAATCTAGAGTAAATAGGTACTTTCTAGGTAAGCGTGTAACATCTTAGACTATAGTCATGCTAAGCATCAGGCAGGCTGAAGTCAAACGCGTTCCTGTTCAAGTTTGTTAAAAAAAATAAAATACTCTTCAGCAAAAATCTCATTCGAACCACATCTTTTTAAACATTACACAAATGTTGTTATCAGTTTATACGGCTAATTATTTTACATTTTAAATATATTTATGAAATTCTTGTACCTAAAAAAGAAATTTTTTTTTGTCTATTTTCATTTGTGGTCCGAAAATGTTTTTCTAGAAGTGTTCATTTCACAATGGTGGACGACGCCAATTCATGACTGCGTCCGCTGCGGCCTAATTAGCACCAATTTCATAGTTTAACATAAAATGTACTTCCCACCGAGGCTTTGGGCTAAAACCACCATTTTAATTTCGAAGCTGTAATATTCCGCGCTGTTTTTATGTTCATCGTATTTCATCTTAACTTATTAAAATAATTAATATTTATCTTAGAGCTTTAAAATATCTGCGGAATATTCTTGTAACTTTTAAGATATTTGAGAACCATTTAAAATATTACCTTTTGATTTTTGGGGATATTAAAACTAATAAATTAGGACATTCAAAATATTACCTTTTGCTTTTTGGGGAAATATTAAAACTGATAAATTAGGAATACAAAATTGCTACTCAATACTTGGTAAATATAGAACAACAACAGTAAACTATAATCAAACTATAAACTATAACAAAACCTTTTTCCTAATTAGCTCTGTTTGCTTCACAAGTTAAGCTCATCTATTAAAGAGCCTCTCGGATCAGCTTAGATGAGGCTGCTTTACTCTATTGAGTATTTTTTTTTAGTTCTTATAATGTAAACATAAGTAAATACATAAAATTTGTACCTGTTTGATTAAGAAAAATAAACGGAAAAATAACTGATTTATGTTAAAACTATTATTATATACCTGCATTTTAGTTTTAGTCTGTATATAATGTATAAATACTAAATACAAGTAACTAGTGTCTATATATATAATATGTAATAAGTTATATGAAATTTTTAATATTTTATTTTCAGTATTACAGTAATTCCAGTGATTTACCTTCGTGCTAAGTACTGTATAAACGTTATGAGAAGTGATTTATTATTCTTTCTTAAGTGAAACATGTGGTGCTGAATTCAGTCAATATAATTATAGAACTAAAATCAACTTTTGCTAAGCGTATATAGCTAAAAATATTATTATTATTTTGTTTAGATTAAATATTACAATAATTATGATCGTTAAGTTAAGAAATTACAATTACTTTTGTACATAGATATATGAACAAGGAATAGATAAAAGATAGGTTCTGGGTACAAACACTTATCTACCCTTGTCGGGACCTTCACGCGAGAGAATTTCAGTGATACCCCGTAATCCTTAGTCGATGATGAGTCGCAATAGCTGCGTTGCATCGGCATCCATTGTAGCAGCGGTTGGTGTTTGATATTAATCCGAAGAGGCAGTACACTGCTAATTTCCATCTACTTTTTTTATATAAAAAAAAAGCAAATTTTTGTACTGCAGTTGCTCTTCTTATCACTCTTATTACAATGAACTCTTCGATCTTCGATCGAATCTTGCATCTGTCCAACACCACCTTAAGATAGTACAGCCGCACTTAATTTTTCTGACGGAAAAAAGATATGCCCTTGGATTTCCTTAAGAACCCGTATGGGCATAATTTCCTTTCACGCATGAGGGTTTGCATGTACATGTTTTTACATTCCCAGCACCTTGAAGATATTTTTTACAATATGGCTGCTAATAGATACAGGAAACGCAATAATGCTATTTTCTTATGTTTACCATTCAAGATAATCTATATATTCTCGTTTTGCTAGTAACTCACATCCAGAGACTATCAATGCCAGTCCACACCATATTCCTCACAGCAGTATTTCGATTCCAGAAATCCGAAAACTCCGAAAAACCAGTGGTCCTGATTGCACACCAGCGATTTTGCCTAAGACCTTTACAACTGAACGGTCTCTTAAGCTGACACTTCTATATAGATTCTCGATTAAGACAGAAATAGTGCTGAAACATAGGGTCAGAAAATCTTAGTCTTGACTGCAATAAAACTAATTATAGTGACTTCACCCAAGTAGCAATCAATAAGCCGTGTCTACATATACGAATATATCTGGATGAAATAGCTCGTTAATATACAGCAAGAAGACTATATTGAGCATTGATAGATACTGCCACAATAAGCTATTCCGTCTGGGTGACCTGACCGAACTGTTAATCAAAACAATACAAAATACTAAATATAAACTTCTTATTTCATTTACTCTATATAAACGAACGGTTATACCATATATTATACACCATAGGAATATTATGCTAAAAATTACTTGTTCTTGTTACTACATAAACTGTTAGTTAATATAAATGATTTTAAAACTTTTTTCCAGGCGTTTATCTTTAATATATACAGAGTTAAATTGTATACTGTTAAAGGCCAGAATATTCCCAGCGGATCATCCCAAAGCTCGTTACCGAATTTTCGCAATACTTTGTGTAGCTGTAAAAAACATTACCGTAATTAATATTTTTATAAAGATTACTCTAATTTTCTGTTATTTAAATGATAATATATATTTTTAAAGAATTATTTGTAATTAATAGTTACAAAAATGAACACAAATCCTTATTCAATTTAAAAAGAATTTTGAAAGAGAATTAAGAACTCTCCAGATACTACAATATTTTTATATGAAATTAAAACAGTACAAACAAGCTTTAGGATGATCTATTTGTTAAAGACCACTACAGTCCATGTCCCCTTACAAAAAAAACTGAATATTGTAAAGTTTTATTGACCTGCAAATGCAAAAGTTACATTTTACTTCTTTATTCTTTTCTGAGATATAGCATCAAAATGCAAAAAAATCTTATTATTATTCTTTATAATTATTTGTACATAAAGATTATCTAAAACCGTTCTCTTAATAGTACAGAAATAAATAGTAATCTAAATCGTCCTAGACGTTGTAATATAAGTGTAGGAAAATACAGTATCAATATGTCTGAGATTGAACCTCAATAAACTAACAAAAATATCAAACTGTGAAGCTGAAGATAGGATTTACCAAAAGAGATCCAAAGGGTAAAAACAATAAACTTTTAAAACCTCTTATAACAAAAACTTCCTAATGATTTTTATACACTCAAAAATACAATACAGACACATACAAGACAGATGTTATCATTTAATAATGACAATACATCTGCTATAATATCTAAGATAAAGATTATTTTAAAAAATCACTTCCTATTGTTAGTTTCTGACCCAGAATTAATATGCTAAGAAAAATCGTCTTTTTAAATGAAAGGCGATTGTTCCGTATCTGATTGTAATGAGGTCTTATAAAAGAAGCAACTCTGTTAATACTGAATCAGTGCTAATAGTAGCAAAAGATCAAATGGTTTTTTTAATAAATATTAATTTTACTACAACAGAACTTTCTAAAAGTTACAATATATCCTATGCACAGAAATTAACAATCGTTTTTCAAAAAGTCATATATTATTCCTTTATTAAACGTGAGGTATTAGTTGCGCAATTACAAATGTTTTAGATCTGTAGAAAAGAGTCGATGGTTGGATGTTTTTCAAATTAATTGTCAATTCGATATTATATTATAAGAAATCCGCAATATCTTCAAATTACTTATCACTAATAAGAGCTTTTTTTTAAAAAAAAAAAAAGAAAAAAAAAATAGAATGAAGAAAGAAGTGGCCGTCTGTTGGGGTGGGGCGCTATATCGAAAAATACTGGCGCCACCCTCGGGGGACGGACCTTATGGTGCCGCTGAGATAGCAAGTTGAAACAAGAAAGTCGTGAAACAATATGGCTATCTCAGTCGGGCGCTGGTAGGTCCGTCTCTTAGGATCCTGGGTTCGGTGGAGGGGGTCGTGATTGAAAACACTGGAATACGATGTGTAGACGCGATAGCGAACCAGCCACAATAATATTTTCAATTCTTCTAGTTCCCTTTTCTTCAGAGTTCCTTTTTTCTTGAGAGTTCGTCTTGTTCTTCTTAGCCGTCGGAAGTAATATCGGTAGTGGCGCCATACTGCCGGGTGTAGCACGTCACGTATACCGTAAAGAGAGCCGCGGTTTATAGACTCTTTTTACTAACATTTTTCACTATGGCTGGTCCGCTTTTTCGCTAATATTTATTTCTCTAGATCTTATACTTAAACATGTTGTACATCAAAATAAGCGTCTTAATAAAATCTATCTAAATGTATATAATACAAAACGGTTATAATCATAAATCTAAAATAATACGTAAAAAACATGCAATATCATACAAAAAACGGTACTTTTAACAACCTAAAATTCGTTATTATGTCAAAACTATCCATCTCTCAACTATAAACTAAACATATTTATAATCAGTTTTAAGTGCTTTACTAAATTACAAAAGAAAAACAAAAGAAAATCTAATTATAATTTTCATACTAAACTCAAGTGCGAGACAGAGATGCCTACATCTTGCTATCTCTGTCATACCCATCAGTTTGACAATAGATTGCTGCCTAACGAGAGACTAATTCTATGACTATAAATTACGAAGTGTGGGACAGAGATGCTAACATCTTATCATCTCTGTCACACTCATTAGTTTCACAAAAGAATGATACATAACGAGACACTAGTTTCCTGACCGCATGTACATGAGATTATTGAAATATGACTACATACTAATACAAGATTGGTTGATTAAAATAATTAATAAAGAGAGCGGACATTAAAATTATTTGTCGCCGACACCGTCCTTTTTAAAGGTACGTTGTATTAATCTCAAAACACCGCCAAATAAAGTTTATTCCACGTTTATATGGTTTGTGGCAGAAATTTTTTTAAGCACCGCATTTTTGAATAACGCAGATAACTTGTTTTTATCAATATCGGTAGCGTGCAGTGAAATAAATAAAATAATCTTTAATCGCCAAGAGCAAGAGACCAAATATTTCTTAGAGAAAATGTCCCTGATAAATGTGATGAAAACTGATCGTAGATGCGATAGTTCTACACACTACCAAATTCTCTAGCCTTTTACAGAGTTCGCGACCTTTAACAACTAATACGGCTTTGGTGCCTACTGCTGTACGCAGTGCAATGATAAAAGCTTATGAAAGAGGGTAATCCGGTCTAGAAATAACAGCAGTATGGCCTGTGCTTTAATCAGAGCTGTGCTTATCCACCGTAAAGTACTAAATAACTCTTTGATTATTCCCAATGTTATAAAGGCTAATATCACTTTACTCTTAAGAGGACCACAAATCTTATCATCGTTCGACATGTCGAGGTCTACTACGCCTATACTAAGCAAGGCACTTAGGGGAGCGGTCTCGAAGAGTGATGATGCGACGGATGGGGTTTTCTTAGAGACAAACTCGTATACTTGTATCTTCTGGGAATTAAATTGAACAAGATTGAATTAAGGCCATTCCGAAACGCGCCCTAACAATGTTATTAATAGTAGAAGACACGATTTTCTTTCAGCATTTACGTTCGACGTCATCATCATCGTTCCACATCGATAGATTGCTGTACAGCTGTACAGCTGTAATAATAATTAACGGTAGCATTATACAACATACGATTAATATGCGAAATAAACCAAAATAAAAAAAAATAAAAACCTTATTGAAAGTAAGTTATATGTATACACATCTTTTTTTATTATCCAAACTACAACGAGTTTGGTCAGTTATTTTTTAATTTCCTGTAAAGCTGATGACAGAATTTCATTTATTTTCAAAGCTATAATACAAATAGCATAAATCACATTTAGAACATATTTTGAGGTAATCGATTGACAAGTTACTGGTGCTTGGATTTGTCTCTGGTATTTGTGTCAATAAATAAATGTCAGTATTCTTTTCAAAATATTAATGCTTTTTAGAAAAATGACAAGCGAACTTGAATACATTGTATTGCTTTAACTGATCTGTAACTAAATAAAGAACTAGTTGTTGTTTGGCATCTACAGTGATCCAATAAAAGCATATATATTAACATTGTATTACTTACCTTTTTTAATAGTATATTTGTAATCAAGTGCTTTTTAGATTATATATATATATATATATATTTTATCTTATATTAATGCAATGTGACATTTCTCTCTGAAATATTAATCTTGTTTCGATCTCCTGCTATAAACTCTAAATCTCTTTCGTATATAATAGATCTCTAACTGTCAAATACAAAAGCCCCCAAATCATATAACACAGTACACATATTTTTTACATTATAACTCTTAGTTTATGAAAAATATATTTCATATGGGGACTCTAGTTAAAGTGGTGGTCTTGTATTAGGCCCAGCATGTTGATATACAATTCCAAGTGACGGACATGATGCATGATAGGGTATATCACCCATGCATACAAATATGGACATGCGCCACACACAATGTAAGACTTGAAATTGTTTTATGTGGTGAGTGTATGTTCATTAATTTACTTTTTGAATGATTAATAAAAAGAAACTTCGTGTGTCCACTTACACAGTTTATTAAAATCTGTTTGAATCAATTGTTAGTCATTTCTCTGTCATAATGTTGTGATTAAACATGTTTAGATGGCATGCTGGTACACAGAACTGTGCCGAAAAAAGTTATGTATGTAAAAAAAAGTATGTATGTGTGTCGATAATATCAACAAAAAGTTATCGTAAATGAAACAATTATATATCTCTTGGTTTTTTGTGTTTTCAAGAAAATGTAGATCATAAATAGTATCAAAAATTATTGTTAAGAAGATATTATTTAATATATTGTCACGTCTAATAAAGGCTCGTGACACATAATTAAAATATTATTAACATTCTTTTTGAAATCGTTTGAAAATTTTGTTATTAGTTTTATCGTGTGTGGCGTTCACTATTCTATTAGTTTGAGCATTTATTTATTATTTCTCACATTTTTCTTGCGCTCTTAAAGTAAACGGAAATATCTTATTGTAAAAATATATATTTATATTGTTTACTATAATCATACTAGTTTTATTTCTGTATTTTTTACATATTATTGATTTTTTTATTATTTAAATCGTTTAAATGTACTTTTAAAAGTTTTTTTGTTATTACACAATCATCATATTTTCCGAAATCCACTTATTTTTTGGTTTTATTTTAACTTTACTGTTAATTTGATATTAACATATATTATAAATATAATGAGTTTTGTTAATAATGAACTCAATAATTTCATTTGTATCATTACTGAGCTGTATCAGAGTCAAATTTATTTTATTTAACTCGGTTTTTTTATGTAATTTTGTTATGGTTTTTGGAGAATTCATAAAATCAAAGCAAGGCCTGTTATGTAATGTTCCGTTAATGTGTTAAAGATATTAGACGACCGCTGTCTGAATGTTCCGAATGGTGGCTACTGCTTTGCTCGTGTAAGTCGCGGATGAAGATATGATCAATATGCGATTTGGATATGCCAGTAACATCTCTATGAAATATACTCGATATTGAAAAATACAATTCAAATACATTGAAGTCCTAATTAAAAAATTACTATTATTTATTCAAAGTATTGAAACTTAATCTTCCAGTTGCATTCGTAAAGCCGTTATCTTTATTGATGGCTCCTAATAATATACAGTTTGTTTTATTATAAAAAGATAACATTTTCGATATTTTTATTAATTAAGCTGCACTTACAAAGTCTTATAGGTTTTGACCGCAGTGCAAAAACAAGCAAAGTTTTCTGGTCGCACTTGTTTTATGATAAAAGAAATATTATTGTAAATGTATATAATTATGCCTTCTACTTGCCTATGTGTTCGGAATTCAGAATTTCTACAAATAGTTTGTCCTATTCTGAATTATTCGGTCTCTGCATCCATATCTTTATCTTCCAGGTCAGGTAAAATAACCAGTAATAATAACAGTACGGTACTGTACAGTTATGACAATTCCAATCAACGGAATCTGTTGAGGATAAAGTTTTGAAGAGAGTAAGTTTATAAAGAACATTTTTTCATAGTTAAAGCTACCTACCAAGCTAGGTATAGGGAAGATATATCAGTCCTCATTCTTTTTTTTGTTTTTCTAAATACAAATTTAGAAACTGTATGAACTAAGCATTAATTTGATATCTTGGAATATCTTGTCAGCAATAGGCTCATTCCAAAATAAATTAATATATAAATATTTTGACATTAC
Organism: Mechanitis mazaeus; assembly: GCA_959347395.1. NCBI lineage: Eukaryota > Metazoa > Arthropoda > Insecta > Lepidoptera > Nymphalidae > Mechanitis > Mechanitis mazaeus. Next base: position 9,012,161 of record OY365748.1, on the reverse strand, counting down.
AATATTTTTTAGCACATAAATGTTTTTTAATATTTCCCAAAAAATTATTGTATGTTAACAACTTAACGTTTTCTGGTATTTTCTGGGAGCTTGTTTAAAAAGTATTCATTTATTTAAGTCGAATGACAGGAAAAGTATATTCATGTAACGAATAGCGAAAACATTTATTATAAAATTCGGGACGTTTTAGACAGTTAACGTAACGAAGCGTATTAATTTTTATAACACAGTCATAATGCAAAAAATTAAAACTTAACCAAATACAGTCATAAAAGGCTGACATAGTAATTAATTCGGAATGTAAAATATTTTTTAACATATAACTAACCATTAGTGCTGCTACATATAACTTCATGTTTAACAAAATTCCATTTACCACAATAAATTCATTATACGCGAATTCAATTAGCAGATTCTAGATTTTACGAGTGACTTCCTGTTGATTTGTTGATATGAGCACATTATTTCTGAGTTATGAAAAATTATTTCTTTAATGGACTTTGCTTACATAATACAAAGTTAGGCTGAATCGTATCCGGTCCGGATATGTCTTCTGTAACTTAACTGCAGCTGTCTACGCTCACCAATATGGCACAATTAAATACAGGTTATAAATGAATTACTCTGCCAGTTCTAGGAACTCGAAGAGTCTGACGGTAGTTATATATTTGCGCGGTCATCCTCAGCGCCTATGTGAGGAAAACTTTGTACACACAACAACAGGCATTTTAGACTGACGATTTTGTGTTTGTATATCGTTCAAGCAGTCACCTAGTATATTAGGCGATTCTTATAAACAAGTAGAACGACGTTTTCTATTTTTGTGAAAAAAATATTCGACGGAATCTGGCTTACAAGCAATTACATAAAGATTTTATCCATTAATATATCAATCTGGGGCGTGAGACATGGTCACGGAGAGTACTAAAGTGATTTCTATTCCCACTCAGAGCTTTAATGGCAACCGGTCGTTTTTTTTGGGTGTTGTGTGTTAATGCACGCAGCAGCATAATTCTATTTGTATACAAAACATAACTAATGTCCAGTTAGTGGAATAAATTTGGCTAGAATAGTATTTTATATATGTATAACTTTCAAGCGGACTAAAGTCACGCCTAATATCATGTTAAGACCACCAGAACCTCTGCGACCAGATTTTGCATTTGTGAATACTGATTTCGATTAAATGGGGCTAGTTTTTAGATTAGACGTAAAGGTGGGGGGGAAATCTTTATATCATATATTTGTCTATTTGTATGTTTAGTCACTCGCGCAATTCTTAGACACATTCTTTCTAACATTGAAACGATTTATTTCGCGTCCCGGAAAATCAGCAGAAATACATTCAGATAATGAAAATATATTGTAGGATTATTTAATGATTTATTTAGTTTAATGAATACTTTTTTAGAAGAAATTAAGAGAAAATCCGGCATCTTTACGGAGGCTTCTGAGCGAAGTTGTACGCACCATCTTTTATGCGTTGTAGGCAACGCTTACCTGATATATGAAGTTGTTATAGTTTTGATGCAAATTGAAGCAGTGCTATCGTCCTGTTAGTCTATTGTTCGCCAATCCAGACCTAATAGATCCGAAATAGATACACACGCAATTATTCAAGACAACTATTTTTTTTTATCGAATAAAACATGTACTTTTCATTAAATTTCATTTATAGTTAATTTGTATACTGTAGAAGAGCGAGGGGTATAACAGCGAAATATTTCTATAACATTCTAAAGATCTCGTCTCTCTAGAAATCTCCTCCCTCAGTTCATTTCCAGAACGTACTTTAGAGGCGGTAAGTGAGCGTGTATTTCCATTAAGGGGTCCCTTAATGTTAGCATTCCTTTCCCTGCAATGCGGTTAACTAGGTACCCATACCATGAAACCACAGAATCCTAAGCTTCGTCTCTCTAATTTAGGATGTAATTGCCAGTATTGCGATGACATATAGCCTATAACTATCCTCAAAAAATGGGGTATCAAATGAAAGAAAGGATATATGTAATATGATTAGATATCCTTCTGGTTTGGCGTTTAAGGGAATAGAAACTCTTCAAATTTGTAAAATTAATATTTTCGCTGGTCAGTTCTGCTTGTGTTCATAGAATTTTTATTCTACATTTATAACTCATTTGTAGCACTTTTGTAAAAAAATTACGATGCTAATTACATAATATGATACAAAACAAAGTTGTATGTAATAAAAGTAGAGCAGCCTCGATGAATAGAAAAAATACCATATATACCAAAAAAAATGTATTAATTAATTCACATTTTTTACGCATATATATATAGCTTAATAAATAACGATATGCAATATATTATAATTAAGGTTTTAGGCCCATATAATATGAAAACTTAATTACATTTATTGTCATATATTTGTATCACTAACATAAAATTAATTTTACAAAATAAGCTTATTAAATATGAAGACGAGAATAATTATACGTATAATTGACAGTATGTATATATTTAAATCCATATATTCTAATTTGTAAGAACGTCATTATCTAAAAGTGACTAAATGCCGTCGATTTGTTTTTATAATATTGTAAAAACCAATACCTAAAATAATTAAACACATTCATTTATGAAAAGATCTTGCTATTTCGTATTAAAATAATAAGAAATACAATACAAAGCACTAGATGAAACACTTAATGTTTATCATAGATGGGGTCTCACGTATTACTTGTAAAAACAAAAGAATATCGCATTTTATTAACTCAGAAATATCGATTGAAATATTACAATATGTTTTTATATAGTTTATTATGTAATAAACCTAAATACACCGCTGTACGTAATGGAAAACCACGTTATCCTTTTGCATTTATTTCTAATAGAAAGAGCGTACAATCTCATTACCAATGCTTTTTATAACTCGTTTTCTAAGAGCATTACCACGTTAATGCTTTGTTTAAAACATTAAATCTCACTTGTAATAAAAAGAAAAACTATTAAATTAATATTCTGCATCTTTATTTTACTAACAGTCAATTCTATATTAGCAATCCATTTAGTTCTGCAATATTTTGGATATAATCATTGGGTATAACAATTGTTATACTCATGTTAATGTCATGAGTGACTTGAACACCTGTATGCTGAAGAATGACTCTTTCTACTAAATTGAGCTTTATTGTAGATTGTCGGAACTTATATTTACTTCCTTCTGAACAGAGTCACAACTCTAGTACTACTAGCACTTTTTAAATTTAATTATAGTTTCTAACTCTAACGTTGTTTGCAAGGCTGGTAAACTTGCTGATCCTTTTGACTCAATGACTTCATTTTTGCGTCTTATATTATTAAAAAACCCTAAACCTTAGACCTCGTCACTATCTTACTGAACTTTATTTTAATAAACTCAAATAACTACTGTTATAAAACAATTTTTTAATTATAAGGGAAAAGTCGCAGACTTATATGTAGTTTGTATAATACTAGCTTTTGTCCGTGTGTTCAAAAATAACGAGTAGCACGTTGCTACGCCTGTTCACCTCCATATCACGACGCGCTGACATAGACCCGACGACATAGTAAGCGCTTAATAATGCTCCTTTCAGTTTAACATTATTGCAATATTGACTTTGAAGTTACCTGTACAAATCACATTGTATAAAGACAAATTTTATGTACATTAAATGTTAAAAACGAAAAAAATGTAAAAATTTACATACCTCGTCTTACCGAGAACACGTTTGCTGAAAAGCATTCGAAACTTCGGGTTAAATTTAAAATGTAATAATAAACGCGAGTTATATCCGTAAAATATTTTTATTGAAATAGACTTAAATATATTTTTACCTTAAAGTTTTAAGTTATCGCTCTTATTTAATTATATAAAAAAATGCTTAAAATGAATTAAAAAATATACGGACTTGTTTAAAACTAACAATAAACTTTGCATAAAAAAAGGTACAATGTGAAGTTTCCATCCTTTAGGTTGTCCGGAATTGGTTTTAGCGCACTGAAAGTTGATATCCGCTTTAAATTCAACATTACTCGATTTCAAAGCTTTGCATTTAAATCAGGATTCCATTCAGTATAATATTGTATATATTGTTCTCTTCTACTGTCGCGAATAGTACAATTTTAGAAATTTTCATTATTAGAAATATTTGATTATGGGACATGAAAAAACGTATTTACCTTTTCTTTTTTACTTTTTTAACTAAATATGTAGTCTAAAAGTGTTAAGCATTTTACAAAAAAAAACATACGAATGTCAAGGTCTCGACTAATGTTGCTGCTGTAATAAAGACCAATTATAGATACCAAGTATTAAGTTGTAAAAGGTGAATATTTTTTAAATAATTATAATTTTAATATGAGTTTCTACTGCTAATGATTTGGAGTTCTAATCCCTTATCGATTAATTGGATCACTAACGAGTAATGAATTTCGAAAGTCGAGTAAAAAGTTTTCTTTACTGTATAGGAGTTCGAGACTGAAATTATCCTTAATTAGCTGCTGCTATGTTAATTACTAAGTCTGTTACTGTGAAAATTATGTTAATAAGAAACAAAGTTTATCTTTTAAAATAACACGTAGGATTATTTATAGAAATACAAAATAATTAACGAGAAATATTTATTTTTCACCTAATACCTAATATTTTTTTTTATACAATCTCAGAATCAAGAAGCTCTGGGCGAAGATCAAGGCCAGGGTTGAAAAATGAAAACACGTAGGTGGTATTGACACTGCGATGGACATTAGCATAAGGTTGTGATAAAAACATGAGACGCCACATCTAGAAGGAGTGCGCTGCCTGGGCGGGTGACAGTTGTAAATTGTGATATTTTACTGTCAATGATGGTCAATGCTAATATTGACAGTAAATTGCTGTGGGAGTGAAAAGTAGACTCTTTCAGCGATTAAATCGGATAATTAGCGGAAGAGGCCGTGTCCGACCTGGACATTGGGGTCAACTTTGTCTTCTAATCTCAAGAAACAGGGTTTTCCATCCATCTCTCCGGCCATCTCTTTCTCCGGTTGTTTTGATTGATATTTTTATATTAACTATTTTAGAAACAAATTTTATTAATTGAGTACCGTACCTAAAATTTCTTCTTTTATAAAAAAATTATTTTGCGTTTAAATTCATTCTGCCAGTTTCTAAGCATTATTATAGTCAAAGATGTAGCACGCTTATCCAGAAGGTAGCTATTGATTCTATATTTGAACTTTAGATGTTCCAAACTCTGGAGTTTTTTCCTTAATAAAGGTGTTTTCACCTACAAGTCTCTTAACTCTTAATCAATTCCAATATCTCTAGCTGGTATTTGGGTAATGTACCCCAAAGATGCGAGCAGTACTCCATACATGACCGAACTTGTGTTTATACTGGAATAAAAACTGTTCCGAATTGAAGTACGTAAGCACCTTTACCTAGTAGGTAAAGATGCTCCCCGATTGATACGGGTACATTTCGGTAGGAGCTAGATCGAATAGCGTTTTGGTGGAGAATAAACACGCTAGGATCTTGGTTTCATAAAACCTAAACAGTTTAGTATCGCCCCTTTCGGACTGCCTATAGGGCAAAACTCATTCGTTCGTCTATGGCGTCGACTTCTTTTTTTAAATAGATATTTTAGATTTTCCAAAGTATTATATTATTATAAAGAATTAAAAACTCTTCATATAATGAGTTTTCAAATACACAGTAATTGTACACTTAACAAATAATTAAACCATAAAATATATTTTTTACTGAACAGAGGAGAAGTTCATTAAATATGCTATAATTATATATGTTATATGATAATAGCATATTTTTTAAATATTATATCAGAATTTTTTAAAAATATTAAGAACTAATGTATGCACATAAAAATGTAATAACATACCATTTTATATATATAATAACTAATATTCTCTGATCTTGTGTATTACAAACGGAGTTAAATATAACTACAGATTCATTGTTTCGCTGATTACATTGAGTCCCACTCATGTAAGTACTGCTATGTATACTAGATTAGATAAGTATATTAGATTCGTTAAACATAGTCATTAATTATATTAATAAAAAAATCTTATCAAATTGGTCCCTACAGTTAACAACAAGATGTTTTTGCTACCTCGTTATGGACTATTTTGTCATATTAGAGTATTTTATTTCACTTCAATGAAATGCTGAAGTCAATGAGAATTGTTTGCAAATGCAAGTTTTAGTTTAAAATGTGAAATGGTATTTCATCGTAATTATTTACTTCTATTTAATGTTAGTTTTTAAGATAACTTCATTTGACTTTAGAAAATATACGTGATATTATATTATATATAGTTTTATTTGTAATAATATTATAATATAATGTATACGTAACATAAAGTCACAAATGGATTGACGTGCCTCTTCAAACTATATTCGTTTTAATAATTAGGAGTTTTTGGTAAGCTATAAAAGAAATGTACATATCTAAAAATATAAAACTTAACATTGTTACATTATTACAAAAGTATTTCAAAGAATTAAAATGATACCTGTATATAATCTACTTATTTATGAGAATTTGAAAAGGGTAGAACCATGCTTCAGCACGAATACCAACCGGTATTTTGGTAACTTCAACACATACTGAGCCAACCGGTTCAATTCACGCAAAACCGATCATACAGAAAGATCGTTATTCAAATTTATTTAAATGCATTCCAAATGACTCGTAAAATGGATACGTATGATAAACAATATAAAATCCCTGACGATAATACGTGGAGCTTACTTCCCCTGGGCAACAAACATTCTCATAAATATCACACATTTAAGGTAGAGGAGTATAACGAACTGACCAGGAATAGGTTTATAGTTATTTTATATGATGAAGAAGTGCGACCGAGTCTTATAACAGCGTAATCTCTCTATAGCCTACTAAAATATGTGTCCCCTTTTAGAACTATTATTAGTTTATTTCGAGAACGTACTTCAAAGGCAGTATAGCACCTGGATCGCCAGTTACAGGCACTATTGTTATATTATTTTAAGATTATATAGTATATAACTATAAAAATTCTCAAGTTATAAAAAAACAATAAAATGAAATGAAAAAAAAATACAGTATTATAAACAAGAAAAGAAAATTAATTAAATATTTTAATAAATAAAAAAAATAAAGATAAAAGATATATAAAATCTTTCATATTATTAGAAAAATTTATAAATAGCTTGTCTTTGTATTTCTAAAATAGAAAAATTTAATATATTAAAACTTCCTTATTTTATTACAATGTATTTGTTATAAATCGTACATTTACAATAATGATTATAAGATAATATTCTGTAATATTAAATGGAAACTAGACTAATTACGATTGTCACTTATCATGTCAAAAGTCATTTGGAATGGCACTGACTTGTCAAAATATCGAAACACAGTGAAATTGTTGTTATTTTACTTTATTGGAGACGAAAGATTTGAATTTTGACGACAACAAAGGAACAGAGCGTAATTGTAGGCAATCATTTGAAACATTCTGTGTGCCACAGAAATTGCATTCTGTATTTAGTAAGTTAGGATCATTGGCTTTAAACATCACACCGTAGGTCATATTGTGTGTCAAATACACAGACTAAAATTCAATAGTCGAATTGTTAATAACACGTTGTCCGTGACAACCTTCATAGGTTGATAAAAATATTTAAATGTGTAATATTAAATCTGTTTATAAATTAATTCTTACTACTTAATTCCTTATACTATAATGTAAACAAAGTTTATAGTAAATTTACAGAATTATAATAATTAAATTTAGACCATAGCATCATAACATCTATTATTTACATTTACATCTTTTAAATAACTTGGGAACTGTCTACTTCTTCGCTTGCTTTGCAACTTTGCTATTTAGTAAGAAAAATTTTGGAATTAAAAATCATATTCATCTTATATTCGACTTGAAATTAAAATTGTATAATAAATTATAACATATATATATTTAGGTCCTGGACTACCGATCATATTCGGATCAGTTAATTAATTAATGGATTTACATAAAAACAGATACTTCCTCCTTATACAATTATAGCTTTATTTCAAGAAAGACTTATACTTTTGACAAATGGCTTTTCCAACGAATTTTCGTATAATGGTATCGTATATAATATAATGTCTATTGTTCTTGCTAATGCGTGTTTGTAACATTTTTATGGTCGTAAATTGAAATAAACAGTTCTTCAGTTGTTTTAATGTCTTTGTGGGCATTTTGTCTTATAACTTGTTATTTAGTTTATCATTCAATTTTAGAAAAGAAAACATCTTCTATGCCTTTTTATTGAAATAAAAGTGTAAATTAAATGGATGTATAGTAAATTGTACTTCGAAAACTGTGTTTATTCAACGATCACGTCGGGTCGTTGAAAAGTATAATGCAATCAATTATTTCGCTCGCGCTCCAATTCTGTTGCATTCAATTGTAGAGGTAAAAGATTTTATTCCCAATAAAATATTCAGCACCAAGTGATAAATTACAGGATAAGTCCGAAAGCATTTTATCAGAAATTAATTAATGTCATTAAGAGTGTGTTTAAAAATAAACAATTTATACATAAATTTATATAATTAAAGTTTTTTTTTAGAACTTATACATTTATAAAATTTAACAAATATACATATCGTTAACTACTACAATAGTATTTAATTGTACTCCCACTCCAGAACACGGTGAGTATACTTCAGATATACAATTATTTAAAATAAATTAATTTAACAATTTTTAAAACAGATATCAACAAATTAATTCGTAATTACTTTAATACAATTTTATAATTATAATCAAATGTATAGATATTAAAAAAAATAATAAGCCATAATTAGAGAAATTAAAAAGAAAATCAAACCAAACTTTGAGTAATTGCTTGACATATAAAAGTGTTTCTTATTTATTTAAAATTAAAATAATTTAATTCAAAGATTGAAAGTTTTGTAATTTGTATGTAAATTTATGTATAGCATATAGCATAGTATGTGTGAAAATATATATAAATCACAAATAAGTACGTCGGATTCATCATAAGAGAGTTTCATTAAATATTGTTATTTTAATTTTAATAAGGAGAACGGTTATAACGCCGTTTATATATTTGCCTAAAGCAACAAGTTAGTAATTAAATATGTACGAAGGGTAAATTTTGATGTTTCGGAAAATTAGTTGTCTAATAAAAAACAGTGTTAGTATTAACAGTAGCATCTTCCGATGGTTTCCCTTCAAACCAAATTGATTATCGGGCAAGATGATAGACTCTTAAAGAAATTTTAATAATCTGTTATTTAGATTCTTTTCAAATATTTTGAAAAGTATTAACATTTCCGATATAGGTAAATAGCTATTGACGCCATCTCTATCACCACTTTTATAAAAAGGATGAACTATGGCCTCTTTAAATCCTGCGGGAAAAGCTGCTGAAGAGAAGCACAACTTCAAAAAATTATGATTTGAACTAGAAAATAACGGGCCACTTTACATAAAGAGGAGAATATGTTATCCCAGCCGACGGCCTCTAATCGTTTTTTTTAAAAATTATTAATCATATAATTATTTTATAATCAGTTTTCATTAATAGCATTAAATTTAAATATTGAAATTTTAGAAGAGGTGGAAATGAAATTAATGTTAAATGATTTGTTTAATCTTGAGATTAGTTCTAAGCCAATATTACTAAATTAATCAATAACTGTGTTATCGGATACCTAGTTCAAGATGAACAGATATCTGTAGGAATGGATTTGCGGTGGTTATTTCACTGTTTAAAAGAGGTAAGATTTTCATGTTTTTCTATGTGGCCTTAGGTTTTATTTTGCTCTTTAAAACTCTGGTAGCTAATTTGCCAGTTTAAGGTTTTTACAAAAAGATTATATCGAGTATAAATTAACTAGGTTAAAGATAACGCTATCTAAGTAAAACTAAAAGACCCGTCATCAACCCTGGCTTACTAAACTGTCGCTTAACATAAATAGTAACTATTCAGGAACGGGACTCAACAATATCAATAATAATATACACATAAGTATTGGTTACCATATCTAGTCGGCGAAAAGCTAATGTTACTAAGGTCTCTAATATAAACACCCTCACCTGTCATGACACAAGCTACATAAAATAACAAAGACGTGGTCAATGATAGACAAGTTAATTGCAAGTGCTATTAAGGATGTATTTATTGGTTTTTAACAAAACATGATCCAAACAAGTGGTATCCCTTTTTTGGAATACTTGACCAGATAAGATTGAATAAAGGACTCCATTACCAGCTACAATAAATAAGGTTAATATTTTTGTTACCAACCATTGATTGTTGTATCATTATTAAAAAGGATAGTAGAATGAACATGCAAATAAGACATCAAGGGATATTTTTGTTTAAAAAAGCTGAGTTTAATTTAAGAAGTTTAAGCAACACACTCAAAGCTAATTTTAACCTATTTACATATTTCATGGACGCAGGGGTAGTTGTGCTTTTTAAGTGCTTTTTAATCGGGTAGGCAACCCATACCTGGGTAGGCACCTGATACATCAAATATATATATTTATGATGCAAAACAAAAAACATTTCAAACGATTTTTATCTAACATTTCGATCTCCCTCTGGTGGTAGTTTAAGTGCAACTTTAATGTATCGGTGTTTCTTCTTATAATCTATTTGACAGTAAGATAACTCTTTGAGTAATTGTTTTTAAAAAAAATGTGAATTTAATTTAACGTAAAGACATCGTTTTAGTCATTTAAATATCTCTTCAATTTGAAGCATTATGAAACATAAGAGTATAATTACTAAAGTTACTTTGTTAATATACTTGATTTAGTGACATACTAGTTTTATTTAATATTGTGTCATTAAGATATTTATATGTTACATTGTTTAATTAACATAAGTACAAATACGTAGTAGCAACACGGGTCGAAAAATTACAGCCCCTTATATATATATATATATATATATATATATATATATATATCTCAGTTTGGTGTTTGCTCTTAATTTGTTTTATTTTATAACTTTCGTGTTGAGAATACTATGAAAATTTTATATTATAAGAATATACGGAAATGGATATTGGTCCGAGTGCACCCAGAATCCAACTTACTTAGTCCAATATTGACATTGGTGAACACGGCACGGAGATTGTATTAATTTGTAGTATTGTTTAAAAATTTACCGGTATTTATTCTGTAGTTGATTATTTGATACATTTTTTTCCAAACTTTTATTCAGATAAATATAAAATATATTCATCTACAATACATTTATATTGTAGATGAATATATGCGTCAGTCATTTTAATATTCAGTGTACACGCTATTTTGCCTGATTCTTCTGACTTTGGATATATGTAAATATATTATATTTAATATATATAATATTTTTGAAGATTATGTCTTTATAACAAAAGATATTATTCTGTTGATTGGGCATACGATATCATTTAAAATTAGAAAATTAATTATATTATTATAAATCATGAACGCATATAAAGGTATGCCCAAATTATTAAGATAAGATTTATTTAATTTAGAATTACTATAGATATTAGACAAAAATAATTTTAATTTAAAAATATTATAATTAGAAGTATTATTATTGCATGCAGTATGCAGAACAAGAAAAGAAATATTAAATTGCATAAGGGAATCGTCATTGCAAGAACAAGAACAAAAGAAGTTCAAAACAAGAAACCGAAGAAAGTTTTTGTCGCCGAGGTCATATTACTTATATTATGCAATTCCAAGTTTTTACAATGCGGCAATTGCTGCTTATTGCGAGATTACTATTTAGAACCCAATTTATACCCCATACATACTCGTTCTTCTTTCGTTATCTGTAGTTTATTTTAACAAAAAATATATTTTTTATTTCCACTAATACATACGGGTCATTCGTTTACATAATAATCGATATTATGGAAGGTATTAGAAAAACTTTCTTACGCTCTTATAATAATAAAAGAACACTTATAATAATAAAAATTTTGTAAAATCAAATTTGTAAAATCAAATTTTTACAACAATATAAAATGTTACTGGTAAAATACCTCTATTTTGAAGATAAATAAAAGAAATATGATTCTTCAAAAAGCTGTAGAACTAACATATTTTCTTAAGTTTTCTATCCTTATGTCTGGACGTTGATGTAATTTGGTGTAGCTATATTTAGTATATACAACCTGGACTTAGGCGTCTGTTGAGAAATATGACGTGTAAATGAGATATAGACTTGTAAATATGAAAAAATGTGGCAAAAAAATAAAGCTATTTCTTTACGCCTTTGATGCCAAAACAGCTAAACAAACGCCTGAGTGGGACATTCATCCATTAACACAGCAAATATTAGTGTTTCATTCCACGAGTGTTGTTTATTGTGTTGACTTTGCTTGTTGATCACAATAAATGAATGGTGGATCTACGTAAAAGTTCTAGTCATAGAACAGTTTATTTTAGAGGATCATAGAAATTATTTGATGCGTTTAATTAGTTTTAATATCATTGTCTTAAGCAAAATCAACTTTGCTGCAAATAATCATTGTCATAAAAAAGCCGGAAGACCTATCTTTTTGCAATTTTAATTGTAGGAATTTTATTCACATCGTTAAAGGAATTTGATATTTTTAAATTATTTATTGGTAATTGCAATATTATGAATATTTTAATATCAACAATTATTCAAATAAAAGTCTGTTTGTAAATAAAAATATTAAACTAAAATCAAGGTATTGGTTAATTCCAAATATCATATGTCTTAATCATAGCTGGTCAAATAAAAGTATTACGAACAAAAGTCTCTTTGTGTTCTTTCCTGGTAATTAAATCAGGAAGAATCTTTTATTTGCTTATTTTCCTTGGACTCGACACTTTTTTCGAGAGTCTAACTAGATCAGCTGATAATTATGAGATAAAATTTTTTTTATTAGTTATTATTTTAGTTCATAAAAAGATAGTTGAAAACTGTAACGAGAGTGAGTCAAGGACGAAGGACGAAATTGGAAAGGAATTATTAACTCTCTGAGGTGGTACTTCTACTTCCAACCCAGAAGGTATTTGCATTAACAGGTGTAACCGACTCCACAATATAGTTCTCAGTCGTGGTGGTATATTCGGCCTGTGGGAATCTCTGATACATTCGCATTGTCACGCAGTCTTCTGCAAAGGGTGTCCACTTCGTTTTCTTCTTCTTGCTTTTCTCGATCTGTGTTTAATCCAAATTATTTAAATTAAATGTTCCTTTTTTATGTTCTACATCTCTTTTACTCACCCCTTTTTTGTCCCGTACTTTCACTTACATTCGGTCTTCTTATTCCATAATGGTCTTAATAACCACAAAAATACAAACCTTCTATTGTTTTCGGTTTACGTCATAAAGTTAAGCAACTTTTTTTGCAACAATGCTACTATTCTTGAAATAATAAAATTATATTTAAATAATGTTTTACAACTACAAATCTTTTTTTACATTACAAATTTAATTGATTATAATGAAACATATTGATGATATTGTAATAATATTGATGATATTGTAATTATAAATTGAATTTTTAATGATTCGCGGTATTTTACTTGGTTCGTATTGCAATAATTAATTAAATATTTTTTTGCCTTTCTAAACCTATGATAATTTATCGGTCACATGTTCATTTGATTTCTTTATCATCTTGATTTCTAGTTGATTTCTTTAGTTTTTCAAAGATATAAATAAATGAAATATATATATAATAAAATGTATTTATTTTCGTAAAAGAACTGTCCGTAAATGTACAAAACAGTCAAGAGTCGTACGTGTTCAACAATCGTTCAATGATTTAATTTCGAGTGACGGCTGCAATTTTAAAAGGACAGGTTAAGCTTTTTGTTCACATTTATATGTTTTTTTGTAAATATATAATTGTACTGTTATTAAATAAAAAGCCTTACACTGAGAATCCTGTACTTTTTTTTTATTAATTGATAAAAATACAAATAATATAAAAGTGGTTGTATAATACATACAAATATATTATTTTGTATTTAGTTATAATTAATTAAAGCCATAAATAACCCTAATGAGGTAAGACGTTTAGAATCAAAAAACAAGATTTACGAAAGCTGCTTAAGAGAGTAGAAGTCATTATTCTTGAATTTTATGGTTTTATCTGTGTATTTTTATCATGTCAATTTATCTTCTAATAAATGCATTTTTATAAGAGATATTAAATATATACATTCTTATGGTGTTTAATTTTTAATAGTTATAAATATAAACCTGTATTTTAATTGATTGTATTGATGATTCAAGAAGGTTTAGTTTCGTCGATAGAAAGATGTTATATTGTTCATGGCATAGTAAAATATGACTTTTATTAAAACAAAACAAAAAAAAGAATCACATCAACCTACATTTAAATCCGTAAACATCTTTTATATACTTAAGTTATATATTTGCAGTTTAGTTGAATATGTGATCTTGGATATTAAGTCAATTAATTGTTCAGTGACATACCCGCCTTACCTTTGTCTCCAGAGAATGACGTATGGCTTGTAATCTAATTAAATGATATCACATAGACGCAGGCACGTTCTAGATTCGAAATAATATACATATACGTAAATACGCTATGAACGATCCCAAAATGACTGGTTTTTGAAAAAAAAACACCATACGTAATACTTTTCTAATGCTTCTATTATAAGTATGAATAAAATTATAATATAATAGATCATACCAAACATAGTTAAATAAGGCTACGTATCTACAGAACTTTTAAAGGCATAGGTCTTTACCACTTGTTACCACTACCCTTAACTCCTAATATCATATTAGGTGATTTGTCATTGATGACTTACGTTACAATATATACAAGGAAATTGTTATATAATTTAAAAAAATATCTTAAAGCTGTATACGAGTGCTTATAGCTTAATCGTTATAAACAACAAAGTGGTTGTAAATCGTCTTAATTTCTTGCATATGTCAGGACTCTTATACATACAATCATATAAAAAATTAGGCAACAGTCAATACTACAATAAATAAAAATATATAATATATAGAAATATCAGTATAGCCACTTTACACGTGTCACGTCGCGTTCTCGTAAATAAGACTACGCTCCAAATAATTATAGCAATCCAATCAACCGTAGAACACAAATAAGAGTAGATAGCTAGAAAATACAACTATTTTGACCATTAGTGTAATAAAATAATTACTTATATATAAATAAAAAAAATATTACGGTGTATAGTTGTTAATTTATTAATAAACAATCTTTAATGTTTTTTATTTCGTTTTAAAGCGAAATAATTACTACTATTATGATTGTGTTAGACAAAAATAAAATATATTTCAATTTTTGAAAAATCTTTTTGTATAAAACGTAGTCGGTTTATTGGAACGAAACCAGTGGCGTTTTTTTCTAATAACTATTAACATTTCCAAAAAATGTATCGAATCCAAGTTTGAAACTTTAAATTTGAAATATATATAAATCTTAACTTTTTAACTTTTAAGTTTATGAATTTTTTTATTATATTTAATTAAGTCAATATGTAAGGTCTATCGTCCATGTCATATTACTATCTAAACTTATACTTAATAAGTTAAAATTTTATAAGAGTAAAATGTTATTATTATAAGAAATTATTGCTAAATTCATTGCTTAAAAAATAAAGTTCAA
Organism: Mechanitis mazaeus; assembly: GCA_959347395.1. Classification (NCBI taxonomy): domain Eukaryota; kingdom Metazoa; phylum Arthropoda; class Insecta; order Lepidoptera; family Nymphalidae; genus Mechanitis; species Mechanitis mazaeus. The sequence continues at coordinate 8,996,505 of OY365748.1, read as the reverse complement.
TTAATTTAGTTTTTTTAAAGTTAATAATTCAATTATTGTCCGATAACCAAATTATTATTATTAAAAACTATTACGATAGTTCGTTTGTCAAATTTAATTCAAAAAATAATATACACAAAAAAATGTATATAAATTTATTAAATTAAATACAATTTAAGTTACATAAGTAACTGACTGTGTATTATATATAGTTGTACTACGACTAATTTCAAGGTTCAATTGGTCTTTGTATGGAAGTAAGACATCGACAAAAGATTTCTCTAGAGTATTCAGATTTAGAATCAATTATTAACTTTTAAATTGTGCAATATTAAAAAAAAATTGTGAACTCTGTAATGCAATGCGATTGCTGATACAGCTGGTTTATATTTGTATTTTTTTTTAAACAAAAAAGTTTCTGAATCAATTATGTTACTATTGTGATCACTTTTGTCGGCACGTTTTGTCAACACGCGTCGATGGGCACTTTAACCACCTCGATTATCTTAAATACACAAATATTTGAAAAACAGAATTAAAAACCGCATTCCCGATTTTTCTTGGAAACAAAATCAGGACTAAGTTACGTAAATACTCATCGATTGGTAAAACAAAGCTAATTGCATAATCAGGTCGCGAGAATATAGAAACGAAAAATCGCTTACATACATACAACGCACCCACGAACACACACACACACACACACACAAAACTCAAACAAATAACTAAAAAGATAGTGGAGCATTTTTGTAAGCGTCTAATTATCTACTGATAGATAGTATTCTTTGACAAAGTTTTAAAATAGTTCCAAAGATTTAAATCGTCGTATAGATAAAGAAAGAGCATTTTATTATTCAGTGGCGTGCATTGTAAAATTGTATAAAACTTGAAATTATGGACAGACATTCTTATAATGAGTATTTGTGATGTTCGTGCAGTATCGTGCAAACCTAGAAATTCAAATTGTTTCTTCGGGTATGAATGAGGGTGATTTTAGGTGAATAATACACAATACACAAGCAAAAGTAGATATATTTTAAACCCGACGTTGACGAATGAAAGCCACGAAGTATGACGAAAGACTAAATATAAATCATATATCGTTTTATTTTTCATCCGTAAAATCAATAAATATATAAATAAATAAATAAATAAATACCATAAATGTAATAGGAATTATAATAATATACGAAATACATAAATAATTAATGTATTGTAATTTATGTATTAAAAGTGAGTATTCTAGTTCATAAAAAAATATAAGTAATATATCACCACAGAATTGAATTTAACGTATGATTTTTTTTTCTTGAATATTACTAATGAGATATTTTTATCTAAACCACACCCATCAAAGAATTTTAATTTCTTAATAAAGTACAAGATGTTTTTTAAACTGCTAAATAGTTTGGGTTTACTCATTTAACTTATTGTTGTAGGATCATTCCTTGGGGAGCTAAGTACGTTCCTTGAGACAATCTAATCAGCGGAAGTTCTTGATAAACACCTAATTTGCATGTCGACTCTAAGACACTGCTTCTGTTTGAATGCACTCTTTATTCTGATCCTGCTTCATTTTAAAGTATAAAAACAACAGTTATTATTCCTGTAGAATAAAGTCAAAACAGTAAGATAGAATATGTATGTATGTGTACGAGAACTTTCTCGTATGCATGGTTTGTAAATAATTTTTAGAGGTTTGGTTGTATTTTTTTCTTTATAGCTCTGGACATAAAAATTGTGTAATATTACCGAACTTCATTTGTTACAAGCTTTAATTAACTTGATTTGTAGAATACAAAAACATATGAAAAAATAAACAATATGAGATAGCCGCCATCATAAAATAATAAATTACATATTTTGGTAAAATTCACTTAATATGGGTAGCAAATAAAAGGGCTTGAAAAATAGAAAACAATATAAATTAATACAATAGAACACCATGAAAAATCATTTAAACCAAAGGAACTACTAACACAAAACGGCGTTAAGTTCAATACGCTTCAATAAGATTTTTTTTTTTATTTTTTTAAATATTTTTATAAGAGACAATTTGTACTAGATCGATGCGACGCATGTTTCACTATTTATTAAAATAATATAACCTTCAAGTACCTACACTGTGTGTTTTAGTCGTATGTAAATATTAAGACACTCCGAACTTCGTCAGTTCCTCAATTTTGATGTAAACACTTAGCAAAGCTTAAGTCAACCCAGACACAAAGAAAATGATTAAGCCAATTCATTTTACAGGTTATCCAGATATTATTTGAGAGTAAATATAAAATTATATTATTATAAATTAAAACAGGTATGTAATAGTATTAAACTTTGAATAGTACAGATCAAAAAATGCTATACTATTACCTCTACCAACGTTCAAACACGTTATGTCTGGATTACTTTTGATTTTGTGGAAAAATCGATGATGATTGGTTGAGTAGTTAACGTTTTTGAAATCTTAAACAAACAAAAAAGAACTTATCCAACGGATTTATTGTAGTTGTAAAAACGTACCGAGGTTTTTTTCTTGCGATACCAAAATCATACACATAGGCAATCCTACGAGCTATTTCTGCAGCACACGTGGCATGGTAGAACTCGTACTAGTATATAAAGCGATATTTCAAGTTTTCAATCGTTTGATATGAACGACAGTAAACAAAAACAAATAAAAGAAAACGCAAGTAAAAGACTGTTTTCGTAGTCATCATGGTCCGGTGAAGTAGCATTACAAGTATCAATATGTGATTTACTAACAAAAAGCGAAGAGAGTATATGTGTCTTCTTCCTTGCCGCGAAAATCAGGCTTCCAACACATTTTAGAATAGGAGACAGTGAGGATTGGTAGAAATTCTTTTTCATCGCTTTGAAATGTGACCAAAACGTTCCACTACCAGATGGTTGGAGAAATAGCTTTTGACCAATCTGAGCGATTCTATCGAGGCGTGCTTTCCTTAATGACTTTTGATAGGACTTGGCAACTTGTACCAGGTTTTATAAAAAGGCTAAAGGTCCGTAAACTAAATAAAAATACAATTAACTTAATTTTTATACAATTTTAGGCAAAAGGAAATGATGCAGATTGAATACTTCTTTTTATCAGTCAAACGATGTTCATGTAGTCTACAGAAAGTAAATGGACAATTATAATATATAGAGCCTACCCTAGAGCGATGTTCTAAAGTTATATAAATATAAATGCTTTAAATCATTTCTTTAATAATAATTTTTTGATAAAAGACATATGTCTTACTACTGATATCAATTATTTATTGAAAAACAAAAGCGGAGTTAAAATAAAACAAAATATATACATTATTGCTTAATAAAGATCAAAATATGTTCGAGAATTGATTTTTCCAACTTTAATATTATATATTATATTAACTATATTTATGGTTTTATAATAATTATAATTGTATCGAGATGTAATTTACACCACAATGGAATGATAATTGTTTTTCTAAATATATTTATATATGTAGTTGTGTTTTTTATGTAATATTAGATTATATAGTTATTATAAAAAATATTAATCCTGATGACAATCTGCTTAATTTATCACGTGAAGGCATGTGGAATATTTGATATTCAAACCGTTATAGAAATAAAATATAAAGTAGATATATATTAAGTGATTATTTAATTAACACCTTTGTATGTACAACGATATATTATATACCATTATGTACTGTTAAATCTTCAGGAGGCCAATAAAAGTCGATATTAACAAGTTTATATTACATATACAGTGGGTATACTTATAATCTCATTATTTAGTAATTGATAGATTTCATATGGTTGTATTATACACTTTTTATATAATGTATCTGCGATAAAAATATTCACTTAATATTTATAGCAAAGCTTATTTTTAAATTTATATAGATTGTTCTAAGGCAATTTTTTTTCGCATATGCATTTATTATTTCAACAATCGTGATATATCTGACATCATATTAAAAATATGTATTAAATAACAAAAATAAATTAATAACAATTAATTAAATAATTTATAAACACATTCATATTAACATAAATTAATATAAATTATATTTTGTTAATATCATTAATAAGACACTTCCTCTTGCAAGGATGCTTATGGCATAACTTGGGTTCTCACTTACACAAATACCCGCAATTTAGTTTGTGGCTCACCGACGACACATTCAAATGAGGGCCCTCTATTAACACTATATGTATCTATACTGTTATATAAATAAATATATGAGTTCATGTACTATTAAACTATGAATCATCTACCTTATAGACTTACTATTGGAGTCAAGGAAGGCCCGGGCATCATCTAATTATCCATAACAAGCTTAAGATATTCTGATCAGGGCTTATTAAGTATGTCAAGCGAATCCAAATTATGGACAAAGTTTAATGGATATCCGCTCAACCCATACATAGTAATTATTCTTAAGAATATAGATATTATGGTTGATACTGCTATTGAGAAATTTCAGTTTCCTTAATGAAAATTAGTAAGTCGAAAAATGTAAACAACTTAATAGTTGTAGGCTATTCTTTGGTGTCTTATCACCGTTTAAAGAATTTTAGATAAATTGAAGATTTTTTCATAAGGCTCTCTTTTTATTTATTTCGAATTATAGTTTGTTATTTTTTGTATAATAAAAAGAAATTCGATTTTGTTTTGAAAAACTCTCAAACGAGATAACCGGATCAAAAAACAGACTTTATGGGTAAGTCGTGATTTGGCGCTTGCTTATTTAGGAGCCTCACGATAGAAGCATATTTGTGTTGCATTAATATTAGATTATCCCCCGTTGTAATGTAGAATTGCAAAGTTTCCTGTAGCATTTATTAAAAGTTAATGTATCATCCTCTTCTGCAATTTACGTTTGAAACCCTTATTCATACTTCATTGTTTGCTAATCATTGAAAAGGGAATAATGTTTTATTAAAAATATTTTTAGTAACCAAAAATATTTATTTTTATTAATTTATAAATACGAATTCACTGAATATTCTAAGACATTCTGTTCATGTACGCTTTATATAAAATTGTATAAAGATCTTTAGGAATTACTTAAATGCAACAACATGGTTAATAAAATATTTGTACTCAATAACTCATCCAGCAGCTTGGAGTTCACTAGCAAATTACATTATAATTTTATACTTATAATATTTTTATTAATTTTATAAAGTATTTATCTTAACTGAATTTCTTTGTTTTATGTATTTTTATTAGAATACTTTTATTGCACATTATTTGACTTTATAGTAATCAAGTAGAGAAATAAGATATAAAATGATTATACATATACATTTAAATACTATTTACTTAAAACGAAATTTACCTTATAGATATTATAAATAATAAATACTTTGAACCTTAGACATGTCATACATATTTATTCCTATATTTGGCTTATATGATCAAGGCAATGCAATTTTGAATATTTTCTATAAATTATATTGACCGGGATTGTGTTTAGTAAAGTTTAGCCATACTCATAGATTAAGATATCTTGCGTCGGCAGTCGAATATTAAAAGAAGAGTTTTTTGCAAGTGTAATTATAGTTGGAACTGGTAGTAATGAACGCAGACGTCTTAAAGAACTCGTAGCAAAACTTTTCTTACTCACTTCCTTAATTTGTTCTAGTAGGCATATGCCCTTGTATTAAACCAATATTTTTATGTTTAAGAAAGTTATTAAATGAATTTATATTTTTTGACCTTAAATAGAATTTTCTATTCTCCGCTTCACATTTTATAAATTAAAAAAATGAAATGTTTATTTCGAATTTGATTGTGTTGAAATAAAACTGATAGAATTTTTGTGTAAAATGTAAAATTTTAAGAACTTCAATTATGAACTTCAAGGCAACTTTAATAAAAACTTTTATAATAACTATAATTTCAATCAAAAAATATTTGTACATAAAATCGTCAATAGTATAACATTCTCCAGTAGATTATATTTTTTTAATATAGTTCAAGAAAGTTATTTTGAAGTGTTAAAAACTATGATTAAAAACAAAAAAAAAAATATTTCATAATGTCCATCGGTCATGCTCTAAAAAATTCTAAATAATTTGAGCTTCTACAGCTCTACTAAAAATACTTAATTTTGTTTTAATGAAACGTAATCCCCCCAGAAAGTTTAGCGAAAGATGTTTTCACATATGAAACACTGGCGAGTTAAAATTTATTTAAGATTTTCGAACTTTTAAAAATATGTTCTTCAAATTTAACTTTTTCTCAAACTTTTTAAAGGCTTATAAAAATGTCGTGTTATAAGAAATATATTTGCGTAGGAAATATTCTGGTTCAAGGGTTTTTTCAATAAAAGTAAATTTTAGAATTGACAAAACTTTTAATTGACTTCAAATATCCTTATTAACAAGTACCTTCAAAAGAAAATACGTACACGGTACATGGTATAACCAGTTTTGCATGAATTTTAAGAATGAACATTGAAAATCTTCTTTCGCAACGTTTTAACGGAAAACGTGCTAACGATGATAGATAAATCCGATTTTTATCAACTCTATTCCAAAAACAAAGTTTCAAAACGAACCAACCCTTGCGAAAGTAGAGTTTTTGATTGCCAGGTTTTTCTTTACAACGGAATATTTAGTATACATTCCTTTAAGAAATCCAAGTAGCATTGGCAAAGTACACTGCCAAATGCTGGCCAGAAATGTTTAAATGTGTAAGCAACAAGAGACCGAACACAGGACTCTGAAGCCTTTGCCCCTCTACGATGACGCATACACATAATCAAGACGACGGAAATCCTAAACAAAACCACAGTAAAACTTTTGTATCACTATCCTTACAACCTTCGTTTTCAAAATATCTCAATTTTCTCAAATGAACAGTCTTCTTGTCCAGAGAAGCGCTCACTACGATAAAAAACTCCGTTAAAAAGTACAGATTGAAAAATTTTATTTGAAACTTGGTTCAGACCCTGGAAAATTGTGGAAATTTTTATTTATAAATTTATAACCAATAGAACATTTTTTTATTTAATTTATAATTATAGAGTTTTCATTAGAATCCTAATTTTGGTGATATATATAATATAAGAATACATTATAGAAAACTGCAATCAATAACAATAACGGTCTCACTAGAATTATTAAAACGTCTCCTTGGTTTCATATGCACTAGAAAATAAAATAATAAATAATACAACTATTTCTATTACACTTTCTCTACTATATTAGATTAGTTGATAAAAACTGAATTTTATTTGATTTAAAAAAAAATAATTTTCAGATATCATACACAAAAATATAGATCGAATGCAATAAAACAAATAATGGATTAGCCATTGGTTGTTATTTTGTATGTTTGCTACTTTAACTATCGATATAACTGATTGGTTTGAGCTTTTAAGCGCGATGACATCCAAAGCTGTGAGCTTACCTGACGTTTGTATGAATATATTATTTTTTTTTACTATCAATGATCAGTATTATACATAACGTAACCGTAAAATTATTTTTCATGTAATTCAAGAAAACCATAATTACTAAATACATTTCTATTGTTTGTTGTTTTCACGGATTAAATATTATGTGCTAAGGAACTATTTACTAAAATAATAGAAATTCAAATATATCTCATTTATTGAAGTTATTTTAAAAGAAAAATAAGTAAGGGGTTGCGGTTGAATCATTGGAACGTATTTTTTTAGTTCAAGTTTTTTCCTGTTTGATTATAAACATCATACGAATATTATTGATCGAGTTTTGTTGAATCCTTACAATCCCGTCACATAAAAGCATGATTTTTACAGCTCTATCAAAAGTATTATGATACACAATAAAATACAAGGTAAAAATTGAATATCAAATTTTTTTTTGATATACCTTAAATTTCACAATCACAGAAATATTGTTTAATTTATTGACTGTAAGTCTACTGAATCAATCCCTGTTTAAAGTATGACTTTTATAACATTTGTAATCAATTATTAAAGCAAACATAAGAAGTTCTTTGGGGAAAATTGACGAGCCTATTGAGTACCTATAAACTGTTCTATATTGCTACTGCGGATGTAAACACTTTGAGAACTGGTTTTTTGTTATCTCGCTTAAAAAATTTAATGTGATCAGTCTTTTAGGGGCAATGTTTTTATTAACATTCTTAGAATAATCAGTGATACATAACATTACAATGAAACTACTAAGAAAAAATTGAAATTATCGCATGTAGCTAATTTTAAGAAACAGAAGTATTCGAGTGTTTAAATAAGTTCTGTGTGTAAATGATTAATAAATAAATCATTTATATAATTTTATTTATTTACAGCTGATTGCTCCCTTTAAAATATCCTTTTTACTTTTAACATGATGATATCTGGCTTACTATTTGAGTGGCGAAGAAGCATTCAAAAATCGTTTCAACAGCTTATATTAATAAATTCAAGCATAAAAACCAAATTAGATATTATTTAATTGTTTTTTCTAATGTATGTATAAGTTATCTTGTTCGTAATTCTTACCTTAAATATCAAACAAAGATTTCTAGCCCAGGTTTAAAAGATAAATAGATTCCTCAAACTAAAATAATTTATCAAAACCTTTCTCAGCCCGGGGTCAATTAATGTAAATGTTTCGTAATTGGAAAAAATGTTTGGATTTTTATTTTCATTGTTGATTTTGACTTCAGATAATAGTATATAACAATTAATAAAATTTTTACCTGCTATAAACATTACAATATACATTATATTATAATAAAAATTGTCTTCAAATAAAATAAAAAAAAAAAAATATTACCTTTCTAATTATTGAGCAAACAAAATCAAGCAAAATCATTAACATCTTATCTCCACTTAATAAGACCTGTCATAAGAGGCTAATATATATTAGTCTAACTGTATGATGCATTTCGATGAGTAGACCGTACTACATGTAGCGGCTATTAATATTTCTGAAGATCCCATCTGACTGTCCAATTACTATTCTATAAGTATGGGTGCTCTGGTTCAAAAAAATGTAACCATAAATTATTAATAATATTTAGTCAATTAGTGTAGGCTACAAAAGGCCTAATGAATATTAGAGTGAACCAAACAAAGAATTAGTATTAGCCTTCTCCACCCCGCCGCTACCATAGGCCACTCTTAATTTATACCTCTCAAGTCGGTTGTGTCAAGCCTAGACTAGTCGCACCCACCGTCTTTCTAATATCATCAACCAATATTAATAAACTACTTCTCCAGACTAGAAATAACAATTAAAGTGTGGATTTTTAACCATTTTTATTGTTTACATGTTTGTTACGTAATTTCTATAATAATTCGGCTATCCAAATAACGTAGAAAACCTGTCAGAATAATGCGTGTATTTCAAATCCTTAAAACGTAGCCTCGGTTAATCAGATAAAGGGTAGTAGTAAATATTAGTATGGAATCGCCAAATAACAATAAAAGAAGCACAACGTATACGTACATACACGCTCAAAAATCTCAAAAATTAATACCCAGTCAGATCATCACCATCTCCGTAACAGTGCAAAACCACTGACCAAAATTTCGGCATGAGAGGCATTCCAAGTCAACAACCACAATGTCATTAACACGCCAACATCGCAGAAGCCACAACTACCCACGCACAAGGTTTGACAAATTATAAAAAAACAATGAGACATAGCAGAGCAAGAATTACGAAAGACATTCTTGACGTTTTCGTATCTAAAAGAGATCTTTGATTAATAATTCAATATTCATATTTTATTTATGTAAAATAATCAAAAGCTTTTAGCAGAGTTAATAAAGCATTTTCTTACGATTCGACTTTCCAATTAGTGAGTTGCTATTTTTTAGACCTTTCAAAACATTACCCGAGATCCTAATTAAATGTTTCATACTTAATGATGTTGCGTAATAGGAATTATACAGCCGTATATATTTAAAATTTTTATGATTATATTAAGATTTGTAAGATTATTTAAAACTGGCTGTCTAAAAACGTCAAGTTAAGTCAAGTCTCCTTACAAAAATTGTATATGCATGTATTATTTATTATTAATGAACAAATTAATCAAAAAGTTTCTTCAAATTGTTCGCTGACTTGGGTTAGACCTTTGTCTATAAAAAAAATTATTATAAAAATAGGTCTGTCAAAAATTGTTTTGGAAGTCAAACTAAATGAGTAAGATTAGTTAACAGCCAGGTTATGTTCAAATTATTACAATCCTAAATGTTTAATGTCAAATCATTTTTACATGTGCACACTTGTACTCTAATTAGATCTTCCCAATATGTATTTTTCAGTCAAAAATTGATACGGACTTATTTAAAGGACGTATTGTTTTCTAAATATTATATCCTCCTGGCAATGATCCTCCTGGCAAAGAATCCGTGTATTTCGATTAAATAAACACCCATTTTTAATTATCCTTAGCCTTTCCAGATTAGATTAGTTCATTATTTTTAATAACGTTTATTCTATATGATATTAGAGCCTGGTCCGTGTATTAATTAATTAATTATAGTTTTAATAATTTCATATAATAATAACACAGTGTTATTATTAAATAAGTTTGAGATTTGTAATTACGTTAATAGAAAAAAACTTGTATTATATTAAAAATAGTTTCAGTCACAAAAAAATATCAGAATCCGAAAAGCTTAAAAGAAGCAGAAATTTTAAAATAAAAGGCTACATAAAATGCAAAAAAGAGAAAAAAATATCATTATTTACTTCCTTTTTTTTAGTAAGTAATTTAGTCTCGGTAGGATTCGTTTTTTTTGTTTCCCACTCTACCGCTTCTGTTATGCATAGGGATATTTTACAAATACCAGATAGGGCCGTCTCCACAATTTGTAGCTAAATAATCTGCTAATATAAACTTATTACTTTTTATTATTTTTCATTTCACCAAATGCTTCATGCCCTTAATCTTTTATAAATTGGGAATTTGAATTAGATATTATTCAATTGTTCATTCTATGTTCTTTCAGGAGCAGTGTAACAAGGTCTTCCGTAGTCATTTTCTTGCAATTGATGGTACTCAATTGATGTTGACAATCTAGGTATAGTAACCACGAAAAGGCCTCACAAGACACTACAGTTCCGCCTTGTATAGATGCTGTTGGGGCAAGGATGCGGAATATAGGCTTTCCTTACCTTATGAGGGATAAACATGACACAGTACTATATGCAGTTTTAGCAATAAGTAATTAACTATATAGACAATGCTCTCTTAGAGGCCATACAATGGTTTAACGAACCTGCACGCGATCGAAACTGCTTACGGTGTCTTATTGTCTTGCTAACCAAGTTTGCTATATTGAGTAACTAAAATTCATATCAAATTGATTGCAATGTTCCTAGAATCTATATAGAAGTTTGTGAAACAGAGACTAAAAAAAAGAAAATCCGGTTGTAATAGATCTGTAATTTTACTAAACCAGTTTAAGTTATAGAATGTTCTTACAGGAGGACTAATTTTCATTAGATACAGTATAAAAATAGTTTAGTTCTATAACTGATATTTTACGTACAAAAATGATCACTGATATTGAGTCAAAGTGAAAAAATATGAATAAATATAAAATAACTCCATCAACGGCCAGACAAATTATTATAAAATTATGCGTTTTACACACAGTAGATAAGATAAAAAGACGTGAACTATTTTTGGTGATAAAGATGATCGACACAAAGAAATTATTTTTTTTATTTTTTAGTCTTTTTTTCAATTATTTGTTTTATGATTTGACATTTAAAAATACCAACCCTTATTTTTTAAATAGAGATTTAAGTATTTTAATATTTTCTATTTTTATATGAAGCAAAACTATTTTAAGAATAATGACATAAAAATTACCTAAATAAGAAATTTTACGTCGCCTCTTATTTATATTTTAATTAGGATATAATTATTTTTTCCGGTAAAGTATCATTACCCACTTGATAATAGACCGGGGTGCCTCGTCGGGATTATTATAAAGGTGTCTCTCAAACAGTATACAGTTCTGTCTCTCTAAAGCCGCCTGAACAAACAAAATCCATAATTATGCAAATTCTAATTACTCCATAAAGATATAAAAGATAAGATAAGAATAGTTTTTGTTTTAAACTCTTGCTTGTTTGTAACAATAAAAATAACGATTTTAAAATATATTTTTCCGAGGGCCGATAATAAGAGCTGGCTAGGGATCAAAAATAAAATTGGATGCATTCTAAAACCATTTATAGTAAATTTGAAAAAAATTAAACCACAGTTCCTTTTCAAGGAATGTAGCTGTCAGGACGTTTGTAAGTCTAAAAAAAACATGTTGCGCTGACTATACACAATTGGGATCAAAAAATTTATCGAGAATGATGTTATTTTTTAGGTTACTCTGTATGGTTTGTTTGTTTATTTGCTTATTATTATATCGATGAAGTTTAGTGGCAACGAACGATGAAGCAACAAAATCAATTTATTTCATAAAATATATAATCAAAATTAGTTTTGTTTAAAGATTTATCAAAGAATAAATGTAGTCTTCTCTTCGATTCTCACCGATACAATGGTGAGAACCCCAAGGAACGGTGTCGTCTTCAGATAAGACGAAGCTCGGCGTCAGCATGTAGTCGATTGAAACTGAGTTGGTGCTTGCTATAACCCTTTTCTATGCTTGCGTAACATTAAAATTATTAGAAGCTAATAAACTTGTTTCAGCTTATATGTAACAAAACTTTATGGTTAAACCCATAGATTACTAAGATGAGTAGATATACGTGTAGAAAGATGACTGAAAATATTCAGACACGGGATCTATAAGAAGATTAAGTAATTTCTCAATCTATACCCATGTTTTTTTGACTTGAACTATACTCTTTTACATTTTACATTATTCATATTATAAGTATTAAAGCATACTCTGGGATAACTACTGACAAATAATATTGTTGTTTTACAGAAGACGCAATTCATGCAGTTTCCAGTCTGGCCCTAGAGATTTTATACGGGATAAGTTTAAGCAGTTCAATGTACTCACAGTCACTGGTTAGTATATTTTTGAAAATCTTAAGTGTCTTAAGTGATATAAATTATATAAACACCAGGAACAAACACAAGTCAATATTACCTATTATTTAAATGTAATTTTGGATTTAAATATAGCTTTTATAAAAATCATAATAAAATACGAGTTTCTATCGCCGGCTCTTCTCAAGTATTGTCTTTGCGACTTGGCGGGGTGGAGAGTGGTAACATACAAAACAGTTTATATCTATAATGAGATAGATTAAAACAGGTTCGTGTCAGACTGCAACTAAGCAATCTCAGTAATTAAGTCATTTATATCATATATGTCGTGTATATATTATTTTAATTAAAGTTTGGCAATTGATTACTTACTAATTAGTAACTTACTAAGTAGTAATTAGCAAACGCAGTAACATCATTTGATTATGGACAGGCCAATGGTAACATCTCCAGTGCGTAACCGTTTTAAGGAATATGTGTTATAAGGGTGACGATTAATTCAATGCAAATTTATAGCAACAAAAGTGACTATATAAATAATAACTAAAGTGACTATATAAATAATAACAAAAGTGACTATATAAATAATAACTAAAGTGACTATATAAATAATAACAAAAGTGACTATATAAATAATAACTAAAGTGACTATATAAAAAATAACAAAAGTGACTATATAAATAATAACTAAAGTGACTATATAAATAATAACAAAAGTGACTATATAAATAATAACTAAAGTGACTATATAAAAAATAACAAAAGTGACTATATAAATAATAACTAATGTGACTATATAAATAATAACTAAAGTGACTATATAAATAATAACTAAAGTGACTATATAAATAATAACAAAAGTGACTATATAAATAATAACTAATGTGATTATAAAAATAATAACTAAAGTGACTATATAAATAATAACTAAAGTGACTATATAAATAATAACAAAAGTGACTATATAAATAATAACTAAAGTGACTATATAAGTAATAACAAAAGTGACTATATAAATAATAACTAAAGTGACTATATAAATAATAACTAAAGTGACTATATAAATAATAACAAAATTGACTATATAAATAATAACTAAAGTCACTATATAAATAATAACTAAAGTGACTATTGATTTATTTAAATTTATCTTAGCAATTCTACCTCTTTTACAGCGCTAATATAGTATCAACATTATACTATATGGTATACCTTACCTAATTTTTAATTCAAATGTATATTTTAAAAATTAAAAAAAAAAACTGTTACAATTTCAAAAAATTTCAGGAGCATCTTTATATATATATTTATATATATTTATTTACATATTCTTATAAAAATTCTTACTATATATTATACTATAAACATCTTACAAAGGTCTATTCAAAAGGAACCGACGAAGTCGCGGGCTAATTAAGCCTACTAAACTTAAGAAAAGTAAGTTTTGTAGTTAAGTATTGTTATAGTACGTACATTCTCTTCCTTTGTCAAAATTAATTAATTTATGCTTTGCACGATAGTGCACATAGTATGTTATTCTGTTTACTGTAACATTAAAGAGAGTTCTTTATAATACCACCAGATCAAATAATGTCATATTCTTATATTTATATCTTAAAACCAATGTTTTTAACATTAGGATATAGAATAACATTGGAGACGACGATTATGTATAAAGGACTAGATCTATCAAGGCGAGTAGTGTCACATTACACCTAGAAGTTTCCTATAAGTCTCACGTTCAAGTTCTATCGTTGTCTATTAAGTCTGTCATTCAACATTCGTTCAATTTATAAAACGCTAAACGTGTTTATAGACAATTTTAAACATTAATTGTACATAACGTACATTTTGGCGATGGCGTTGTTCGCTGCAATGTACCTGCATTAATTATTTCTAGTGTAGCCGTAGACTGGACTGGTTAGTTCATAAATATACTCTTTTAATTAAATATAAGTATTTCTTTTACATCTACATATATTTTTGTTTTTTTATACTAATATAAATATTGAAATATCAAGATAAATCTGGAAATGGTTTTGTAATATGTACATGATAGTAACGTGTGCAAATAACAGGTTTAACATTTAAGATACTTACACACAATATACATATATATAAATAATAATTTTGGTTTTGAAAATCACAAGACGAACTATATTGTTGTAATATAAATTTAAGCTTAATGTATTTAACATCATGTATATTGTGTACCTTAAATTAAATAGAAAGTATAATTTTCTGACAGATAATAGGCGGTGATTCAAGATAGCATAGAATAGGATAGCACAGGTTAGAACTGAAAAGGTTTTTACTATTCTCATTAATATTAATATAATTAGAATAATATTATTCACTTCAATGTGATATGAATAGTTGAAACCCGTCCTTAATTTATAGAACCTCAAAATATCAGGAAATAATTACCTTTGTTTAATATAGGCGTGTCCAGAAGTTGTACAGCTGTTACATTACTGAGAATAAAATTCAATATTTTTTATGTTTCTGTGAACTTGACGTCAAAAGGACCTTTTTACGCTTTTTTGAACATTTAAATAGTTCCTAAATAACATACTTTAAGTATTCCTAGATTAAAATACAAAGCTTTATGGAATAAAAGAGCAATTGCAAAAGTCGGTTAACATAATACGGCTTTGCACCCACAGCCAGAGTTGACGACTCTTTATGGTCGCGCCATGATATTGTAAATGTACAAGTACTGGTTATTGTTTGATGTATTTCATTTAAAAAATATGCTTAAGATATTACGTGCCATATTCTATTATTAATATTATAATAACATGTAGGTAAAGTGAAGGATATTATATTTATAGTTGTATATAATCCATATTTTCAATATATCCTTATTGATTTTGAAAACCAAGATTCATGGTTCCGGATTTTCAATCATATTTAAAAATATTTGGAGAATATTTTGCAGAAAAAATTTAAAAACATAACATTTCATCCAGAAAACCAAGACCTGAATCAGTGACTTGTGGCATGATACATTGAAATCCAATCAGGAAGCACGACGCCACCACACCTGCAACATTCAACATGCATCAACACCGTGCACCATGCAACAAAACAATTTTTTATCTATAAAAAAATTCGGACTAATAAAACATGTATAAATAACAAATAATTAAATTGGTAAAGACCTTCTCATGAAACTGAAACCTCATTCCTCATTAAATTCTAACATATACAATTTAATCATTAGATTATAGAACCTTTTTACCTTGCCCACTAAAATTTTATGAGGTGTTTATAAATATTTTTACTCTAATGAACCTTTATTTAACTTATCTCTAGGTATATTTTTTAATATATTAGGCTCTAAGAAATGTAAAGCTTGTCCAGTATATACAGCCGACGAGAAACATTAACAGGGCGCATAATTAGGATTACAACCATAACAGCATCATCCCCCACTGGGCTCTGTTCGCTCAAACGAGCCGCTAAATTAAGGTAAGGTATTACATGAGCAATAGTACTATGTACTTGCGAAGGGAAAATATAACACAACAGTTATTTTCAGACTAAAAGGCGGTTTCGCCCAAAACAACTATCTTAATATAATATTTTGTTCATTTGACGGATGTGTATTTTAGGTAAAGCTTTTCAAGGTAAAAAAAGAGTTATTTACATAACAGTACTATACTTATTTATATGTTACAATGTTTATACTTTTAAAATAAGCTTGTAGTTCTGGTATCGTCTGGACTGATACGAGTACAAGACCTTAACCTTACTGTGTTTATGATAATTTTTATTGGTAACTAATAAATTATTACTATTATTGTTATTATAAATTATAATGAAACATTCTTTTTCTAGTTTTAAAGGGTAGGTATTAAAGGATAGGTCCATAAAAAGAACCGGCAAAGGACTGCAGAATTACACAAGGTTACATATACTATATAATAATAATATCATGTATTACTAATTATAAATGAAATAAAATATATCAAATATCTGAAATAATATATCACGAGACGATTTCCCAAAGGTCGTAGATTTGAGTGTTGTCAATGTCGATAAATTATTCTATGTTTCAAAAGAACTAAAAAAGCGCGCGCAAAATTTCCCGATGCAAAGTCTATGGGAAAAATTAATTTTTTGACTAATTACTGCAATTAGGCTAATGAGATTTGAGAGTTGTCACTATTTTTCAGCAGTGTAGCATAATGAGACCTTTGATTTGAGCCATCAACGATATTTTTCCCTTTAGTGGTTCTCGAGCTAAGTGTGCCAACGAAATCGCTTCCTGCATTAATATATAAGATAATATATCGTTTTGTAATAGGAATGTCATAACACTAATCACAAAAGATGTTTCATATGTTAGGATAAAAATAAACATAATTACATACATAAATATGTAATAATATTAATTTTATAAATTTAATATATAACTAAAGATAAATACATTACAAAAATGTTGCTCAGAAATCGTGATATTTTAGAAAAACTAATAGTTTTTTGACAAATTTATATAAATTGTAAAATACATATACATAGTCATATCATTTTTTTAGAAATTTTTAAATAACCTGTAAAGGAATCAAAATAATAAATAATAGTCGGTGAACAACTATAAATACATTCATGTGTCTTCGCCCATTTTTGTTGAGATAGTATAGGCAATAGGTTCTATTAAATAAAACTTATCGAAAAATATTTCTACATTACGAAATGCCTAACATTTACATTACCATATTAATTAAGTCCCTTCCTATGAATATTAATGTGTGAATTTTTTTATCAAAGGAATATGAATAATCATGCAATTAATATTTAAATATTTTTACGGGATTTATTCGGTATACTATTAAGTATTACAGATCATAAAACTTACTCACTTCAAAGCATCCAGTGAAATCTCCTAGTACTCAAATACGAGATATATATATGAGAAAGAGATAACAGTAGAAGCTTAATAAATGAAAAGAATGTTTTATTATAATTACAATATACTTGTTGAATTATAGTAAAAAATATTTTTATGTAGTTTTGTGGGTACTACAAAAGGAAAATCGTCTCGAAAGTGATTTGACTACAGTTAAATTAAATGTTACATGTGAGCAATTAAATAGCCCTTTTTGTAATTGACTTCCATTATTTTTAATTTACAACAAGAAATATTTTTTTTTATATTTTATAGTTTAATAATTTCATGTTTATGAAAATCTGTGTTATTTCATAAACTCAAACCCTTTACATAAGGAAAAACAATATATAACTGTATTCATATTTATTTCTAGTAACCAATTAAATCATTGAACCCTACTATTTCATACACACCATCTTTCTTCCCAATAAAGAAAACTAACGTTTTTTTAATAGTTTTATAACAGTTAATAGTTTTTTAACAGTTTGAAAAAAAAAAAAGATTAAATTAAAAAGTTTAAAAAGAGGTTAAGTGAATATTCTAAATACTCATATAGAAGAAATGTTAAAAGTTTAAAAATATTTTCCTATTTTTTTTAATTTTGCCCATTTTATCATTAAAAACTCTTCGGGTAAAGTGTCATATATAATATACTGATCTGATTTATCGGGTATTTTGACATGAAAATACTTTATAGTTTTTGTTACGATACAAGACCTGATGAAATCATTCAATATACTTAGAAAATTCATTTAGGGCTAATTGATATTTATTACTAATAAAGTGAGCGACTTTTCGGGGTAAAGTTTCGACATGAAGAATATGATATTCTTCATACTTTATAATACATTCTTATAATAAATATATTTTATAGTTGAAAAAATATTGACTTGTGCTTTCTAAAGCAATATTCTTATTCTTATGATAGTTTTTGTACATATAATATATTTTAGAAATTTTTACATAGAATCAGCTGTTATTAATCTAATATTATCTTTTTGTGTTTTATTCGACTATAAATGAATCGTGTGTCAGAGATCAGTCCTTCAACATTCTGATATCGTATTCAATTAATCAGGATGTTTCCTTGACAAGATATTAATTAAGAACGCTTCTTAACTTATTATTCCTAATATTTGTGTCGAATATAAAAGGTTGGTTATATTATTGTTATGTATAAAATCAAATTAATTTATTTCACACATTTTTCTGGAGATTTCTAAAAAAAGACGAAGCAAGTATTAAAAATCTCGCTAAGGCAAAAAAACACTACAAAAAATAATAACATATTGTTATATTTATAACTCATTTCTATATATCTATAGATATTTATTTAATAATATTGATTAATTAGATTTAGTTTCATTAATAATTATATTAGAAATTATTGATCTTAATTGGAATTTCAATATTGTCTTAGATAGGGTGAAATATAATATTATAAATCAAATTCTTAATATATATTTACCGCAATTTAATATTCAATAATTAATCTCGATATCCTAAATAACCTAATTAATAACAAATTAATACAATATATATAATAATTAAAATATTCATTTTTTAACCAAATTTACTTTTTCATATTCGTAATTCTTAAAATAGAAGTAATCTCATGTAGGTTGGAAACGGTAGAAATTTTTGTCAATGTCACTCAACAACAATTTGTTTATATGTAGACAGTGAATGCTACGCCCACGATAATAAAATATCATACAATTAAAAACATCGATGATTGCGTAGATTTTTAAATTCGTTTTGAACGATGGAGTAATTAATACTCCATAAGCTCTTTATTTTTTAATTTAAAAAAGTGTTATCTAATTTTAGTAATATTTGTTTATTATAATTTAAATGACAAAAATGTTTTATATGTGGTTTATTATGTTATTAATCATTTGTTTTATTATTTTATTAATCAATTAGTAATTTAATGTACCCTCGCCTAAATGTTGTAGCGGTGGATAGTATAAAATAAATTGTAAGTCCTGTAGTTGGCCGATTCTTTTACAAGTTGTCGGACACTAAGGATGGTGTTGCAAGAACTGCATATCATTTAAAACAAGTCTTAACACTAATTATTTTTCTGGTATTCGATTTATAACTATTATTACAATTCAATACAAAGAAAAAATTAATATTTTCAATAATCTTGATATTATCATTGACTCTTTGATAAATATGCCTCTTCTGTTTGAAATCATAAAATTGAACGAATACACAATCGGGTTCGGAATAAAATTACAACAGTTTCTTCTGACATTGTTATCTGTAGTACAAACTCCAATGTTTGGAATAAACGGCAAAATAGCCAGTGTGTCGGTTTTTCATTAAATACATTTTGGAGCTACACAACCGGATTTTTCCAAATCCTTTCCATCATCAAACGACCATAAGATCGATAGGAACATATTCGTACAGCGTTCATAGTAGAAGTGCCAAAATCCTGTACAAAACGTTACGCTTTAACGTTAAATGTAAGACTGTCAAAACTTTCATTCTCTTGTTCGGGTCGGTGTTTCCTGAGCATTACAATCTAAGGATTTTCAAATTCAAAAGTTAAAAGGTTCTTACTAGATAAGCGTGTAACATGATATAATTCAGTAAGCTTAACATCAGGCAAGCTGTAAGAAAACCTATTTAGCGAAAAAAGACAAAAAAAAAAGGTCAACGTTTCAGCGACCATCAAGTTCTGTTATACAAGATTATAAAACACTAAATTGATTCATCATATTCAGTTTTCAAAATAAATGTTTACGTTATTGGAAATGTCTTAAAACATGTATAAACATGTTGAACTGAACATTTTGGCAGTAAACGGACACGTCTGCTTTGGAATGGCGTTGAATATAATAAGGTTAGCAGTACCGCATTTGGAAACTCCCTAAAGTATGTAACTAAAACACCGCATCACGGCTTCTATTACAGTCTGTACTTGATGCCTACTGGCTCGAGTGCACGGCGGATATCATTCTAGAACTGTGCTGTCACCAGTACTCTGAAAGCTTATTTAATAGGCTTGTTTTCCAGATCCTGTCAAATGCCTTCTCGAGGCCTAGAGTGATGGCGACCCATTCGGCATTCTTCTCGATGGCCTCTCCTAAAATGTGTCCAACACACATACTATCTGCATGTTGTTGACCTTCATATAATACAATAAATATATAAACTAACTAACTTATTACAAATAGCATAATCGCTACTTCCAACATAGTCTTAAAATACTTAGACGATTGGTGTCTTGAGTTTGGTATTACAGTTAATCGTTTAAAACATGAAGAAATAATATAATATATACTCCTTTCTTGTTGTGTATAATAAAATAGCTCTCCATTTACAAAAAACTGTTAAAAATCTCGATCTCTTTATTGACAGTACATTAAGCTGGAATGTCGATGTTGCTGAGTTAAGCCGTAAAGTAATTGGTTCGCTGTATGCATTATATCGCCATAAAAATGAGGAATCACTGATCCTTCCTTTTATTGACTGTGCTGATATTTGCTGATTCAACATATCCGCTCATAAAATCTTTATAAATTAGATCGCTTTCTTAACAGTTGCATTCTTTTTATTTTCGGTCTTGGTAAATATCAAACTGGGTAAATATGAGCATGTGTATAACTTCTGTTCAAAGCCGCGATTGTTTCCTATCCGCGAGCAAAAATATAGATAATTGTATCAGCTGTTTACTTAATAATCCAACGTCTTCTCAATATAATCCAAATTCCAACACGCAGGAAATACTCTCGACCTTCAACTTCACTCTTCTTCCAATCTTAATCTTTTAATGCTTTCACATTATACTATGTTTTTCCCAAGTTCATTCCCAAGTTCCCATAGTTTAAGCAAAGAAACTGAATTTTGTTATTTTAATTTTAATTGTATCAGTAATGTTCTTGTATATGTTAATGCCTAATAAGTTTTGTTTCACAATGTTTTATTTCGGGTTGAATAGCAGAGAATACTTTTATCATTAAGTTAGCCTATTGTATCTTTTTGGTAAAAAAGAGATGTAATAAATAAAAATACCGTATCGCTGCTCACTTCTATGAACTTTTGCATTTCATATATAACCGTTTGTGTCGGGATGGAGGTAACATCTATTAGATTTATTTTAAAAATTCCAACCATGTTTCTAACAAAAAACAATGTTTGTTTTGAAAAGTTTTGTTAAGTTTATTAAGTTTTAAATAAATTATTAGTAGAAAAATGTATCGATACGAGAAAGATTCGACACCGCTACCTCTGAAACCCGACACGTAACCAACCAATTGAGCTACCGTACCGCTACTCTCGTTGATAAATGATGTGTACAACAGCCGTTATGAAGGCCGAGAAAACAGCTATCCAGCTTCTTTCGATGCTATACTGAAAAGATAGAAACATTTGATAGTATTATTTAAAAATTTATTTACTTTAAAATTTACACATGCACAAAAACTTTTTAATAAATTTTTATATATGACGGGTATAGAAGACAGTCAACATAACAAAGCCTTGAAATAAGCCGCCGCACATCTGTATCGGCACGCATTTCTTACGATTGTGTCTCGTTGCACGGACCGCTATCTGAGTGGACTATCTCCTACCTCCATCATTGCCATTAATTGTTTTGTAACGATACTTTGATTTATGCCAAATTTATGATATATTTATATAAAATCAAATCAAATTTATGATATATTTATATAAAATCCCTGTGTTTGACTTCTATCTACACCGACACATACAATAACAGGCTACAAAAAGATGACAAGTAATGCTTGACAACTCCACATAACTAAAACTACACCACATAACGCAATAAAATCAATTTTTTTATTTTGACTTTTTATGTTTCTTTGATCCTTGCCTACATTAAATATTAAATGTAATGTAAACAATATGTATTTTATATTATATACAATTTTCGAGTTGACGGTTGCTTAAATACCAGTTGAATGTTTACAGTTTATAGAATATTTCGACACAGTGAAGTTATAAGTCCCGGAGGTACGATAACAATGTAAACTTCGATACTTTTCTGAAGTTCGTATACCTCAGAAATAACCGTTAGTATGTGAAGGAAGGGCCTTAACAGCGTCCCAGAAGTATCATTACGTACCACATTGTATTATATCGGAAGAACAGACCGAAATCTTATAATATTTGTGTATTGTTTACTAAGGAAATAAATATTTATTTGGCTGTTTATCACCTTTTAAAAAAGTTATTTTTAAAGTATAAGTACATGTCTTCGACAAGCCAAATCAAGAATCTTATAAATAATGTTTTAACATACATTTTAACATACAAAGTAAACATACCTAATTTTGACTATATCTATAAATAATATATCATTTATAATAATGTAATATATAAAATCTGTATTGGATAGTATGAGGAAGAATCATTATGACGAAAAAATGTAATGTTATAAATATTTCCTCATATTATTTATTTGCGTTCCATTTTATTCCAAATAAAAGGAAATGAAACAAAACATAATAAAATCAACAAATTCATAAAAAATAAAACAAGGACGATAATAATAATTAAAAGCTTAGCTAAACAGTCGCTATGTGTAATAAACCTCCCAATATGGACCTCAACGATAAAGGTGACTGTTATTATTCATTCCAAAATTTTTAATCGATAAAATCACCAGATTATATTTTTTCTATAATACAATTTAACCATTGGAATAATCTGCTTCTAGTTTAAAGATATAATTCAGTTACTGACTAACTAAGAACAGAAATGTTTTGTCAAAATACCTAGATTAGATTATTAATTCTACTGGCATCTTAGACTGAAAAAAATGTGTATATAGTGATGTATAGGCAAGGTACTATATATATATATTCGTACTATACTGTATGTTCTGTACTTTATTGATATTATTCCCGAAAATCAGTAATTAATTAAGGAGGCTCAGGCTTTTATAACTATTCATTTAACTAACAAAACCTTACATTTTATTAATTATGTTTATGAAAGGATATATTTTATAGAAGATAATATTACTAGAATTAAATATTAAATGAGATATTTTCTTTTGTATTTAAGGGTTTTGCCTAATCAAAAGAACTTAAAATATTTGTATGAATTTTCATACTAGGAATCATTTTATGAATAATATTTTTCTAGAAAAAATAATATAATTAATTGGCTTTAATTGTACAACAAAAAAGAAAATGAAATGAGTATTTAGCTAGTACAGTTTTTGGTTATATTTAGCAGTGTATTATTACAATTTTATACTATTTTAATAAAATATATTCGTATTTTTTTAATTTTAAATCCATTCCAAATCCTTTAATTTAAAAATGATACAAACGAGATATTCTCTGACAATAGAATAATTATTTAAGAAAAAAAAACCTTGTAGTCATTATTATTAATATTACTGTAAATAATTAAACACTTGCAACTTATTTGCAATTTCCATGAAACGATTAAAAACTTGCGGAAACTTAAACTGTGCGATTATTGATTAAGCACTCAAATTTTTTGTCGACAGTAGTCTAATTTACTAAGTAAAGAGCTATCCTTTTACAGAGGAAATTTGAATTAGTTTAAGTACAGTCATTATTAGTACGTTAATAGTTACAGTACAATATAAATGTAATACTCCGTCATAAGATATTCATATTAATTATTATAACTAATAAATAATAAAAAAAACACAACATTGTTTAGAATAACAATTAAATATAAAGTCAGTCTTACATTTTACTTGGAAATATAACTTCATACTAATTTATAATGCGGCTCTCACATACGACATTGAATTGATTCTAATGACAACATGACATTAATTGTGATAATTTAATCATTTTGATATTTACTTAATGTTTTTAATATTTTATATGACTAATTTTTTCACTACCCTATGCAATTTTTGTAGTAAATACCGTCTGGGAATAAGACGTGTATTACTTTTTAATTTATATGTTTTTGGCAACAAACTCACATACATACACGCTTTGCATAAATGAAATGGTTGTGTAGATTTGAAAGAGGATATATTTTGTAAAATTTTCTTATTTAGGAAACGAAATGTATCAAAGAATATATCTTAGTAAAGAGATACGGTTCTTTACACGCGAATAATTCAAGATGGTTCGTCTTAAATCTGCTGGCTTTTGCAGTATTGGAAAGTTGTTAAGCTCAACTTTAAAAAGACGAAAACTTAAAAATGTATTAGAAAGAAATACAAAGTTTCTGAGTGTATTGATTGATAAATTATAAATCTGCAGTCTTATCAAAAAAATTTAAAATATTACAATAATGGCAGAGTCCAAATATAACTTATTACATATTATGTTAATTAATAATAAAGTTGGAGAAAACGTAGTGAAAATAGAGATGGTCATAGAAATTGTTAATACAATTACTTTTTGACAATTACTTTGTCTAAAATGTCTAAAAAGTTCTAAATATCCAGTTCAGATAAAGGTTTTAACTTAGCTGATTGTGGTATTATGCTCGCTATTTTACTTCCTCCCACATATTTTCACGCGTAATTGATTAATATAAAACATTTTTTATGATTGCCAGCAGATTATTCTCTCTAACAAGGGCCTCTATATTGAAGGCTAAACTTAATTGTGTAGAGAGTCGTTTTATCTTCTCTTCTATTCCCTATATTCATAATCAGTAAAGATATATCTTTACTATCTCGTCCTTTCTCCCTATTACCTTTATTCTTTTCAATTATTCTGACATGCAAACTTCCATGAACTTCAAGAGATAAATAGAAGCCGACAATGTCCTCATCAGTTTCTAATGGTAGCAAAGAATGGACCGAGACAGTTAGTCTTTTGTTGAATCCATATGTCTCAATATTTTGATTATTGAAATCAATCAGTTGCAAAACAAGGTTGTTTCTAATATAATTTAAGCCTAAATCTGTTTCTAATAATCTTCACCCTATATCTCGGACACATAAAACGGGATCTAATTAATACATTGATTTTTTAGTTTTTATTTGGTCATTTAAATGTAATAAAGTTCAAATTCTTACCTCGAGACAAATGCTAAATTTACGAATAAAAAATTTTTTTTCTCTAAATATTTATTCCTATAATTTCTTCTAGAGCTGGTAGATCCTTTGAATTTAATTCATATAGAGTATTTGCTCAATAAAATCTTTTTGGGGATTCAAACATATATCCGACTTCTAACGCCAATTAAAGAGGATTCCTATTCACCGGAATATCCACTTAATCTTACTCATAAGTATATGGTCTTCAGTTATGGAGTACCATAATATACATAAGCAATTTAAAATGTTATTACCAAATAGTAAAGCACGTTCTTATGTAGTAACGATGTATCCTTATATTCTGTCTCTGTACTGACAAACAGATAGTCATAAACAATTTTGGAACTTACTACTTCTCGAAATTAATAAAAGCTTGGTGGAGCTTAATTCTTATAAAAGAAAAGTCACTCAAATATTATATATAATTTAATCTAACTTCTATCATAAAACATTTTTTATTTATTTTATTTTTTGTGTTAATACTTCACCTTTATATACCTTTCATTTCCAGACGTGGTAGATATCCATTAAATATGTTTATAACTTTTGTAGGATTATCATTTTTTAAACATTTTTTATAATGCTGTAGTAATTGAAACTGAAAACACTCTTGATGCTTACATTTTAAATACTATTTTTTACACAAAAACCGTTGTTAATCCGTTCAGCGTCCATTTTAACAATGCACTATAAAAGAAATAAAAATCTCATACACATACTTTACCTATATTAATTCCTAACAATAACATTATTTGGATAACACTATTATATAAGTACGGTTTAAATTATGTCTGTAGAGATTTAATTCAAAATATAATTGTAGAAATAAATACAATAACAAAGACTTCTGTTAGAGAAATATGAATAAAAATACCAAGTTATAATACAAAGTATAAAGAGCAATCTTAATGCTCCGTCGAATTGAACGTAATTTGACTTTGCTTCCGCACACTAGGTTGGCGTAGCGCTATAGTTGACCTGTAATAATATTCCCTTTGCACTTAAAACTATTCTTTTGTTCGTTAAACATTGATATACAACATAAATTAAAACATATGTTAATAATTTCAAAGCTTACACGCTATAAGGATTAGTGATTAATTAATAATACCATGATTTTAACGCCTTTCTGTTTACAACTCCGTACTAAAAAATTATAAAGGATTACAATAAAACTATTTTACGGATATAACTCGCATTTATTATTACATTTTTTAATTTAAACCTTACGTTTTGAGTGCTTTGCAAACGTGTTCGCGGTGAGACGAGATGTTGTTTAAAAAGTTTAAAATGGTATTGAAATGTGTAGTGTAAATCTTAGAAAAAATTATATAGGATTCAAAGATTTAACCATCATTTTAAATCACTATTGACAAATAAGATACCATCGAATTTTCTTCTAAAGTATTTACAGAGCAGGACAAAATAAGTTAGCTCACATTGATGTCACTTCTCTAGACAGTTGCTTTTGTATTAATAGCTTAGAGAGAGAATAGCATTCTCTCTAAGATTAATAGATTATGATTGCGTTTCCGTTTATATCAGAAATGAGGATTTATATTTATGTAATGAGGTTTTATATTGAACTGTATAAAGTATTTATGAAAAGGTCATCGGCATTACTTTACAAAAAAAAAAGTTTGTTCCATCTCGAAGTCACTTATAAATTATAAAAAATTACGAAGATTCTTCGAAGTTACATATAAAAAAAACTTAAAATATAACGAAACAACTTTGACTTAAGGAATAAAATGTAACATTGTGTGATAAGATTACATTGTAGTATGTTGCAACTACATATCATTATACTACGGCAGTTAGTGTACGGTCAATACATTAATCCTCGTTATTTACGAATGTATTTTGTATACGTAACTATCTTTTAATTTAATGACGTTTATCCCTGGCGCGGTCTGTTTTAATAGTTCGAAATTGTAAATTTTACTTTGTTGAATATACTTATTCTTTATTAAATTATTGCTTTTACATTTACTATCTTTATTTGTTTATTTATATTTACTATTATTCATATCGTTTTTTTGTAAACAATATTTTCAAAAACAATATAACCATCGGTTACATTATTGATGTTTTTCTCAAAGTTAATGCTACATTTTACTTTACTTGAAAACCCTAATAAATAACCACTGACATCGTTTTTACGAAAAACAGTCGTTAGCGAATAAATTTTTTAGTTAAAATTTTTTATATAATTTTTTTATTAAATTTATATAAATTAGATCTATGCTCTTGAGAATATAGAAAAAAAATTCGATAACGTAAAATAAACCAACTATATATATATATATATATTATCAACTTTCTCTTGAAAAACCAAATCATTGTGTTGACAAGGTCCATATAAATGTTGCTATAGCATATTAAATTAGTAGGTTACTACCAAAACTTAAATACATATATCTTCTCTATGCGGTTAATTCATGTTTGAATAATCTAGATGTTCTCAGGCCACATTTATTTTAATTAAATTATGTTATGCAAATATAACCTTTAAGTGAAGCTACATTTCATGATTCTTATTATAATAATATTACAAAAGAAAATAACGATAATAATATAATTTATTTGATTGCTGAAACACTTTTTGATAGCGTAATATTTTATTTTATACTCATTAGTGAAGGTATGAGCAATTTTAAACATGATAATAGTATACAGAGCCAACAAGAAGCATTAACATGATGCATAATTCGGATTACAGCTAAAACAACAACCCCCACATGTGCTGGCTCTAATCATCCGTTAAATTAGATTAAAGAATTACTCCATCTTAAAGGTATTGCGATGTTCTGGAGTGGAATTATAAGAATACATCGTTTTATAATTTTCAAAAAGGCTGAAAATAACTACTTTACATTTAAAAAAACTGACTATAAACAAACAGACGTTGAAACAACAAAAATAGTAGATTTACGGAAATTTAATAAAAATATAGGTTAGGTTTATATATAAACATATCAGATATATGCTTACTTATGTTTTAAATATGATACTCGTTCAAATCTTCTAAGATACGATTTAGTTTAGTTGAAATTTTAGCTATTATATATTTACTTAAAACCTGACCACCAGGTACCTTTAATACTACGCTGATATTCTTAAAAATATAGTAAACAGTGCAAGGCAAGTAGACAACTTTTTTTGCAATTAAAGTAAATTAGTTATTTGAAGAAAAAGAAGAATATTGTGTTAAATATTTTATTATTATTGTTAGAAACATATTTTTATAGTTAAAATGAATTATTATCATTGGTTACTGAACACTATGTTGGCAGCCTATCTGAAAAAAAAAAACATGAAAAAAATATTTAAAAAAGGAATAATTCCTAAACAAATAATAAATAAAATAAAAAAACATATATTATAAGTAAAAATAATTTGTCTAAACCTCAAAAATACTTTCCATAAAATGAATTTAATAATTTTGTGTCAATGCATTGCAAAAGAGTACTATCTCGTATGATGAACACTTAACGTTTAAAGTTTTCAGCTCTTCTTGCTCTTTAATAATCGTTTCATTGGTTTCTTGACGAAGTCGGCTTTTACAATACCTTCTGTTCTTTTATTTGTCTTAGAAATTAAATGAAGTCATAATCATTGCTAGTTAGAGAGAAAACACTTTTCATATATATTATATGATAGCGATTTCAATTAGAAATGACAACGAAAAAACCGAAATGTATAAACATTTTCAATTATAATTAGTATAATACTTAATGATATCCATATATTTTGATTTCACTTATTTTTAATATATTTTTATTAATTTTTTTTCTTAACATTCTAGCGAATTACTTTATGGTTTTACCTCAATACAATATACTTAAATATTAGGCAAGAATTTTGCTGCACATTTTATTCTGATATTCTGCAGGTGGTCAGGACCCGCACAGGACTTAAAAAGCTTAATTTAGATTTTATTGATCGGTAAAATTGTTCTAGGTTAGACAAAAATTTTTGAAATTTATAATATATTAGTCAATGTATTAAGTTCAAAACCCAAATTATTTAGATTCAAAATAAGATATGAGTGCAGTCAAAAATATAATTTGTAAATTAAAGAAGAAATTATTTAATAAACAAAATCCTGCTGACTCGAGCGCAAAAAGTTGTTGTGTACAAAGACGCGATAGAAGTAATTTATCAATCAGGATTTAATTTCTAAGTGATGTAACAAAAGAACATAAAATAATCGCTTTAATATATTTTACCGGCTTATACTTTAATCAATCAAAAAAGTTTTATTTCAGCTTCCTATAATGTAATAATAAAAAACCAATAACTTACATTGTTATAATAATAGTTAGTATCTTTACTTTCTTTTTTAAATTTCTTTTACTTCATATTTCAAATTTACAAAGGGGTATAAGTGCCATAAAAATAATTAAGGAATTAAGGAAAATATGAATAATTACTTTTTATTACACCAGTAAATATAAACGTACATCATAGCTAAACCTATTCTTTAATTAGACTATAAAAAATGGTACTAACTAATTAACACACATATAACTATTATTAAACAAATAAATAATGGAATATTAAAAAAATGTTTTAAATATCTGCTTATTTTTCAATATACATGTTAAAAAAAAATCTTTTCATAAAAAATACCATCTTACTAAATAATATTTCCAGAGGCGTTCTCATGAACTTCTCTTCTTCCTCAGCTTTCACACTACCCTGGCCTTCGCGGTCTCCACGGCCTTAACGGAAACCATGAGATTCGCGGTAGACCTTACTTCATCAGCCACAAAAGAAATCTTCGAGCTGAAATTTAAAAATAAAGTTACCAACATATCCTTTTATATCCTTCATAGAAATAAATCTTTATGTCGTTAACATAATTTTATTTTATTTTAACGAGTTATTTGCAAAGTAATTACTTACACCAACGCTATAACAGAAACCCTTCTATCAAAAACTTGATATCTTCTTCTGTCAGGTAATAATTACAGCGAACATGATTACAATTCTTGAGTCAGACGGCTGTAACATTGCCGCAGCCATATTTGGGGCCATATTATTGTAGTTGACATGGCTATATAAATATATATATCTATTACTAAAAAATATATATGATTATTTATTTTCGTTTCTCTTAAGAGAACTGTTGATTTCCATATTTTATAAGCAACGATTACAAATTATTATTACGGCTTATATTATAATAAGACTAATGTTAATAGAAATGAAAGTTATAGCTATTCTTTCCAATTAATAAATAATTTTTATATATTCGGATCTGCTTTTCTTTTAATTTTAATATAATCTATCTATCATTACTCTCAATGAATTCTTTCATCACTCATTGCAGATTTATCAAAGTTAACTTTATAGATTTAACGGTAAATTTACTATTTATGCTTTATATTTTCTTATAAAAACAAATAATTGTAGCAATTTTATTACAATTGTGATTACTTTTTGTTGTATGCTAATGACATCAATTGGTATCACAACCACCCCCATAGCGCAATTTGTTGTCTAGAATTCGCGAGTACGGAGTTTCAACTTGAAAAAAATACACTAACTACTTGGGAGAATTCGAAATGGAAAATTCTGGAAAATTATTACTGATTGATACCAAAAAGAAGTCAATAGCATAATCAGGTCGCGTGAAGATGAAACCGAAGAAAAAAATCTCATATAAATACGCACATACACATACTTTTTTTAAAAAAGGGTCTGGAATTACCCAAGACACCTCAAACCGTAAAAATATTTTTAAAAAAATCTGATTTTGGTACTCCGGGTGATAACAATAACTTCCTTTGTCAAAAAGTTTATAATAATTTTCAAACAATTTACACATTGGAATAAATTTTGAAAAATATTAAATATTAGCATATAAGAAGATGTTAAATAGTATTTGTATTTCATCAAATACTCCAATAAAATGCATATTACTCCAAAAACCATAACACAAATATCTGTTTAAAAAAAATTAACATTATTAAATTAATTAGTCGACAAAATTATGTCCTAAATATAATTAAATAATAAATTAAGTTTTAACGTTCAAAAGTTAACTTATTTATGTATTTTATAATATATTACTTTTTACATTTTAACTACGACTTACTAGCTGTTGTTAATTAACTGTTAGACAAAACAATACCTAAAATCTAATTTAAATTCAAATAAATTTTGACTATTTTGATTAAGGAAAAATTTTGATAATATAATTTAAGGTATAGAACAAATGGAATAAAAATTGCTAACACAAATTGTTCTTAGCACACAATAAAAAAGAAAAAGCCATAAACTCAGACGCCACGGGCACAAACTTTGCAAGATATGATTATCTTAACCGAGGGTTACACTAGTGTACCCTCTTAGAACTTTGAAAACAACAAAATAAATATTGGTTGAAATGAAACATATAAATATAATAAAAACTTTTATAATGCTTTTGTACTATGAAGAATATTGAGTACCTAATAGGAGTTTTTTTTTCTCAAGAATGTCCTGGATTATATTGTTAAGTCTTTAAAAAAAAAGAAACATAAATAATTACTATTGTTCACACACATCGGTACCGACGGAATATGACCTTACTCGATCTGAAAATAAATAGTGTAGATGCATTTTAAAATCATCCCCTACTCGAGGGCAATAGATTCAATATTATTAGAAATAACGCTATCAATTGGTGTGTTTTTAAAACATTTTGTTATTATGAGTAGAAAATATCTTAATTAAGGTGAGTGAAGCGAAACTCTTATTGATCAAAAGTGTGTTTCTTTACTAATGCTACTCCTAGACGAATAATGGTAGCATGTCGAAAATTGGCAGAGTTGTCAATGACATTGACTTGGACCTGAAGGTTTTGGTGGATTTTTGTGATTTCAGTGTTTATTAAATTGTGAAAGTGTGTCCCATAGAGTTAACATGTGGAACGTTTTGAAATCGCAAGGGCGATTTCTTATAAGGCTTCAGATAAAATAGATATTACACGTATGTGAAACTCATTCAGCAACAATACTTCGTCCAGCTCCACGCACCGTGCACAGTGGCGGACCTAGTAATCTTGACCTAATGAAATAATATATTTGAATTTAGATTCCAAATATTCAACATTAAACAAAATTGTCATTATGTCAAAGATTTTATAAAAAAAAATATTTATTTGTACAGCTTATGTTTATATCAACGATTGTTCAAAGTCTACTTAATAAAAAATGTTATACTTACGAGTGAAAAAACAAATTGGGAATTTTCCGTCCACAATCATTTTTACACCCCAATACACTTTGTCGAACTATTTTATAAATCGACTTCTATAAAGTCAATATTTAAACGCAGTTTGCAAAAATAATTAAAATTTATTTAGGAATTAAACTTTCTAGTTTTATACAGGACCCGATTTTATGTAAAACTATCATTTTAAATACTACATAGTATGTGCGGAAAAAATAAAAAACATTAATAGAATGAAATAAATCATACGTATTTTTCTCAATCTCATGTGATGCATTCACATATATGTATAAGAATTTCAATTGCAATTTATGTCATCATGTATGACTTGTATTTTCTGCAATCTTGTTTTATTGGATCTCAGAATTCTTTCCCATACCCTCATAGCTTTATTAGCTAGTAGACATAGTTCTGCTGCTTATGCTTTAGACATATAGGCCTTTAAAGTATGAGCCTACAGTCAAGGTACTTAATTACGGTTATTTTCATATGTAAAATATGTCGGAGTAATACATCTAATATAATTATTATTTTTGTGTTACAGGCAAGAGCCATCTGTGCTATTACCGTCTGGGCCTAATTAAAATTCATTTAATTAACTCCAGTTCTATATATATATATATATATATATATATATATATATATATATATATATATATATATATATTAAAACAGATATCAGTTCAGTTTTTTTTTTCAATATAAAAAAGGAATACATAATTTAACACCTACTTTAGGGCCGGATAAACCGGCCACATCCTCTGCAGCCCCGAGGCTAGTGGATGGATATTACGAGCAAAATAATTATACAACAAGAAAAAAGTAAGGTTATTAATTAAATTATAAGTTATGTTTTTAAGGAAAATTATATTTTATCATAATTCAACAATAAGCAGAAGAGCTTCTGTAATCTCAGAATGAATATAAAATTTTTAACATTTCCATTATATTCCATTTTATTTTTTTAAAGTAAAAATACTTAAGAATGGTTGTTATTTGAAACTCGTTGAAACATGAATGATGATGAAAAATGAAAAGAGAAAAAACACATAGTATACTATTAATAAAGTCAAATACAAGGTTTTTTTCTATACGAATTAAATATTCAATACGTATAATCACAAACGACATAAATAATCTCAGTTTAAATCATCATACTTTCTAAAAATTTAATAAAACATGAATAAATAAAAAAACACTTATAATTACAGTTCCTTTATAATTTTTTTAGGAACCCAATAAAAATTGTCTTACAGACGACTGTAAGTTTAAAATTAAATTTTTTGCTGAAAATTACAATAAAAAAATATATATATTTTTAGTTTTATCAACGCAACGAAAAATACAAGTGAAATTAAAAACTAATTAGCTTTTCAAAATATAAAATAAAACATATATTCTAAATATGAAAAAAAAACTCAAAACTTTTAAACCCAATTATAATATCTTCAAATCAATAACAGCAATCAAACTGTTGTCTCTGAACTATCATACACTTTTAAGTGTACTCTTTATTTTCCTACACGTACTGTCATCCACTTTTGAATGTTCTATTTATTTTCAGACACACACTATCACACTTTTCGAAAAACTCAGTTTTTCCTTCCGATCTGTCTGTCTGTATGTGTGTCTGTGTGTCTGTCGAATTTTATTTTTCGAATTTTGAAAAACTAAAGATAAAATTGGGGTCAGCATCTAAATGTAAGATTCACTTTTCAAAATTATGTTGATTTTCCAACGGGAAGGTGGGCAGATCTGCTGGGTATCACAGTTATGCAATTCGCTAAGGAGTTGACTAAATGGAGTCGTAATCATTTTTCGAATATATTTCAGTCGAAAACATTGAAAAGAGTTGCAGATTAACTTGTTTCAGAAAAAACAGATCTGCATACACCAATATGTTTGGATTGTTCTTGTTACAATGCGCGGGAGATATTTAGTAATAATAATATACTTTTAATTTTTGTTATGGGATTTTGTATTAAATGATCACTTAAACTTCATGTTACGATTCTGCATAAAATAACACTGTAGGAGTGTCAAGTTTCACTTTACCCCTATAAGTGTCAAAGAGCGCCGTCGCGCTGCTCTCGCTAGCTGTGTAAAATGCCAGCGTCGCAGTAGCGCTTCTTTTGACAGTTCACTTTAGGTGCGCTCAGGTGACGGATGTGTTATCGTTTTCGTGTTTTTATTTATTATATTGCCTTCTAACTATCTTCGATTAAATTTTTTTTTATAAACATCAAGACTATTTTTATAATATTTCTAATTTTGATCAAAAAATTAATACAAGTGAGTCTTCAAATACTGACGTTATATATTTTCTTTAATTTTCTTATCAATAAATAAGTAGTATTAAATTTCTTTCTTTTTATTATCACAGTATAAAATCTTCTCAAGAGAATATTGAAAAAATTCTGAACTTTGATACATTGTAAAGGAAACTGTGAATATTTCGCTTGTATATATAAGTTATCTATAAAAATTCACTTTTTTTACTTGCACTTTAGCATATATTTGTAAAATATGTATGGCACTAAAAGGATTAACCTGGACCTCTACAGGAAATATTAAGAGTAATTGCTTAAAATATGTATAATTAAATTATTGAATTATTATAGAAATAATAACAACAAGCAAATTTAGCAATAACTTTTTATGAAACATTTGGTTATCGCTCTATATAATTCGATATACGATTAATTAATCGCATATCGAATACAAATAACTTACTATGTGACTGAACTCATTGCTTATAGTATACATACATAAGTGTATAAGTATATACAATATGACGTCATTAGAGAGATTGCTCAGTTGCTGTCTCACACAAACGTTGTCTTAATCCGTCTAATTACATAAATAGATTATATTAGGTGTAATATTGCTATTAATGAAAAGGATATCTATAAAAATTATATGTATTTGAAATTAAAATAAATAAAAATCATCATCATTTTAAGAACAGTACTTATAAATATTTTGTCTGTATATCATATCATGGACCATACATTGACTAAAATCAAGCTATTTCATGAATATTGCAACGAATACTTGCTTTTTTTATGAAATAGTTCTGAAGAACAAAATCTGATGTTTATTAGTAAATTATCATATTTACGTATTTTTATTTTGAGTAATATAATCCTTGGCTATAGGAAGTTGTTGAACAGCTGGTGGCATTTACAACACCAGCTGTTCGAGTTTTGATACGTGCACTGCTAGAAATATAAGGAAGAGAGTATACATTTATACTGTCAAAAACATTAATATTGTCAATATACATAATAAGCTTTTAAGTTTTTAAATAAAGACTTATAAGTTTCTAAATATAATAACACTAATCGATACCAAACCACTGAATGACTTATAAAACGAATCTATCATAGTATAGAATAAATATAAAGTTATTCTGTCGCTCGTTCACAATCTGAAACTATTTGATATAACTCCTGGAAATATTAAATTTCTTTAACTTTTTCTTGTAAAAGTTTTCAATGGGGGTGGTACCGCCCCCTAGTGAGCGATGGAGCTTTTCGTGAGGGCGTCTATCTAGTTGTTTAAAATGTTAACCTTTTCATCATAGTATGAATAAAGATCAAAACATTTAAATAAATAAAAGTACAAACTAATTGTTTCGGTTTATAATCGTCAGTAACAAGTCAATGCAAGCTGATAAGCAAAGACATGATTCCTGCAATCAAGCCTGTTTTGATAAAAGACGGGTACTAGTAACAAATTGTCTGTACTCGAGTTCAAATTTTTAAAAGGCCTAGCTGACTCGTTTAATTTGTGTCCTTTTGTGTCCTTAATCAATTATTTATTACGTATTTACTTTAGTATTTTCTTAGATTTTCACGAGTATACATTTGAAATAAAACTATTTTTTACGGATTAAAATTCGCGTATAATTTGGTTATATTTTAATTTTAATCTGTAAAAAATAGTTTTATTTCATGTTTACTTCTCAATGAGTATTTTAATATGAAGACATGAAGCCTTCCCGGCTCTAAAAGCATTCCAATAAAATTCGTGATATAGAAGGAAAACATATATAATATCTTCAATAACTTCATTTAATGAAATTTTACTTTACACTTAATGAAAACTTTATTCATCATTTTCTGAACAAGAAAACGATAGATTACGAGCTTCATTATATATTTCATTATTAATAGTAAAAGCGGGAAAAGCAAATACAATTGGCGGGGAATTAATTAACTCCAAGAGGCATAGATTGCACTTATGAAAGATCATACTCTAGTTCTACTTTTCCAAAGGGCAAGTCCATGGAAAAAAAACCTGATAAGAAGGACCTTCGATACTTGAGCTTATTTAAAAAATACAATTAATCTCTATAACAATAATAATACTCTTTGAGCCACAGTAAAACTTGAAATGGAAGAATTAGAATTCAAGTCAAGCGTGTACAGAAAAAAAGTTTAGGACAACTAACCATGGCTTTACTAGATTTATGAAGCTCTTACAATTGCGTAAGGAATTGTAATTTTAAAAATTTAAATAACCAAACTAATATTTTGCATTACGAAAGAACTCCAATACACTACACCCTTAGAATAACCCTTTCTATCCTTTATAAAATGTAGCTTTAAATTTATTTATCGGTTAGGACGAAAATAATTTTTATCCATTTATTATAAGCACTTATTCCATTGTTCAGAAGTTTTACGTTACGTAAGAAGGTTACCAAACCTACCTAATTTTTCGTTTAAATATAAAGACATGGAAATGTATGTATTGTAGACTTCGCAAACAATTTTATTGGACTCTCAAGGACCAGAGTATGTTAACTATAACACGAATACTCCCTTTTATATTATTAAATTGATTCTATATCTCACTGATTCATGAGCAGAGTGGCGAGACAATACTATTGATGTATGCAAAGTAAAACAACCTCGCGGCGGTGAAATCAGTTTTCCGACATTTTCCAGTTCATATGAGCAAGAGTTTGACAATCAATTACGTTATAATCAGAAATTAAATTTAGGTATATTTGAGCAATTCTTTGGCGCAAATTTAGAAAACACTACTTCAACATGTAACACATCCGTGTCTTATATCAATTACAAGGTCTCTTATAATTATAATTTAGAATATTAAAAATGATGGAGCGTACATTTTTGTTTCATTTCGTTGCAATAAACAATATAATTTACCAATATATTACTAATTATAATAAATGTAGTAATATTGATATATAGTCATGTAATAAAACTGAATTTCTCTTTCATATTCCACAATATTTCATTTGATAGAGCATTTCATGAGAATATATAGGCCATATAATAATACAATACAACCCTTTCAAGTAATGTTATATAGTTTCCCTAGATCAGTAGTTCTGAACTAATGTTACGAACATGTCATCCTGTAATTCATCCGGGTGGAATCTGTGAAACAGATAGTAATATTATAATCGATAGAAATAAACGGAGCTCTGACCTTCGTCACAAAGCTATAAATTTTCGTAAAGCCTGAATTCTGAGCAATGTGTTTTACACCACACTATACATCAGAATTAAATAGTAACGGCTTAATTAAACTATGTCTCATAAATATAAATAAGTTAGTGGTATATAGAAATAATTGAGATTTAAGAGTGTTACACGTAAGCTATTGTATGAATAGAATAAGATATGAAATGTGCTGGACAGCAGCTGGTGCCACGAAGAGGGAAATTAGTTATAAAACGATTATTTAGAAACGTGAATAGATCCAGCTCATGTTTTTTTTTTAACCTCGTTCGTTTTTTTTTTTTTGTGCTATGCAAGAAGACGCTGCATTGTCTACATAAATCTTGAAACTTTTAATGCAACAAGAAATAAAAATATTTGCATATTTATAATATTGTTTAGATAAAGGTAAGTAAATACACTAGAACTAATAATTATTTATTTTAGGATACAACTGAATATTATTTTAGTAGAATTATTTTAGTTTTTAGCATGTGGTTTGAAATACCATTTAGAAATAATGCTGTCGAAACTAATTACTACTAATAATCTCTTATATTTTATAAAAAGGGATAGCTATCCGTGTAATTAACAATCTGGCCCTCAAGAACGAAATGGGATAGAATTAAGCAAATTAATGATGTCGTTTGTATACAAAGTGTTATTTTTTCAATAAGGATAGAACTTTTGATATTTTTTTTTAAAGATTTCCATAAATTTAATAAATTTAATGTTTTTATGCATTCAATTTACTATACACAACATTTAATTATTTCATTCGTTGCAAAAGAATCACACAGACTCAATAAGTGACAAACGGACCAAAGTCTCCTCTATGTCAAACAACTTACTCGTATCTCGGACTAGTGCTTCTTTATGACCTTTAACTTACTTTAGCAGTCATAGAAAAGTTAATCAATATGAAGAGTAGGATAGATCAATAAAAAACTACCAAAACTTAGTAAAGACAACATGTATTTAACAGAAAATTTTTGTTAGACAAAAACTTTTGAACTAAATGAAATAAAATATAAGGCTTTTGAAAGTTATCTCTCACACAAATATTCGTCACTCGTCATGAATCTTCAATACAACTGAAACTGCATTTAGAGTTTAAAAATCTTTTAAAACAGTACAGTTATTGTTTTTTTTTTTGTTCATAAAACATTCATTCCTTTAATTTATTTAGTATTTCTAGTTTATTAAAGAATTTAGCTCATTCTTAATTACGATCTTTTAAACGTAGAGGCCTCTTATCTATAGATACGACCTCTCTCCATGGACAAATTCTTTACTTCTATTCTTATAGTGTGATTTAGAAACACCAAATTATATCTATTTTAAGGATTTTCTTATTCCTCATTTACATTAATAACTTATTTACTTTGCGAGGGATAAGCATGGGAAGGTTATTGTTTGTTAATTATTCAACCCTCACTTTTAAAATTAAAAGACAACCATCAGTAATAATTGATGTAAACAATACTCTCTTAGTCGTCATAAAATGTTGTGTCAACCATTTGTGTAATCGAAAAAAATAAAACATATTAAAATTTCTTTACCAGACATTAAAAATGTACAAATAAGTAATTAAACAATTTACAATTTTATAATGTGGAATTGGATTTGGTTAACTCCACTGTTTTATTTTTTGGAAATTACCTGATATGCAAAATTACAATTATGTATGTTTTTTCTTAACAGACTTAGTTGAGACTCAAAAGCAATTCAAACAATACGCAGATTAAAAAACGTTGAAACAAAAACTAGATATTATTCGCAAATATAACAATAAAAAAAAAATTATATGCCCAACACTAAACTACACAAAATAGGTAATTTCTTCAAGGTTATTTTTTTTTTCAATAAATTCCCAAGTGAAGCCTTCAATTTGTGATTAAATAAATTGAAATTATATATTAAAAGTAATTCGATAAGAAAATTTTATAACAGTTTAAAAGATACCATTAATGACGATATGGACTGGGAATGTATTATAGCTAATAAATGTGTTTTTGACTCTCTTATTTTATCCGGAGGACGTATCACACTGCTCACTTAGAAGGTATTACATGCGGTAGTATTGGGGTTTGGTTTCTCTCCTCCCACAAGGGTGTTCCTACAGTGTGCTGACTCTTTGTCTTTGTGGTTGAGTTTTATTGATTTTACTATATTTTTATCATTTCACTAAAATCATTAGGCCTTCATATCCAACTGAATTTGATAGGTCTAGTAGTTCACAAAACACAATTTTAAAAGGATATAGATAAATAAATAATACTAGGTAGACAGTTTTTTCGGTTTTTTATCGAGTGTGCAATAGAGCAGTACAACCTGATACCCCATTCGCTTCATATTCGCTTCAACTTTATTGAGAGAATAGAAAAACTTTGGAATATTCAGCTGGAGTCGGTGTGTTTTAAGAATTACAATCTCTGGGTCTTCAAATCCAGGGTAAATAGGTTCATTTTAGTTAAGCGTATTACATCATCCATGAAGTACGCTGTACTACAGCAACAGTC
Organism: Mechanitis mazaeus; assembly: GCA_959347395.1. NCBI lineage: Eukaryota > Metazoa > Arthropoda > Insecta > Lepidoptera > Nymphalidae > Mechanitis > Mechanitis mazaeus. Next base: position 8,955,398 of record OY365748.1, on the reverse strand, counting down.
GTACTGTACTGTGCTGTATTGTTGTCGTTGTGTACTGTATCCATATAGTGATGCTTAACATCAACCAGATTGTAGTCAAATGCAAACGTATTGTGTTTCGAGAAAAGCACCTTATGAAGCTAAATTTTCGAGCTTTTCATTAACAATTTGTTAGTATTTTTACTTTTACAGAAACTCGTAAAGCCTTACATAATCAATAGTGATATAATCTTTTAAAGTTCGAATATTTAAGAAACCTTATCTATGGGTAAGGTCCTTGTAAACGTGTCACTACTACTTATTACTTACAAGTCGCTACTTGGTTAGTCTTCTTTTGACAATGCTTTCCTTGGACTATAATTTAATAACTTTTGCCCGCTTCTTTGTCCGCATGGTGTGTTGATGAAAAATACAAAACAGCAAGTTGCACCGTTCTTTCACCTTCCCTTCACGCCCCGCCGACTCATAATAGGAGCTTAATAATGCTCCACTCGGTTCAATCTTATTGTGAAAACTTTGATACTATTCGTTCAAATATACTTAGTGTAGAAGACAAAATTTATGTACATTTAATGCTTAAAAACGATAAATTTATAAATATTAATAAAGTATCAAATTTAATGCTCTTTACGGCTCAATAGTTTCATACAAAGCTGTCGCAGACTTTTATTTAGAACTATTTAAAATAAACAATTCTACCGTACATTATCTTCTTGTTACTGAAACGGTGTATGCAGCGCACGCTAAGATAATTCTCAGAGGATTGGACCTTTTACAAATCGTAGACTCGACTCGATACTTATTGTTTTAGTATGGGCAAATTACACATAATTTTTATAAATTGTAACCTATGTGTTATTTTAATGTATAAACTATATTAAGTTAATATTATTAGGTATTGTAAAATTTCATCTAAATTCGTACAGTTTTTGTGTGTAAGAGTAACAAACATATACATCCTCATAAGCTTTTTAATTTGTAACATTCATAATTAAATTGTCAATAAGAATAGGATAATAGAATATCCAATAGAACTTATAGTATTAGGAGATTTTTTACATATTAATTATGACTGATTTTAAATGCTACAAATTTTAATTTTATAAATAGTTTAAAAAACTATGCTAGAAGTTCTGGACGATTCTTCTTGGACCCACCAGTTGGGATCGTGCAACTAGACTATGACGTTTCATAAGTGCAATATATGCCTATATGAAGTAAAAATCATTGACGTTGAACCTAAGGAAATTTATTAAAATATGGTATATTTTAATAAAAACCAATTAAAATCAGTTTTTTCCCGCGGCTTTAGCATTAAGGGACGATAAGACCATTAAATAAAAATATAAATAAAGTTACACGGCAGCAGTGCCTTCGCGTCCGTCATACAAATAGTCTTCATAATTGCAATGTCAACTTATTATGTTGTTCAAAATTTCACTCAAATCCATGAAGTAATTTTTGCATTTTCATCGGACAAACATTAAAATATGGAAACTTTATTACGTATTAAAATGTGGAAACTAATATATTTATAATTGTTTCAGATTATTATTGGCTTAACAAAACTAAAACCATATTTACAAACAATGACAATTAGTAATAAATTGCTCTATTAGCGGTCACTAATTAGAAGATATAAATAATGCATATCATTCTGTATTCCCGAAGTTGGGGCCCCGTTTTACGAGCTGTGATCACTGAACTGGTATACATAGAGAACAACGACCTGCTTCTGTGCAGTGGTATGGATGGTACCACCCACATACAGTATACTAATTAGTAAACTATTTGTATAGCCACGCACAACTCACTGATAATCTTAGGATGTTTCCTTACATACACTATTTGCCTTTAGCTTCACAATATCTGAAGGTGATAAATTAATCAATCTCCTAGTTTGAAGTTATCGAGGTTCGTACTTTTTGACTTTATATTGAGTTTTGTTTGTTCAATAGTTTACGATAATTCCATTCAATATTACCTGAGGCCAATAATGGATTCCATCTTCCTACGATCTTAATGCGCTTCTACTTAAATCAACGAGCGTGGATAGAGAAATCTCAATAAAATTTCGATTTTTTCTTCCTTTTATTATATTATATGACACTTACCACAAGCATACTTATGCGTGTTGTCTAACGACTCTCTGTGGCTACTTCTTTTTTTTATTATGAAGATAATAAGTAAATAAAACTCTATATTTTTCAGGGAGCTTCTTGAACATGGCTAGGAATGATCAGTTTTCTTATTTAAAATTCTTCTTGAAGTGTAATTGGAATATGTAAAGTATTATTTTATATTATTTAAAAAATATATACGAAGTATAAATCTCCTATTTATATTTTATTTATAATTATATGACGTATTCTAAACATAGAATTAATTATAGAAGCCCAAAATCCCGTTAACGGAGGTTGAGAATATTAATTAATATTATCTCTTCCATAATGATTTATCGACATCTTAAACAATGTCGATAAGAAAATATTGAATAAGAAAATTCTAACAGTATATAATTGAAACAAAAGCACAAGTTTGGTTAGGGCGTAAAGATATTTATATTGAAAACTAAGGTCATTATAAAAAAAAATTAAAAACTCTCACGATTATTAAGAAACTGTTTTTGGACAATAATAAGAACAAGTTAATAAATATACAATAGAAAATTAAAAATGAGAATACTTTTGGAAAACCCATATTATTGATTAAATTAATGTCAAATTAGTCTAATTTATACTTAAATTGGTTTGCTTTAATTTTTCAAATAAAATGGTTTATACTTACAGTGATATTACCATTTTCAACTAGATGTTAGTCTCAAAAGGTTTGAACTATTAGAAAATATTTGATAACAGTAAATATTAAGCGACACAAACCAAAATAGTAGTAATAACCTTGTTGTTTGAAGTAGCATCATAGATACACATTGGAATCTTATAGTAGTTTCGGATAGAAAGTTAATAGTTCTCTCAAAAAAATAAACACCATTTGGATGCATTATTACATTATTAGATTTTATAATTAAATCTTTTTTTTTATAACCAAACATAAAAATTGTTTTCTAATTGAAAACCAGCTGAGACACAAAGACGTCACGTTTTGTACTATTGCTCTCTATGAGCACGTCTAACTGACCCACTTTATTGCCTTCGATCTAGTTTTCTCAGACATCTCTTTCATTTTATTTCTATTCTAACAGTACAAGTGTTATAGTCTCAGGCCGAGTAATTATCTACCTTTTACCACGTATAAGATTAATCTGCAAGATTGAAACTGATATCTTATACTAGGCAGTTTCAAATGAGAAGACACTTAATTTTCATTTATGTTCAAGAAATTCAGATATAATAGCAAAACAAGTTAAAACTAATAAATGTTTGTTTATTATTATTTCTATTATATGGCTAAACGATAACGCCGTGGCAAAACAACAACATTGACATTGTAAAGTCTTCAGTTTTATACTGCACAGAAATACAGACTCACTTCTATATGACATCCTCATCAATCATACTAAACAAACCGACAGTTTCGTATCGGAGAAGTAAGTAGGTGCAGCGCCTCAGAAGAAGTGTCCGTTGACCTATCTATACTTTAAAAAAGAGTTTTCAAGTGCCGCCATTAAAAATCAACTGGCGTCACTACGTTTGCCCTACTACTAAGTAATCAATTCACCTACTTTAATTAAAGCAATATTGCTATCGACGAAATATACAATATACGTTTATAGGCCGTATAAGTAATATGCCGAAGGGGCTGATGGCTTACCCTTGCGTTCTTATCGTGAAGGGGTGCTGCTTGCCGTGACTAGTTGGCTTGTTGAATTTATTTTTATTCAATTTTTATTATTTGACTAAACTCATTAGGCCTTCATATTCATATTCTTTACGATAGTTCTAGTTGTTCCTGAATTGTTGTAAATATTTTTTCTTGGGTAAAAATGATCACAATAAAGGAATACACGTAGGAGTTTATTGTATAATTCTTCTCAGACTAGGGTGCTTTTGAATCCCTTGTAGTCATAACTTAGATGTGTTAGAGTGCTTTTAAAGAAAAGCTTATTAAAAATAATAATATATTAATAATAATAATTAAAAAAAAAGACCCTTTTTAAACCTTCCATTTGATATACATAAATGATCACAAAGTGAATCGAAGGGAAATAGAAAATCAATAAGCTCTCATACAATTACAATGTACATGTTCTTTACTGCACTTTTAGTACTGCCCTTTGAGCTCTTTCTAGATTTTCATTAACTTTTTTTTATTTCCTTTTTATCCTCCCCAAAACTGATAAGACCATATGACGTCAGGGATATAGATGAAGACATAGGATATAATATATAAATATAAGCCATTTTGCATTAAAAACGTAACAAAGAGTTTTAGAGACATGCTGATCTTCTTATTCGCCCTCTTAGTGAATATTTATGTGCTCTTCAGTTAATTTGCTTATCAATTAAAATGCTTGAATAGGGAATACTACCATTTTCCTTTAATAATTCATAATTTCAATTTGAAAAAAATATATATATTTGTACAAAAATAAGTTTTAATTTTTTCTTTGTCGAAATTAAGTTGTGACTTACTACATATACTAAAGTTAATACAATTAGTATAAATAAAAAGTAACGTAGAACCCAGCGCACTTCCTAGCGGCATACCGTATTTAATATCAATTTCCTCACTAACCTTGTCACCCACCCTTGAAAATTGTTTCCTGTTCCTCTTCGTGTAGTCCCGTAAAAGCTGTAGAGTAATTTCTACGGATGCCCATGTTTTCCACTTTTACTAGTTTGTCTAAGTTTCAAAATATACTTATCTTCATAATTTTTTATTGTTACATTATAGAGAGTAGTTCAATAATATAATCAGATCTTAGTTTCTTTCTAAGATCAAATTGGTTAACGGTAACCAATAATAGTAATAAGACTTTAATCGATTGTTATCGCATTTTCTATTTCGCATACCTTTGAAATTGATCGTAGAAGGGATATTGGCCTTTACTTAATTATATTCTTTCTGTTCCCTATTAAATTGTTATCACAATTTTTTTAATGATTTAAGAAATTAATGCTCAAAACATGATTTACGAATTCTTGAAATAAAATTAATTAAACAATTTAAAGGTAGTTTTTTTAATAAAAGAAGAAAATAATCATTTTATACCTCGTATTTCTTGTTCATTTGATGGCAATCATGTTAATAGGTTAGGCTGATTTTAGGCTGCTATTTTTCCAACGTTTCACTCGTTCTACAAAACCTATTTAGTATGTTTCTAGATAAATCCTTACGGATTATTTTTCGCACAACATGTTCATATACAATACATTAAATTTTTTTTTTTTAATTATTTATTTAAACATTATTAAAGTATTTCCTTATTGTATCTAACAAGCCCTATTGTAATCCAAAGTATAATATTTATTTTTTTACGTGATATTTTTATATTTATTTAGTATTGCATTCGTTTCTTTATTTGTTAATTTCAATGAAGAAAGGAGATGATTTGGAAAAAGAGAGGTGATAGAAACTTTGAGCAATGTTTAAATATGAAAGTTGATAGCAAAGTTCTTGGGTTCGATTCCCATAGTCACAGTTTTTTGTGTGATCTATAGATTGCTGTTTCTAATCTATGTTATTTGTGTTCGTTATTTGTTTGTAAAAAACTCTCGTGAATAGAGATTATATCTCTAGTGCAGGAGTTGTTGTTGAAAATTTTTTTGTATTTATGATGTGCGCTGTTAGGATGTGATAAATACGTTATTTGAAAATAGCGTCTCTTATAAGATTAATAGTATTTTGCTTTTTCTATTGTATATAAGGATTGCAACAGTCCACGAGGATAGAACTTTTAATATATTAACAACAATGGAAAATAAACTATCATAACTCTTACATTATAAAAAATACTTTATCAAAAATGTTATTAATTAAATAACTTGGTAAACAAGCAACAATCATACATGACATAACGATATATTCTCCGAAGCTTATACTTGTTATATTGTGTAAATAAAACCCGAAAATACATTCAGTTGTTTGTTTCAGAAATGCGAACAGTTTTAATTAAATAGTATTAAGATATATTTAAATTATAAAATAAATACATTAATAAAAAAGATTTCTCCCAAACAATTAATACAATAAAATCGTAAATGAGGTCAAATCTACAAGTTAGTTCCTTGTATTAACTTCAAAAGTCCAACCATAAATTATTGGCGCATTACCCATTAAGTACCTACCTACTTGACGAATTATTATGTTGATACAATGCAAGTAAACATGTTATTTTATACTTTAAGAAAAAATATTTTTTTTATATTTTCATTTACTTCTTTTTGTACAATAAAACAAAACTGATAAACAAATTTTAATAACATTTGATTTTGTGTCAGCTTATTTTTTGAGTCAACATGGAAAGCCTTTTACTCCGGAAAATCTCTTTCATTTTCACGGAAAAACACAAAACTTAGTTTGGCCTACAATTGTAATAAATCTAAAAGTGTACAGATTTTTGTATTATTTTATGTGATGGTAATGATGATTAGATGAATCAGGTAAAATTATAGGCAACAAGTAGTATTCAGTAAAATGATTTTATTATTTTCATTTATTTACGCCACGCTGAATTTTATGGTGGTTTTAACATTTACCTTTACAATGTTTTAATATATTGGTAATTATTAATAATTAATAAATATGAATTTTCTCTTTTGTGACTTGGCTTGGATCCTGAAAAAATTCGCGGCACCCTCTTTCATATTAAAACACTTGTTTATAATTATATTAATACAATATTCGACAAAATCTTAATTTTTCACTATTTTACCTGTTCATTTAATTCATATGAAAGATGAGCGATAAATTTAATATAAAAACCTTACATTGGACCAAAATTCTGATTGAAGCATAAACACCAACTTTCGTTAAATAGTTAATAATCCTACTTCAATGCTATTAAAATTACAATACAATATTCTAATAGTCAAAGACTGTGTCGCCATATTGTGACCGACTTTCCCGTCACCTGGTCCGGTGGATATTTCACCTGAAAGGTTTTTCACTCTTGAATTGTTACATCTCTTGCATTTTTAATACGTGAAAAAAGACCGCTTTCTGTATTCATGCCATTGTAAGACAGTCTTGAATCTTTTATGATACCTTTTTTTGGATAATCAATCCAAAAGTAGTCTTAGTTTTTTAAAATTGTCGAGTTTTATCCTTACCTATATCTATATCAATGTAAAAGCTTATTAAAAGGGTGTTATCTTTCACTCTATGAAAGTATTTCATAAATTGTTGAGTTTATAAGTGCTCACTTGAAATAAATTTTTCGAGAGATACTTATTATATTATGTAAATTTCTTACCTATTTTAATTAATAAATATATTATTTATTTTAGGTTCAGGCATGTTATTTTATTAATTTTTTTTTAATGTTAGTTTTTTTTAAATTTTTTTTTAGTGACAAATCAGCATACGCAGGAAATGAATAAATTTAAGTGTATGTTGCATTGGGACTTCATAGTTCAACCATTTTTAATTAAGTACATAGCAATTTATAATAAATCCAATATTGTAGCGCCCAAAAAAATATTAGCTACAGCAGCGGCAGTTTGGCAGAATTTTTTCGAACTAATTGTGGGAAAATAGGAGTCTTTCTTATTCCAGACTAAAATTGAGCCCTTGTCTTAGAACAGGGTGGTGGTGCTGTGGTGATGGTGGAGCGGTGGTGCTACTCTGTAGTGGATTTCCGATATCATAGAATATGTTTTATAAGATTGTTCTTAATTTTTTCCTTCTAGTTTTCGGATGATTCCAGCGTACTGATGACTCATAATCAAAAATTTATGCTAGTGAAATTTGATATTTGGAAATAAAACTGAAAAGGTAAAAGGCCAAACTTTTCAAACATTTTCAAACTATAAATGAAAGACCCAGTGTCTAAGACATAAAATCATACGATAGCTTTAAAATATATGTATGTTTTTAATAATATTTTGATAACTGAATAAAAGATCTAGATTAGTACTTCTTTTATATAAATAAATAATTATATTGTTGGAAGTTCGGTAATAAAAGAAAACCAGTCATTTTCTCGTCATAACGAGTACTTTATTTCTATTAAATAATCTCTTTTTATATTTAATAATTATATTGAATGGATACGGATTCTCTACTTTATAACAAACTATAACTACTCATATATACAATAATGAATGACTACGGATGTGATATGTAATACATTAACTATAATCAAATAACATTCATACGGGAAGTTATTGGAATATTGATCTGTAGGTACTGTACTATTATATAACAAGCGACGATACAGTTTATATACGTTTATAGGAACAAATTTAATATAAACCCGAAGAGTAATATTACAGTAACATTATACAAGGGTTCGTAGCTGAATTCTAAATATGAATAATAATTAATTATTTTGTTTAATATATTTGGTTATGGATTTCAATACATTATTATAACTACGTAGGTACATTGTAAGACTAAATATTGAATTTCGTTGGGTATAGAATATTGAGTTCAGTTGGCGGTGTACATTCAAATATTAAATTAAATTATAAAAAATATAAAACAATAAGTACAGATAAAGTAAATATCCAAAGTACATTAAATATGATAAAACATTAACTCTCTTAAACAAATTGACTTATTGTTGCTTTGTTATGACGTCACCTGCATTCGCCATCTTGTTTTAGGAAAAAGCAATGCTTAAATATTAAATGAGCAAAGTAGAAACGATAAAAATAAACTCATCTATTCCTTCTAATACTTAGCAACTAATTATTTACATTAATCTCCCGCTCAAAATAACTTTCAATACAAGATCAAACTCTCACGTTGTTACATTCACACTAGATACGAGTATCACAGGATGTTCTGAGCTCGATTAAAATATACATATTCATTTAAATTACTCAGAAGCATTAACAAGCATATAAATAACTAAATGGCCGTTTGTAAACTAAATAGGACTTAGGACGGTAAAATTAAAAATATTGGTCTGAGTCGTTCTATTTAAGTTCTAACCGGGTTCAGTGCGTTTTTTAAAAGTTAACTAATGTATGTTGAAATAATTTTTTTATTCGATTTATAATTTATAAAACACAAAAGTTTTCTATCATTCTTATCTTGAATCTAATTAAAAATAATTCTACTTAAAATTCAAAACCAAATCTAAATTAATAGAATAATAAATTATTTACGGACAACAATCTACATAACACGCTAAACTAATCCGACACGTCGCCTCTAAACAAATATATTAGAATACGAAACTAGAAAATAATTTATTTACAAATATTAAACTATATACGACAAGGTAACTCAATGATTGATATTCAAGAAATACCACAAAATAAATGGTTTCAATTAGAATTTATGAAACAAAGTTTTAACAAGCTATGGCGGGTACGTTCATTAGTAAAATATAAAGTTTAGTTTCAACGGTAACCGAAGAACCCAACCTATCTACCACATTAACAATGTACACCACACTGACGCTGCATCGACCAACTCGCAACAAACTTCTTACACATTCATTACGGACAATCGCTTCTACCTTACTGCTCTAATTGAAATTCAATACATTTTTCCTGAAAATAGGTTTTATGTTCGCAAAAGATTTGTTAAATGAGGAGAGACAACGGCTATAAGAGTTAATGTAATTAAAAGTACACTGTGATCCGTGGTGGTCGCTTTGCCTGACAAACCGCATTCCTGGCCGCGATATTCCAGACAAAAGTTCTGAAAAACAATAATAGATTACATTAATACAGACTAAATGATAACATGTGGACTATGCCTAAAATAAAAGCTACTTACACATATTTGGGCACGGTACTCAATCTATTCCTAACAAAATATGCTCTCTGTCCTCGAATGAGGGCGAAGTACAGAAATGGTTTACCAAGAATATATTAAAAAAACTTTTACCTCAGTCTTTATAGACAAACTACTACTACTTAGTAGTAGTCTACTAACTAGTCTGAATAATACAGCAATCAGCAGTTAATCAATAATGCCAACCTTAATTATATTGGAAGCCATCCGCTTGAGGAATGCGCTCGTGAACAAGGCGGCCTCGTCGCCACACGACCTCTCAACTGTAAGCTCCGAGCACAACAGGTACTCTTGAAACGAACTGAGAACAACACCAAGGTTTCTTTAATAAAAAGAACTTTCAACAAACAATACTTTTTAATTACCATCAAATTTACAATATTTGTCTAAAGAATGTTAACAGATTATGATTTGACGACAATCATGCTATTATTTTGAATATATTTTTGTCAAGAATATATTAAAAGTTTCTCTGAAAATACAGAAGTTCTGGTGCGCTTATAACGATGCGGCTAATGTTTTTAAGTAGGTCAGGTGAAGTTGTTGTTTTTTTATTAATTATGCGAGCGACTGACCATAATAATATGGCAGCGGTACGAGCCGACCAAAAACTAACACGAACTGCGCTACGCGGCCTTACGCTTTACAGAATTTAAAATTGTTCATCATTTCGTCCAAAATTCACTTATATTAATTAAACACATGTCTAACAAATAGTATATAATATAAATTATCTGTTTCAAAACAATATTTCATAATTTTGAACATTAATAACTATACCGCTTGCCCGCTGAAGTTTAACTAGAGATGTTTCAATTAACAATCCCAACTCGTGCGGTATCACAGGAATGTGTTCGACGTTAATTGAAGTGTACTCAGATATTATAACAAACGGGATCATAACGAATATAATTTAATATATTTAATATATATAATATTATAATAATTTTTACATATTGAGATAAATTCTTATCTTCAAAAAAAGGATTCAACTTGGCTCTTCAAATCAAGTATATAGAAGATATACAGGATTGTTATATACTAAATAAACTTAAAGTAGATCACATACATTATTTCTATTACTGAATCCAAAGCAAGTATTTTAACATAAAATATAACTGTATTCTCGCCAGCTCTAATGGACTCAAGTGTAAGTAAAAGTATACGAGAATACTATAATAATGTATATTTTTACAGTACAGATGTTAAATATTAAAAATAAAACAACAGAGTAATTTATAGTAAATTAAATGTTATATTGAAAATATTGTACAAACGTGTCACGGAAAACTGAATGGAGATTAAAAGTAAAAACTGATGTAACTCAATAAGCGAATAAAAAATGTTTCATATCTGTATAGAAATGCTTTTAAATATAGAATCTTGCGATGGCGTAAAGGTATTAGTATTCCGCAGCTCTCCGCTACAAATGATCTGAGATTCTTTTATTTCATTCACACGTTTCAGTTAGTTCCACTGGTTAGTTTTTTGTTTTTCAAAAAAATGGTATTTTGTTTTTATTTATCTTTTCATGTCGCATGTTGCTCAGCGATGTGTCTAGCGATACTCATTGAATAATTTTTTTAAAATACGTATATTTTTTAAAAACACTTTTCGATAAGTTTCGCATTTTTTTTTGTTCGTTTTTTTATTTTCAATCTAATATGACATAATTATTGTGTTTAGTGTTTATTTAAACATATAAATGTTTATAATTTTTATTTATAATTACCTTACAAAAAATTTGGATATATATAAATTCAAAACCTTCAAAAATACATGATTTTTCATGTCAGTACCTATTTTCGAGATATAAAATAAATCTAGATATAAGGTAAATCTTTAATGCGTTAAGGTATATATTTACTATTTATTAATTTCTGTTTTTAGAGTAAGTAGTTAGAAATTATTAAAATAAATCTTCAATCAAAACTATAATTAAATTAAAATGTGACCAAAAAGAATAATACGTTTAGACTCTTATATTATATTTATAATATAAATATTAATTATTTATTAATATTTATACAAATAAGTTGCTGCAAGTTCACAAAGACGCAGTTAACTAAGTATATCAGTTGTAGAAACTCTTAGCGTAATATAAACTTTAATAAATATTATAGTGACCATTATTGTATTTAAACTTTCTTGATTTATGAGTAACTGCTGTACTCAGGTAAATGCGTATCGGAATTTGCCCGCCAAGGGTGGTGGCGGAATCGCGCAGTGTCTCCGTCCACAACTCATAAATAATACTCCGAATAGGTATGCAACTAGGCAGAAAATTCTGATAGTACTTACTTGAGTGCGTCCGAATAATTATATATAATATTGAATTTTATTTTATAATAAAAAAAAACTTTTTAACTAAGCCATAGTAAGACCAAAAGAATAATAATTATTTTAATGAAATCAAATGTATTGCTAACATAATTTATTAGCGACAGAAAAATCTTTTAAGTGCGATTCAATCTGGAAGCATTCAAGTAGAATTTTAAACAGTTTAACTGGAATACAGAAAATAATTTGCAAATGGCAATGAGATTGAGATAAAGAAGTAGCGTGAAGGAATAAAAAGTATGTGTCGCTTTGATACCATGTACCATTTCTTTTGGGATAGCTTATTTCTATCATCCATCATTAAATTTGGCTTCACTGATCAGTTATGACCATCTTATGGATTATACATACTGTGTTTACTTATTCAAAGTATCGAAATATATTTTAATAATTTAAGAATCAAAATATTACATATTTTTATATATTCGATATATTAAATATCAACATATATTATATTTCATATATTGATATTGTAATAATATATGTATTAGATATTTTAGATATATCAAATTTATCCCTACAAATACTGAATAAAATTGTCACGAGATCTCATTATTGGATTGAGAATTACCGAATATCTCAGATATATATATCTAAGTTTATATTGTAGGTCATTAAAAACGACCAAATATAAATAACTAAAAATAATAATGCCGGTACTAATTAGAAAGCAATAGCTTCTTAATGATCTTGTTGGATTTGAAGTACTTCGCTGAACTCGACTTACGAAGTTCCTTTACTTGACAGATTAATTTTGCAGAATTTTAATTGAATGGGGCATCATTCATTTGTAGATGACAAATTCAAATTTAGAATAAATTACTTAGCTTAAAAAGTCTGATTTACATCTGACAGATAAGTCATATTTTGTTTTTATACCAATTATATTCCAGTACAGAAACATTTGGACCGAATACTTCGTTACATTATAAAGCAAACGAAACTATGTCATAATATAGTAGGCTTTTTTTCTTTTTTTCTACAATTTTTTAAATTAGTATTATTATTAGAGAAAATGATTTCTTTTCTCACTAAATACATAATTTATGAGGCTCTGTAAATACACCAGAAGAAACAAGTTCAAATTTGAATTTTAAATTGCTATTTTAATTATCTATTTAAAATATGGAACTTACCAGCACACCGTTCTCGAGAAATCTTCGTGAGTGGTTGCGATATCTCTCTGGTCAGTGTGGTACTGATCCTTCTTCTGATGGTCGCTCAGTGTCGTGAGAGTGACTTCGTACTTCTTGCTACAAACTTCGTAATCGGAGCGCACGTTCTTGACACAGTCTGCATGTCTTAGATACTCATCTTGATACTTTCCCCGAGTGCAGAGCTCTTGAACCACGTCGGTTATTCCTGCGTATATTCTTCTAAACATCACCTGCTCGCTCTTCTCCATACAAATTTCGGTGTAATTTTCAATACATTTTATACCAACTCTCAACTCTCTGGAACAAAAGAAAAATGATTCTCCTTCTTACAGTACTGGTTGAATTGCAAGATTTTTTTACTAGGTTTCATGTATTGCAAATAAAGTAGTACAAAGATAAAATCCTCATTTACGTACATATGTTTCTTTTGTCCCTAATTTTATGTCGCTCAAATGTTTTTCATTTTGATATTTTGGATACTATGTCACCACACAATATTTTGAAATACTTAAGTACCACTGACGTACATGTACCTATTCTTGAAATATAAGAGCGAAAAGATCGCAAATGAAAAACATTTTTATAAATAATTAACTTTATAAACTGTATTTAAATGTGTAAGAATGTTTTGACGTAAATCCTAGTAATATCTTATAACCACGGAAGCTACGGATACAAATTAATGCATTAAAATCTGTTCTAATTACATTTTGCATTGCATAATTTCCACATCATACATTATCATTAAAAGAAATAAATGTTAAACTAAAACATTATTATTTCATCATTACTTCATGCATACTCCATCTCACTAATTGCCTAACCTTTTATGCCTAATACCTTTTAAAAAGTTCTAATAAAGTTGTGAGAAAAGTGAATAAGTCAGACAACTACCTTCAAATTACTATTTACCGCAAACAAGGGCACTAAATTAAGATGAGCCAACTATAGACGGCGGTCCATTTCCTTTAAAGTTTCTCCAGGGTGCGAACGCCGTCTTGGCAAAACTTTACTAAACTTCGCTAACATAAATGAGTGAGCGCTAAAATTTTCCTATGACACAACAAAATGGAGTGTATTACAAAATCTTAGCACTCTGTAATCAAAAAGTTACTTTGGTGATTTTCAATAGCATTAAGGAAGACAAACTTTGTTTTTTGTGATCAAATGATAATGTTGTTTCAATTAAAACTATTATTCGACTTAATGCCTGAAGCTGTTGATCTTATTGCGGTGGTGATTTCATATCGTATTCATATCGTATCGTATTCATATCGTATTACAAACCCTTGATATATTGATATCATGAGTCACATCAAAAAAGATAAATTGCTGAATTAAAATAAGAATTATATTAAAAATTGTAACCAAGTACGAAAAGAATATTTTTACAGTAAGTTGGATTAAAAGCAATAATCTACTTACACACAACTTTTGTCCAACTCCTCCCGAGTCAAAGCAAATGATATTTCCGGTGAGCTGAGCACCGGTAACGCCATTGAACACCGCTGATGCAGGTCTTCCTCTTTGTTACATCTCCCTTTGAGAGCATCTAGTAAGAAAAAATTTTATGAACATATTTAATTTTAAAAAAATCACAATTCATCGTAATTAATTTATATATTTATATTATTTATAAATTAATTATAACTATTGCTATATACCGAAGGGTAAGTTTTTTATTCGCAATTTTCAATATTAGAAACAGAAAAAGAAAATCTTTCTAAGTAATATGAAAATCATTACTTTAAGTATCTCAATATTGAAAACACAGACCGAACAAACAAAAATAAGATAACTTGAGAAATATACTTATTAGATATTAATTAATACAAAGACATAAAAAGATCGTCTAAATAATTATATGAATATTTAAAATTTTAATAAATCCTTAATCAGTTTTAATGATTAATATTTAATTTAAATTAATAAAACTTATACTCTCATAGAGGTTTCTTATCCGTATATCTATCGACAATGCTTTTAATGCAGTACAGACACAACACTTCATTTAATCTATTATAAACTAAAACAGTGACATGACAGAAATACATCCAAAGCTAAATAAACAAAAGCAGTGTTTTTGTTCGTAACACGGTGATAATGATCTCACGTGATGTTTAGTGATGCGACTCGAGCCCTGTTTTTACTCGAGTGACTCGAGTCAGTTTGCAAACTCAGAAAAAAAGTACTCATTTCTATGTACTCGATTTACCGAATCAACTCGGCACTTCGAGTTGACTTTGGCGCTTAGGTGTTTGATTGGAGGTAATAAGTATTGCAATGTGCAACTTAAGTGACATTTTTTACTCAAGTGATGCGAAAACTCGAATATGATTCGAGTGAAGTACTATAATTGCTAGAGTGGCTCGAGTCACAAAATCTTATTCGAGTCGCATCACTAGTGACGCTGCATCGCTGCGACGCGACGCATTTAGAATTCAAAACACCTGATTTTAGAAACATTTGGATGTATCAACGTTATCTTTTACTGGATTTGCGTCTATTTTATGATAGCAGAAATAGATATCAACTTCCGTGTCTATCTGAATGTACTTTATTTGTTATTATTGAGACAATACTTTTAATGTATACAATGTCCTTGTCATAATTATGTCAAAGGTCGTGATTATGCAATATGTATCTAATATCTTATAAAAGTCAACACATTTCAAGGTTCATTAACATTTAGATGTAGAAGATATATTAAAATGTTGTTAAAGTCGAAGACACCTTCCAATAAAATCTATTAATAATTAAACACAAAGACTGTACGTTAATTAATAGTAAAGTAACGTACAATAAAGATATATGTATAACGTTTCCTTTGTACTTAATAATAATAAAACATTAATACAGTACGTCAATTACTTACTAGTAAAGTGAGGTAACATATATTATATATAACGTCTCGTTTGTAATTGTTTGGTGTGACTCTAAACATACCCGGGTGGTCAACCTTTTCGATAAATGATATAGCTTTTAGTGAATAAACCGCACGAGCACATTCAGGAAGCACGTCATTCGTGCGCAATGATTTGATGTGTCGTATGCGCAAATAAATATTTGCTATGCTTACACAAACGATTGGAAAATTCTTTGCCGCTATCGCTTCGTTGTTTACTATTAATACAATTTAGTACTTCAACTTTTTCTGTCTGTTACATCATATCTTCAGAAAATACATTCCTTTTTAATGTATTCATTTTTATTGAGAAGCATACATTAATCATGTAAATACCGGTTTTTATTGTTTATTTATAAAACTTATAATTATTAAGTTTAATGTAAAATTATAAGTATATTATCAATATAAGAGAGCTGAAATGACAGTTTAAGTTGTCCTTTCACTGATAATATGGCAATGGCCTCGAAAACACCGTCATTTTAAACCAGTTTATTATTAACAGTGCCATTCCCAGCGCCACATTCCGACGGTGGGGAGCCGAGCCCACCACGTCGAGTCATTTCATTGGCTGGAAAACATCGTATGATATTTTTAGATGTGTGCGTGTCACGTATCGACGTCACACAACTACGACTAACATCGAGGAACAGTTTGAAGAGCATTGGTCAGTGAAATCAATTAAACGACTGAATACATCTCAGATGCCATAGAAAAACAGAGTCGCCTTGACGCTGGGATAATATTCCACTCAATTAACTGTTAATACATACATTGTTGTAAGCAAAGTCGTCCTAGTTACTTTATACTGTAGGCACCACAATATGTCTATATTTAAAATGCCTAATAATATTAAAAATACTTTTAATTACACTGTTAAATAAATCAAGCAAGAAAGTTATTAAAAACGATAATAATCAAGATTTTGTTAATTTGAGATTTTTTTAATTTTATAAAAAAAAAAACAATACACGAACAATATGGTACATGTAAAGGTAATTTTGTAATTATTGTCTTAACTGATCACTCGAGTGTTCAATATTTTATTTAAATACATTAAATGTTATCGATGGCACGACGTGACAAATACTGTTCGTTCGTTATTTGTTTAAACACAACTATACACTATTAATTCATTATTACGCTTTGGGATTTGCATTCGCGAGAATGGAATGGAAAATAAACGGTTTTATGGATTGTAAAATGTTACGTTTAATTTAAATTTATTTACATATATGTAATTTGTAAGGTGTATCGAGTTTCTCAATGTAACTGAAGCGGCAGGAAAAGGATAATCCCTCGCCGCAAAATCGTAACCGGATCGGATTCTTGTAATTCTTCCTCAGAAACTTTAATTTGAAACTTAGCGTAAATAATATTTTAAGTTAGATAATCTTCAATAGAGAAACTTTAACTATATAACATAATTAAACCATACATTAGATGTAAATTTAAATATCAATCATTTTCAAATATAATGTAGATTTTTTTTTTATTTTGCTTCTTAAAAAATTTTTTTTTTACAAAACATTTATAGAAAATTCCATGTTAGCTAGTTTATCTTATCTGATGGATTACATGTTCCGCACGTATGTGGGACAATGTCACTCAACAAAACATATACTTGTATAACTAACGTAGATATATCATCCAATCATTGGTTCTAAAGGACTAATTATAACCAATTGGATGAGACAATTCAATATAGAAAGATAATAATTATTAATAATTATTATTATTATCGATTTGGGGACAATACAATATAGAAATGAGATATTTGATTTTACAGTACAAAATTAAGTGATTTAGACTAATCATTGGGTTCTAGAGGACTAATTATAACCAATTGGCGGACACAACATAATATAGAAAATAAGAAATTTGATTTTACAGTATAAAATTAAATGATTTAGACCAATCATTCGGTTCTAAAGGACTAATTATAACCAATTGGCGGAAACAACATAATATAGAAAATAAGAAATTTGATTTTACAGTATAAAATTAAATGATTTAGACCAATCATTCGGTTCTAAAGGACTAATTATAACCAATTGGCGGAGACAACATAATATAGAAAATAAGATATTTGATTTTACAGTCTAAAACTAAGTAATTTAAACCAATCATTAATTATGAAAGATGAATTATAACCAATTGGAGGAGACAATACAATAAAGAAAAAAATATATTTGAATTTGATTTTAAAGTATAGTATATACGTAATAATTTATTACAAATAATATTGGTAATATATTACTGTAAGTGAAATTAGTCGCACCTAATTAGGTACAGTTTTGGACAGTTGCTTTAATGGCACTTCTAATTACCGTACTGTTCCACCATTCTTGAAGTTTAATATTATTGTTAATATATTTCTAGTATTTGTTTGTCTGTGTATTATCAATATCAATTGTATTAAAACCGATAGTCCATTATATAACAGGTCTATTTATAGAATAATATTTTATTATTATCTATTATTAAATAATTCTGTAAACAAAATATTATTTCAATTAAAACTATATTACATCAGGAGTTATAAGTATTTGTTTGTTTGTTTTCATTTATAAAATATAACAAAACAACGGTAATATATAAAATAAAATAAAATAAAACTAATCATCCCTGTTTATTTTATTTATCGTTATATAAATTAATGCCAGTTATTATTTTACAGGGTGGATACAAACAATGAAGAACATATAATCTAAGAGAACTTACATAGTTACTACCCATAAAAGAAAAAAATAGAAGAAATATTAACTTTTTTATGTAATAGTTGGAACCAATTGAAACCATTGCACCAATATGTAAAGTCCTTTAAACAAACCACTTAAAAATAAAAATTTTAAAAAAATATTTATAAAAAAATAAAAATAATTATTATTTAATAATTATACTCCTGACATAATTGACGATCTTTTAAAGCTCAAATATATTTAAATAAGTTATTCAAATTATTTCAATTTTCAAAGAATTTTTTGTGCAGACAAGTATTACTTATCCACTTATAATATTTTGTTGCACTTGTTAATTGAAAGTGAGCTGTTAGTAAGAGTAATCTCTAAACTTTGTTTTTGTTTCATCACAATCCAGGCCGCGAACCTACCTCACGTAATTTATTCCTCTACAAATCGTGAATCTGTAGTTCACGGTCTAAATCTATTATGTCGACACAGAGTCCAAAACCATAACCAGTTAGTTCGTGGTCTAGCTTGCATTTAGATTTTGAGATTGTTAACTAATAACATTTTCATCGATGACGTCTCTAAATAAAATCATGTTTTTGTGGAACAGACACTAAAATATATATAATATATTGTGAATATAGTAGGCATATATTTCTGTGCTAAGCCGGAAGATAGCGACTGTGGCCAATTGGCGAAAATACCCGGTGATCTAGACTTATAGTATTGTAGTGTATTGTTGTATGCGTTTATTACAATACAAAGTTGTTGTCTGTTATATATTTTTGTAGTTTTTTTCTGTTTATACTATAGTTTGTGCTTGTGTACATGAAATATGAATCCACGAGCATCCCATACATAACAATACAATTACCAGAAGCAACATTTGTTACTGCGCAGGTAAGTTAAAATAATACTTATGTGGCAGACCTTGAGAAGAGAATTCTCCGAATACTCAAAGTAATAATAAAACACACACGAACAAAAACCCTCTTTCATAAAACAACTGTATACATAGCCTTCCATACCTAATAAAAATATTTACAACACTTTATTCAATCTCTTACTAAAGTGTTGATGTAACATCCGTTTTGAGTTTTGTTTTCTTTTAATAAATATACATTAAAATATAACAATATTATAAACAGTAACAACATATGGCGTTATAAATTCAGTAACAATGATGTAGCAATATCACAGGAAATCGATTTGGGCGATGTTATCTTCACAAACAATCGGAATGAAGGTTTGACATATCCTTTTATCTCTATAAAGGCCATAGTCCCCAGTGAAACGGCCGAAAGGCATAAACTCCTAAACGTTCTCGAAGCAAATCGTCCATTTCAGTGATGTCTCCGCACGTTAGGTCATTTGTCATAGCAGTCAGATGGAATAACTTTTTGTCCGGAAGACTGACTTCATCCCAACTTGGATGAACAAATCAACTCCTATTATCGTCCTCAGCCGCTGTGCGTGTGTAATGACCCATACTTTATTAACCGGTTATAGTGATAACGAATTGTCCTATCGATTTATATCCGGTCATAAATTTAACCATTGGATATTAATGTATTTGGTAATGATATTAGCGGTTATTCGGTCATTGATCATTGGTGTAGTTTAACTAAATATTTAATCCGATACCGGGCGATATATCAGGATAAAACAAATGCGGTATTCGCTAACTATACGGATTAGCTCGTTACACGGATTAGAAGTTATTTACAACCGCGAAGTAATGGTTTGATCACAAGTAACGGATTCGTTTAGTTTTAATGTGGCTGTATATCAATGCAGCTTTATAATACATTATATATTAAATAAGTATTGATTTTATCGGTTTATATAATTGAAAATCAAAGTATTTTACATCCTCAGCTCATTTTAAAACTTGATATTTTAATGAGGATTAAACTAGATTAAACTGGATTAAACTAGCAACAGTGCAATTATTATTATCAAAATCCTATATAACTATTTGATTTTTAATTTTGGGGTCTATCTAGCCATTTATTTCCCGATTAACTAAACACTTGACACTAACAAAAACAAGTATGATATGTAGAACAGTAATAAAACATTTACAATACAAAACAATTGCATTGCAATGCAAATAATTTATATTCATTAATATATCTATTAGTTTTGTAAGATATTATACACGTTCTTTAGATAATGGATTTAAGTGCGTCCCACGTGTTTATTTTATATTACATTTAATACGTTTATAAGTATATATCTATAGTATATAGTCATATATGTGGTACACTTGTAATTTGTAATCTATTAGAAAAACACTAAGTGTATAATATCTCTATTTTTTACTGCGTCATATCTGTATATGTATACTCATTATACAATTAAAAACTTATTACTTCCAGACAGACGGGATCGATTCCTGCTGGTGTTGAATATATCTCTATGACTAGGAATATATAATATAATTAAAAAAAATAAGTAAGCATAACATAACTGATATGTTCATAGATATTTTCTTATATACCTAATACATTATAAGCATCTCATATACACTTTCATGTTAAGTAAATTAACATATTTATAACTTTAACTTTTAACTAATTAAAATTATAAAAGATAGTCGGAAAATTAAATATATATCTCCATATATTACTTTCTTATCTCTCATAATAAAACTGAGTGATATTTAAAAGTCAATTTGGGCAAGTTTAGAATAGACATACACCAAATATCAAAGTGGGCGTCTTGGAGAGGAGCCCAAAGATATATATACTATTTCTATGTTTCATTTACATTAGCAATAATGAAACTGTTGAAGAAGCGTGGAGTATTACGTAACTTGTTTACAAAATATGACCCTTAGTATAAAATAAATAATGTATAAATTTATAAAAAAAAACTACTCTCAAATATTATAATATAAATTTAATACGGAGGTTAGAGAGAATCCTATCAAAATATTATAATTAACATATATGTTTCGCTTCTATCAATAAACTTGATTTAATATAATTAAGTACAATATCATATTTTAAAATTAATTTCATAATTATTGAGAGAGTTTCTTGTACTTTCTAAAACATTACTCTCAACGATCTTGATTGTTGAGAACAAAACAATTGTAACAGAAATGTGTTATTTAAAAAAAAATTAAAAAAATTAAAAATTTAAATAGATAGGCTATTAAATTAAACAATGTTACCGTTTTAATAAATGAAAACATCAATAATTAAATACTATTGGTATTGTATATATATAAATATCTACCTAATCTAAAAAAATGGACTTCAGTACCTACATATAAAGCGAAAAACAAACAAAACTTAAGTTACTCACCTGCATTCAATGCTAACGCAATCACGAAGCCGAAAGTAATAATTAGTTTAGACATTTTTACCACTTGGTTAAATATGTGCTAGATAAATTATTGCTTAACATAATACGTTTAGTCGCTTTTTTCTTTTATCACTCGACGAAGGTTATTAATTAGATTCACTAGTACAAATAATTAATATAAATGTAGGTAGAGAAAATGTAATTAAAAAGAAAATTGAGTTTAAGTCTTTTTCGTATTTAAATACGTAACTTTTAACATTCCATGCACAACCTCCCGCTTACAAGATTAAAGTTACACTAGATGTGGAAGAGACTTGTTAATACCGCCAAAATGACTGTCTCTGAAATCATAAGTGAAGTTTCGTTAAAAATGCGTTCATTTTAACTGAATTAAAAAAATAGATAGTACTTTATTTGTCAATTCATTATTTATTGGAATGTGTTTATTAAAATTAACACAAAAAAGACTTATCTAATATAGTCATACGAAAAACAATAATCTCAAAGCTGTATAAATAACGTCTTTGCGTTTTACGTAACATTATAAAAAATATAACCTCAAATCTTATAGACTTTAATAAAAACTCATAAATTTTAAATATATTTTTGTGTATCTCAATAACAGAAATATGTGAAAAGTGATATTTCTCCACTAGTGTGTCTGAAACTTATTATTTCGCCTAAATTTGCATTAGATAAGTGATATCGTTCATAAAATGATTATAAATATATTCAGAAACATTTTAAGATTAAGAACTGCACAAAATATAAATTTTCATAGATTTAAGTCATCAGAAAAAAAAATTGTAAATTATGACCCGTTTATTACTAAACCACAAAAGACAAAAAATACATACTTGGAAGTTATAAAAATGTTTGAAGACCGGGATACTAGACGAAGAGGACATGTTGAGTTTATTTACGCTGCCATGGCCCGAATGAATGAATTCGGGGTGCAAAAGGATTTAGAAGTGTACAAAGCCTTAGTAGATGTTCTACCTAAAGGGAAATTCATACCTACGAACATTTTTCAAGCTGAATTTTTGCATTATCCTAAACAGCAACAATGTGCTGTAGATTTATTAGAACAGATGGAAAACAATGGTACCGTGGTAAAGAAAATATTATTATTAAATGAGAAATAACATGTTTATTTCTATGGTAATTTTTATTTCTATTTTAGGAGTCATGCCAGATTCAGAAATGGAGCAAATGTTACTAAACATTTTTGGTCGCAGGGGTATACCACTGAGAAAGTTCTGGAGAATGATGTACTGGATGCCAAAGTTTAAAAACCTTTCCCCATGGGCACTACCAGAAACACTCCCTAATGATGCTATGGAACTAGCACATCTAGCTATACAGAGAATCACATCAGTGGATGCAGATACCAAAATAGATGTGTGGAAGGTGAAAATTTAATAAAATATGTTAGTGAAATATTTAATATACTTTAGGGATTTTTTGGCTATTAATACATGTAATTTTTTTAATAAATAAAATCAATATGTGTCTATATAAAAGATTTCCAAATGAATTATTATTACCTATAATATTTTTTTGTCAGACAGAAGAAATTGAAGCTTCAATAGATAAAACTTGGATTGTTAGTGGTCAGAGCAGAGTCCAAAAAGTACTTTTGGCAGAGCAACCACCTGATAAGCCTTTAACAATAAAAGGGCCCTTTAATGTGTATTTAAAAGATCAAGCCGTGTCATATTTTCTTCTTTTGGGTGAGACGAGACCAGATTATAAAGATGACACAGATACTGATGGTTTGTTTTTGGTCATATTTTCTCTCCAGAGGGCTTCTATTTAAAATGAGTCTTTTTTATTTAATGTTATTTTATTACAGATGTATCAAATATCCAAAAACCATTGGGTATTCCAGGTGTGATAGGAAAAGTAACATTACCACAAGTGAAATGTACAGTTCATGAACAGGATGATGGTACCATAGTAGCTGTGTGTGCAACTGGTTAGTAGATTAGTATTTTATTATAGAGAACATAATACTTTAAATAGCAAAGTCTCAAAAGAATTTGCCCTATTGCCTAATATATATATTTTTTCTTAACTCCTTCCAGTAAAATGATGAGTCTAGTTCATCATTTGTTTTTTTGAAAATGGCATGCCATATCACACAATTAATTAATTAATTATCTTTCTTAATTTTATCGTTTTAATGTTATTTAACAATATGTATAAATTAATATTAATTAAGAATATGGAATATTGAAGAAATTAATCAAGTTTTTTAAATAAAAATTAAATAGTTATTTCCTTCACTTTTTTTCCTTATTAAATCATACCGGAAGGGGTAAATCCAAAACATTCAAATGTTTACTGTCAAATACATTGACAAACTTTTTAGTAGAATGCTGTGTAACAATTAAACCCTATTAGTTTTAATAAAAAATATATATTTCTGTATCTTTTTAAAAATAATTTTTAACTTTTACATATTAAAAAATAATTCAATTAGCAGTTACAGTATTATTAAACAAAAAAAGTTTTTGAATCTTTAAATTCAATGAGTTATATTTTCCATTTATTGTTTTCAGATGTTCTATTAAAAATAGAAAAAATATTGCTTTAAGTCCTTATTAAGTCTTTAAATTAAAAGATATTCTTTATCTTTCAGGTACATCGTCAAGAGATTCTTTATTATCATGGATAAGGTTGTTAGAAAAATATGATAACCCAGCCTTAGCAAATATACCTGTGATATTTACACTATTAGCACCACCAGCCGATGTCTCATTATATGAAACACAGATTGTACAACATGAAGATATTAAATAAATTTGTTTTAATTAACTACTGCATATTTATTGACCGTACAAAGAAATCACTTTAAAGGGGGTTTTATTTACATTTTACAAATGACAATCTTAAGTTATATTTTTAGGTATGCTTAAAACTAAACTTATTGTTAGTTTATTTAAAACAGATTTTAACTAGTTAACAACACTATCACTGATTTTAACCACTGTCCATTTCATAGCCAATAAACATTATGTTAGGTCCATTCATAATCCTCATCCACCTCAAAGGATATTGTTCCCCACTGTCAGGTAATGTTATGCCAATCGGCTTGTGGAAGCAGATATGTTTCATTGTCACTTCTTATAACACTTACACCCGCTCCATAATATGGAATTACATATGCTGAACCATCGGATGGTCCTACTACCTGAAAATTATTATAAATTAATATTAATTAACAAACATAATTTTTATTTACTATTTAGTGTTGAGATTGCAATAACTTTTAAAAACAGAAAAAAAATATTTATTTTTAATTAGTTAGTATAAAGTTTCATTAATGAACATTTTTTTTTAAAGAGAATAATGAAGATTAATGTTTGTAACAAAAAGCTATATAGAATATTACCTGAGCAGCAATAAGTATAATATCTAACAATTGGCCGAGGAACATAAATCCCAGTGTACATAATTTTGCAAGACCAATACCAGGGTACCCAAGATAGAATCTATCCAGACCAAACATGCCGAGGAATACTGAGAGCAATAATGCTATTTCTAGCGAGTAACCATTTCTGAAAAGAGAATATTGATTGCTATTAAAATAATACTTTATTTATTTGCTTATGAAATACTCTGAAACTTCTAATTATTCTGATATTTCCAATTTCTGAAACTGACATTGTAATAAAAAAGACTTACGTCCATTTACAAGGCAACTTTCTATAAAATGTAGAATTTTTTGTTTCATTGCATATTATTTTATCAGCAGCTACACACCATACTGAAAATGAAGTTGAAATTATTATCTATAACCTATTAAATTTACAGAGCTGTTTTGATCCACTTCGACAGACTCCTTACCATTTGCTTCACCTTCCGATGGATTATCTTTTCCTTTAGTACACCCAAAATATTGTTGTGTGACAGGGTCTATTTGATTTTGATTAGGATCCGGACAAATATACTGTCCCATTCGCAACGAGCTACAGTCAACTACGACGCTATCACTTCTAGCCTCATCAGATGCGCAACTCGCGGAATAAAGAAGTAAACTAATGGTTATAAATAATATCCACGACATATTTTATTGAATTGAACTAATTGTTTGATTAAAATAATGAAAACATGATATAACTAATAAGAACTAATTGAGGTTGCGAAATATTATTTTACTCATGTTCGTATTTCCAATGTAAACATTACGCTATATTACGATGCTATTTGAATGAAACACTAATTATTTATTTTTTATATTTCTATATTCCCGTTTGTATCTTGAACTCACAGTATAATGTTTACTATTATATTAAAAAATATGTCATTTTCTATTGGATTACTACAATCACTTGTCACTTTTGTATTACCCTATGCCTATAGCATATAAATGTATATATTTTATTTCATACAAGCCGTGAACGTCAGTTGTCAACAATCTCAACTGACAATTAAATATGAGTTCATGAATTTGTAAGGTTTTTCACTACCGTTAATTGTTTTTTTAAATATCTTTAATAAAATAATACTGTGATCCAGCCCATTACTACTATACAGACAAATATATATGGCCAATTCAATATCTGCTGAAATGGACTCCCTTTATTTATCACAGGTCTAAAAGACTTGTCTCTAGTGGAAAATAGTGTTCCTCATTTCATTTTATTAAATTTAAATAAAATCCAAATGTATTTCCTTAAATTGATAAATATAATTTTAAAATCTAGAAACACACCTGTATCGTTCAAATCTCAAGTTATTGTCCTTATTTTAAAAACCGTTTAAAATCGAACCGATTCCAGCTTCTATAGTCCATATATTACCCCCACTTCAACATTTTTCAAAGTTGTTATACACCATCTTAAAGAATCATCTAGAGTTGATAGTGGAAAGCAGGGTTATTCTTGACTCTTCACAATTTGATTTGAAAAGGTTCAGCCTGTAGTATATCTTTTTCATAAACTCAAACAATGCGGTAAATACTATTTGACACAGTCCCATAGACTATGGTATGCAATTCTTAGACCGATCAACGAAAGCCATAGTGAAAAATTAAATAAATTATGATAAAAATGTCTACGTATTATCCTAGGCCAAATGAAATCATCCCCGACGAAAGCTTTGCAAGTGTAGTGTGTTGACACTGCATTAAATATTTATCGCAAGATTTATTGTGATCGCTTTATTTATAAATATTTATTCGAGCTCTAATCCCACCTTCTGATCCATTGCCATAACAACACCATCCGCATATTCGAAAACATCTGATTTTAGT
The DNA here is from genome assembly GCA_959347395.1 of Mechanitis mazaeus. Taxonomy (NCBI): domain Eukaryota; kingdom Metazoa; phylum Arthropoda; class Insecta; order Lepidoptera; family Nymphalidae; genus Mechanitis; species Mechanitis mazaeus. The sequence goes on along the minus strand of OY365748.1, from coordinate 8,927,879 downwards.
AAAATAAGAAACTTAAATTTGTTTCTATTTGTTTCTCTTTCTCATACCATTTTAAAAATTATTTGTTTTATTCCTTATTCACGGTTCCTTATGAATAATAAATTTATAATTCTACTATTATCACAGATCCTGGCTTAGTGAAAAGTTCTCTTGAAACTCAATATTTTCTCAAGTTTGTCATCAAAGTTGATCGAATCTTTTCTGATTTATACTGAATGCGTTTTGATCATTCTTGATTTCCTAGGAATTTTCGCAAAGTTATGGTCAGGGATCACTCCCTAAGCAGTGTAGTCTTGAAGGAGGCACCTTAATTATCTTTAGTAGTCCTAAATTTCTTCATTCCCTATATCTTTCGTCCTATCATTCCTCATCCTTTAAATGTCGAATGTTCATTAATTTTTGTGTTTAGTCGTTAATATAAGTATTGTTGTTTAAATAAAAAAATATAGATTATGATTAATCCATTGTAAAACGTCATATTTAACGTTAGTTTTAATTATTTGGATGTATATTTATTTTTCCGTTTTTTTTTTGCGTTTGTACAAATCTTACAGTTATGTACAAAGCGTTGGATAATATCGAATCCAATATTAGTTTGCATAATAAAAAAGTAACAAAATATAGTTTTGATATTAATTTTTAATAGTTATCAATTTAAGATAATTCTAATCCAATTCTATCTACCTTCAGTAAATTATGTAACAACAGCAAGGATGAAAATAAAGTAGGCATTCCTTAAAAAAGAAATAAAGTAAGTAAATATACATTTTTAATATGAAAAGTTTATATTACAAACTCGTTAAAGTTGATTTGTTATTTCCGTTTTGCGAATGCGAGGTACGGAAATAACTATGGATTCTTAAGTTATCTTCCAAGTATAATGACCAACTTTTACATAACTTTATCCATTCAGAAAGTTCAGCGCATCGTCTGTTGTTAATGAGCAAACGTAGAGAGCTTTTATTACTAGAATATCAGATTAACGGCAGGTATCTTATTATGATTTAAATCATTTTATTTTATTAAAAGTAAAGTATAATTATTATACTTAGATGTATTTTGAGTATATTTATTAAACTAAAGTCGAGGAATTATATCTCTACGTAATACTATGTGATTGAACTGATCTTATAACTTTGTAATAAATTTTTAGTTTTTAATCTACTTCTAAAGAGAAACTTATAAATCTTTAATAAAAGATTAATTAAAGATTATTATAAATTATAAACATGAAAATGATAAAAAAATTATCTATAATAGTAAGAAAAATTAAGCACTAAAATTAAAGATATTAATAGCTGTATGCCATGACTTCACTCATTGACAAATTGTTTACTCAAATATAAATATGCAGTTAACTTAAAAAAAAGTTCAATATTCTAGTATTTCCCTATCATCCATTTCATTTTGAAATACGAGACCCATTTCTTTATCGGACTTCTTATATATATAGTTTATTATTATATTATTATTTCAAGAATTCAGAATTATATCGATATCTGAAAAAATAAAAAGACAAAAATTCTGAAACCATTCATTTTTTATGTGTTGTTTATACAATAAATTATCATTTTTAATTATTTATATATTTGATTAATATCAAATATATTAATAATTAAAAATAATTATGCGATTGTGCGAGTTTTAGTGAATACATCGTCATATGATGAATAAGTTAATAACTTATTAAATTTTGAATGCCTGTAGCTTAGATTGAGCTTTGAGTTAGAATAGAGAATAATCTCTGTATTGCATAATGTTTCATAAACATACAACTACCAGACTCAAAGAGCGTACAGACTCATAAATGGTAATCCTTGTGAAAATCGAACCTACTAACTGTGGCTCAGAGATTGCTTCATAAATAAATGTACAAAAGGGCACTTTCTATAACGTGGTTTATACCAAGTTTGTTATAGAAGTACAATTTTGTTATTTTATCATAAAACAAATGATCTATTTTATTTTTCTTAATCTCGTTGTATGTAAGTATAAGAAAGGCAATAAAATATAAAAACCTTTAACAAAGAACGGAAATATCTACCTTCTTGAGAGTAGAGAGTATCTAATACAAGATGGCGGGCGTAATAAAACAAAGCTCCTGTAGTTAAGGGAATTAGAACATTAGTCTTTGTTACAATTAGTGCGGTGTTTCAAACACCTTTTAGATTGAGTGCATTATCTCAAAATTACACTTGGCTAATAAGAAGAAAAATACAAACTATGTTTATTATATGTTTGGACGCAAATATTACTTATTTTTAATATATATAAAATGAGAAAATACTACAATATTACGGCATTGCTCCAAAAAGTTTCATTCTATAGAAGATATTATTTGTTCGTCTTTATTTAAATAATGCAACTTTTAACATGATTCTATGTGTATTTTTTTAAAACATTTAATTGAACATTTTAACATGTATTGTTTAGTATTATATATTTTATCAGGTCAAGATAGGTCTTGACTCGTTAAGATGTAGCCACCTACTAATAAAGATTAATTTCGTTGAACTTCTATTAACCTTTGTGTCAAGAACCGATGAGGAATTAATCAATTAATCAATTATAAAGACTACTAATTTATTAGTCAATAAGAGACAATAGGACGTTCTTTTTCATTCAGTTTTCATTCAAATAATACTAAATAGATTATAATTCAATTTAATGTAATAAATCCCTCAGAATTTAGGTATTCGTCTTATATACGGAGAACATAAATTCGACTTCCGACGTCATATACTAACTATAGGCATATGTATATATTAACTATACTTTTTAATATCTTGAAAAACTTGTCCAATTTATTTACCCCAGCTTTTAAAATTACGAATTACAGATTTTTTAATTAAATACTCCATGACAGATCGTCGCATTTTCGTGTAGCTCGACGGTGACCGCTGACCACTCGACATTCCCCGTTTAAACTCAAAATTCTACTCTGTCTCCTGTAATTCTGAAACTTATAATAATTTAAATTTAAATATAGATTAAGAAGCGTTATCTCCCATTATCTTTGTAATTATAGTGAATATTTATTTCTATTTTAGCATTTTAAATTTTTGTGTTTTCGTAGGTATTTATTATATTTTGAATTTATTATACGTATATCTTTGTTCTTTTATTTGATACTGTTGTTTTTAGTAAGATGATAAGTTATAACAATAATGTAACCCCATAATGGTTCTGTTTCTGTTTCTGTTATTCAACATAGAGAGACACTCATTATTTGCTTTAGTTTTAAAATTTTCTATTATTATACACGTTCTATGCAGAGTTCCTTTTAGAGATATTTTTATTTAAAACTTCGTGACACCTCCTTGCTTCGTTTTGCAGTCGTCCAGCGACGTATGTATTCCAAAGTTTGAAGATCAAGATGGTACCAATTTTTGTCTACATTTCTTTGGCTTCAGTTATGAATTTAGAGTACCCTTGATGAGGCTTTCGTTATGCCCTGTATTTTCCTAGCCTTAACAAGGATCATTATTTTATAAGAAAACAGTTCCAGAGATGTGGACTCTCCCTTTGTTCAAACAAGAATGATAATATACACGTAAATTCATGTAACAAGCAACCTAATGAGTAAAGGAATAATAATTAAATTTTATAACGTTGGAAAAATCCGTCGCGGAAACCCTGTCGGTTAAGATGATATCCGTCACAAACGGTTTCGCTACTGAGCACCTTTGGAATAACAAGCGACAAAAAGCCCTGCTGCCATTCACGACCGCCAATTCGTTGCGATGACGGTTCCAGGCCACAGATTGCTCTAAAGTGTGATGAGTCTTGTCCTCCGGTCCGCGGCAGTTATAACGGCAGGAAGCCGTCGTTTTCCACGCTATCTTGTGCAGGTACTGCCCGAAGCAGCTATGCTCGGAGAGTACCTATACAAGAAACGTTGTAAACGTGATTCTTGAGTGAATTTCTCTTATCAATGCAGCTTAATAGCAAAATTAACTTTCTGAGAGAAGCCTACGGACTAAGGACCTTTGACGTTACTTACTTTCTAACTTTAAATAATTGAGTGTTTTTAATATTTCAACAATGACTACATTATTAATGTTTAGAGTATTAATTGTAATAAAATTGACTGTAACTGCCAAAGAATATTCAAATAATGTTCACTCAGCACCGATTCATAAAGTTCGATCCAACAGTTTTTTAATTAGAGCTGAAAACTGGTCGTCATCTCGTCCCGATCTCCTCCCCCTGGACTGTTATTTATGATCAGTTTTAGAGTGTGTCGTGATCTTAACGTCATGATAATTGGGAGACCCTAAAACAATCTTTCTATTGAAAACAATGTTTCTATTGAAAACACACCTCAACGTTCAAAGGATTGTATCAGACACTGGAGATCAATTTAAATGAGCTACAAATATTTTTCATTTTATTATATTAATGTAAAGACAAACAAACATTACAGGAATAAATGTTATTATTCAAGCGAAAAAAGATTTTTGCTTGAAACAATATTTATAAAAGACCAGGTGTTCTTTACTAGCTGTAGTTATTGTCAAGAATTTTTATTGTGTTTTCAGATGCGGAGTCATGAAGTGATCAGGGAGTGAAACGGAAATTATTTTCTTCCACTATTCAAATATTGAATAAATATTTTAATATCCTCGTACAAAAGTTTCTACTGTGTCTACTGTGTGTTTTAAGCTTTGGTTTAAGAACTAAGTCAACTCATTAGAATTAAATTAGCATGTTATAGTTTAAAATAACACAATTTTCAAAACAAATCTTTATTAAATGCTTATATAAATTTCAGAAACATTATGAAAATATTATTTCAAAACACTAAGGCTTCTCTTATGTAAAGAAAAATTATCCGCGCCAGCCCGTAAACGAAGGTGACCTGGAAATTTAACATATGTAAGTCAAAAATATTATTAACATTGCCTTTTCTTTTATATGTAATATTTTAAGTAAGTTATGGTATATCAAAATTGAGCATCAGTGTCCTTTCGCCATACTGCCCGTAATGATACGCACGTATTAAATGTGGAGGCTGGCGGGGTGGCCTGCTGCTGCTGCTGCTGTGCCAAGTTGCCGAAGGTCAGCGTGTTCTGAGTCGCTAAGTTCTCAAATGTAGCGTTCGACTGCTGCGACGGCGACCCAAAACCTGAGCCAAACATGTAAATACAATTATATAAAACAGTTGTTAAATTTTCAGATTCATCCTAAGGAGCTTCGTCTTCCACTCGTCATTTCGTCTTCGTTCCAGAGTTGATCGCACAACAAAGGCCACCCAAGTAGAGAATGGGTGGGTCTTTTGTGTCGTTCTTAATATTTCTTTGTGTATTTGTTTTGATTATGTGGCATAATTATTTGATTATTTAGAAGGAGGAAAGAAAAACAGATCGTTTGAGATTTTAAATGCTACATATTATTAGAAACTTAAAAATAACTCACCGGGACTAGAGTTCCCAAACATTTTATTTGGCGTGCTATTACCAAATGCAGTATTACCGAAGCCAGCGCCACCACCGCCGAAGGAGGCTGGGGCCCCGAACCCGCTGGTGGGACTCTTATTAAACCCGGAACCAAAAGCAGGAGCGCCAAAACTAAAAGATGCAATAGTGAATTTCAATAAAGCACAATATACTTAAGTATATTTAAGTTCAAATGATTAAAATTCCTCTTTTCTTTCTCTGTTACTATGTTGATGTAGTAGCCAAAGAGCAGATGGTCTCCCACATTGCCTTTTCTTTCCCAGACTGTAGCAAACTAAACATTCTATATTTTAAAGACCCCATGTTGAACGTCAATCATTGATATTCTTGGATTGAAGAGCTCCGAGATAATACAGATTCTACGGAACTTAATGCTTATGGAGGCGCTACCAAACATTGCTCATTATCACATGAAGGAAGTAAATCTCTCTTCGAAGTCTCAAGATCGACTTATTGGTTAGCTAGCGAGAGGAGCGTTAAGCAGTAATGGTGAGCGTGTATGCTTCTTTTAAAGGACTCCTTACACCTTACAACTGGGTTGCAACTCCTAAATACTAAGAAGCTTCGTCTTCCATAAAAGGTGATCGCAATTGGCAGGGTACAGCCAAGCAGAGCATCTATTGTGTCTCTTAAAAATAGGGAAAAGTAATTAGACAAAGATCGGACCGTATTTTTGATGTAAGGAAGCGAAAAAAGGAAATTTAGACTGTTACTCCGGAACCCACAGTGTAAGTTAGGAATAATAGTATTACCCTACCTGGGAGATCCTCCAAACACTGGTTTAGATCCGAAGCCTGGTGAGCCACCGAATGCAGGAGCTGTGCAAAAAAATGGTTATAGTAGGACAACTATTTTAGAAAAGTAAATGTCACGTTACTAAAAAAATATAAACATATTTTTCAATTCGTCACAAATATATTAAATTTGAAAAACTCTTTCCTCTAGATTCATGATTAGAAATAGAGTTTTAATATTAACTTCCTGTTTTTTTTTTTAATTTTGTAGTTAGAATAAAAATGAGGGTATAGTCATTACAGTATGTAGTACGCAATTGCACTTATTTAGGATTCGTTTTAATTTTCCCATTCTGTTAGCTCTATTGTGATTCGTCAAAAGCGCGTATGATGCATGGTGTTGTGTTTTTGTAGAGTGGTGTCACCGCATTACCTGTTGGCTGAGTTGGAGTACCAAATACGGAAGGTTTCTCTCCACTGAAGGGCCCTGGACTTCCGAAGGCTGTACCGGTAGAGGGCGCACTGAAACTGCCAGTACCAAATACTGACGAAGATTGTGTAGTGGGTTGACCTGGAAAGATACAACTACTTTTAATGTATCGTAATTTGACTGTTTAAAGTTCTGTGTTGTGTGACCTAATATAATTTTTGTTAGTAAAAGTAAGCACGCTTGAAAGAAAAACTCAATGAATCATTATTGAATAAAGGAAAATGAATTACATGAATGATATGTTATGTTTATGGGAGATTGTATTTATATATTGTTCTATGACTTTTGTAAAATCTCAAACAATTGATATTAATATTCTTAAATCAATTCAAAATGTGGTCGAAGCTGTTTAAAAATCATTAGTGTGTTGTGAAAAATTTATTAAAAATTGTTACCAAATGTTGTAGTTCCAAAACCGCTGTTGCTTGATTTATCAGCACCGCTCCAAAAATCAGTAGCTGGTTTCTGACCAAATGTCGAGGTCCCAAATGTGGACTTTCCACCAAATACATTGGTTGCATTGTTGTTACCGAATACAGATCCCGAGGAGCTGACAACAAAAATAAAACTTATAAAAAGGCACAAGCTTTTTTATTAATAATTTAAAAAAGATATTTTCTTATTACCCTCCAAAGATATTTCCCCCACTTGTTTGCGATGGAGCACTTGTGGTTGATATATTTGCAGCCGCAAACATGTTAGACTCGGCCCCACCAAACAATGATGACTGTGTCGTAGTCGGTGTCCCGAAGACTGAAGCTTGAGATACATTGGTACTACCGAATACAGAAGATTGCGTCGTTGCTGGACTACCAAATACTGAAGCTTGGGAAGTCGTTGGAGATCCAAAAACCGATGTTGGAGCTGCAGATGTTCCAAACACTGATGTTGGTGTAGTAGCTGAGTTACCAAATACAGACGTCTGTGTCGTAGGCGGACTACCAAATAAAGAGGGCTGGGTGGATGAAGTACCGAAACCAGTAGACGAAAATACTGATGGTGTGGAACCAAATACAGTTGATTGTGTGGTAGAAGTACCAAAAATACTACTTGACTGAGTTGTACCGAATAATGATTTCGAGGCAGCCGCACTAAATAGACTTTGGGCGGATGAAGTGCCACCGCCGAATAGACTCTGTGTGCTAGTTGTAGTAGTAGTCCCAAATACACTAGGTGTCGCAGCTGCAGCAGGTGTTGTATGGAAGATACTTTCACTACTAGTTGTACTAGTAGTAGTTCCAAAAACACTTTGCGTAGTTCCAAATGACGGTGCTTGCGTCCCAAACGCTGCAGCGGATGCTGTAGCAAAGACTGATGATGCTGTATTTGGAGCTAACGTGGAAGGCTGGTCACCTAAACTTGCTGATGCAATTGCCGAATCGAAAATTGAAATCGGTGTAGGTGCACTATATATAGACGTTTTCTTCTCAGATGTCACTGTAACGTTCGGTGCCGAAGACATTATTGCAGCAATAGATGTTGCAGGTGGAGTAGCAGCTTTAAGAATTGCGGTGGTGGAATCAGACTTCGATTTGCTTAAATCTGTTGGTTTTGTTGAATTAGAACACTTTTCGTCTGTTTTAGGTGTGTTGTCAAGAGTTGGAGGTGAAGTGGTTGCAGGCGCTTTAGGTGATAAGGGTTTAGAACTTTCTACTTTTGTTGAAGAAATGTCTGGAGTTGTTTGTGCTGCTGGCACTGTAAAGGCATAAAAAATGTCAATATTATTTTAACTTTTCAAGATACATTTAATTATAATAGGATATTACCAGTTGGAAGTGGAACTGCTTCTGAAGTTTTAAATACAGATGGCGATATTTTTTCTATTTTGACATCACCTACTGGTTTCTTGAGATTAACTGTAAATATTGTATTGATTTTATCATAAAATAATTTTTTTTGCCTTTTTTATTGATTTTTGTTAGTTGTAAGTAATAATGTCCATACTTTAAAATATATTGATGTAAGTGAAGATTGAATTACCAGTAATAACAGACTGCGCCTGCGGTTTGCTTGTCATTGGGACAATTGATGGTTTCAAATCATTTTTCTTAAGTTCAGCAGGTTTTTCTTGGAGTATTTGTTTTGATTTTTCTTCCTTTTTATTTTCACCCTTACCAAAACTAGGGCTTTTTATAATATCGGGAACATTTTGATTCTTACTGCTTAACGGTTTCATACTAAATATATTAGTCATTGTTTTATCTTCTTTAGGTTTCGGTGATCTTGCTTCGAGCTCGCCGGTTTCTTCGGACTGCTTAGAGATCGGTTGTTCTAGTTTTTTAAACATGTTTGTCATATCGGCTATAGGTTTAGGGAAAACAGCAGATGGTACTGGAGTCGATGTCGATTTTGAAACTAAAATATGGAACGTATTATTTACATATCTCTTGTTAAAATCACATTTATAATAATATTACGTACATCCATAAGCAGTAGGCGAACAAATATTCTGTCCCATGAACATATTTACGTCACTTTTCTGTTGAATCGGTTTACTTTCTGGTGATGTGTTTTCTGTAGTCGAATCTTTTAATATTAACTTTCTTAATAGACTTTTAGTGTTTTCACTAGCATTCGATTGCGGATCAGATTTTTTAAACGAAATTGGTTTTTCTTGTTTAGGTTCTGTAATAAAGTTAATATGAATGGTTTTCTTTTATGTTTAAAGTATTCTAAGATTGACTGACTATAATGACTGATTGACTACGTATAAATAAAACTATTTTACGTATCTAAGTCACGTTTTTATTACATGTTAACTTTAATCCAATTTTTCAAACGGTTTGTAGCAATCGTATACACAGGGAGACGAGATTGGTAATTGAGTCAGTTAAATTCAAAATGTTCTATAGATCTAAAGGATCTTCTCTGTTGAAATAAAGATGTTTTTTATACTTCTATGTCCTCGTGAATCATTCTTAAAATCTATTCACGAGCAATAATTTCATGCGTTTTGTTGAGATAATGGTTGGTTGGTTTGTTGGTTGTCTATTGTATTTATTAACATACATATATTCTTTTGTTAAAACATAAAAATATACGAGAGTAAAATCCGTTTAATATTTAAATTTAATTGAAAGTGTTATTATATCAAAAATATGTTAAATTTTAAATTTGTTACATGAATTGTTAAAATTCAATAGGACTGTACTATGATATCGTAAAATTATAATTAGCATCTGTGTTATTCTATTTGTGAGTGTAAAAAAAATATATCCTCTAATTAGATTGAAATATCATAACATTTTCATAAAAGTCGTTAGTATTGTAATCTTAAAAAATATATTAAGTGTGTCACGAACTATAAGTAGAAAAAACCACGACAGATTTAATAAAATGTATGTACCATCGGCAAACAGAGTCCTAGCGACACTTTGTACTGCAGGCTTCGGGTTTAAATTAGTAGGAGCGAATGAAGGAATGCTTATAGGAGATTCCTTCACTACGTCGGGTTTCGGAGCTTCAATTGTAGGTTTAAAAACTGAAAAAAAAAACATTTACAAATCATAATAATAAATATAATAATCATAAATACAAAAACAAATAACTAACATGAAGATGTATTAATATCTTTCTTGTATTCAATGGTTTGTGACACGGTTGTCGGTGTGACAATTTTTTGACTAAACGTTGATTTTGGTTCTGTCTTTATTTCTATTGGTATTTTTGGTTTTTGAACAATGTTATCTTCGATTTTTTCTGAAACAACATTTATAATGAGATTAAACATTATAGCCTACTAATCAAATAACATATTCGTATTTGCAATATTTTTTACAAAGAGTACTTCAAAAATCTATCAGTTAGTACTTACGCGGTTTTGGAATTTCCATATTAATTATTTCAGTTTCCTTAAGTTCCTTCTTTTCTTTTATACTTTTTTCGTATCGTTTTTTAAGTGTATCCAAATGTTGCCTCAGTTCAACATTAACTGGTTTAATTTTAACTGGTTTGTGGTTTGATAGAAGGTCTCTCAATGCATCTAGTTTGTGTGAACTCAGAAGCTGGTCCTTTGATTTTGTTTGAGGCTCGATGCTCATATTCAGGATGTTTTTGGTAAGTTTAGAAAGCGGGTCTCTAAAATAAAATAGTATAAAAGTATATACCTTATTAAAGATTGACATACAGACAGACAAACAAAAGAAAAAAAGGACGTAATAAGGGTAAAGATGCATAACAACAAACGTTTTTAGGTCACATTTACTAAAAAAATCTCACTTATTCCTAAATGGAGTGCTCCGTAACAGCGATGTAGACTTAGTCACTGGGGTAAAGTCACATTCATTGAGGGTGTTCTTCAAGGTTTTCAACACTGCCTGCTGTCGACATAATATTTCTTGTTGTTTTACCAGTGGTTGGTATACATCCTCTAGCATTGGACGTATCATGCGTTCGCCGGGTCTAGAAAATGAGACACATTTAATATAAATAAATTATAATGTAAGATATAATATTTAACGTAAACTCTAAATAAAATATTAAGATATTCTTATAGGCCTTTTTTTGTTTTATAAAAATATCCTTTAATATATTGGAGTACTGTTACTAAATATTCCCATACTTGCTGTATTGGTTTCTCGAGGACATCTCATTCCATTCGAAGTTCAGTGCCTTTCTAGATTGATCAAGTTGATTTTGGACATAGTATATCATTTTTTTTATTGATGTTAGACGTTTCGTGGTAAGTGGATCGGCTTGCCTCCAATCCTGAAGCTCATTTGCTCTGTAAAAATTGTATTTATTGATTTCGGGAATTTGGAAAAATTTAAAACTTTATGATTATCATGAATGCAAGAGAACATTTAAAAAAGTGTTAATTTCTTATAGTGCACTTACTCAGCGTGCGCCCTCGTCTCTGCCACCACGGCATACGCTCGCACCAGATCCAGTTTGAGCTGAGTGATACTCTCACACAGGTCCTCCACCTCACACTCCTTTTTTAACTTTACAGGATCCATATCTATGTTTAGTTGAATATCCTTCGATTGCAGATCTCGATCGAACTGACATGAGACAATATTATTTTTAAAACACTTTTTTAACAATATCTATATTTCATCAAATAAATAATTAAACACAATCATGAAAGACAAAAATACAAAAATAAATTCAATATTAATATCGGTATAATATCAATTACAGAAATAATAAATAAACAAATGTATAGCAATGATCACCCTCTCCTGTTTCTCCCGAGTGCTTTTCATAAATCTGTACAACTCCATTTGAAAATCATTGACTTCCTTTATTAACATTTGTCTCAACTCCTGCTCCGCCTTTTCTCTACTGATTCTCTCTTGTTCCTGTTTGAGAGCCGCAGAGGCAGTCCGGGACTTTGGCACTTGGATCTGAGATGGGGTTTGTGTTTGCTGTAATTATTATTAAATTATGACCAAGTAAATTAAGTAGCCAGGAATCGGTACCAGTGATTTATTTTTTTATTATAATATTAATTGTTAAACCTTGCCTTGTAGCCAAAAATAAAGCAACCTATTTTTAAAATATATCATTTGATCAGTACTATATAATATCAAAAGGAAATTTTAGAATATGAAATAATAGTTTTATTTCATATTCTAAAATTTAATGCTATAAATGTCTGCTATTCATTGGGTAATGACAAAACTATTTTTAATAAAAACATTTAATTTAAAAGTTTGTAATTTAGTGTTTATTTATTTGTATAAAGTATGGAATGAAGATACATGATGAAGTAGTTTGTTAAGGAGTCACACAGCGTACTTGTTAAGTTCATTAAGTCTATGAAACTATTAAAAGTATGTTAAGTATATTACCGCAGGATTTTCAACTCCACAAGTAACAGATGACGATGATTTAATTACTGTAGTACTAACACCAGTACCTGAAAAGTAAAATAAGATTGAAATGTTTTTTTTTCTCAGAATAAAGCACAGATTTAAGAATAGTATGCTAAAGATTAAGTAAAAACAATACCAGATGTTGAACTTTTCATTGTGGATTGTTGAAGTTGTGGTTTAGGAACAATTATTGTTTGTTGTACTTGTTGTACCGGTTGTGGTTGTACTGGCTTTGATGGTTTTGGTTGCTGTTGCACAGGCTGTGGAAGTGGTGGCTGTTGTGGTTGCATTTGTTGAGGAGCCTGTTGCACTTGTTGAATTAGTGGCTAAAAAAAAATTATGAAAATAATGAACGATTGAAAATATTTCTTTATTTAATATAATCTTAGGTGTGTTCTTTAGTTTTATGTCTGAACTAGTGTGATGATGGTTATGATAATAACTAGTCATATTCAAATAATAAATATATTGTAACGAGATAATATCATGTAATCTGATATGTAGGCATTGTCGTTGACATATAGCTATACTAATATGCAATAAAGTTATTTTCTCATTATGAAGCAAGGCTCTTGCATTATCTGAGGTTATATAAGAGCGTTGCTTTCTTTGAGGATTGAGGATGCGCGGTTTTTGAAGTAATTCATGTTTTATCGATGCGAAAACAGCGCCGATAGCAGGACCCTCCGAAACTTTTGATTACTGAGTCGCCCCCGACCATGGGTCAATACACCATAACGATAATCCGGGGACACACCACGTATGGTAAACTTCCACCTAGGGACTTGCACAAAGGGGCCTAGGGTGTATGATTAAAAAAAAATTCAACAAAGTTTCATCATCCTATCAACTTACGCGTTGTGCCTTTCAATGTCTAACTTAACCTGTTTATTGGTTTACTGTGTGGATCTTTAAACAAGATTCGAAGTCTTTTTGTCAGAGATCGTGCTTGGTTGCACCTTTATGGAAATTATTTAAATCTGAATATTAGAGATGCAAACATTCTCGTTTTCTTGATATAAAAATACAACAGATAAGGAAAACAAAATTAACACTATCAATAATAAAACAATATTAACTCTCATAATAAGTTTTATATTAAAAAAAAAAAGAATGAGTAATATTATTTGTGTAAGAAATACTAGATCTCCAGCTCAATGACCATAGCGAAAGTCATGTTACCTGCCTTTGATAACTGGCGATTTCAAAAATAAGCCACGAACATGCAGTTGTAATGCTCTCGATTATTTTGGAGAGGTAACGATAACAGGCCTGTAGTTTTAGAATCAGCAGGACAAGTTCAGTGTCCAATAAGTTTAAAACAATAACTTTAAAATAAGGTTGACAAAATAGAGAACAGGAATTGTGGAACAGTTGTTCAGAGCACAATTAGGGAAATACCATCCCAACCGAAGCAAAAACAGTGCTCAGAAAATCTGAGTGGGTCAGAGTGAGAAAACCCATGTGAAAAAATTTAAAGAGACATCTGTTAGAAGTTGCCAAGATCCTTAGTAAGGATCCTTGGAATGTCGCATTACAAATGATAAAACCGTATCGTTTTGAGAGCAGCAGCTGCTCTAACATGCTATAATCATAAAATAATTAAGTAATGTGACAAACAAACAAACACATATAAGCTTAAAAAATATTATATATTATGCTTATGATTTAATGTAAAATATATAGATAGTGCTGGTTTTATTATATATATAAATAATCAGTAACAAATATGCAACAATTATATTACCTTGGCTTGTGGAACGGAAACAGCAGGGGGAGGTTTTGGAACTTCACCGGGTATATCTCTGCCAGGTTATTCATCAATTAGTACATGACTTCTTAATAACAATAATTATTAAACTCATATATAAATATCTTACCTGGTTAAACATGGCTCTGGAAGGTGCAGTTGCTGCGGCGGTGCACACAGTTGAGGACTTTGTTTGTTGAGGTTTATGATATTGAATATTGACAGCAAACCAGTCTGAGATATAACATGCAAAAGTGGCATCGGTTGAAGTACTTCATTTTCACCTAAAATTATTTGAATATCATGTAATCTCAATTCAATTGGCTAATATGTAAATAGAAACAATTAAAAAGCAGTACAAATTAAATTAAATACTAATAAGAAAATAGCATTCTTTATAAATCATACCCCAAGGCAGTTGATGAACTGCTGCTGTATCAATACATAATCCCACAGGGTAGTTTTCTTGCTTCCGGTCAGTTAATGGTAGTTCAGGTCTTGCTTCATCGGACTGAATAAGACCAATCACAGTTAAAAATAATAATTTAGCAGAAAACACAAATAACTATTGTACTCTATTGTATTTTAAGGTGGAGTATTTAATGATTGTATTTACCTGACACCACTGTACCCAATTAGCTCCATCTACAGAAGCTAGCGTTGCTATTTCCATGCTATTTGATGAAGATGAAAGTATCATATTCCTATAAAAAAAATACTTGTATTCACACAATTATGGTATTTTAAGAACCAAAAGATAAGAAACATTTTTTGTAATAAATATAAGTTGCATGAAATTTAATTACCATTGAGCAAGTCCTATTAGGTAATAATACCATGGTCTATTAGATCCCATACTATAGCAAATGTCCTCATAGTTGAAGCACAATGGAGATCCTCCTTTTGGAGTATTAACTATGGTCACAGCTGTTACAAGAAATGCATCATTAATGTTTGTAAAATACTTTGAAAGATTAATATGTTATGAAAATATAAACTTTAAAATCAAATGAAAAATCTGACCTGGTCGACTATTATTTGAAGAATTTCTAAAGGAAACTGCAAATTGGTATGTAGATATCCAGTATATTGCCAATACCTCAACAGGGGCACTTTCAAACAAGTTAGGTGTTGGAATCATTTTCATTGGTGATAAATCTGGTTTATATTGG
The DNA here is from genome assembly GCA_959347395.1 of Mechanitis mazaeus. Classification (NCBI taxonomy): domain Eukaryota; kingdom Metazoa; phylum Arthropoda; class Insecta; order Lepidoptera; family Nymphalidae; genus Mechanitis; species Mechanitis mazaeus. The sequence goes on along the minus strand of OY365748.1, from coordinate 8,912,455 downwards.
CTTAAAGTTCCATCATTATTGCCTGTCACCAGCTGTTTACCTTTAGGACTCCAACATAGACACCTGAAATATATTGTTGAAAATTATCTTACAGAAGTAAATCTTTATATAAAAACATGTTATATAATATTGACATTTATAAATGTAAAAAATAAATGTGAAACAGCAATAGATGTAAGAAGTATGTCTGATTGATTCAAATGTTAAGCCAATTTGTAGTGTAATCCACAGATTTTGATCAGAATGTGGGTGCTATTTATAACAGTTTTCTGTGTTGTTTAAATCTTTACTAGGAATATTAAATAAAAAAAACAATTTCTCACCTAGCCTTACATTGTATCTTCTTAACCTGCATAGTGCTGACCTGACTTACAATCAGAGTGCCATCAAAGAATACAATTCCAATTGTATCTGGTATGCATGGATTCCATTGCAAAGACGATACAAAAACTGAAGGATTGATTTGTAATTGGATTGTCACCGAGGGCCTTACATCCTGAAAAAAAGTTTTTGACATTTTTACTGTTCGTAATCACTAATTTAGCAAATATTGACAATATTCTAACACAGGTAATAGATCATCAAAAGAAGATATCTTTAAATTCTTATTATTTACTTAAATAATATTAGGAATACCTACTTGATTTTGAAAATCCAAACATTTATACACAAGTAGCACTGGTCCACTGACCAATGCAAGCCACTCTTGATTACAGTTGACAGATATATGTGTTGGATGAATTGGCAATGGTATTGACAAATGCTGCGGTTCACATTCTTTGTCAATTAATTGCTTTAGATAGTACACTAGAATACAAATATATGTTACGTAGCAGGTTGTAAAAGTAACACTAAACTCCGGTAATAAGAAAATCTTCTTACCGCATAACAGGCCTTCAGGTGTAACTATAAACACTAAGCCATACTTGCTAGTACTAGCTACCAAGTTGTAACCTCGCTTCGGTAAAGCATTAGTTGTATTAAAAACTTTTAGTTTGCGTTGGAGTTTGTATAGAAGGTTCTGAAATTACAGTACATATGAAATATATTCTTTGCAATAACTTTTTAGTATAGTATGCTACGGCGATATATAAAAATAATATGTACCGGTTCTTCAACGGAATTCGGCCCGAACTGAATTTCCATATTGAAGTACGAATAAATTTTTTTTCTGGTAAAATATAATATTTGAAATTCAACCTAAAAATAAAATTAAGTACTTAAAATAACAGTTTCAACTACAAATACTTTTTATGATACATAAGTAACTTTATATCGTATAAACGTTAACTGACGTATGAATTTGATTTTGAAAGCTAACAAGCGACAGAATAATAAGTACAATGGTCGGCAGAGATATCACAAAATTTATTTTTAATAAAAACAATACAAAAGAAGAAATGTTCTTCCTATGTCAAATATGTTAAATAGACATAAGGTTTATGTGCATTGGGAACTATAATACCTACTCTACTTCAAAAAGAAATTTAAATGTACTGAAAGTCATTTGTTCCCACATAATTTCAATTACATATTTTGACACCTATGTAATGTCGATTCATTTTAGTCTAATATCTATTTTATTTTTGAAGATAACACCCTTTTATAAAAAATTATACTTTTTATGGGAGGGTAAACAGTGTAACGTGTGACATTTATATATTTCGCCATATATATTTTGGTACTAAATAATGATTCTAATAATAAACATAGACAAAATTCTAATGTTATGTACTTTCAAGAAATGTAACTAAGAATAAAATATATTTCTATATTCAATAGCAGATTTTATTAATAAATAACCATTCCTTACGTTACCATATTACTATTCCTACATAAAATTTAAGTAATAAAATTAGCTTTTCTCACGTTAAATAATGTCAGTATTAAATAATTCAAGTTAGATTAAATAATTCAAGTTAGTTTAAGTTATTATATCGGTCGGGCGTCCCGAAACACATTTTTTTAAGTATATGGAATTTTAGTATAAAAATTATAAAGTTCAATTTGAATAATTTAGAGTTAAAATTTTCTTTTTTTAAAAAATTTAATAACAATTAACAATATATTTTAAGAATTAAAACGTCGAATTACGTACAGTATTTCAATGCAGTGCATAACCGCTCATACAAATAAATACCATACTACAGATAGTGTATATTCTGTACTCTTATTACATTCGAATTGGTTACGGTACTTACAAAGCCTTTCACTTAATATTTATGCCCTAAATAGTATTATTATTGTATTACGATGTAGATCAAAAATAATACAAGACCTACTACACACTATTTCAGGCTGTTTACAATTTACCGTATTTTCCGATACTAGGAGCGAATGCTTATTAGTTGTAACTTTCCTACATATAAATAACCAAGATTAGTAAATGTATTTTGAATAGTCTGGTACGTACTGCTGTTTGATTATTTACGAACTCGAGTGAATCCTAAATTCATGGTGTTTGGGAAATAAAACAACCGACTTAAAAATTTTATTTTAATGTCGAAAACAATTAATTTTTAAAGCACAAAACTTGAGATGTGCACATTAATTGCAAATATCCAATATAAAAAAAAATTAAAGCATGTTAGAAAATTGTTATATTTGAATTATCTTTTATGTTTTGTCATATTTTCTTTTTTTTGTTAACTTGTGTTTTCTAGATCTCTTTTAAGGTGCATGATAATTCAATATTATGCAAAATAAACTTGTTTAAAACATATAAAAATGGTAAATATGATGTCATTATAAGAAGTTATTATTTTTCGTTAATAAACAAGTCAGTCACTAAAATCAATATCAGAATCTGAATCATTTGTTCCTCTTATTGTCTTCTTGCTTTGGATTTGTAAAATCCGTTGCTTTTTAGCTTCTGCAGGTGGAACAAGTAAGTCACCCGAGTATTCTATTATTTCTGATCTGCCAAACACACAATTATTACTTTACACTAAGAAATCTGTAATATTTGCATTTGTAAAGAATGAAATATTATAAATTCAGTTATAGAATAATAGTGTACCTCTATTATTTAAAGGTAACTGAACAATTATTAATTATTACCTTGCAATTCTCCATTCAAGTATTTCAGTTGAGAAATCATCACGGTTTCCTAGGTCTGTGAAGCCCACAATAAAGTCTTTTGTCTTATTAGATTTCACCAAACCAATCGTAGGAATGATGCGAATTTTCAAACGACCTGTAGTAATAATATTTTAAATCAACATATTTTATTTACAATGCATTATAAAGGAATTTAGCTATTTTTTATTACCTGTTAAAAATGGAGCCCTTTCTACATCTAGTTTTACAAATCTTGTTTCTACATGTTTTTTTGCCAGTATCTTCAAATGCATATCCACAATACGACACCTAGGAGTGTCATTACGATAAAAATGACAAACAACATTTTCACTTTTATTGCAAACACCAAAGAATTCCTTTTCATTATCAATCTCTGTGTATTCCCCGTGACCCTGAGAAGTATATCCTTTTTGGTTAATTTGCTTATTATTATTTTCACTATTTCAATGAAAGTACAGTTAAAATTTTCTTATATTTATGTAGACAAAAATTTATATAAAGCACGAAAAGGAATGTAGTTGCCAACCCTTATCTTTATTTGAAAAACAATAATATATCATACAATGGCAAGCCACTCCTGCTTCTGTTTAGCCCTCTGTTTCATTTCTGCTATCCGTTGTTGTCTGATAGCTTCAAGATCACTGTTATCCAGAGCATCCAAACTGAAATATAAGCAAAGGTTACTAATAAACCTTATAATGCTAATGAATTTACATATAAGAAAGTATCTGTTGTATTTTATACTATAACTACAAGTTTAACAATGTATAGTTGATAGCCAGTTGTGGTCACTACACAAGGTATGACTATTATTGTAGAAAGGATGCTTACCGTTCAATTTCACTATCAAGTTTCCTTTCCACATTCTGAGCAACTTGATGCAAAAGTTGATCCATTTTTAATAATTTTACCTGTAGACAAAAAAAAAAGATAATGTAATATAATAAAGACACAAATATATTTTGGAAATGAAAAAATGGTTTCAATAATGGGTGTTTTAAGTAATATATTGAATTTATGTTTTTGTTGATATTGTTGCTGGAACCTGATTGTTGTTCTTAATATATAAATTATTGAGCTGAGTGAAGTGAAGCTCTTACTTGTCAAAAATGTCTTTCATTACTAATGCTACTCCTCTTAGATGAATAATGGTGGGATGTCAAAAATTGGTAGAATTGTTGAGGACAATGACTTATAGGTCCTGAAGTATTTATGGACATTTGTGATTGTAGTTTTTTATAAAATGGTCAAAGTGTGGAATATGTGAAACGTTTTGAAATCGCAAACGCGATTTCTTAATTTTACAAGTATGCGAAACTCATTCATCAACAATGCCTTGCTCAGCTCCACCCGCCGTGCCCATTGGCGGACCTAGTATTCAAAAACCTTTTAAAATCATATTTGTTGAGGGCGTGACTTGAGAGACGGAGTTAACCCTGTAAATGTAACGAGTGCATATATTTGATTCATTCCAATTTTGTATTACCGGTTAATTACACGAACAGTAAGTCTAAGAATTCGGAAAATTTTGGGAACTGCAAAAGGGAGTCCTTATATGCATATTTTAAAAATAAATCATGGTCAAGTCGATGACCTCATCCAACTGCTAGCCGCACATGTTTTGTAAACATAATGATACTCAAAACTTACCTCGTTTTGGGAGTAATAATCTAGCTGATTAATTTAGCAAAAGTAAAATATTTCGCTTTTGTATTTTAAATGTTTTCTGTTTCAGATCTTTTACGCGATATTGTAAAAATAAAATCCAGAATTCTCACTACAGAAATATCACTACTTATTGTTGACAATAAATGTCATTTGTCGTTTGTCAAATTAATAATAGATAGGTTTGGGTAAGAAAAACCGACACATCAAAATATCGATATTTTCTTTTATAAAATAATAGATATTTATTTTCAGGTATCGAGTTTGGTATATTTTTTAATTTAGTTTCTTTTAATTGGGACAATCATTATCATTAATGCCTGATAACGGAATTCGTAACTTACGAATTTCCTTACTCGATGGAACAACCAACTCTATTAACCACTTTAGGATTCTCTGTATACGACGACTTGCTTAAAACAGTTCAAAACCAATTAAGTCTCAGAGAAAGAAATATCATTTCCTGGTTGACTACAATATTTTACGAGGTTTTAAACACATTCAACCAATAACACATTGTATAATGAGTTTTTGCTGATGTACACATTTACTGAATATTGGTTTCAATAAAATTGTTGCTTTGCATAAAATAACTAGATCCACGCAAGCGAGGTTAGCCTCGCGACGGAGCGAAACAAAAACGTTCTGTAGGTTAACTCTATAGGACACATTTTATCAATTATCCCGAAAACTACAATTACGATTCGTCTGATTTTCAATCCAGAACGAGTTTTGCTCATTATGTGCATGTGTGCAAAATTTCATGCATGTAAATTGAAGGAGGAGTAGGATAACAAAGAATTGAAAATATGTGTCCCTATATTTTCTATATATTTCTATATTATCTATATACGTATTAAATTATACCTGTATAAATAAATATAAAAAAATTACACCTGTGTATAATTACATGTTTTGGAGTCATTTTAAAATCACCGTAGACGATCTTACTACAACTGTTGTATATCGATATATCTTTATTTTTCACTCGATAGTTATCAAAACAGCTTAAAAACATCGTTTCGATATTTAGGTTTGTTTTAACTTTCCATCTTTAAAAATAAAATATTTATCTTCTTTCAAATGTTTATTATAAAAAGTTTTAAATATTGACAGTATTGTATCTTGCCAATAATAACACGAATATATTGTTATTTTTTTAACCTACAGGAGAGCCCACGAGAAGGTTCTGATCTTTAACTAATTATTATCAATATAGTAATAATAACAATATAGAGTAGGGACTCGACTAACTTAGCTAATTGTTGTCTATAGTCATTCGACCTTATACCACAAAACCAATATTGAAGAAATATTGTAAGAAATTATTAGATGATGTATTTGCTTAGATAATTAAAATAAAATCTATCAATAAAAATATAATTTATCTATCTATCTATCTATCAACAAAATATAATCTATCTATCTATTATCTGCAGTTATAATCTTGAAATAATATTTATATATGTTTATAGCAGAAAGTACATAGTTTTATTTATAAAAAAAGGTTAGGAATTTTAGGTTGGTAGTAGGGATAATAATAGCGCGTACGTATAACTAATTACGATAAGATTTCTTTCTTTCTAGGTTCTAAAGTATTTTTTAAATTTTCTATTTATTGAAAATAAAAATATTTTTTGTGATGTAATATTTAATGAACATTTAAATATATTAAATTAAAGTTTATTTCTATAAAAAAAAACACTTATAACCTAATACAATCAGGCAGAAGAATGCCACCACACTAAAGTTTTTTAAAATACTTGGCTTAGTTTTGCTGATGACTAAAAATAATAAACCGGAAAATATTCAAAGCTATGTATATATATATATATATATATATATATATATATATATATATATATTCGGAGTTATGTACTATGTAAGAGCATATATTAATTTGATTACTATGAACAGAAATGGTCTCGTTATTATTTTATTACATAAAAGTTTTACTACCATTACCATAAAGCGATCGATGCGAAAAGGAAACCAGACAGTATGAGAGGGTTTATTGTTTATTCGGGGAAATTAAGAAATTTCTTAATTAACCATTTATAAGGCTTGTCCGGAAATGGAATCTTAAACAAATTATAATAAAGTTTATATCGCCATGACTCCACTTTGTACATTTTCTTAGGATTTTCGTCCGTGAGAGCTTTCATGAACGTTTCAATTATCTTTTCATCTTTTAAGGAATCGAATGTTGCATTATTTGAAGCGTGTTTTAAATAATCGTTCAAATTTCGAATTCTTTTTTCATATAAATATTTTTGTTCTTCATTCAAATGTTCCAGCATTGTGTTTCCGTTGGTATACTGGCATGATATAAGATTACTGGCTCCAACGAAACCACCTGAAGGAGTAAAAAAACTGCAGTATCTACTTTGACGCCACGATATCTAAAGTGTGTGTGAATTGTAATGTGCCTAAATCTATATAGTAGTGTATAACCATAAAACCTCCTGCTTACCTGGTATGAAGGCTAGAGCTTTCAATCCCATATGAGATTGTTCTAGGTTTAAAGCCCTGGTCCACGCTAAGACTCCAGCTTTGCTAGCGCTGTAAGGTCCAAAACCAGGCAGAGGCTGTAAGCCGCAGTGACTTGCAATGTTAATAATACGGGGGGTAAATCCACACTAAAAATATGTTAACAACTATATAAATTAAAAAATACGTAGTTACTCTTAGATAGCTATAGTACGGAAGTGGCTGGCCTCGATAAAGAGTGTAGGTTTTTCAAAAACTGAAGCAAGTATTTAGAATATATATAAACTAAATACTAACATCTTTTCCATTTCTTCGTAAGTCAGGTAAAAAGGCCGAAGTGACTCTCATCGGTCCAAGTAAATTAACATTCAGCGTGTGTTGTATTGTGTGTGTTGTTTGCCACTCGTAGTCTCCGATCGTCATCACCCCGGCGTTATTTACGATAGCGTATAATTCTGGAAAAAAATAACATACAGCTTTTTAAAATAAGGGTCAATTCGACTTTAAAACTTTGTTATTTATTTCATAAAAGACTTCATTAGGATTTCATAAAACATTAACAAATAAATAAAGTAAAGTCTCACAGCAGCTATCATATTATTTTGTGAAGCTTTTATTTGGTATTTTATAAATAATGAGTAATAATAAAAAAAAAATTAAGGAAAATGGTTTGAATCTAGAAATGTAAACAAAATTATAGATGCTTTCGATCTGATAAGTTTTAATCAATTTCTCAATTAAGTTATTACAGTCTCGAAAGAACTTCGACTGAATATTATTAATCTCTTCAATCACTATGATTAATATTATCGTGTAATATTCTTTGAATTTACATAAATCTGATAATTGATATTCTCTACATGAAGAAATCTTCAAAACTAAAATAATTAATATGTTTTCTCTTGTCATGGCAATCAATGTTATGATATTATAACAAGGCTTATAACAGACAGCATTTAGGTATTGAATAATTTCCCATTTGGATGACAATAAGTTTGATTAACTTGATATTTTTGACACAATCATTAAAAAAAGGACTTTAAAATGTTTATTTAAATAGAATACTGCTTACTATAATTATTATTGCAATGTAAAATACTTCTAACATAATCCTGGAAACCAATAACACTGGTGGGATCAGTCACGTCCAGCGTGTGAGGAAGAACATTGAGACGTTTAAGAGATTTAGCTGCGTCTGTATCTGTACCATTATACATGCCTGTAATAATACAAAAAGATTTTTTATAAAATATACTAAACACATATGATATTATTTAAATAAATGTTGGTTATATAATATTTGTTCTTTTTTTATATAATATTATGGAAAGCAGTTAATTTTGGTAAGCAGTTAAATTTACAGCAGTTAATTTTGGTTTTACAAATTTAAAAAATCACTTCTTTCTAGTAAAGGTCGTTCGAGGTTTACTTTAGTGTTATAACACTATATGCTAAAATTATCCCATTCTTTCAAAGCTATATATAGTAAATAAATGTTACCTGCTATAGTGAGCAGCCCCTCTCTTGCTGCGCGCGCTGCAGTCGCCCAGCCGAGGCCGCTATCGCATCCTGTGATCGCTACAACTTTTGTCCACGACATCCCTTAAAGAAAGTCTTAATAACATTAAAAAGTAATCGATTCACCTTTATAGTAACTTAAAAAACATTTCAATAGGAAAATATTTAAATCAAAAAGATAAAAAATTTAGGTTATTAAAGGATATATTATGATATAAGATCAGAAAGAATAGTCAAGTAGCGGGTAGTCTGTGTTATTTAGTTAATTCCTTTAGTAGACAACTTAATGCTAACCTCTGTTTTATGTCCGTTCGTCTAAGAAGTCCGTGTCGCAGTGATCTTCAAGGGAGCGCTGCATATGAAATAGGTTTCGGATGTCATTATAAATATTTATAACGAATTTCATGTTTGAATTACACCTTGTCTTGACCGAAACGAAATTTGATATGTGTAAGTGTCTGGTAATGTTTTATAAAATAGATTAATATTAAATGGCTATAAGGAACGGTTTTGACAATATTTAATTATTAAAATTACAGGCAATTATTAAAAGAGAACGAGTAAAGAACAAAGCGATGCCAATAAAAGAGGATCATTTCAGCACGAATACCCAACTGAGAGATTAGAGCTGGGTATCGAACGGAAACAATCTTGTATTTCTGGTTCACTTCACTTAGGATCGAACCCATCTCTAAAAGTATATCGAGAAACACCGCAAGTGACACTGACCGTCCAATCATAATTACCGAACTGGAAAAATAATTACTCTAAGCGGTCCTACACGATTCTAATCCAGGATTTAGTGCTTACCCACTTTTTTTAAAGATTATTTATATTGTAACACTTATTGATATAAAATAATAGTTTCTATAAAAGTGTAGTTGACATTTAATTTAAAGTTTCTAACCGATATATAGCAAGTCCTATAGCCGTGATGAATGGGTTCGAAATTCGTTTTTTAATGGCTCAGTGGGGACACCAAATAACAAAACACGACGCACACTAATTGTGACACGGCGGATATTTACCGCGCAGTTGTTTATTTGCGACATTGATTTTACATATATTACTTCCTCTGTGAAGACAAGCGATTTTTTGAATTCCAGATTCAATTGGATTTTATTATATATTTTTATACATTATTTTAGGATTTCTTTGTGTCCTAAAACTCTCAAGAGTATATACGAACACTAAAAATACGCGTCTAATTTATTAATTGCTTTTTTGTATGTGGAATGAATAAATGTTAATTTTATTTGTTTAACATATAGATATACTAACTTAATATAATAATATATATGAAGAGGATCTGAACTGATATTACAAATCTTATTCTATAGCTCGTCATCAACCTTTTTTTCATACCCATGTCAAGAAGCCATGAAAAATATGAAAGCCGCAAGGAACCTTAGCTATGCTGGATTTAAAAGGATTTTAAATATTACTCTAATTTATATTGTTACAGAATCTCTGACCCTTAACATTAAAGCCTCAATTTTCGGTAATAATTTATTAGAATTCTTGGTTTCGTCTTTTGTCGGCATGATTTAAGGGACCATCCCTAGAACAGCGGTCATTCGAGCGACACTGTTAAAGACAAGGACTCTCGAGGGAAATCTCCGCGCCCCCGGGCTGCTCTGATAATAGTGTTTGCTCATTTAAGTGTTCCAGTGTATTGTGGAGAAGATAGAAGGTGGGTCAAATATCGACGGTTTCAATGACACTTTTTAGGTGTCGGAGTTCTTAATCTCCATTGTTAATTGATTTGTGATAACTGTCTTTTAAGTATAGTTATATGATAATATAGTTTACAGCGAGAAGACATCTTTATACAGTAAATAAATATCCTAGTTTATGCTTCAGTAAAAATTTATAGTTTCAATAAATAGTTTGTTGCTCATTTCATACTATTTTGTTGTAGAAGTTGTGCTTGAGTGTCGTATGTATTTGAATTAAAGTAAATACGACGAATTAAATTTACATCACTTTAGCAGCTAACAATGTTTAGTGATTAAACTAACTAAATTAAATTACTAACAACTTTGTATTTAGTTGCTGTTGCAAACTGGAATTATTTGGTTCTGGTAAATAATGTAACAGTTTGAAAAATTGTTAGGTTGTGATTACTCAGAGTACATTTGGGAAAATTTATTTAAATAACTTAACATATATACAATATTAATTAATTATTATTGTATAATTTGACATTAGTTTAACATTTGACATACGATCATTTATTGTCTTAATAATAAAATTTTGTTCTAAAACCCATTTAATAAGTACATTAAAAATATAAGTATGTCACATCATAACTTTGAGGTATTAATTCTCCATGTTACTCGTTATCCAAGGTACATATTGGTAAACATTTGTATAGAGCGATGGCACTGACGTTCCACATGGGCTGTCTGCTCTTTTTCCGCTTACAATACCTATCACATAGAAACTGTTTGAATACAGCATCATTAGAGGACCTCCGGAGTCACCCTTGCAGGTATCTTCACCGGTGCGACCCGCAGCGCACAGATGAGATACTGTCAATTGAGGATATGACTTCATACATGTGTCGTGGGGTACTAAATGCACTACAGTGGATTGTTTGATGCTGGTTTCATAAGGTCCGTTACGACCCCATCCGGCTACAGCAAGGGGAAGGTTTGAAAGGTCGGGGTCATCGATGTCTAGTGGCGGCAGGCATATGGGTCTTATGTAGCCTGAAATTAGAATACATCTTGAATTTGAGTTACATGTTCTTATAAGCGTCATATAATAATTGTTTGTGTGTGTGTGTTTCTTACGTGTGTATGGAGCATAGCCGCGAATCTTAATAAGTGCAATGTCATTATGAAGCTGGTCGTCATCGTACTTGGGGTGATGTATGACGTCTTCTGCATGCATTCTGATATTTTCAACACATTCTCGTCCTCCGCCCAACTCTGATCTACAATCTCTTGGAAAAGTTCTTTTGTCATATTCGGATAGTGTTATTTCAACTCTGAAAATAAATTTTATTATTACCCACTTCGACATTTTATACAACATTGTAGATAACACGATAGAATGGAAATTTGATATTAATTATTCATAAGTTAGATACTCCATCACTCCATACCGCTTGAGTATAGAAGAACAGATTGAACCAACTTGATGAAATATAAACTACGAAGCTATATTAATATGGCAGACGATATTAAAGAACAATTAATAGAGTTTCTTATTAGAAGGAAGATATTTTTAGAGGCAAAAGTAATCTGAAATTAATATATATTGTCTTTATTTGTTCAATGGTACAACTATTGTGCCGGTTTTTGTGAGTTCGATAACCCTACATTAAAAATATTTATAATAAAAACTTATATATTTATAAAGTCTAAGGTGTGTTTTTAAGTATTATAATATATATGTATTTACGGAAATAAATGTGTATTCTTATCAGTTATCTGGTGCCCATAGTAATTACAAGTTTAAGTTGGTTGTCTATAAAATCTACTAATATATTTAAATTAATTTATTTAAAAAACCTTTATTGCTTACTCAGATACTGTCGCTCCTGTTTCATAAACGCAATGACCCGCTGTTAGTACATATCGCTGACTTATTAAGGAACCTCCGCAGTTAAAAGCTGCTTGCTTGTTGCCATAATCAAAGGTTATTTTTAAAAGTACAGTCCATGGAAATTGATCTAACTCCGTTTCCTTTCCACCTAGTAAATAATTATAAATACATAAAAATATTATTATAATAAGGAAATCAAGAAATAGAAAAACAAGATTATTAAAATAAAACGAAATATCAAGTAGAATATAAACCTAATTATTTTCTCAAATACACAGATAAAGTATTATCTCGTTTTGGTATTATTAAGACGTGATACTCAATTACTAAATGAAAAATATTTTTTATTACTTACCTGATATTCTGTCTTGTAAATCACCGTCCGAAGTATCATTAAAATCTACTGATCGCCTTTGTCTATTTGGATAGTTGGGTAAGGTTTGGTGTCTTTGTGGTGGGGAATAGCTAGGTCTCGGATATCTATTCGAGTTAGAAGGTGCATACATGTTTAGAACCCGTTGCAAATCTGTTCAAAAAAATTAAGGGTATGAAATAGGTTAATAATAAAAACTGATAGATAAAAAGACAAAGCTCTCAAGTTGTAATGTTCATAACATAATTATATATTAACATACCCGTTATGGTATTAGAGTCGGACAAATCCTTGCCGCAGCATCCTGATGATGGATCCGGAATCATATCCGTATGCGAGGGGCATTGCTGGTCATAACCATTTTGATTGAAATTACCATTACCCCAACCATTTTGTCCACCGGTGTTTGAATATCCAGGATATTTAACATTTGGAAATTGTCCATATGGGTTTTGATCAATTCCATTTGGGTATTGACCATTTTGTTGGGGGTTTCCAAAAAAATCATTTATGTTATTAGGAAATTGGGAAAAATTTGGATTTTGTGTGTTGCCGAAATTGCCTTGATTATTTAGTCCATTTTGTGGGTTTCCATATCCTTGACCAGATGCTCCAGGTTGCTGACCATATTGATTTTCCATACCACGTCCTGTACCTGAACCAGATTGAGGGTTTCCATTAAAACCATTTTGCTGGCCGTTAAATGGAAACTGGTTGTTAAATCCTGGCTGCTGATAATTCCCTGGTCTTCTTCTATCATTAGGTCTAATTGGAACTTGTTTTTGGTCTTGCCCTCCATTGTCTATACCCCACACATTTGAACTTGGACAACATACCTGTAATTTTTTTTAAAAATTTAACTTCAGTAAATAAATCTTATTGATATGTATTTATTTTTATTTACATAGTCTCCTTTAGCAACTGGTGAGAATCCAAATACAGACGACCCTCCTCCATTTGCAGGTCCTTCACACGGGACTTGTTCCAGCCATATCTGCTGCTGTCGGGTGTTCATATTTGCAAAAATTGGGCAGTCATCAATTTTGACGCATCTGTCACAAATATCTAAAAAAAGCATTATAAAAAAAATAAAAGATAAATTAAAAGGCATGAGAAGGTAGATATATATGAAATATTGCAAAATATTTTAGTTAAATTTGTTTTTGTTTTCTTAAAACAATCAATTTTAATTATTACAGTTAAAATATCTCCTATTGAGAACCATTTCTTGTTTTAATAATCGTTTTCATAGAAGTCTTTCAATTTAAGGCATCTTTCAGAAGATCCATTAAATTTGTTAGCTTTCTGACTAATTTTCCTTTCATTTAAGAAAACAAACAGAATAATGTGAACGATTACTTATTTGTAGAAATCAAAATCATAAAATCTCTGGTAAGTTGCATAATCAATACCTTTTCGTGCAGCGCGGATAAACAAAACATTGCCCCAAAGGAGAATAAATATAATAGGTAGTCTTAGTTGCCCCATCGCTGATGGATCAAGGTAACTTCACAAAACACTTTTTAACAATAAGCACGACGTTCTCCTCCGACCCCTCCCGTCTTAAGACTATTAGAGCAAATTAACAAATGCTTAAGTAATTGTTAACTGATGAAGTAAAGTCTGTGGGTATTTGCCACTAATTGCGTGACGTAGCAATCATTTATATAGAGCTCATTATTATACCAATTTGGCGCCGGAGATAAGTACCGACATAAACAAGAAAATAGAAGAAAATTTCCTTTTTATTGATGATGTAACATTGAAACAATAGATAAATAAGTCGCATCATTAAATAAAATGTTTTAAGGAAAATCCCTTATATTTAATAATTAGTTATAATTACGATATTAAATATATTAATCTTTAATTCAAATCATATCACATTTTTACATGTTCAAAATATTGTTGTTGTACCGATATTGTGTTGACGCACTTGTATCAGCGGTGAAGTGAATTGAAAATGTTTTATTGAAAATAAAAATTATTTCTTAAAAGTCAAAGCTACCACTAGGTTGGAAAGATACATGCTTCAATCTTGAGAAAAGGCTACGCCAGAAACTTAGGAGGCATCACCTTTTTTTTAAATAACTAAAAATCATTAAAATATGTACTATATTTTTTCATCCCCAGAGTGTTATGATCTAAACATTCGGACACGATATAAAATCCGTTATTCCAATAACGTTTTTAAACTATTTCATGTAATTTGTTATAATTTAATAATTTATAGCTTTCTGGGAGCGTGTTGTAAAAAGTATACATTGACTTTTGAAGTCTTAAGTTTAGAACAAAAATACAAATAATACTAACAAGTAACATAGATATCTCTTAAGCTAACATTATTGCAGTTTAATATTACATTATTTTCTTAGAAATAGCTTCATGAAAAATGTCCCCGTGCAAGAGAATTGGATAGGCTAGAATAAGGATTTAATTAGAATGTTGTTTACAAGATACTACCAACTCGTCAATATGCTTGTTTTAACTCCTTACGGGTTTTTCTTCCTTTCCTAATTAATGTAAATATGTACCTTAAGTACAAAGCAAAAATAAAATATAATATTTACTATTTACTTTTGTCGTACAAAATCGAAAAGTACGATCAGTTCTCCGGGAAAGTTAATAATGTTAAGGTATTGAAACTGTTTTTTTTTAAAGTTCAGCACGATTTTTGCTTTTAATTCGCATGTAAATTAGCGCAGCCAGTTACCGAAATTCGTAAAGTGAATTGCAAAGCTGTATTCAGTAATTGGCCAGTCGCATGTGAAAACGAAAGCGGAGTCGGCGTGCACGCACTAGAGAACCAAAAATCAATTAGGAGGAAACATACTGCTGGTTGACAAACGGAATTGAATCGATTGGGCCGTTTGTACCTCCAAAAAGTGACTATTATGATTGTCACCGTCCCTCTTATTTGAAACTAAATTGTTAAATGGTTTGTTTTTTAAGGGGCTTGTTAGTGCGCTAGACTTTACTACGTTTTAAATTAAATTTCAAATTAAAATAAAAAGTATAACAAATTATTGCATTTTAAATTATATAATGAATTTTCGAAAATTTTAACGCTTTGTTATTTCTAAATTTATGTATCAATTTGGGAAATTGAACTTCCATAGAATATCCGATACATAAATCGTATCATAAAATAAAACATTGCTAATTCAAAAGTTATTTGGTTCTAAAAGTAATTTGTATGTGTTACGTACGTGACAGTTTTTTTTAAATTATCTACCTATTCGTTTGGGGAACCAAAATATTTTTTTATTGACGGAAGTTGTTGCACATGGGTATCCTTTATTCAAGTCAACATATAGGATACTTTTTTGAAAATAAAAGTTAAAAAAATAGATGATAGTTAATCCTTCGGTTCAAAGCGCAGAAGTTACAGGCTGCAACTAACGCGTTGAACTAAATAACTCGATATTGAGATGTAAAACAAAGCCTGTTTTTATATATAAAATAAGTGATAAATATGTAAAATACGTTCAACTCCGAAATACACAAAACAGATTGTGATATAAAGTTAATGTTATATCAATTAAATTGATATCACTTATAGTTATATAATGAACAATCATTAAAAATACAATTAAATTTCGTAAATTCTTTAGTTTTACATTCTTTTGATGTGATAACGGCATTTGTTTATATACTCTTTCTTTGCATTTTATGTTAGGTTACTTAGCACTTAATCCGTTCGTTAGTTTTTTAAATAAATATCATATAACATGAAGACAACGCATAAGGGTGGCTACACCTTAAAATACAAATTGCATTATGTGATAACATTTTAAAGAGGTTTGTTAATATTAAACCTTTTAACTATAATTCTGTTATAAGAATGATATCTCCACAAATAATAGATTAATAAAATATTTTTAACACAGACACAGCATTTTGTAGTTTTTTTACTATGTTTTACTAATGCAGTTATGTCTTTGTATTCTTATATCTATAATCTTTATTTAGCTTTATTAAAATGTTAGGAAAGTAATTTAAATAATTCCAATAAAACTAATTTACGTATATAACTCGCGTTTATTTTTACCGCGAACACCTTCGATGCTAAGCAATCGAAACGTCAGGCTTAAATTAAAAAATGTAAAAATAAACGCGACTTATATCCGTAAATTAGTTTTATTGAAATGTGTAGTACTCGTATACATCTTAGAAAACATTTTCATTTAAATATATATAAGAAGAATAATATTTTTTATTATATTTTATCTAACATTCAACAATGTATTATAACTTTTTTAAAACAATTATCGGTCAATAGTGACACGGTATGTTGCACAATAAAGCATCTATTACATATTTAGAACCCTAGGACACATAGGACAGTTTTTGCTATTCAATGTAATAATTGAATAATGACTGTAATTAACTTATATTTATTACGACTATGATATGACTCATAATTATTTAGAAAACGCATTGGAAATACTGAAAACATTATTTAATAGTGGAAAATATTATCTTAATTACATGTACTATTAAGGAATCTAGCTTGTTACCAAATTCAAGAAATCATTTAATGCGTAGTTCGAGTTAGAAGTCGTTATGCGTTTACGAGGCATTTTGTTTTGAATTAAATTACTTGCGGTGTTACTCGCGGACGGACGTTTTTATTTATTTAGTATAACTAAGAGCGGTAGTGTAATGCTAGATATAGCGTATATAGGTATATATATATAGCCTTGCTCATAAACCTTCCTATCATAATCAGAAAAAAAAATTGGTTCGTTCGTGGTGCGTTGAAAAAAAAAAAAATTAATTTACGCTTTATTATTTAAGTGTAGATTAAAACAAATGTTCTATAGGTTTTGATTTTTCTTCTAGTTGGATTATTATCTGCTTAATAATTTCAATATAAGTCACATATTAGAAATTATTTCTACTAAAATGTTCATGTAAATAAAAAACAATTATTTCCTCGACTGTTAAATAAATCATAAACGTCATAAATAATGACCATTAAAGAACACATCATTTTAAGATTTGTACGTTATATAACTCATAAATCAAGTTTACTAACTTCATTCGAATTTTAGGCTGCCGGCATTTTAGTGGGATTTTAGGGGTAATAGAGATTTTCGGGCGGGATTTACCGTCGCGTCGCGGCGCGGAACAGAATTGTCTTTTTGCGGAAGCTGCCTAATATTCACCATCCGTAATTCATTTTCACTTCTAAACATGGCTAAGCTTTGCAGTTAAAAGTAGAATAGCATTACTTAAATACTGTAAAACCTTAAACTTCGTATGTTTAAGATATGAGTAACGAAATAAATTTTTATATTAAAAAGTAAATAATTTCATCTAACTTTCGTTTATTTTACTTCACAATAAAAGATTCTAAAAATTTATACATTTATACTTTTGTTTGAAAATTTTCTTTAATATTATTATATATGTACTCATTAATTATTATTATATATGTATGTATTATATATGTACTCATTCTAAATCAGAAATGTTACGAATGTTGCAACAGACCCTAAATTGAAAGTCAAATTGATCGCTAAGTTTTGTTCGAGCAAATTAGATCCCTTTATGCGCATAATTATGAGCATCCCTCAAAAGTAAAAAGAGAAATTATAATCCCAAAGATGAAATTTAAACTAGCAGTCTGTGATATAAAAGTAATTCCATTATGTGCACTAAACAGTCTGCTCACATGAGCGGAGAGTTTTATTTTCATATATCAAATTTAAATATAGCTGATATCACATGCTATTGCAGCTCTCTGCTTTTCAAAAGTAATTCGATCAGTCTAGTTTTTGAGTTGTACTCAAAACATGAAAAGTGAACAAATTTGATCAACAGAACTTTAGTTTTTGCAACAAAAATATTAAATAAAATTAATTTAATTTAATAGTTTTTTTATATAACAATACAGGTACACAATAGATAGTTTTGTTTTCCTTAAAGGAGATGATCCCATCATTTGGACTGTTAAATTCTTCGGAGTTTGTAGGAGGAGGAGGTCTTAAGGATTACGAGAAGCCCCTAAATTACACCGTTATTCATGGAGAAGTTCTCCGGTTTACGAGCGCTGGGGCAGTGGACCGCAATCTGAACCGTCCTACTAATAGAAACGCACGTCTGAAGATAAGGAAATACTACATAACAATATATAAACAGTTAAATGAACTCGATACATTCATAAACTTTCATTTACAAAATAATCCTTTATTTATTTATTTAATACTTTGCACAAATTTGCAAATTTTTGTACAAAAGGCAAGATTAATGCTAAGTAAGCATTCTCTGCCAGCCAACCTTAAGATGTACAAGAGAGATCGTTAGTAAAAGCAAAAAATATCTATACAGATAAATATGTATATGGATGATAAATATTTTGTAATAAATATTTAAGAATATCTATCATATTTAAATAGATTATTATTGGTAATAAAAAATAGAAAATAAAATCGCAGTAAAATAGTAACAACAAAAATATTAGAAATTAATACACTAACTTTTTTTATCGTTATTAATTTTCAAAATAAAGTAAAAATTATTAACTATTTTAATATGACATTGTTGGAAAATATACTTATTCCTTCATACTCAATATTCTTTGTGGAACGAAGAATTAATTTATATAAAATCACATCTGAAGCCAGACTTTAAATCTTAAATATATTAAAGAAACCCTACAAAGAGTATTGCCTGTAAAGTCATAACCCTGGGTTACTCTTTGTTAAGGATCCCATAGATTATGTTTGTAATAAAATTTAAGATGAAAAATTATTATTTTATGGATATTTAACGTATAACGCAATATTTTTAATGATTATAAAATATGAAACGCTGTGTCAGAAGGCATAAAGATTTGGAGAAAGTGTAAATTTTATAAACATTGAATAAATGTATAATATATATTTTTGTATTTATTCTATGATGAACATTCAGGAGACAGACGCCCAAGGCTGGGTATAGGCTTCTCCCAAGATTTTAAGGGGAGTTTTTTGAGCTTCATCCACCACTCTGGCCCCGCACCGGTTAGTGAGGTTGTAATACGTTAGACTTATATATCTATATATTCTCGACATCGACTTGACATTGAATATTAGGGTTTTAATACTATAAATTCCACATTCCATCGCGGGTGCAAGATGCCATAAAAAGTCTTTTTATTTAATAATATCTATAACAGATACCGGATGCGTGGCTGTAAATAAAATTAATTGATTAATATTGCAATAAAACTATTTTACGACGAGACACCATCATCTCGTCTTACCCCGAACACGTTTGCTGCAAAGCATTCGAAACGTCGAGTTAAATTTGAAAATGTAATAATAAACGCGAATTATATCCGTAAAATAGTTTTATTGAAACGTTTAGTACTCGTGTAAATCTTAGAAAACATTATGATTAATATTGAATATTATTATTAAGTATATTTTTTTTATGAAAAAGAAGGGTAAAGGAGCGTGGGGGTTACATCTGAAATGTGATCACCGCCGCCCACGATCTCTTTCAATATCCGAAGACACACAAGAGCCTTGCCGGCCTTGGAGGTAAAAGTATACGCCTTTTTTTAAGGTACCCATGTCGTATCGTATTGTATATATGTTTCAATATATTTCAGAGGCATTAGAAAAGAAAATATTTATTTGAAACAAAAATTGTGTATTTGATTATAGCTGTTATCAAAACAGAATCCGTGCAGCCCTCACCGAGACACTGACTTATAGTAGATAGATTCAGGTAGGGTTGAGGAGTCTATATAGTTACGAGCACATATATATATATATGTTAAAAACTAATCCATTTAGGTATTCTTTAAAATATATGACAATATTTAATGTATTTTATCTTTATGTGAAAGAGATTATTAAAACTTTTAATATTATCATAATCATTATAGAAGGAGTGATATCCGTAAACCACACTGAGGTGAAAGTTAAAGAAAGTGGACGTAACAAGCAATTCACGCAGAAAATTAAGAAAAAGTACCGACTTGAGAATTCTGAAAGTCAAGGGAGGAGTTAAAGTTCTTTCAACCACAAAATTTAGTTCACCCTTGAAACAATTCGGAGTTGGAATTATTCTTACTTTTCTTTTCGTATCTTTAACAAGTACGAAAGGAACAATAAAAATAAATTATAACTTCTTGCTAACATTGTTATCTTATAAAATGTCAATTCAAAAATTGTTATAATAAGCAAGTAGGTATGATTTGGTTAATATTGTCTTCATATGAACTCTAAACCATATGAAACATCAAACTATATAGGTCGCTATGGTGTTAAGATTTATTTAATGCAACTTAGATATTTCTACTCCAATTTTCATTACTCATCCACAAAACCCACAAGGACATTTGTATATGAAGATTAGCAATTCTGAAGGTCCACAGTCGCCATCAACTACGAGATACTGATCTTATACGAACTGAAACAACGTCGTCTTTATGTACTACAGTGCTATTATATTAAATATAAAACTAAGTTAAAATAAAGAACAGAATATAGTGTTATAAGATTTGAGATATTTTTATGTTGCATACGTAAAAAGTATGTTAATGTTAGATTCTTTAATAATAATGTCTATGACTCAGTTCGGGGATCAATAAATACCGTGATCATTAATTGTATTATAATTGATTTTTATTATAATTATTTGTTCTTGGGAAGATAAGAATAAAAAATAACATTTATTTCTTAAAAGATTAAAAATGAAAGACAATAATAAGGAGTAATAAAAAAATATAATAATAAGTATTTCTAAAATAAGTAAAATATGATGCTGATGTCAGCTATCGTAAGTGTAAACCGTCCGGGACACACGGGAGCGTGCGAAATAAAAAAAGGAAAGGAAGCTGTGATTTATATCTGGAAAGGATAACAATATTTTAAAATATATAGTAAATTAATTCGATACTTTTTTAGCATAGACAGAAGGTAGAAAAAATACGATAAAATTATTCATTTTCAAATAATAATTATAAGGTTATAGAATGAGCAGTGACTTTTATATGACATATTAAAAATTATTTTTTTATTTAAACACACATTTCCCATTCAAATTACGTCGGTGAATATTTTCACACAATAAACCTCGGGTCGTAATTTGAAACACTCTTCTATTGAAACGGTCTGAAAGAACCCTGCTATGGCACGGGCATGTTTTGCTTTTTGTCTTTTTCTCTCTCGTTTCACGTGCCACAATCGTCAGTACAATGATCTTTTGACTGGCGAGCTGGGAGGTTCTTAAACGTAAAATTCTCAGCAGCCCTTTTTTAAAACTGTAAAATTAGACGTCATCAAAATAATGGAGCTACGTAAAATGAGCGCTGAGTTTTTCCTTCGATTTTTCATTGAAATTATTTTATAGGATAAATAGCATAGATTTTTCAATTATTATGAACCTTACTTTTTAGGATTTATGAACTGTATATTGTGTCTTTTAAGTAGTAGGTATAACCGTTGTAGATATTATGAATCTTGTATACATCTTTGTTATTTCATGACTATTTCAAACAACAAATTCAGAGTCAATACTTAAAGCCCGAATAAAAAAGATTTTTGTCAGTGGCTTTAATATTATTTACGTATGCTTTATGAAACAAACTGTTAGTAGGGAAACTTCAAAACTCTTATATTTTACAGCGAACTCATTTTAATAACTGGTCTCCTTCAATCTATTTTACGTTCCGTTCTTCAGTAAATAAGGGAGATTACTTTCTCCGCGGTTGTGAAATGGCTGTAATAAAACATTACGCGTCCCTGCTGTCGGCGTTGTTTGTGGTTGCACTCAGCCCTGGGATAACGATACATTGAGAACTAATTATATAACTAAACGGAGGACACACTATCAACAATACTACTATTGTATTTACATTAATAGTTCTTTGTTGGTAGACGTAAAAAGAATAAAAATGTGTGTCATTGCTTTAAGATTATTAATGACATCAAAAACACTGTAATATAATTATATCTCAAGATTTCATTTTGTAAAAGTTATTTGTAAAATTGTTGTAAAAATAATGTTAATTCATAAAAGTGTCTCAGGTTTTGGAAGTAGATATATATAATTAAAAGTAAGGTTAAGTTATAGGTTATTTTTATGAGATTGTTAATGTTTTATAATAATCATATTAAATATATAATATTTATTGCTCACGTCAATTATATCGGTAATTAGTTGTCCCCTAGTTTTAAACCTCTTCGGTCCTCTTATCATCCGTGAGCATGCGGTCGAAATATCGCAAATTCCAGGGTTCAAGCCTAGTGGGGCGAATTCCTATAGTATTAACGTGATTACAGCTGGTAAATAACATATGAAACATTTGTTTAAATTTAATGAAATAAATTAATTTGATATAAAAATCGTTACTGAATGTAAATTACTCTAAGGTAAATTACAAAGGGCTCATATTATTGTATTTTGAATAAAAATAATAATAGTATATGTACGTGTGCTTTATAAATGGGCTGCGTGAGTGAAGTGCGGCGCGGACGTTATATTTGCAAATCTTCAATAATTAAATCTGAAATATGCAGGAGACAGTGTTAATTTGTGTTATCTATTTCACGCAGGCTGCACAAATAACATATATTTAATGTTTCCGACGAGTTTTCTTTTATAATAAAGTATTCAGTTGTTTAGGAGAAAAAGATTTAAAGGCAAGAGAAAATTCTAGTAAAAATCGCAACCTGAGTTGGAAAATTTAGTTCAACAAGCTTAAACAAAGAAAGCAGATACCTTTTGGAAGACAGGTAGCACGTTTCAGGCTACAAAAGAGCAACTAGCTAGAATAATGTATAAGTGATTTGATGTTATAAAAGTAGAGCTAGCTCGGTTCTTTGTTGTTTACTTATCTCTATTGCTGTTTACGAAATAAAGGGGTCTCTCATAGTATTAAGTCTCTCGGGTTCTCGGAATACCTTCCAAGATTTATGTCACCTCAGTTGAACAGTACGTGATATATTTTGGACAGACGATGTATTTAACGGATTTCCATATAGTCTTTTGTAGTCTATTTCAATTTAATATATTTGTATTTTGTAGGATTGTCACGCACGTAATTACAAATATAAAAAAAAACCCAAAAGAACCTTCTACCTACTTCATTAATTTATAAGTACACCAAAGACCAAAGTGTGTTTTTTATATATAATAAGTAGTTTAAAAATATATTATATATATAAATTAAATAATTGAATAAAGATAAAATCAAATTTAATTAATACCAACCGTATGCCAAAGCAACTTTACTGGTATCTTCTATTAATACTCAATTATATCTATGAATGAAAATTAATTATTCAGGAAAACTTTTACAAGATGTCCCATGAGGTACAATATTAAGAATTTATTAAAATTTAAATTTCGAGGAAAAATAATGAAAATGCGCTTTTTCAGAATCGAGAAGAAACATTGAAAAAATACGATAGTTATTCGATGCAGTGTAATCCATCCAGCGAGGACAGCGAAGTATATTCCCCAGAGATTATGGAGGCTGGAGTCAATCTGCTCGTTACCCGCTGTATTCACAGTGTCGACTCGTAAACGATCTATGCAATGCACCTTTGAAAAGACTTTAAATATTATCTCCTGAGACATTATCTCGCTA
This sequence comes from Mechanitis mazaeus, assembly GCA_959347395.1. NCBI lineage: Eukaryota > Metazoa > Arthropoda > Insecta > Lepidoptera > Nymphalidae > Mechanitis > Mechanitis mazaeus. The sequence continues at coordinate 8,888,180 of OY365748.1, read as the reverse complement.
ACTTCGCCGGAGGAATATGAAATGGACACTTGGAAGTATGTATCCATTGTGAATGTTATTTTATGTCTGTAAAATAATGATTAATAATACACGTATATATAATACTAGCTTTGTGACCTGATTCTAACGTATCGGGATTCTAGAAAGCGGTGTATTTGTAGTTGATTTAGTAAGATATCTAATGAACCTTAGTATATGAATATTTAATACGCTCATTAAAAAAAAATCCTTCGAGGATGTAGGAGGTCTAAAACATCCACTTCTGGTTACTGGGGGACGATTAGATGAATGTATTTCAAGATACGTTCATAAAAATTTATACTCGGTGACCTTTTGAGGTCCAAAGGACCCACTTTCAGTTACCGGAGGAAGTCCAAATCCATTCATCTTCCTCATCAAGAGCTTTCGAATGACGTATTGCACGTCCTTCAACGAAGTTTCGTTAAGTTTCAGTGACGCGACACCACAGACAAATAAACTGACAAACTGCCAGAAAAGAGAGATTATATAATTAGATGATTCTATTGTAAAAATTATTTAAAATAAAAAATAATGTTAATCAACGAACACAAGTATTTTACTATCTTTACACATACCATCTAGTTATATTAGTTAAATATTAGACTTCCGACTAGTTGAAACACATAATACATCTACATTAGGAAAGCCACATAGGAATATGAATAATTAGTGCTCACATCGTATTGAGCTCTTTGTTAAATACTTGCCGACGGAACTATACTATTAGTCGGTATGTATGCAATATGCATCTGAGAGGAAAGCACCAGACTCTGAATATAATATCACTATTCCAAAACTATTTATCAGTGGGTGAATAGTTACTCATCGAGTACGAAGTAACTTTCTGACTTTAGCCGACGTAAATAAGTTTGTGGTACATTAGCGTGTTTGCGCCACGTGTAATCAAAACTTGGTGTGGAAGTGTAAATTGGCGCTCTGAAGCACTTCTCATCACTGAATTTGATTTATATGTATAATGCATGCTATAATGAATTATCTTTTGAATATAATTTTACATGTTTGATATTGAGACTCGATCAGTAGGACTTTAAATGAGTATGTTGGTCCAAAAGTAGACAACAGATTTTTTCAATATTATAATAATATTACTTTTTGTGATCTTAAATTAAAAAAAAACAATCAATGAAAAACAAAATTTAAAAAAAGGCAAAATATTGTTTTATAGATGTCGAGGGAAAGGAAAGTAAAATTTTTGTAATATTACTTTAAGAAATTAACCAACCTTATGAAACCCTGGACGAAACTTTAAATAGTAAAAGAATATTTAAATTCAGACAAATTTGAATTCCTAAAATATTTAGATGGACTTATACTTCGGTATTTATAAATGCTAATGTTATTTACCTAATATATTACTGTATATTAGTATACTGATATAATATACTTTAAACTAGCTTTTGCCTACGACTCCATATGAAATGTGATATTTGTTTGGATCATTAGTAATTGAATTAGGGTTCTCATACTGTTTTATCTGTATTATTTAGTATTTTATTTATCTCGGGAACAAACAAACAATAGAAAAATATGCAAATAAACAATTTCGAGCCTTGTTTTTGATTTAAAAAGAACAAAAGACAAAACATTTGTGGTTTTTTAATTTTTTTTTGTGTTTTTTTTTTGTTATGAACGTTGTCATGTAGTTTTAAAAATCAAACAAATATATATTTTTTTATTCTTTTGCCGGTTCAGTCATAAAATATAGGTACGTAATGATTATAGTATGGCATTTAAATATGAATTTATAGTTATATCATTTCTTTGTCACACCCCATGTTTGAATATTAATCATTATTAAAGATTGCTAAAAGATATCATGATGCTTTGAACTGTTTATTTCTAAAATCCTTAATAAATCCTCAGTAATCCATGTATCGAAACTCATCAGATAAAGAAGATTAAAGAGAAAATATCTGTAATTACCTACCTATAGTTAGGTAAGTTTGGATTTCAGTCTCATTTAACATATTTAGTATTCACGTAGTATGGTATATATTTACATGTATACTTTACGGACATACTACTATACTTACATATATACTTCATTAAAATTTAAATAATCTACTGCTACTGTTTAATAAAAAAATCCTTAACGTATTCAAATATTTATAGACAATTTTCAAAAATTAATAATTTATACATTACCATATGGTAATTAAAAAAATTGTCAGGCAAAGTCAATGCACGGTGATAGTATGATATATATTTCTAATATGATCGTGTTTAAAAGGAGGATCCTCCAGCGACGCTTGAACTCTCAAGTAGCCTGTAATTTCCCGCGCGGCTCGGACATCGTTATCCACTATTCATGTAAAGTGGAACGATTTTAAACTTTTTACTGAGGCGCGTTCTGTAATACTCTTATACGGAATAAGCTGTAAGGTAATTTAGAAATTAAAACGTTTTATCTTTCGTTATTTAGCGATTGTTTATTTTGTTTTCGTGATTTCATATATGTGTTTACAATTCACTACGTGTGTTTGCTAGATTGATGTTTCAATGTAGCGTGTTAGTATGTTGTAATTACCTATATATATGTGCAGATCGAATAATAGCAAATATTCGCAAAATTTTAATCATTCGTCAAAGACGTTCAAAATTCTGGGCGAAGTGCCTAAAGTTCCTAGACGCCCCGTGGAATCTCTCTGATGTGTTGAAACATATTACTTAGGAAACTACAAAATTGAATTAAAATATTTATTACTAAAATAAGTAATATAATATTATTTTTAAGCTTATTTTTTAAAATTGTGAAATACATTAAAGGTTCGATAAAAGTTAAAATCCGAAACCATAAAGACAACCGTCATATCCATAAAACGGATGCAGTAGGTTTCAGAACGAAGAAACCTCATTTAAAGTAATCCGATCCAGAATATAATTCTATTTTTCAATTTAAAAATAAATCGAACATTTTCATTTAACGTATTTAATGTTCATTTTAAAGTAAACGAACGGAAATAGCACGTGTTTGTGGCGGGAAATTAGCTAGATAATCTGTTCAGAATATCATTTCCTTTCGTAGTCCACGTTTCGCCTTTTACACTAAAGGGATTTTCCCCTCTCGCTAACAAAATAAAGCAATTTTATATAAACTAGACTTTGCCTGCGGCTTCAACTACGTGATGACTTTAAAGGTTAAAAAACCAATATAACTTGGCTCAATATCTTCAGTTACCAGAATAATTAAGCTATATTAGTCTTTTGTTCTATATGACGGTACGTCATGTATTAATAATGAAACCTTCTTCTTAAAGGTTTCTAAATATAGTTTTGTTTTCGTTTATGGCAAAATTCCTTAAATTAATTTGATATAATTTATCTTTATTTTCTATACATTGTCTATACTTGGAACATGAATTAGAGAAATTACTATAAAAGACTTTTATAAAAAGATATAAAACAAAAATTGGACTTTTTCCATGTGCAAAACTTTGTAGTTGACAACAATTTAAATGCACGTGTACTAATTAAAATAGAACACGTATAAAAATTTTGTTAAAAACAATAATAAAAATCTAAAGTAAAATTTCAGTCGCATTACATGAAAGTTTTTCAAACAACTTCGCTTTTCAGCGTTCCAGCTTTAACTGAAACCCATTCAACTCCTGTTTTACACTTGCGTCTGCTAAATTGCAAAACAGCCCGAACTAACTAATGTTTAATTCCTCTTAACATATCCTCGCTGCTCTGATTTTTAATGTAATTTATCCGTTTAGTATTTTTTTGTTTCAAATATAACAAAGTATGTGTTGTATTTTGATGTGATAAACTTTCTGATTTAATTATATTTCAGCGATGTCCAACATATAAATATATATACTATATAATAATCAATTTTTTCTTAACTATATTTGCTATTTAATAGGTATTATTTAATGCTTAATTAACAAAATAATTAAATTTATTTTGTTGCACACAGCACTTCTACTTGTGATATAGACTTTCTATTTATTTTGACGAAAAGGAAGCACTTTGCCAACGGTCATATAAAATTATTATCACGTTTTGATGGTTCCAATTTGAATTGTTTCAGTTATTCGTTAACTTAATATAGTTTCTTTCATTTTATATGCTTATTTCTACTATTTGCAACCAAAGTGACAAAAGTGCTATTTAATGACTATAAAACTAATGTTTTCTAACTTACTTGTGTTTTTGAGTAAGATTTTAGCAGGAAAATATATTGCAGCAGATATTGGAAGAATTTTCTAACTGGCATCTTTTTATGTATAAACTTTTCAGTTTGTACAAGTCGCTTGTCTCGTATCGATGGACGGTTTTACAGTTAAGATTGATTGATATTACGTCTTGACTTTGCTGATCGATATTCTGATCAGAACCTAGACGTAATGAAGATTTTACGTAATTGTATTTTTATAGGTTCATAATTGTGTCTAGAAAAAATTTTAAATCATATATTTTTCTTTTAAATTTTAGCAGAAAATGTAGTATGATTTATATTTTGTAAACTATACACCGTTCTAAATGTTGTTCAAGGTTTCTTTCAATACAACCCTTGTTGCTTAATTTCAAAGCGGTATAAAATAGTTGCAAAATGTAGTAAAAGCTAACTCCTCTCCGTCTAGACGGCTAAGCTAAAGCCTCAAAGCTCATGATAGGTTTTGCTTAGAACACGGATTTTTGATTTTGTCACATCTTTAGAAGGCGAGAAGAGCGGGTATAAAGATAATATAAAAAATAGATTTTATAAAACTATATTTAAAGGTGAAATAACTTTCAGAAAAGGCTTAGCAGCTACTTCCTTTTACTTATTTTAGTATTTTTTGTGTTGCAAAAATAGTGGAGCTTAGAGACTTACTAAATTGCATCAATTTAATGTAATGTAGGTTCTTATTTATTATATTTCAACCATACCAATATATAATGCATTTAACTTTTAATACTTAGCAGATATGTAAGATTCGTTTTTATTAAGATGAAGAACTTAGACTTAAACTAAACTGTATCTGGATTTATTAAAAAGAATGTCTCGGAGTTTTAATTTGATATATTATTTGAAACTTTTTTAAAATGAAGTCTAGAATTCAATGAGCAGGACAGTCACAGTACGCTTTAGTAAGTGAATTATATCGAACCAGTGAATAGGTAACTTTAAGTGGTTATTATAAAAATTAGATAGACGGTATGTAAAAAGGCTACAAGTGTGAATTCTGAAGCTATACCTACATCATTAAATCTTTCTTTTAATAATAATCTTTAACATATTTTGGAGATTTATAAGTTATTTATTTTTGCATATTATAGAAAATAAAGTATATATATTTTTGTTCGAATGTAAATTTTCGTGATCCATGATTACTATTAATTATAGGTATCCACTATCCAGCTCGTTTTTATTATCGGAATTTGCCCGATTTGTTTCGAACCCATTCGAGGTCCTTCATGAGCTTTTAGCATGACGAAATCGACGCGTGAACTATATTTAAGTATAAAGTATATTAGTATAAGTATATTTAATAATACATAAACAATATTAAATTATGTGATAAATATTAATTATTGTTAACTAGAGATAGTTAACGAGTATATTATTTCAGTATTGTTATGTCTATAAATAAAAATTTGCAATTCGGTTTCGGCAATAAGTAAAAGACAGTTTCTTTTAAAAATCCCACTTAGCGATGGTTCTACAAAAGTTTCTTTAAAAAGTCCTATAAAATTATCTTCATATAAATTACAGGGCTTTTTAAAAAAGTCAACAGAATTAAAAGTCTGGTATAAAGTGTGCGCTGCGGCTCAGACGAGCTCTATTCATTGGACTAAATAATGAAACCTTAGAGTTGAACAACAAGAAAGTTTCTACATATTAGCCCAATACTCATTTCGTAATTCTTAGTGATTTTATCGTTATTATATAAAAAAATTATAAAAGTTAAAGTCATAGTACAGATTTCGTTTAATTTTTTTTAGTTTATATTAAATTTGTGAAAAAACTACATATCTGTTAGTAAGTATCGCAAAACAAATTAGCTAAAAACTTATAAACTGCAATAAATAATAAGTCATTACAGGTGACTTTATTATATCACATATTTCCGGTTCTCATGGTTTTACTTTTAAGCAATTGCGTGTCCTAAGAGGCATATCATAACAAAAATATGAAACAAAATAAAAAGAACTGTACATAAATTAGAACGACAAGACATCTAGATTGCCCTCAACTGCTTTGAATATAAACATACACGTTTGTGTCTACAGATTAAACTATAAAATTTAATTCTATTATTTGACACTAGATTGGGTTGAAAAATTTAAACATTTAGTAGCTTTATATTTACATTAAATTTATTATAAAATTATTGTCATACTTTATTTTGTATTTCTTTTTATTTTGTCATTCATATTTTGTTTAAATTTATGCATTTTTAATAATGTTTGTTTTAAGGACATGTTTAGCAAAGTATAGAATCACAATAGCTTTTACTGTAGAAAATGATTTATATTCACTGTCACCTGAAACATGGGATTGAATACAATTAAAATATTACACCGATGCTATTTCACTCATCGGTGAGTACTGACTATAAAATATTAACGTATCACTCATCTTATGTATGTAACTATTACATACACACACACACACACACACACACATACTCATATAAACAAACGATTTCAACAACTTTATAAAGCCTATACCTATAGTAGAACTAAAATTTCCATTATTTACATTTCCAAAAATTTATTCACTGAAGCATTTTAAAAGTTATTCTTTCGTCTTTTAAAAGGAAAAGTCGAGATATTAGAGGCTGGTGATGGCTGTGACGGTTTTGATATTTTTCACGCCGGTCGCGTCAGGTGTACCCGACGATGATTTATATCGCGTCAAATGAAAGAATTCAATGAATTTTTGGTTTGATTCTGTGTAATATTTCTTTTGTTTTTATTATTTGTCGAGAGATTATTGATATATAGAGAGAAATATATGAACTATAAGTTTATAACAAAAGTTAATTTATATAACATGGGCGAATTAATTCGAGCTGTTATTTATTAAAACAGCATTTAGACATAAAATAAGACAAATTGTATGTGTATATCACAGATGATGTAAGATTTTCTACAACCTTATTATGTTTTTAAAAGTTATCTTATAATATAATTAAGTGTAGGCATTATACAAATTATACTTTCGGAGAATCAGAGAATCTAGCAGTTTTTAAAATGGCAATCAAAAGCAATTCAATTCGAAATCATAGCAGTATTTCAAGTGTGTTTATAGTCGCGCGTGAACTGCGTTAGCGAGCGCAAGTGTTTAAAGTAGTCCGTGCGTTAATTTTTGTAATATTATTAAAGTACCCTCATTTTAGTTAATTGTTAGTGAAGATGGAAGACGATGTTATGAATCATTCCGATAAGAGTAATGAAGTTCAGAATATTGATCGAATCGATATTATACCAAATATTGAGTGCGTTAACAACGAATTTATACATAAAAAAGTTGAAAAAAGACCAAGAGAGACTGAAGATCCCAATTATAGCAATGAGGATGTATTTACGGTGGTGTCGAAAAGAAGAACTAAGAGAACGATTGGATATGAATCTTATGAAAAGGAAAGAATAATTAATGAAAATAGTACAGACATACCCGAAAATGTTTATGAAGTAAGTTTATTTGGATTAAAAACTCTTCCAAAGCAAATGGCTTTTGCGAGGTTCTTAAAAGATGAAAACATTACGAATGTTTTAAAAATAAAATATAAAAGCCCATTTAAAATTTTTGTTCAATTTGATGATAAAAAAGAAGCTGAAAAACTTATAAATTTGAAAAAATTAGTAAATATGGATATAAGAGCTCAATTTACCAACATTGGAAATTTATCCTATGGTATCATTAAGGGCGTAGATTTAGATACAAGTGAAAAAGAATTACTAGAAAACTTAGAATGCGATTACGATATTATCTCAGCTAAACGTTTGAGACGTTTAAACATTGAAGGTAAGTGGATTGAGAGTGAAACTATGAGACTATGTTTTCGAAACCCTGTTATGCCTTTATCAGTCAAAGCATATGGATTTAGGTTCGATGTGGAAAAATTTGAGTTTCCAGTTACAAGATGCTCAGGATGCTGGTCTTTTGGACATATTCGAAAATATTGTAAACTGAATAAAAGCATCTGTCCAAAATGCGCTAAAACACATGATAATTGTGAGACTAAAGAATTTTATTGTGTCAATTGTAAAGGTCCCCATATGGCTTTAGACAAATCATGCCCTTTTTTTAAAAAGGAAAAAGAGATTCGTGTCATAATGAGTAATAATAATATAACCTATAAAAGAGCATTAGATATATACTTATTAAAACAAAAACAGGAAAAAACAAAGACTTTAGAAGATACATGTAACAATGAACATATTGATTCATGCTATATCGAACATGTACGAGAAAATTTGAATGCTAGAACTTACAGCAGTGTCGTTAGAAACGGGTCTACACTACAAGAAGAGGAAAATAATGAGCAACAAGTAGATATAGAAAAAAAGACAAATAGGAATAAAAATAATGGAAATAAAAAGAGGAAAATAAGGAAAATAGATAATGCTAATAATAATAAAGAAACAGTTATTTACGATAATGAGGAAAGTGAGGACAGTGATCAAGATTTACAAAACAAATCTACAGCAAAGGAGCAAAATGAGGAACTGAAGAGATTTAACGTTTGGAAGCTACTAGGAAAAATAAAAGAAATTATATTATCTAAAGAGAATAACTGGTTTGATAAAATCATATTTTTAGTTAAAGCTGTTGTTGAAGAATGTAAGTTGTTTTTAATGAGTTTTTTGAATGAAGGAAAGTTATATGACATTTTATCTAAAATTTTCTATAATGGATAAAGAATTTAAATTAAATATTGTACAATGGAATGCACAAAGTTTGAAACCCAAGTTATTAATGTTTGACAATTTATTACACCAGGAAAAAATTCATATAGCTGCTATTTCTGAAACTTGGTTGGATACAAATTCGTTACTTCATGTAAGTGGATATAACATTTATCGAAAAGACCGTGAAGATTCTTATGGGGGAGTAGCCATCATTGTTCATAAATCAATTAAGTCGCATATTTTGTCTGTAGATTCCAATAATATTGGAATAGAAGCTGTTGGTATTAAAATATTAAATGTTAGATATTTAGATACTCTATTATGTATATATTGCCCTTCTTCGGTTCAAACTAGTCAATCTGATTGGGATAAAATATTTTCAATAAATTCTAAAAAGACACTTATATTAGGCGATTTTAACGGCCATCATTCCAACTGGTCATACAAGACAGATTCAAGAGGTACTTATTTATATGAAGCATCACTAGAAAATGGCTTCGTATCACTCAATAATGGGGATCCCACTAGAGTGAAACTAGTAAATGGTTCTCTACAAAGATCAAGCCCTGATATAAGTTTTGTGTCTTCAGATTCAGCAATAAATTTTGGTTGGCAAGTTTTTAATGAAAATTTAGGAAGTGACCATCTATTCATCAAAATTTCATTAATTTTTCAAGATAATTTAAAACATTATAAAAAATTTAATTTTAAAAAGGCAGATTGGAATTCTTATAAACAATATTTAGCTAGCACATTTCAATATTTTAATAATTCTAACGACTGGTCATCAAAAGATTTGCAACTCCACTACGATAATTTTCTTGATATTATAAAAATTGCAGCTAACAAGTATATTCCCCAAGTAGTATATTCTTCTGATCCTACAAATAAATTTAAACCCAAGGGGTATTGGGAACCCTCTTTGTCTAAAATTGTTGCGGAACGTAGATTAGCACTTAAAACTTTTCGCAGAAATCCCACCCCAACTAACCTTACTCTATTGGAGAGAAAGACTAGCAATTCGAATATTTTAATGCAGAAAGCCAGAACATCAGACTGGCAAAATTTTTGTTCGAATATTAATGAGTCGAATTCTTCGTCTGAAATGTGGGATAAAATGCGTTGGTTTAAGGGTTATGGGAAACATAAGTTGATTCCTCCAGTCGAAAAAGTAAAAGAATTATTGTATAACTTAACTCCCGATTCTGTAATTAATTGCACACCCATAATCAACTCTCGTAATACTTTATTACAACAATTACTGACGATACAAGAACTGGAATGCTGTTTGAAAAAGAAGGATACTGCTCCAGGTATTGATGAAATAACTTATTCAATGATATTCAATTTACCTTCAAACGGTAAACTGTTTCTTCTAAATATTTACAATGCCATATTAAGGTTAGGTTTCGTACCAGCCCAATGGAGAAAAACTTTGATTATACCTATTGCTAAAATTAACTCTAATCTCAAACTTAGACCTATAGCACTCATTTCTTGTCTTTGCAAAACATTTCATATCATTTTGAATAAAAGGATTGAATGGTTTATTGAGAAAAATAAAATGTTAGCCCCATATACCATTGGTTTTAGAAGATCTCAATCCAGTCTGGACTGTCTAACAAAACTTGTAACTTATATACAAGTTGGATTCACCAACAGACTACCTACAGTGGCATGTTTTTTGGATATCGAGGACGCTTACAATAATATATTAGTTGAAAAAGTAGTTACAATTTTAGATGAACTGGGGGTAGGAAAAAATATTTGTAAATACCTATGGTCTTTTCTAAGCGATAGACAATTATTAATTAAATACGAAAATAATATTGATTCTACTGAGGTGAGACACACTAATAGGGGACTAGCACAGGGGGATCCTTTATCTCCATTACTTTTTAATATAACCACTCATAGAATTTGTAATCAAATTAACAATGTTTTCATCTCGCAATATGCCGATGACTTTGTTTTTTACCTTAGTAACAAAAACTTATTTATATGTGAACAAAACTTACAAGAAGCCTTAAATACGTTGGTCAAAAATTTAGATATCATAGGTCTTCAATTATCGCTCAGTAAAACAAAAGTTTGTATATTTCATAGAGGACATAGAACAAAACAGATAAATCTAGTTATCAACAACAATATTAATAATAATAATAATAATAATAATACTGTATGCATAGAAGAAAATATAAAATATTTAGGATTGTGGTTAGATAGATCGTTGCGTTGGAATACACATATTAAAACTTTAATTGAAAAATCACTGAAAATTTTAAATTTATTTAAGGTGTTGGCGGGTGGCAGTTGGGGTATTCACCCAAAGTACTTACGAAATTTGTATATTTCTTTAATTAGAAGCAAAATTGATTATGGCAGCTTTTTGTACGATGTTAGTGCAAAGACACATCTAGTAAAACTTGATCGAATACAGAACCAGTCACTTCGAATTATAGGTGGATTTATCAAAAGTACTCCCATCCATATAATGGAAAGCGAACTGTGTATCCAACCATTGTTTCTAAGACGTCTATATTTAGCATACAAATATTTAGTTAAAAATATGAGCTGGTCTAACAATACAACTATTCATACGTTAAACGACCACGACTCTAATTTCCATAGAAGATATTGGCAATCAAAAAAGAAGCCACTTTTGCACACAATATACAATGAATGTAAAGAGTATAATATTTTTGATAGTGACATATTACAAATGTATAAATTAGATGTTTGGGTATCTTATATAAATATAAATAAAGTAATTAGGACAAATTTGGACTGTATAGTAACTTCAAAGAAAGAATTTCAACCTGACTATTTAAAATACTTAATAACAAATGAACTTAAAGATAAATATGATGGATGGGTGCAGATTTATACAGATGGCTCCAAAACTAAGATGGGGTCTGGAGCAGCATTTTGGCTTTTACGTGAAAGGGAATCCGCTATGTTTAAAACACAAAAACAACTGTCTATCATGGCGATGGAGCTTATAGCAATCTCAGAAGCTTTAACATACATTCGGGGTTTTGATTCACAAGATTGTGTTATTTTAACGGATAGCAAAAGTGCTTTACAACATTTAGCTCGATGTGTCTCTGGGTATAGCAGAGGCCTACCGATTGCTTTTAAAATTTTAAAACAAATATATGATTATAATCATATAAATCTGAGATTGCAATGGGTTCCTTCTCATATCGGTCTAAGAGGAAATGAAGAGGCTGATAAATTAGCAAAATTAGCAATAACTGTAGGTACAGAGATATCTGACGTTCCTTATTATACAGAAATTTTATATAATTTTAAAATAAAATGTTGTGTTAAATTTAATGAATATTTTGACTTAAGAAGTAGAGAAAAAGGAATTTGGTACAACACCATTCAATGCCAGCCTCTTCGTTTCCCCTGGTTTCACAATATTAAATTAAGTAGAAAATATATAGTTTTAGCTCATAGATTACGTTCTGGACATTATCCATCAAACAAGTTTTCATTCCTAATGAAAAAGACTGATTCCGCCAATTGTGATATCTGTGGTACGATGGATGATGTCCAACATTTATTAGTAGAATGTAGTAAGTATAAATCACAGAGGGAAGCTCTTGTGCAAAAACATTACATTAATAGATATGATGTAGGTAGTTTTGCGAGCCTCCTTGGTCAACCGGCAACAGATAGTTTTAAATCTGTTATAGAAATGTTTCTGCACAGGTGCTAATGAAGTATTGAATTTAAAACTGTTTATATACACTTACATAAGTAGGTGTGCGTGTTTTTGTTTTTATTTTTTGTATTGTTTTATTGTTTATTGTTGGATTTTAGTTATTTATATTTTTTGTTTTGATGATAATTAAATGTATTTCTAATTGTAATTTAGGATATGATGGGGCTGACATATCCGAATCGGATAAAAGTCCCATAAAAATAAAGAATTTAAAAAAAAATAAAAAAAAAGTGTGTTTATGTACAAATGGTGTTGTGGTCATTAGTTAAGAGCGCTCGTTTCATTATATTTTACAACCGGTCTGGAGAATAAACCCTTTAAATGCGCTCGCGGGGTCTTAATGGCCCCTGTAATACTCTTTAACGTCACATTCATTATCACCGCATTTACGTGATAGGATAGAGTTAACAGGATTTTGTCGTGTCGTGTCTACTGATTACGAAACGATACGACATGTCGTGTAGCAATACTTTATTCTCAATTCTAGCTTATTAACCTTTAAATAATAGTAATTTTGTTAGTGAGATACCCTCTATACATTTTATTACTCATATTGAATCTGAAAGATAATTGTACGTTTCCGAATAAAATATGTTCATGCATGAAAATTCTAAAAAACGAGACAAATATATATACATTTGTTTACTATCATATTTATCTGAAAGAATATTGTATTATGGCATTATCCAATACTTTACAATTTGTCTATATACAACAAAATATGTTGATATATGAAAATTCTGAAAAACGAGTAAAATGTATATATTCACCAGTTTTACATATTTGTATATAAGTATCTATTTGAGGGGCTTCCAAACAATTTGAAGCCCTGTATAAGTCACAGTAGTGTGCGATCTAAAAAACCAAACCCATCAATCCATCTTCAAAGGGTTCTCCGTAAATAGTATTTATGGAGACTGTTATAAATGTTGGGTAAAGCATGGGGAGGAGTAAGTGAAATTCGTTATTTTATTAAAATTGTCTATCCCTGTTGAAACTGTTTCTAGATGATTGGCTACAACTATATTTTGATTAAAACTATAATAAATTGTAACATATATTACACATGTATTGTAATATAGCAACAAATTTGATTGGGTTTCGAAAATATTAATGTATATTCAATAAATAATATAAAATTGCGATTTCTAACGTCCATGAAATCCCAACTCTGAGAACACAAATCTCGAAAACTTTAATCTTTTCGACTGAAAGCTACTAGAATATGTATGCTTTGGTACGCTGTGAATAAAAATTCAAAACAATAAGAGATTTGTTTTTGAAGTGAATTTCTTAAACTTATAAAATAGTTGCGTGGCAAAAAAAAAGTATACTGAGTTGACTTATTTATCATAAATAATAAATAGTATATGATATAAATTCCAATAATGTTATATACAATTTAAAAAGTTATTATTTTATATTGTATTATTGTAATTAGTATTAAATTTCAATCTAATTATGAAATGAACTTTTAAATTAAATTTTAATAATTTGTTGTTATATTATTTGTATTTACATTAACTATTTGATGTAATATTATGATCGACGGTTAAAAAAACTAATAAATTTTTAGTCATCAAAAGCCATTGTGCAAGTACTTGAAACCAACTTAAGCCGGTTTTACATGTATTTTACATTATTCCCCCTTACTGTTAAAACACGGCACGTGGACACTTTTCCCCCAGAGGGCGCCCTTGTAGTTTATTGACATTTACTTTCCGAGCGTAAACATGGCGGCAGTGGCAGTCTCGGGTTAACTGTCGCAGAACTCGTCCCATCTACGCTATACAAGGAGATTTTATTAGTTGTAAGGAAAATTTGCTGAGGGCTAAATACCATGGCGACGCAGACAAATATGTTCAGATATGAAAAGTTGTAGAATAAAATATTTATCCTTATTTTTTATGACTATTTAATAAATAATATTTGAAGTGTTATTTACATAATGTATTGTAAAATAAAAATTCCTTACGATACGTAGAGCTCAGCTTTATATTTCTATGGTAATTAGAGTGTATAGGTGTTATACGGCGTTTGAGAGTCAAACTAGCTTCTGTGTCCTTGTTTGTATTTCAAAAGAGTTACAATCTGTTGGACTGTTTGTTTGATTACCACCCGTTGCGTGACATATATAAGTTTATTAATAAATTCAGTAATAATACTTTTGAAATATTTTCAAATTATACCTAATCATAATTTCTAATATTAACAAATCAAATTACTATACGCTAGAAGAATTTTCTCCTATTTTTAATTGAATGCTCTGATTAATTATCTAATACGACTTGTATGAAAGTCACGTAAATCGTAATGGTTTTTGTCTGGTCTCTTGAAGTATTAAGTCTTGCAATCGACAGTTCTTCTTAATAGCCTCCTCATTTGTTATTGCCCCACTTGTACTGG
This sequence comes from Mechanitis mazaeus, assembly GCA_959347395.1. NCBI lineage: Eukaryota > Metazoa > Arthropoda > Insecta > Lepidoptera > Nymphalidae > Mechanitis > Mechanitis mazaeus. The sequence continues at coordinate 8,873,149 of OY365748.1, read as the reverse complement.
AGCCAAGAGTAGTACTTCGAGCCAAAATTTAGATTGGCAGTGAATAGATACTGGACAAATATTGTAGAGCATACTACTAAATACGACGGCTTTGCCTAAACATTTCTATGTGATTACTTGAAATTGGATTTTTTTATCACTTTAAGTATTTGTAAATAATATTAGTTTTATTATTATTATATATATATTTACTCGTGTCGATATTTAATTGTAGACTTATAATTAAATTTAAAAAATATATAAAAAGTAAACCATAATTTATTAATTATATTACGTATCTTGTTGATAGATCTGTCTTTGAATGAAGATCGGGAAGGTATATAATTTATAAGCCTTATTAAAAAAAATTGCCTTTTTTTGCTATAAATTTAGCGAGGGTCGGCTATTTGCCTATAAGCCTATTAAGAGTTTAAAAAATTTCGCAGTCTGTTTTACTTATATTAAGAATACTAACGGTATTTACAAATAACCTTAAAGTTATTCATCAGCGTATTGTTTGAGACGATGTAAGATGAAGAGATGCATAATGTATATCTGTACGTCACGTCTCGACTTTATATGAACGAGTATTTTTATACTTTGAATCATACTTCTAGTGTCTCGTCTACTTATGACAACGAAAAATGATGAAGAAATATAGTAGCAGCCATATAGTACTTGATAAGTTTCTTTAATACATATATATTGTTCTAATTGAAAAATTTTACATTTTATATTAAATTTTAGCAGATTAGATTTATTTGCTTTAGATCATAAATGTATTCATGATTTTTTCCATAATATCTAATCATCAGTATTATTTACAATGAACGTAGTGTGTTATAAATTATTATTATAGGAATCCTTTGTTTTTTTATACATATTATATAAATATCATACTAAAGTATAATTTTTATTTTGATCATAATTTAAAAGCAAATGTACATAATGTCGAAGTTACTGGAAAAAATGTTCACTTCACATAATTTTTTATTGTAGTGTTTCACAGTACAAGTTTTTATGTCGCCGAAGGATTAACACTTGAACGAAATTACTTTTCGCATCAATGAGTCTCGTCTTGTCGTAAAAACATGTAGATTTTATTGGTTTTTTATTTTTGTCATGAAATTCGTTGATTCATGAATGAGTCGAGGACGCGCAGTACTATTCATTTCGAACAGTACAGTATGAACAAAACAAACCGATCGAACAGTTTATATCCGCATTGGATGTACTCGTAGATAACAGTTCGACGTACAACAGCACAGATGATGGACCATCCGATACAAAATACGATTTATATGTGACAGTGCTTCTAGCATTAAATCGTAAAATTGCGATGGAAATTGTTAAAAAGCAAGCAATAGTTGAAAACTTGAATTGTTTTGGCTTAGATACTTTTGATAGAAGTTTTAAACCAACGATTTATAAAAACAACAACATCTATTTAAAGTAACATCAAAGTATGCTATTTAAGTTCATATATAAGCTCATATAAATAAATAAACATATTTTATATTCCTATCTGAGTTTAAAATATTATAAACTGTATAAAACAAAAACGTACAATTATGTACTTAAAAACTTTAAGCTGTAATACACACTACAATGTGTCGCTTATAATGGCGCTTAACATAAATTAGGGCAACTAAAATGGCGGGTAGTGGCATTTCACTCGTGTGGGTTGGCATCAGTGTGATAGAGACCGCTGCCCGCTGCCAAATAGCCTCGTCCGCTTATCATTTGGATTATGTCTAGCGTAGCCACAATATACAACGTCAAGCTACCCTACCTTTTACAATATATGGATTTTCACGACTGATCGAAGGTATTACCTTTTTGGATTCTTGACAGTATTTGAGTTTGTCTTTGGGGTTTAATGGATACGAATTTCTCTTAATTTTATTAATGATGTAGACTCTTGCAATTTGACTTATAGCTGCTATATAGCAAAATAGACATACATATTTTTATTTAGATTGAAATCGAAGTCTGTGGAACAAAATTATTAAAAATAAAAAGTAAGCTTTTAATAGATGTATTTTTTCCAAACACGTTATCTCTGAAAGCGTTAACGACTTTAATTCACATTCCGAGTCTCGGACGGGACATTACACGACAAAATTTGTTTCCCTTTTGCATGCGTCCGGCTGAAACCACTGACCAGACTGTCTACAGTTATATAAGAACATTACGGCTTCTGAAAACATGCTACGATTTAGTTGTGCAGAAGTTTAAGAGCTTTGTTTATATGACCCAAAAGTACGTAACTTTTGCAAATGTTATTTAAGTAAGCTTTTTTTGTTTTTATTTTAATTAAACAAAAATAGGAACGTTTAGTATTCCTTTATAAGTTTATAAAACGTTCTACAAATATTAATATTTGATATTCTATCTCTAGGTAACTTGATTAAAGTTCGTCGAAACGGTTTTGTCTAACAGATTTTATCTATTCCGCAGAGCACCACAGTCAGAGTCAAATAAAATTCTCGTTCTATTGGACGTGCTGGTGACGTGTGCTGCAGCTCAAAACCAGGCACATGTTTTTTACAAAATTGTAGATTTTTCCAGGCCAAGGCGCATGAAAGGAACCGATGAGATGGAAAGCATTGGGCTCCTCGCTCGATTTGCACTACAAATTGATTTTTATGTCGATACCGTCTTTGTGTTTTGGAGCGTTCCGTTTGTTATCTACAGCATTCATACATTTTCTCATCTCGTACTTGTGGAAGTCAAGGAACATCTTTAGTTTAAAAAATCATTTGTAAAAGTCATGTCTGAGAGAGATTTATAGATTTTTGTTTATCTACATCACGATGTCACGAGGTCACGGTGACTTGTAATAAGTTAATAAAAAAGAGTTTTTAAAGCTTTGATAAAGTTATGACTTGTGATTTTCTAACATCTGCATTATATTTTGTGAGATTTAGTAACTTTCTATCTCATATTTCTACAAGTTAACATTTATAAGGTGGAAAAATATTTTATTTTCTTCTGAAACGCTCCTTTGAAGGGTTGAGTTTCCTGAGAAGTATAATCCTTCCTTTGCGCTTAGTAGAGTCCCTTTATGCAAAATCGTGACCATTTAAATGTGTGCACTTGACTTTATCAACGTGTGAAAAGAATGGCACTGTAATAGAGAACGGCGATTTACTGGGATAGGAAGTCATTATATAACAAGATTCTATTTACTTCTAAGTTCTAGTAAGCTCTATATAGCTTATTGAAACTGTTTTAAAGGATTGCATTGAACACTACTTTATCTTGGTGTGGAATAGGAACGAAGTAATATTAGCATCCATCTTACAAGTATTTCAAAATTAATTAATTTCATGATTTAAATCAAAGTAACAAATAAATTTACATATTAAATTTATTCAGGAATATACATATACATTTTTATGTTTTTTTTTGTGAATAGAAACCAAAAAAAATATATAATAATAATAATACAGATAAAGTAGATTTTTTTACAATGCCATTAATCAATATTTCTTACAGAAACCAGAAAAGTTCATCTTGGAAGTTTCTTTACAAGTGTTTCGAAAATTAGATTATAGGTATTCATTTACAACAGATTGAAACGTGTGCATGATTATACTATTTGTGTTACATAAACTAGTAGGTTAGTAGTATAACAATATTAGCTTCATCGACATAGCCGACGTCTCCATCAAACTTTGTAAACTGTTTCGTATTATAGTGTTCAAACTTCATACCAGGGTGTAAGTTTGTTTCCTTATTTATTCTATTAGTCCGCACAATATTTTCATATAAATAATTATATAGATGTATGTAAATCTGAAATAATGCTATTTTTTACGGATCAAACTCGCATATAATTATGGTTGAGCAATCGTGTTCCAAAATAGTTGGATGCAAAGCATTCGAAACGTCGAGTTAAAATTAAACTGTAACTAAAATTATATGCGAGTTTAATTCGTAAAAAAAAGTTTTATTTTAAATGTGTACTCGTGAAAATCTAAGAAAATACTGTATGTAAGTCTATTTCCTTTGTTTTTTGTAAAAACTATTATAATGTTGTTGCATTTCTACACCCTACGGAAACAGATATAATACATCACGAGACTGTCGTGGGACCGATTGACGTACAATTTTTCTTCGGGGTAGATGTGTTGTTCCCTGGATACATTGTTTACAGACGGTAGGCTTGGATTGGCTTAGTAGAGTTTAGTTTTGTCGATATTATTATGTAATTTGATATAATAAGTATTAAAAACATAATTTATAACTAAATATTGTTTTAGAAAATTAAATAAAACAAACGATTAATTATAATAAAAATGTGATATATTCTTCCTTAAGCTATACATATGTAACTGTACAAAATACATGGTGTTTCTAATTTACATGTTAAACATATATAAATTTATAATAAAACCATATACAATTTTATTCAATGGCAGGCGACGAGCGGTCGTTTGTTAAAGCCTTTCTCAGTTTCACTGTTGCAAATTGCTGCGGCCTGAGTAGAAAGAAATTATGTAATTTTTGGCATTCTATAACTAATTATGTATTTTGCATCACGAGGATAACGAAAAAACGCTTACAATATGATTTTAATTGTTAGACCCTTATTTAATAAAATATTTATAATGTTACAACAATTAAAGATGTTTTTTATTCTTATTTATATCTTTTAAATGTTAAAAAAATGTGATAAAGAATATTTTTAAAATATTGTTTTATCTTTCAACACAAAATTTGATAATTTAATTGAATTATATATTTGAAGTACAAGAAATTAAATAATATTTTGAACGTGAAATACAATTAAAATACGGACATTTACAAAATATTGATCTTAAAATTAGTTACGAAAATTCAACAATAACAAAATATATGTGATAAGTTTATTAATTACTATAAAAATAGCTTTATTTTGATATACAAAAAAATCAAAATCAGTGCAAGAATAAGTATATAAAAATATTAAAAAATATTAAACAGTGTGCGTAATATTTAACTTAAATTACAAACATCAAACCACTGCAGTTAATATTAAAACTGGTCCCGTAAATACTTACGTTCGTAAACTATCATAAACAAAAACCTTGACTCATTTGTACATAGCAGTTTCTCGACCCCATAAATCGTACCATGGTCCAAAAGTATGACCGTCTTCTGGCAACTCAGTCCCATCTACTGTTCTTTTCAACAATTTTGTACGGGGCAGAAGTTGCGGTCTTTGTTGTTTTAAAGCTTCATTAAACTTCTGATCATCAGATTCGCTGTAAGGTGCCTCAGTTCTACGATCATTAGCACGTCTAGCTTCAAGCCTAGCTTCTTCCTGTCGTATCTTTGACTTTTCAGCTTTTTTGGAATCCGTTTCGTAATCGTATCGAGACGATCTTCTTTCTTGGTCACTGAAGTATGAAATATTTGACTCGTAATATCTTTCTTCTTTTCTGCCATTGTATGGCAACGTGCTATCATCATAACTTTTGTTTACTTTGTTTCTTGTTTTATTGTCTCGATTCTTTGTTTCAATAAAATCTTTTTTTGATTGTCGTCTATCTAAAGAATAATCAATTCTTGGTTCAGTGGTATCAAATGAGCGAGCATCTTTTTTGTGAGTCCTTATTTCTGCTTGAGGGTAGTCTCTATTATTTCCGTTTTCAAAGTTATGTTTTCTTGATTTTTCTTCATTAGATCGTTTTTTGTATTTCAAAGTACCATTGTCATGATCACTATATATTTCTTCGTTTCGATTGTTATTGTTATTTCGTTCAATTGGATTACCAAAGCGGTCAGTTGGTTGGTCATCTTTATACTTTAATGTCTCAGAAGATGCAGAAAAAGTTTTGATTTCTTTGGCTGTGTCTTTAAATGTTTTAAATTCCATAACTTTTGGTGGTGTTCTGTCACGTGAAGGTTTTTTTGATTTATCGTTTGATATAGTTGCTCGAACATGTGGTTTTATAGGTGTAACCTCGATTTCCTCAAATTCAGGCATATATGTATTCTCTTTATTAGTTTTAACATCATTTTCTATCAATTGAGCTTGGCGGCGTCGATCAAGTTCCTGTTGTTTCTTAGAGGTCATATGATCATCGACAATAATACAATCGTATGGATCTGTACTAGATGCTACAGAGTTGTTATCAGAATTGCTATCATTATCATATCTTTGTAGTATTTCTCTTCGTTTAACAGTCTTCATAACGTAACCATCACCATTTTCATCATTGTAGAAACTATTTTCAAAGTTAGTTTTGATTGTGCTTGTATTGGTAAAATCGGAGTGTCTAGACTCATTACGTTGAACAAAATCATCCTGTTTTTCTTCAGCAATTGACTTCTCAGAGAAACTCTTTTTGTTAATCATTTGATTATGATGATAGCCTATGTTTGCTTTTTTTTCTTTTTCCGTTTGTTCTTCGTGTTGAATAGAACCTAAACTTCTAGCCTGTCGCATTCCATTATTAACCTTTATGTCCTTCCTATCAATAGTTTCTTGAGGACGTGACGGACCGCTATCATTTTGAATAGATTTTTCTGGTTTACCACTAGCTTGATTTTTAGTTGTTTCAGGTATGTCTGGAGCGGGGCGCAATTCTTTTTTCAATTTTACAAATAACTTCTTTTTATATTCCGGTACTGTGTCAACTATATCACGATGCTGCCAAAGTGACATTCCTTCCATAATCTCTTCTGAAGTGGTACGACCAAATTTCCAAAATGATTTAGTTCTTTTTATTTTTTGGGAATCTTTATCCATATCTAACATATTGCGTAAAAGTAGTTGTTGATCATCCGTAAGATATCCGTTATTTATGTTTTTAGAGCCTGGGCCTCGTTTCAAACTTTGAGTTTTTAAAAGATAGGCTTTTCGTTCATTATTAAGCTGAGCGGATTTACTACAAAAAATAATTTTGCAAATTAAATAAAATAAAAATAGCGAGTCTACAGCCAAAAATAAAAGAAGCAAATAACTTATTTTAGCTAAAAAATGTATGGTACCTGATGGGTACGCGAAGGCGTTGTGCTTCTTCGTCACTATAGTCAACGTCTGGTTGTGGGGGTGGTTCATTGGAAAAACCAGAATCATTAGAGCTATGTAATGAGACATTACCCACAGCACCTACTGCTGATACGACGGTTTTAGCTGGAGCTACCTTTTGGGCGATCTATAAAGGTAATTAAAATGAAGGAAATAAAATTAATGAAGTTCATTAACAAAAAAGTAGGTTAAAAACCTCCACCCCTGTGCACATCTGTTATTGTACTATTAATAATTATAATTATCGCAAATTACCTGTGACCGCATAGGCAGTGTTTGTGGTCCAAAACTTCGTGTTTCGATGACAGCATGGGTAGTGAAACTAGCAGCCGATGTAGAATTTTTAATAGCATTTGAAGCCACTGCCACGAGTGGCGTAGGATGGAAAGTAGCACTGGCTGATGTACTTAAAACATTTGGTGAAGGTGCTGGTAGGGTTGGGGGCAATCCAGGTGAATTGTTCGCTAGTCGACCCTATGCAATATATTGAATTCGGTTAATAAAAAAGAAAAATAACTTTTTGTCATTATATCTCGTAATTGTATATACTGGTTTCTAGTTTAGTATACCTTAGCGACATGATGAGCAGTTACGGTATCTCCAAACATTCGAGATGGCGGCTGAGTTTGAGAATACGGAGTAGAGGCCGCTGATGACATTTGGGTATGTGAGATAGGAGCTGGTGGTGGGGTCTCACTTGGTGTTTGAGCAATACTCCAACGAGCAGGAGAATTTCCGCTAAAAATAATAAACAATTATGGTTTAACAACATCTAGTTAATAGATATGGAGTATGAATTCTCTTTTTAAAAAATTAAAGTACCCAGCCTCTTCATTAATTATTGGTTCAGTATAAGCAAGTGGGAACCATCCAGCGCTATGAGTACGTAAATTTTCTCCATATTGCCAACCCTTTGTTCTGTCCCCTAGCAAAGCTAGTATATCTCCTTGTTGGAAGCTAAGTTGGTTATCCCCAGCAGCAGAATAGGCATATAAAGCCCGAGCCAAAGGTGGATCTCGTGATGTACAGGTTGGTGGAGCAATAGAAGATGGACGTTTCTTGGTCCGTGAATCTGTTTCTAAAAAAAAGCATTTATTTATTAATTATTTAAGTTAATCACTCGGACAAAACAAGAACTCAATTTAAAAATGAAACTTTAGTAACTAAGGTCTTAGAGTTATAAGCATTATCTAAAACTATCATCACGTAACTGTACCTTGTTCCATAGTATGTAGACTTGCTTGTAGATTTAAGTCAGATTTGGCTCTCGATATTCCGTGAGTGGGTGATCCAAGATCCGCAATAGATCTAACGTCTAAGCAAGAAGCATCTACAGATCTAGTTTTACGTAGTGCAGAGCCAACGGAGGCTCGATCATCGTCATCACCATTACGTGGATTTGCGTATACATCTTCATCAGCCCAAAACGACACTTGCTATAGGCGAAAAAATAATAAGAATGCATGTTAGAATAAGTTTTATACTATTTTATAGAAGTATCGTCTAGACGTGAGTTGAAAGTAAAACATCCGATTATTAACTTTCTAGAATAATGACATAAATATTGTTTATGCCTTACCCTCATTCTGGTAACAAACATGGCTTCAACATTGGTGGGCAGGAACTCCCTAGTACGAGACACCTCCAGCCACTCATCTAAGCCAGAGTTGTAGGCTGTTGCACCTGCTGTATGGTAAGCAAGCCAATGTTTGGCGAGAGAGCACTGGCGTTCTAGCACAAAACCGTATCGCCTACGCTCTTGGGTCATTGCCTGTGATAGACGGTTCGTTGGCTTAGTTGTTATAAAATATGACAAAAATTTTGTATATAATATAAATATATATATTTTTTACAAATGAGCTGTATTTATAATTATATCATGAGTTTACAGAATACATTGAAGTATGTTATAGTTTTATATTACAATTTTACAGTAAACATTAAAGTTATTTTACAAAAATAAACTTACATTTTTCAAACTTTGTTCGCAAAAAGCGTCCAGCTTAGTTTTTTCCTCCTCTAAAATCTGCATGCTCTGAAATAAATAAATATGAACAACTAAAGGTAATAATTGTCACTTTCTAAGAATATGTACATAGTAGTAAATATACGTACATATATAGGTGTTTTATTTTATTTCAGATATATTTTAGAAGCTCTATGAAGGAAGAATGTTGTTTGCAAGAATTCTAACTTCAATATGTTTTTATAAAGTATATTAGGTGCAACTTGTGTTATCTATTTGTCTGTTTGTCATATTACATAATTTGTTTTATGGATTTTCTGTTCTTACTATGTACTCCTACAGAGTCTGAATTTTCATGTAGAAAGATTTCTAGGGTAATATTATAGTGACAAAATTAAATCATAAAAATAATAAGTTCTATATTAAAATAAGATTTTTTTTTCTTATATAACGAACAAATGGTCATGCGTTATTATTATAACCTAATTTTACATAAATGCATAAAATGTATGAACCTTCATCTCTTTATCCATGGCTGTACCAACTTTAGTGACATTGGTTTTTTTCTTCCTTTGCTTTTTGATTGTAGCAGCGGCCTTACTGTAGCTCTCGGAACGAAGCTTATGTTGCTGCAAAAATCTTTTCTGCTCGGACTGAAAATAATACTATTTTAAGTACATTGCATTTAAAAAATAGAGTAAGCATTAAAAAAAAGGTGATGATAACTAGCTAGTTTTAAAGTGAACGGTATTCTGTGTTAGTGGTCATCTTGAATTGATTTTTTCATGTGTTAGGTAGTTCGTAGTTATTATAATAAACTCCATCCAAAATATTTAACTCCATTACTGTGAAGGCTGCCGTCTTCGACTTTTAATTTGTTTATATTCTACAAAGCAAGATTTTTCATTTTTTACTTATTTTATAAGGATTGTTCCAAAATCCATCATATTATTTTGTTGTGGCAGCCAATTTGAATTTATAATATTCTTTTATTATTTATTGTCATTGAAACTAAAGGCGAATTTTAAATTTCATTCAATCGGTTGAGGTGAACTGGTTGAAAATTCAGTTCCTAGATTTGTGCCTCCCTAATCAACTAATAGAGAAGTCAAGTTAAATAAAAGCTAGTAAAAATGATTAAAAATTAATATTAATATTGTTTTTTTTTTAAATACAGTACCTTGTTTAATAATAACTTTTTAAATTAATTAATTAATTATTGTTTAATAATAAAATTTTAAATAACCTGTACGACTTTCGTATCTTTCTCTAGATTGGTCTCCAGAGGGACCAGCAAGTCTACGTAAAACGCCTTCAACTGTAGAACAAACAAAAATTTCACTGTTATTATTTTCTTAATTATAAAACAAAAGGAAACGAAAACAAACAACAAAAACAAAACGAATATATGACACTACAAGTATAACAATAAAAGGTTAGAATACTAACGATATTCATCTGCTGATCCTGAATCTCTCGATACACTTCCACCACCTTCATAAGTGCTGTACCTGTGATAAAACAAATAAATATATACTATTTATTATTAAATGCTGTTGGCCGATAATGGACCATAGATGGCCACATACGTTATTACTCAATGATTCAATCTTGCGAAAAAGGACCTTGACAAAAAATACGAAATAATTACAACTTTAGCAATTATAGAATTTAATTATTCTTATTCTGCAATTTGAATTTTTATATTATTGTTATAGTATAATAAAATACATAGCAATAATCTTTTATATAAGTGTTTGAATGATTAATTCTTTCATATTGATATAATAATAGGGTTATTTGTTCTTCGTAATACGTTCTGTCAAAATATTCTCTAATTTTGTTGGGAAAACATTAAATCTTCAAGTTTCTGCAAAATACAAACAGTTAAGATTTTAGTATGATAGTAGAACCTTAGTTCTACTTACCAATATCAGCGCATCCTCCCCAAGTCCCTTGCTGAGCTTGTCTCCCGAGTTTGCCCACGGCATCCACATACATGCGAGAAGCTGCTGCCGCAGCTATCATGACATATAAGATTGTTTTCAATTCAAAAGTTCATATTACTAATTATCGTTTAGTATTTTCATTTAAATTATACAATTCTATCCATAATTATTTAAAAAATAAGCTATAAAACTATAACGTCTTCACTTGTTTTGAAGTGTAAGCACTCCAGTGAGGACTCAAAGTAGTGCAAGTATCAAGAGCAATACATCGCGCTACACAATAGAAAAGTTTATTACGTCGAGTATAATACACTAGATAAGCCAACAGAGACAATTTGGCACCAGCCATGCTCCAGTTCTGTAGCCAAACAAGCACAACTGAGGGTTTGCATATAGATGCACCCATTTGGCTTACGGTATATAAATTAATTGTCTCCGTTTTACTGAATACGCGTCATCCTGAATTAATTTGATTTTGTCGCGAATGAACTGGCCCATAAATATCAGATATTGTGTTAATGGGAATGGTAGTTGTGTAAACGGTACTTAATTAGGTTCGTACAACAACAAACAGGGCCGGCTTTGTAATTTATTTAGGCAGACTAAAGTATAATATAACTTTCACGATAATTATTTAACTTTCTTTGCAAATTATTTAATACATGTTTAAATTTACAGTTATTACGAAACACACACTATAGAGATAAGAATTCTGTTTTAATAGTAAGCCTCTGAATCATCTACGAATACTATAACAAGTAATACAAATCCTCACCGTGTAAAGCCTTTAGGTAGGCTTTACCAGCTGTTATCATCTGACGGGCGCCAGGGTTGAATTTGTCCAAGATATTCTGTAACAAAAAATACCGCTTTAAAGCCTAAAACATATAATTTGATTTATCATAAGCGAGGGGCATGACGAAGTATTCTCTTAAAGTTTTTATAGCATAAGTTTAATATTGCAGAGTATTTTAAATATAAATCTCAAAATACTCCATAAATATTAAATCGCGTACTATTTCTGGTATGGACAAACCACTTTTTCTTGCATGCACATTAATTTACAATCGCCGCGAAAATGAGGTCTTACACCGTAAACAGAGGTTTAGGAATGTGGCCTTTCAAGGATGCTGCAACCTCGTTAGTGAGGTGTGGCGAGCTGTCGGCTGTTAGCGGCATTCCATTGTAAATATTACTCCAAGAGACTTCTTCAGAGACCTACATCCATGGAAAGGATGCAAATTCTTCGAACCACATTCAAGTATATTTTAGACGAAGCCCTTATATGAAGGCACTATATTCAAAAAATATAGGTAGTTAGATTAATGGGAGATTATTAATGTAAATTAACGCATTAATTCTAACTTAAGATATATGTACAAAGGCATCGTAAACTGGTTAGAATATTTGATAAATTTTATCTAATATTAGAGATTAGCGATATAGTTGACAGATGATTAGTTTTCGAACACTAAGCTAAAGAACACTAAACGATAGAGAATAGAGTATTAAAAATATTTTATATATTTTAAGTCGGGTTGTTAGTACTAGTATAACAGAAGGCTCGGTCCTCTTAATAAATACAGATACGAAGTGAAAGTACAAGGCAGATGAGGGATTCTAACATACTAATCCGTAAGTTATAGGCATATTATATAAAGGAGATGCATTTACCATTTTAGCCCGATATTAGGGTGCGAGGGTGCTACGTGCTAATGTGTTTTACGATGTAGTGACACTTAATGGCCGCCGTGACTGCTTCACTGTTTTGAACTGTATTACTTTTATATTATGTATATTCAAATAAAGGTGTTTGATATTAAAATAATAATTATCAAAAAACAATGTGAATTAAACTTAACTAATTATAATAAAAAAATACATTTTTCCTTATAGTTTTTTTTTTATTATAAATTAAAATGTTATTAGTTTCTGAAGAGCCAATTATTAAAAAAGTGTACTTTGATGTATCTAATGTATGGTATCGAATTTCTCTATGTGTGTTATATTATTATAAGAAAGTTCTTTATAACTCGGTAAATTGTTAAAACTTAGAGACTTATTTCCCTAAGGCGCTTTGAAGCAAAACATTTAAGCCAGCCTTTTATAGTTAGTTACTTCATATTAATTTTCTATTCAAATTTGAGGTAGAGCTGCTTCATTTTATGGCTTCTAGTCGGGGAAATAGAAAACCATACATCAGCAAAGCCCGCATACATTTTAAAATGCCAATACGCCATGTGCATACGAGCAGCCTATTGTTAAATGCATGCCTCGTAAATCTTAGAGGACTTTTCCAATACAATACGTCGCGCTTGAAAATACATGCACACTTATAAAAATTAATTCTTCGGGGATTTGAGGCATCGCTTTCAATTTGAAATAAAATGATGACTTTTTATTTAAATCGCACGTATTACAAATTTCACTTTCGTATATTGGTTTTTTTTTAATATTTTTAAATATTACGTTTTAATTTTATGTAGCGATTTTGTTTACAGAAAGGCGATATATAGTTTACTGTTATTTAGGTACTACATTTATATATATATATTTCTCTTATTTTTTTTTAGTTTCTAAGTTTTAATGCCTGTACTATAAGCACCGTGGTGCATCCCAGCGTGACAAGCTGTTAAAAAAATAATACACATAAACTTAACTTATTGCTTTAAAACATGTTAAATTTTGAAATCAAGTTTAAATGTGTCATTGAATATATCAAATATATAGATTTCATAATTACATTACAATGAAATAAATATATATCAATAATGTAATAACTGTAAACAAGACGATAAGCTACAAAACGAAAAGCAAGAAGAGTAGTCTGACAAAAAGAATAAGTAATAATTCCAGATCAAATATTAGATTTTACGTAACACAAAACTTTGCTCACGAGAAGGCATTGCTTCAAGGAAAAGGAGTTTGAAATAATAAATTCGTTTTCGTTTTGCATACACAACATAAGATACGGCGCATTGTGAACTAACAGCTCCTAAAGTAATAGAGGCGGCTTTATTCCTTCCTCTTTATTTGTGGGGCACGTAGCAAACGACATTTGGTACCAAATTGCCTCGGGTAGACTTCGTGACTGGACCCCACGGACTATGTCTCTTTCTAATGCCTTACACACGTCCAATTTTTTTGATACCTGAACCAAAATATAGTCTTTTTATATCATAGACTTCCAGTTTGCTTTTTTAGATAACATGACGTCAGTACAATCTTAATAAATATTAATATAATTGAACTCAACTTAGAAAATAGTTACAATCTGGATATTATTTTTTACCTTACAACTACTACTACTATGTATAAATTATTATACTAGCTACTATGTATAAATTAGCTTGTCATAATGAGAGCGATTTTAATGCTAGCTTACTTAGAGGTTTAAGCGAGTTTGATAAATGAGCAGACCCTCACATTTTTATCCAAGGACAAAGAGTATCACGTAGCTATCATTATAGTTAGCGAAGGTGAACAAACACGCGAGATACCACTGGTTAGAATATAAGTTTTAAAAACGGTTTACAAAATTTAACCATTTGTTATATTATTTGTAAATAAATTTTTAATTTCTAAGAACAAACAGCTTAAGAAAAAACCTCTAAATAAATAACATGCTTTTCTAAACATAGCATTAGGTTAGCACAGGTTATGAAATAGCATTAGGTTATGAAATTTCAAAAAGTATGTGTTTTAAAGCTCCATATAGCATAGTGAAGATGTTTACTAAACACTTGTTGCCTGCACCCGACTGTGCGACACGACGCTGTTTACAAGACTGCAAACTTCGCAACTGCAATAATATTTATGAAAAGTATATTTTACGAGTAGATACATAAAGTGGAAGCCCCTTCGTTTTTGTTATATTTTATTATTGAAGTGAAATCTTTAGAATGTTTGTGATTTAAAACTCGATGAAACGCACATGCGAACGATAAAGGAACAAACAATTTGTTTAGAGTACTATTTATATATTGCAACGCAAGGTTTCTTCGGATCGAGTCAGATATCCAATAAATAAATTTAGAAAAAACCTATTCAATTTTATTTTAAATCTACATGTAAGGCAACTTTTGTTAACCCCACCTACAGATGAATTATCAAACCAAGGTTTAATGAAAAACACTTAAACGACCTATTTATTTAAAAAGACATCCTAACACCGTATTCTAAATTTAAACTTATTATACCCATCTGGTTTTATATAATAGAAGAGAACTCTTATATTTTTAACTTTATACACATTAATGTTTAGACGAATGTATTTTATTTTTAATCATTTTATTTAGTGTCCTACTTTAGTTACAAAATCATTTTTGTTTAAAACAAAGACGGAAACTATATATATACATATTATCTGCAATAAGTAACTAAATATATTTATTTAAAATTTAAAAATCTTTTGAGCTTGGTCCAAATATAAAAATAATAAACCTTACAATAGATATAATACTCATATTCATTTATAAATACCTCTTTCCTCATTAGTTTACTTTGTTGAAATTTGATTGCAACCTAGTGTGAAGCACACACACCCCTTTTTATTATTATTATTATTCATTTATAATTACTTATAAAAAAACACACACTGTAAAAAAGCTATTCCAGGAATCAACATTCTAGACTACTTAAACAACACTCTTGCTATCTTGTTTGCGATTTCTACTTTCATTAAAAAACTCTAATTGCGAACCCACAGCGAGACCGATTTCAAAACTTTTTTTAAAATTTCAATATAAAGTTTTTAAATTAATGAACTAGTATGCAATTTGTTACCGATTTAACAATGCATCTCTTAAGTTCTCAGCAAGAGAAAAAGAAAAGTGTTTCTCCCTTCAACTTTCCTAAATGAAGTTGGCTACAAAAGACTGAGTAAAACGTAATTCAAAGGAGCTGCGCCGACAGGAGTGGTCGGACTCCTGCCTTCGATTCTGCTTTTTGAAAAGTTTAATTTTTAACGAAACTTTCCGTCCTAGGACTTTTGAATACGCTTTGTACTTTGAATACAGATTTAATGAATTCATGTACTGCATAATGAAAATAGACGTTTTGGCCCTGACTATTGGTGTGTTGTGTACGATTATTGGGAAGAGATTCTTTTGTTTTGGTGACATTGGAATGTACTACGAACAAAAAAAAGAAAAATGCAGAGATATATTATTGGCGAAAAAACCTTGAAGATTTACAATGAAGACTCTGTCTCTGTTAATACTACTAAGAATACTAAACGATTTTGAATAACTTATTGTCGGTAGTTATTTCGTTTTAAATATACTATATATAAAATATGTCATTTAAAAATCTTAGTAGTCAAAATCGAGAAGTTCTTTAATATATATTTGACAAACAAAATATATATATATATATATATATATATATATATATATATATATATATATTTATATTTTATATAATGTTTTGAAAAATAAAAACATTTAATATAATCTATTAAATCGAATTTACATTAACAATAATGCGATGTTCTAATATCTGATTAATAAAGGCTAATAAAGTATGTTATAGAAGTAAGAACACAAAAAATTTTTGAATGTTAATCATGAATTATAGTTTATTATAACGTTTAATCGACAATGAGGTTAGTTTTTGTATCAATCACACCGGAAATCCTAGACACGACTGACTTAATGCTATTGCAAAGACGCATATATTGAAGGTCGACTTCTTTATTTCAATGGAAATACTGTACTAGAGCTAATTACTTTAACTAATGAGAATAATTATCCTATTTCATTAAAAAATACAAAAAATAAAAGATACACCGTTTTTGGAGACCTCTCAAATTCTTATGAAAGAAATATGTCAAAATAATCTCTATCCTTTATAAAACTCGCATCAGAAGCATTCTCAGAGAAACAAGGTCATTCAATAACTTTTCATTTCTTAAAATAGTAGGAGTATAGTCCAAATAGACTCTTATAATAAGCACTCTTCACCTGAATATCCTGCTAAAATTTTCAAATATCAGAACGAATAAAATATATAAAAGTTTGAAGGTGCTGTACATTGCTATGATGATATTTGACGTTACAAAATAGTTTACACATTATGAAAGAACGCTCAGTTCCATTAATAAGCGAAGGATAGAAGTTAAATAATAACATACGTAACTAAAGTCAGGTTTTAGAATTATTTTGTTTATAAAGATGATTCTTGACAATATAATTATTTTCGGGTTGATGTTGCCAGTCAAATCAAACAAGAATTTGGTCTGAACTTGAAACTTGGTTAGGTTGTTTATGTAACTTTGACACAAAGTAAGGGAAGGTGTGGAAACGCAAACATGAACTCAATATCAAATATATATTGAGAGAAGGTATTGTGGGTTTACAATACCAAAGTACTATTGTCACTAAAAACGATGATAAAACCGAAAAAGATTGAATCTATCGAAAATAAAACCACAAAATGTAACTATACGAATATAAGAAAAAAACTTTGTGTATATATCTATTATCTATATCTATTATAATATATTAACTAAAAAAATATATATATATAAGGTCGTCCCGTGAGCACAATCGTTAAAATACGTTGAACTTCGGGTACATAATAGGTATCGTACGTTAAAAATATTCTCGTGATTAAAACCCCGTATATTCTTATATGTAAAAATCACGGAAATTTAAAAACAATAATTAGCATATCAAAAATGCCTGTAGAAACTGCTCAATAGTAATTACCGAGGTAGTCGACTGTGGCGCTTTATATCTTCCACATGACATTATTCGTCGAAACAATTTAATAGGTACCCGTTTCAACATAAACGTACACCGCAGGAATTTATCTCGTTACTATACTATGCAATGGTTTAGAATACGGTAATTATAATTTATACAGTCGACGCGGTTGTTTGTCTTCATAATCTATAGACCTGACGGCCTGACAGGCTTAGGGTTTATCAACTGATTATATTATAAAACAAAATAACTTAAACTTACATTTTATATACCTTTTTAATCTTTTAATAATGACGTTATTTAATATATTGAATTTATTATTTTATTGAATGTTTTTATTAAATGTAAATAATAACAATACGATTGCGAGTGCATTGAATTCAATACCTGTTATTAAATAGGTATGGATCGTAAAATAATTAATAGAGTATAGATTATTCTCGACTGACTGCATCTAGTAAATAAATAGAATTATCAATGATTGCCATACGAGGGGAATAAATATTATGCAAAATGCTATCTAAATGCAAAATGGAGACGCCTTGAGCTATTTCTTGATAGAGTTAAGAGTTGTAAAACCTGCTCCAAGATTCATTAAGATTTTACAATTTTAATACATTTTATAACGTATATAAAAGATGTGGTTAGCAGTTGGAATATCTGAATATCATGAAGTGTGTTAATAATAAGTAAATAATAAACAAACCTAAGTGGGACGACAACCCGTTAACTATACAAATATTTTAAACCTGTTTACTTGTCTTTAGTAATTGTACTGTGATTAAACTCGGGAGACTTAAAGGATTCAAAATGACAATTAGTTTCGGAGCCTTATTAAATTTTTACAATATTAAATATCATGATATTTTCTCTCAAATAATAATTTGTGAAAACATGAGATACGTCTGCGGTTTATAATGAAACGGGCGAAACGAATTTTATTGTGGGCGGCTATAATTTGCGGTTGTCTACGGAATGTACGGATTTTTATATAACATTAAATAGAAGTCCGTCGAAATTTAAAAGCTTTATTTCGTTTAATGTTTACGTAATTATAAACACTGATACATAATATATGTAATAAGATATATATTAAGTAATATAACATCCAATTTGATAAATTAATTAAATGATTAATTGGTGATTCGAATCTAGTTTTTTAATTATAATAAACCTATTTTTTTAGTATTTATAATTTAATTATAATTAATATAATAGTTACGTTGGAAACATGAAGTTAATGTTAACGCCAGTAGTACCAATCTATCACGCTCTGATTTTCTTATACAAGAATGTAATCTTCAACAACCACTCTGTTAGATCAGTTTGTCTATTAATAAAACAATTACTGTATTTCTTTTTATAAAAAAATTATAATATGATATTTTATAAGAGAATTATTGTTATGACAAATAATAGAAATCCTCTAAAAATAATAGCATGAACTACATTAAGAGTTTTTGTTGATATAGTAATGGGCTGTACCTATAGTGGTAGCGCACTACGCACTTAATAGTAGTCACGACGCAGACAACAGCCGCGTTCCATACATTCTGTATTTTTCTTCCGCAATATACATCATATAGTTATTTATGTAACATGTTACGTAAAAACCTAACAAGCTGTTATGTTTTATCATTAGAGGTCATTTAAATTCAAAAGCTGTACCACTTTACATTGTGTCGCTATCCGGCTTATTTTGTGTTTGAAGAAATACATAAAACTATGCTATTATCATAATATAAAAATAAGGAAATCGCTTTAAAGTCAGCTTTGATTAGTGTTTTAATGTATTTTGAAACTGAACTGCAATATAATTGGATGTTGGTGACGAGGCAGTACAAATGAAATGAATATCAGAGCTGGTTTACAGTTTTACCATAATTAAATTCCTCGAACATCCTCATAGTATTAAAAAGTATGTGCGGTTTTGCGCGTTAGATGCAAAGATGCTCATATACAAACTTATAATACTAAAATATGTTTATATAAAAAAAGTTCATTTATAACTATTTCAATTAAATGTAACATCAAATGTATGTATATTTCAGTTTGAACAGTGATTATATTACCGTTATATTATATATATCGTTTGATGTGAGAGAGGCGCTGTCGAAGCAAATTTGGGCTAATTCAACCAAACCCAAGAGCATGCGTGCGAACGGACTTATCCATTGGGAATTATTACTGAGTATTTACTGAGTACTCATGTTTAGTAGCATTTATTATTTAGGTATAAAACTATTATTTTATTTTTGTAATATTGAAATATACCTACCCTAGATATAATATATATTAGATTTCCAACTTCAATTATGTGCAAATAAACAATCTTTTTATTCAGTTCATAAAGTTGGTAAAAAAATGCAAATATGATTAAATATAAAAGTTAATTGAAATGAAAATAATTGAAATATACTAATTGTAGACAGCATTTTATTCAGTTAATAAAATTTGTTAAAAAAAATGCAAATATAATTAAAAATTAAAATTTATAATTCAAATATACTAATTTTAGACAGCATTGTATTCAGTTCATAAAATTGGTAAAAAAAATGCAAATGTGCTTAAAAAATAAAGGTTATTGAAATTTAATAATTCTAGAGAGCATTTTATTCGGTTAATTTTTTTAAAATAAATAAAATATGTTTAAAAAACAGTTAAGTTACACGGATTTGAATTTGTATATCTAAGTATTGGTGGCAGACGACCATCAAATGGGTATTGGTTATTTGTGGGACTAACTGTGGTGTGTATTAACCTGGCGGGTCACGTGCGCTTTACAACCTGCCGTGCAAATATTTATCCACATTGGAGTTACGTGTTAACCGCGCAGAATTGTAATCAGCTTTGATTGAGGCTCATGTTGAGACTAATGACATTGCTTTGTCCCCGTTCTAACGCAGAAGCAGTGCTCGCTGATAGTTCAATATTGTTCAAATGTACTGCAATAGTTAGGAATACATTATGTGTATTTATCGTGTCATTGGTTATTATACCTACCTGAAGTTTACAGATTTATTTTGTACATGTGCCAGCTTTTCAATAAATTAGATTTAAGAGATTTATCAATTAAATAACAAGTTTTAATGAATCCAATTAAACTTATAAAATTAAATACAACGCATCAGGAGTATTAAACAATTTATAAATAACATTTCAGTTCTACTGAAATCAAACATTTCGTGGTGCATTTTTAATAAAGGTTGAATAACAATAATTTATGATGGTTTCGATACTGCCAGCAATTCGCAAAATTAATTATTCCGAGAAGAATCAATAGTTGCTCATTAAATAATAATTGATTACAGCAATTGACCATTGACCGAATCCAAACATCTTTCTGATCACATATAGGTTTATACGTACGAATAATAATATATAATTAATTTACTACATACACGATCTAAAGTGTAAATTTGTTCAAAACATTGTTACTTTGGAAATATTGTTTTGTTTTAACTAATATATTATATAGAAATGGTAAAATTTATTTCTATAGCAACTCCTCTTAAATACGCTTGTACGCGTTTATATTTAAGCATCAATCACATTCGAAGAGAATAACCTTTGTTATTTCGAAAAACAAAAGAGATTTTGTATATCTCATATTGACGTGTAAAGCCCTGAAAATGTTGTAATAGATAGAACAGTGAATTTAAAAACACTATGAAATAAATTATAGTAAATAAAATATCAAATCGGTTTACATTTTTGCATGAAATGTATAATAAAACAAAAAATACAAGAAACAAAGAGACGAAACTTCTTAGCATTCTAAGGAATCCGTGCGAACGCCGGACCTATCGCGTTGCAGGGAGTGGAGTGCAAACAATGTCTGGCACTTGTGATCCAGGTGTAGGTTTAAGGCGTCCCTTTAAAATCTGAATACAAGCTGACCTTTACCGTATATGCTCCGCTCCCTATCTTACCAAATTTGAAACAAACATACTAATGGCGCCTTTCAAGTACGTTTTAGATAATGAACTTACGATAGTTCTAAAGAGGCCAGGATCTTTAGGTTATTGAGAGATTTTGCTGTTATACCTCTTACTCTCACTCTCACTTCTACAACGTACAAATTAACTTTATAGTTATCCAGTTGACTAGAAATAGATTTATACCTATTCCTGGTCAATGAATTGGTCATTTGGAAATACTTGTATATCTTAAATATGAGATTTTTACAGATGTTTGTGTTCCACGAAACAGTGAGCTTCACAAGTATTACAAGATTGAACTGTCAGAAATAAAGATAAAGATACTGTACAGAAATAGTTCCGGCCTTACTGACGAAACACCAATATGCTCGGGTATTTAATATTGTTTTTCATACGTGGCCATCATGACAGTCAAATCAGGAGTCGCTTCTAAGATAGAGTGAGAATGTTGTTTTAGTTTTTTTGACGAGTTTTCTTTAAAAACTTTGTATGTACAGTTTGTTAAAGAAAATTCGAAAACGGTATGCCGTTTGATGGTTATTATTGCTTCTTGTGCTCGTGTTGTAAAAAGACTAACTGCTTAATTTACAATTACCTAATCTGTCAATTTTTATAAAATGTCAAATTAATAACCAATTCTGCCACTACAAAGTTATCACTTTTAGAACCTTCGAGTTCTTTATTTAATTAAAAGTTATAGTTATCATGAACAATGAAAGTATAATCTCAATAAAATATTTATTAATTTATGTACCTATGTATTGAGACACAAGACTACCACGTGGCTGTAGAAAAGAATCTCAATACGAATCTCATTCTTTAGAAAACAAACAATGGTTGTTATTCATTATTAAATATTAGAAATTCAATAAATTATGATAACTATAAATATAACTTAGTATTTAATATAAATATGAAAAAGCTCCAATCAATTTATTGAGTTTCTATATCTAGGGAAAATTAATTTAAAAGCAATTAGTTCTCTAGCTTCAGAAGCATATGTGCAATTTACTTTTGAGCTTTCACCAATCCACCTCTAACAATACACAGGATATTAATAAAGTAGCACGTAACTTTAGTTCCTAGTTATTTTGTGCCATGAAGGTTATAAAATTAAATGGCTCTGAGACATTAAGAAGTTTCATAGCTTCAAGAAAGTGGTAAGTGGCTTACCGATAATTTGATTAGAAAGTCTTTCGGAGGCGGACGATATCATTACTCTCTCGGACTTTTGCTTATTTTCATCTAAAATTCCACTATAAGCTTTTATATCTTACAAACTTTAGAATTCGGAAATTTGTTATGCTTCAAAAAACTGCCAAATCCTACAATTGAATTAGTGGCACAATATGTACACAAAATATACAAAAAGTATTCTAAATTGACCAAATGAGAAAATTAAAATTCTAAAGCTATTTTAATATAAAATGTTATTTAAAACTTCTAGATTCTGTAACTTCACAAATCCTTACTGAATATTATTACAATAAAAAATACATAAGCTGACTCACTACCGATAGGGTTGATATCCTTCAGAAGTAAAACATTTTTATTTAGTAAACCTGTCGCAATCTATAAGATAGGTTTTTTGATTGAAAGTTAAAAAAAGAAAGATAAAACAAATGACGAGTGTTTGTGGGTTCAAGTTGCAGTAGATCAACTTCTTTATAAGTGCTTGACCAACAAGACCACGCAGGCGGTTGTACAATTATATACATATATTATTGTAATATAATTCAGCGAACAATGAATCCAATATCATATTAAGAATACTTGACTATGAAATATAAAATGCGACTATTCAATTAATATAAATGATGACACTATTGTTAGGAAACATTAAAGAGAATTCATAAAGACTCACAATGTGTAGAATTTCACTGGCATGTGTAGAATACACAATAAAAATGCGTCCGAGAAAGTGTATTCATGAAGTCGGAAAGGTGTTTTGTATAATTCTAATTTCGCGGTGATCGCTGACTACTCAGTATTTCTCTTTGAAAGCGTCGCGGAACAATGGTGGTGTAGGATTGTTTTAAAACGACCCATCGATTCTTGTCACCAGCGGATGAATGGCAACTGCCATTGTTTGTAAGACAGAATGTTAATTAGTACTGGAAATATCCATTTCGCAAACAGTTTAATAATGTTTGCTACAACATTAACCGAATTTATGTAAATATATTGTATGTCATTACGTGAGTAAAAATGTAATACTTTCTTAGCAAAAAATCTTTCTCGGTAAATGATACTTAATTTTAAGATTTCTCAACGGCACGCGGCGTCTGGGTCTTATGAAATAGCGGAACTCTTAATTTGCACTGCAATTTAATATCTTCAAATTAAGATATATTGCTCTTATATTTCTCTAAACTGAACATAAGTCTTACGTTATGACTTTTTTATATTCATTTAGATACTTACTGACTTAGAATTAAATAAAATATACCCTGTAGTCTCATTGAAATTCCAAATAAATTTAATTTAATGGATATTAATTATAATATCTACATCGTAAAATATTTCCTTATTTTACAAAGGAAGAAGAGAATTAAAATTAGATATATCTTATCGTATTATCTTTGAACTGAGAGTCAACTAACACGAAATACGACACAGTTTCGTATTTCAAACGTAATTAAGAAAATATTTGTCATCTAGCGACTAATTCCAGTTCGTTTAAGATGAGACAAGCGAATCAGGCCGTGATAGTACAGAATGTAGGCAATTACGTAAACGACAATCAACCGTACAAAGACAAGAGGGAAAGTCGAGCAACGCAATTATACGGATATGCCACGCTAACACCGAGGAATATGACGGACTGCCCCATATATTAATAATATATTTTAGATCCTTCTCACTCCAGTGCTGTAACGTTCAATTTATTTAGCATCATTAAGCTTTTGTGATGAGTAAAAGCTATATAATAGTAGATATATATTAGTACGAATAATTTAAGTTTTAAGCTTGATCAGACTGAACTCAATTTACTCATATTTAAGCATATGTAAATATGAGTGAAGCTCTGAAGTGCAAGCAATCTTGTAAGACTGTTTTAGATGTAAATAGATTGGCACGCTAATGTTCTTAGAGTTTGTAAACATAGAACTGAATTAAATAGTGTATTAGAACCAAGCTTCTACTCATGGTTCGGTTAAAATACTAAAGTAAATAAGTGTTTCATATAAAAGTATCGAAGATACGGGTACATTAAATTTAATGAATGTTTAAAAACATTAACAAGCCTTATTGAAATGTGAAACTTTTGAAGTTTATTATGTTAATAAAAAATATTGAAGAATGATTTAACTATAATATTGCTTTCTTTCGTAAAAAAAATTAAATTAAATTAAAAAATTGAAATGCCTTGTTAATTTAAAATCAATTTGTATTGTATCAATTATTATTCACAAAATTGTCGTCTTATTTCATCCATCCTCCTACTCGAGCACTTATTACTTAATTAATTCCAATGAATGTTCGTTCCAAGGCCCGGGCAGTGCTCGTGCAAGCGTACATCTAAATAGCTACGAATAAGTTCCCAGTGTACGATGTCACTTAAGTTGGTTGTGAGCCAATCACGTCTGTCTCGGAACGGTAATTTAGCCAATCACATCGATTCCAACAGTCCAGCCAAGCTTATAGATTTATTTAATGCTAGCGAGACGCAATGTCAAACTTTTAAATTTATTTTTGACTTGTGTTGTCTATTTTTAGTTTATTATATTAATGTCTTTAAATAAAATATGTAAAAGGTAAAAGAGTCGGAACGAAACACTTAAACGAAGGCTCTATATATATACAGCATATACCACGTATATGTAAAGCATTATATTTTTATTTAAACTCTGTTGACTCTTGAGTAGGTAAAAAAAATCTGGGCCTCAAATACTACTAATTATAATTAGACTCCTAAACGTAGACAGCCTTTATTTAATTTGCAAATCATAATATTTTTGTGGTATAAAAAAATCTGTTTAAAAAGTAATATTAAAAAGATGTCACCTCAAATTTACAAAGAAATCTCCACAAAATAAGGGATTCAAGTATAATGTCCCTCACATTCGAATAAAATTAAAATAAACCACGAGGTTTCGGACGCCGTAAAAAAAATTGCCAGTTAAAATTCTTTCAACAAAATATTACATCGTTTGGTTAAAATTATTTTGTACCGATTCAAGGACCGCCAGTCGAGTGTCCTAATAACTGTCATACAGATTTAATATCACATATTCCATTTTGTACAATTTCCACCGCGAAGCAATTTCCTTCCTTAAATTATATTTAGACGAATACACGTCAACTAAGTACATATGTTACTCTTGTGTTTGTACTGTGAAGAATTTATTCATATTGTTTTTTATTTAAGGAATCAATGTAATGAGATTTTCAAAAACCCTTACCGCTTCTGTTTTTGAATTAATGAAAAGAAAATTCATTACAAATCAATTTAATGAGCTTGTTATCAGAACTCTCACAAATAAATGCAGACTACTTAAATATGATTCTTCAAAGGCCGTTTGAGCTGTAGAAGTATAGTTGTGTAGTTGTATATCACTCGAAGAAGCAAAGACTCCGTGATATTAAAACTATTTATATTATAGAGTTCTTTAATTTTAGAGTCGCAATTTAATTATGTTTCAGTACCACTTCATTAAAATATAAAAATAATTATAAATAAGTTGAAGGGAAAAATGCAGTGGGTATGTTATTTCTATTTTTGGATATCATATAATTAATTGTTTGTTTTACTTTCTAGTCTATGTATTTTGTTTCTTAACCTGCAAATGCTTTTAAGTTAAGCAATGTAATTGCTTCTTCGACGTGAAGTTCGTCGGTGTTTATATTAACCTACTTGAACATATGAGCTCAATGCCAATACAAATACAATAAATCAACCTTCACTGACAAGTTTCCAATCTAATAAAGTAAAGGTAGATGATGTTTGAAATACTTCATTTATTGCCGTCAAGAGATAGAATAAGCATCGCTTAAAGCTTAGCTTAAAGCTTGGTTGGGTCTTGTGTAACACTCGTTTATTCGACATCTAACACTGCATCGGGTATTACACTAAAGTCGAAAGATAACAGCGCTAGTGCCTTTAAAATTACAAAATATATATATGTTTTGAGAATTTAATAATATTACCGATTCAGATTCAGATTTATTCAGTAAGGGGGTTTTAAAAGTTCTATGATTTATTTGAATACTAAAAATATTCACAAAAATTCAATTCAATATAAGACTTTTAAAAGTTGAGTTCAAAATCAAGGAGAAGTTGAAAACTTTTTAAAGATTCAACATCTTCAAAAACTCAACCTTTCAAGCCCTTAAATATGCAATATAAGTTGATAGGGACGGCAACTTGGCCATGGTACAGCTATTTACAATTCAGCCATCAGTCGGGATAACGCGCTCATTATATCTAAGAAATAGACTTCAAAATATATCATCTCACTTCCGAGAGGAAATTCAAAAGATAATTTACTTGCACGTGACGTAAGATAACAAAATATTAATAGTGGAAGAAGCATATTTACAATTTTAATGTAATCATATGCCTGTTATTTAAGTGCTAGAGAGTTCCATGAGAAGTAATTTGTCATGATTAGGGCAATTGATCAAATATTGATACATTTTGTTGTTCTGTGATAGAAAGTATCGCAACACGAGCCGGGGTAACTTAGATTGATGTTATGAAAATAAACATTAGGACGTTAAGACAACTTACTCTAATATTGTAATGGATTCCGGCGCTCCATAAACAAGAATAAACTATAGCTATAGCAAGATATAACAACTAATATTATATTGATGAACTAACGTCTATTTGGTTATCCTTATCCTGTACAAATAATTGATTATAATACATTAAATAATATATAATATTGGCGTTTAAATCCCTAATATATGACTATTAAATAGATTAAATCCGTCGCCTATTTGAAGGACCTAGTTTAAATAGTCAACTGAATTACAAAGGGGCTTGACAAGAGGTGAACTACCGGTGTACCCGAGGGACTTAGCTATTCTTATTCAAATAAGTGGCCACGACTCAGCGGCCGGGCTGCATGGGCCAGATAGAACCGCTACGAGCACTTCAAAGAGTATTCTGATTATTTTAGGATACCTACTTTTGATATGTATTATAAATGTAGGTTGAATAGCTTGTTAACAATGAAAGCATATATAGCTTGAAAAATGCAACTTACAAAGAAATATTTTAAAGTTTCGATATAGGTATTTTTATTAAATTTGATAAAATATTGATTCTTGTGCTGTTTGAGTCTGAGACATGCCTTTCTAAAAATTTCAGAAAAATATTTGTTAGGAATTTCATGTTAGTAGAGAGTATGTACTGGGAAGCTATTACTGAAAAATATTTCATGATAGATAGCTGGATTTATTTTAAATAACTTATACAACGGCACTGGGATTTTTTATTTGTGATTAAATAAAAATATCGTTCTAATAACAAAACAAATGAACTGTTCTGAAAAAGCTGCATTGTTTGCAAAAAAACAATAAAACAATAGAAATTTATTATTTTATATGACGGTAAAATCTCAATTTTATTTTATTAAATGTATATATATAATCAATTTTTTTCAACATCCAATATATAAAATTTATATTATTTACATACATATATATTTAAGTATAAAAACTATATTTGTATCAACACTATTTCATAAGTGTCCTCCAATTAATTTTAATTATCTCAATAAGTTATTACATAAATTGAATGCCATAAGTTTCATAAATCATTAGATTTATATTCTATAAAGATAACTGAACTGGCATGTCTCAGAGCAGCAGTCGAGTGTCACGCAATGGCAATTTGTTTAAGGTTTTTCATTTCCGCCAGACTTGTGACACCAATGAAACCCCGATTACGCTATCTGTTATATGTTACATTTATCTACGCTTTGAATGTATTCATAGTTATGTATAATATATATTTTAATCTTTTCATACTCTATTCTTATTATATATTTTCATGAACCTAATGATAGATTCAGATGAAGAAATAAACTGTCAGACACAAGCGTGTGACTAAGACTTATTAAAGTTTCAAGGGAAACAATCTACTAGAGGAAATTAAAAAGATCTACTTCAGCTTTATTATTAATCGAGTGACAGATAACCAATAACTATTAGTTAAAAAGGAAATAAGTCCATTGTTATTTCCTAAGCGAGTGATGTACGCATTACATTAAATACACCGATAAAGATAATCGAGGGATTTAAGGCTCTCGCTATCTTCTTCATTTTGTGGAACGTTTCATCTTATGGCTAAAGAAAATCACAATGATCAAAACAGGAATTAGTTACCGTACGACGAAAATTTACGTTTAATGTGTATACTGGTTAATGTTAGACAATCTCTTTTAGGAGTAGAAACGCGCTGAACTTTGCTAGTTACGTTGAACCGTGGAATGTATGTTGGTGGCTGATTGCTAAGGGTCAATTTATCTGGTTTCGTATCAGCGTGTTGTCTTGCACGATATCGCAAAAAGACAAATGTGTATATTCCCAAGCAACCTTGACATTCTTATTTTGCTAAATGTTTTTTTAAGAACGAGTTTGACTTGTTGTAGGTCTGATTTAAAATAATCAACTATTTATTAAAATTTTACTCATTCATATTTTTAAAGTAATATGGTAATTAAATTTTATCGTTATGGTTTTTAGTAATACGGGTACTTTTTATTTGCATACACACATTAATTTTTACGATCTCTCATACGTTGACTTTCTTATGAACAACGCATTATTTTTATTTCTGTTTCTTACTAAAGTTTTCAATTTAAAAACAGTATAATTATTACCACGATACATACACAACATACAATAAATGCAAGTGTATGTTGGAATGTTTGAATTCGTTTAATATTAATGTTTTCTAAGATTTACACGAGTACTACACATTTCAATAAAACTATTTTTTGGATATAACTCGCGTTTAATATTCCCAAAGATATTAAAATAGAAAAAGGCTATAAAAACTTTATTTCTATTATATATATAAAAAACACACTTTCATTTAATTAAGACCCGCATTACAGATAACACAATATTATATTCTCCTCGTTATCAAGTGTTGATACAAGATGGAGAAAGAAAAGTGCAATTATAATTTAGAAACTGAAAACCATATAATTTAATTTTGTATAAATTATTATAGCGATTTACAATATACTATCTATTCCTCACGATTTTGTCCGCGTTATTTATTACAAAAGGTATACATGTATTGTTAGTGACTAAAGTTTAGTGAATTCAAAGAAAAACGACTTTATTGAACATACGCAACATTAGCCATAAACAAACAATCATTGTAACATGATGAAAACCAATTATAGTGCAATTGACACATTTAACGTACTTAAAACGAACTAAATAGCTAAATTGTTTAGTTAAATTCTACAAAAACAATTCTCTAGTATGTGAAAATCACCCAAACAAGCAAAATTTATGGTAAAGCTTCTAAGGCATCTGGCAATTCTCCAGACCAGTATTAAATACTTATCTTGTACGCCTAAGGTATACTAATGCCGTAACTACAAAGACAGCTCTAATAAACATTTATTTATTAAAGAAAATAAAAACAATTGGTTACTAAATATCAATATGTTTTAAATGAACTGCTTGTTTCGATTTCATATTAATTCAATATAATTCTATGATTACTTTATATGTTAAAACCTTCCAAGTGTTTCTAATTCAATATTCTAACACATCACCGTCCGTGGATTGAGATCATTTAATTAAGAACATTGACGCGACCTTCTTTTGTGCAAATCGTATTAAGAAGTGACGAGGCGTTTATTTGTTTACTATAGTATTGCTTTTATTTTATTATTAAAATGTTTGATCTATCTGTTAATTGGCTTTCTCGTATGGTTTAAAATTCATATTAATTATAAATTATTGGTGTGTCAAACGTCTAGCCAAATCAAATATATAATGTAACAAATAGTATTTTTATTGTTATAAGTATATATTTCGTTTGACCAAATGAACAATGTAAAATTAAAGTTGATTTAAGGCTTACGTGCTATCAGAAATATACACAATTACAAAAATGTTTTTCGGATTTGGGATAAAATTTACATAAGATCCAAAAGGTTTCTACCTCATTTTATTGGTCGTTTTATTTATACAGCGATATAAAATTGCAACATTTGAACAATTTTGGTGGACATCTTTTATAAGTCCATTATAAAAACTAAAGTATTTATTTCAAATAACCATTTTTTTCACTGTATTGATTAATACATTTATATTTTATAATATTTCGCTCCTATCAAAATCTTTATTTTTAATATATTTTAAAAGATCTCCAATTATAAGGTCGATTGATCGTATAATTTAGTTTATAAAAAGATTTTTACACGCATAAAAGCTTTCCATTATAATTCAATTATTTCTGAGTCCTCGTAAAGATATTAATATTGAATATTAGGAATTAATTTATGGTTGTCGTCGAAATTCTAACCCGCGGAATGCGAGATATATTCAAAACGTGTTGGTGAAATCGTATGGTGTTATTGTTGACCGTTTGACCTTGACACTTGTAAAGCCACCTGCGACTTCAAGATCCGCTTGAGAATTCTTTTCACTTTTCTATACCCTTATTTGAAGTTTAAGCATACATTAAAATATTGTCTTCATCTTTGTTTTTTTTATTTTTGAGAAACGTTAAATTAAATTATCTTAAATTATATATATATTATCTGTTATTCGATTGAGTTAGTTACTATGGGTATATTACTATGTTTCTAATAAAAGATTATACATATATTAGTATAAATAGTTTTTTTTTACACTTTTCATTTAAATATAATTCTCAGATAGGTGAATGATGACGATATAAACACTTATTGTGAACATTTACAGATAATTATTAAAATATTTTAAAAAATATCGTGATCTGCGTTTTATCAAGTAAAAGGGAACTGTTACAGAGGAATATAGAATACAAGTAAAATAATAAATTAAAGCCATATGTATAAGAAGAAAAATCTTAAATATATATAAATTAAATTAATTGACAGGAATAAATAATGAGCCGACCTAATGCTAGAAGTCAGTTTTCCTCTCAATAAGGCCACGTTCCGGCCTCTGACTATCCCTTTCACTTGTCCAACATGATAATAACCTGCAGAAACCTACAAGCCTATGTGTTTCCGATAGAAACTAATAAAATAAGTTACATAACAAAATAAATGGCGTTTCGTTTTTTATTGCCTATTAAAATATATGAATAATTCAGCTTTAATTAAATTAATTTATTAGATATAACAAATGTAGGTACGTAACATATATAATGAAGTAATTATATAAGGATTCAAGTTGGAGCTAAAAAAGTTTAACATGTTAAGTGTATCCAATTATGTTTAACATCACTTCGCATATGTTGCAAAATATATTATATTCTTACCTTATAAATGCCGTCAACAAGTTTCGTAAGTTCTTCCGTCTCCATGTTTTCGAAGTGTAAGTGAACCAATTTAAGAACAGTAAAGTTACAAGAGATTGTTCATTAGAAAAAAGTTATTCCACGAAAAACAATTTTAATATTATTGGCACAAAATTCACATTTCAATACACTAAGTGTTCTAGGTCACTGTACACTTAAGAATACAATCCTCCCAACATCTGTAACAAGAAAAAACCATTATGAGAAAAATACTTCAAGTCATTTAAAAACAAAACATTCAAATGCCATCCGGTTACGCGATATTTTTAAAATTTACAACTTGAAAAACTAAAATGAAACCCGTTGTAAAATAAATAAAAAATAATTAATTATGCAAAAAACAAAACCGCAAAAGGTGATGACAAGAATTAACACCTTTCAGATTATGATCACGAGAGACGTGCGTTGCGGCCGGAGCGAGCGCGTAGAGTCACCTACTGCCTCGACTCGTATCTCCGCCAATGTTTTGAAACTCGCACCAGTGAGTGGTAGTGGACCGTTGATGTCTAAACCTTTGTACTGTTAGACACCTAATTGTTTAGATTTGGTATTTAGGATAGTAATGTCACCTAAGGTCACCAACATATTATTTGGGTAAATCATTTTCGTTGTATGATTAGAAAGAGAAGGTTGTATAATATAAAGTATTTTACAATAGCTAATTTATATTTATATATATTTATAAATTACATTACGAATTGAAAATCAAATTGTTTTTTTATTAACAAAACGATAAAACGTTTTAAAAGTATCGTTAAATATCATTAAATAATACATAGGAATTCTTAGTGAGTTTTAAGCAATGAAATCGTGAGCTGTAAGTTCGTGGTATAAAATATTATTAAGCTCGTTACGAAATATTGTCAATGCCACAAAAGTAATTGGAATCATAAACGCAGCCTACCAGTTTGAGCCGCGTGTTACCTACACTTAATTATATGAATACAATAGACCTCTTAATTTTAATATGCATTATATAAACCTACGAAATATATCAGAGTCAAAGCATAGAGATTTACTTGTGGGTTTGCGACGTCTCCTAGCTTCAGATTGCAAGGCATGTTTTACTGATACTTTCTAAACTTACGCAATTTATGTTTGTTTTACGCAAATTCTGTCAAAACGCCTGACTGAATGAAAATTTACATAATTACGAAGAGATGCACTCAGTAGATGGTAATCGTATGCATAGCTCGTCTCGACGCCTAACTTTATTAAATACATATAATATTTCCCACCTAATTTGCAAGAATGAATTTGTTATAAATGTGTTGTTTAATTAAACTATAACAATTGTAAAGTAATACGAAATATATCAAAAACCTTAATATAATTTTAAGAAACCATGCTAAAGCTTAACAAAACTAAGTACAAAAAGAAGAGCTGATATAAAAATACAACAGATTTATATTAAAGTTTTCTCGCGTCACATGGCAAGGAAAAATATAAGAGACAATTTCTCGGCGAGTCCGTAACTTCATTTTGAATAAGAGCGATTTGCGTGGAGTCCTCCCTGCATGTGCACCCACACGGGACAATCTCGAACGAGCTTCACACTTATTTTACTTCCCTGTTTTCCCGAGGCGTAAAGAAACAAGTATTCCAGTGCTTATTTCAGTTTAAACTTGTTTAGAGGGGATTGAACTTGTTTCAGTCGGATTTAGAATAAGCAATCCTCGTAAGAAATCCCCAAATCCCAGATTTTCTAAGTGAAAAACGAAACCGATATCGTTATAAAGTTGTTTGTCGACTCCTTTTAAACTGTCTTTACTTCTAACATTTGGAGTCTGATAGTTTTTTGGGTTACTTAAGAAATTTATTCTAGAATTTGCAAGTATAAGAAACAGGACATTTTAGGCTAAGTTCTTACCTATGTGATGGTGCGATGTCAGCACAAAGCGCCTGAGCGACGTCGGTAGCTCAGTTTGCTGACGAACCTTGTTATCGTGAATTTGATATATAATGCAACTACAGACGTCTGAATATTCATACACGTATTCTTGTTCCGTTGCAACGTCGCTTAGTCAAATCGGATTTGCGTCGAAGATGCCACCACAGGTACTGTGAGATCAATAGAATATTTACTTTATTTTATTCTTTTCTATCTTGTACCAGAGGCAAAGAGGTATTCGAATTTCAAAAGTAGAAAGTTTATTATATTTGCATATTAAAGTGCTGAAACACTTATAAACTTCGTTAACTGAAAACATGTATCAGTAATTATGGAAAAATAGATGGTTTGATGCATATAGTTATCTCACGTGTGCTAAATGGGTGTTTGCTGTGTACGGTGGGAATCCGTCATCTGTCAACCGCACTTGTGGACTTACCATTAATGAGTCCCCGATACACTCACGGGAAATATCCCATAGTATACTAGCGCATAATCCGTCATCGAATTGACGGGACTTCGTTTCAATTATTCATTGCTTTGATCGATATTCGATATTTCTCGGACGGTGACGATAAACACCACTCAGACAAAGATCGGACAGCTTTACGCCCTCTTTGAAGATAAGGGTGGAAATATTTACGTAATATACCTACTTTTGGTTTCCTAGCAACCGAGAAGTGTCTATCAAATATTTTTTCAATTAATAGTTGTATAAGCATCACATACTACGCCTTGTGTAGTTGGTAAGCTCGTTTGTCGGAACATTATTTTATTACGTTACACAAAAAAATCGCAGAGAACACACAAAGGCCTTAGGGGTTAGTCTGCAAAACCGAATTGCCTTTTGACCAAAGTTTGAATAGCTCTCCCAAAACTCTATTCAACACTCCATGGTCCCTGTAGGGACGAATCATTACCCAGCAGTGATTGCTGCAGTTTGCCTGAATTACAAGCCAGGGATCGTGCAAGTGACAGCTTCTATATAACTACACTGTACAAGCGATTTTTATTTGGTGAATGCGTTAACGAATACAGAGGTTTTTTCAATATTTCTCTTTTTAAATCACTTTATTATTTATTTTATTTATTTCTTTAGTTGCTTTTCGATGAGTAAGAATGTAATTAATATAGAAAATGTAAGTTAAGATGAATTTATAGATAATATAACTTTGTTTTTTGTTATATTAAACATACATTATAAAAAATACTAAAACCATTTTCTATAACCACGATAATACCGAGAAAGGAAATAAATATTCAGAATGTTTATATTTAAACTCGCTTCATTATAGAGCATTGTTCGTGCGAGCGTCGTGAACCCCTTATTCCTTATGACCAGACGAAAGGGGACGTTCTTTGTGACATTTGCCTCTGTGGTAATCTACGCGAATTCTAAGAACCTATTACTGCTATGACAACAAAGCCGAACATTGTCCGCGATCTATACATTTCAACATTATAAATCCGTTCCTTAAAGAAGATAAACGAATAAAAGAGCCTTTGTGCTTCAAATATAGGTACAACATAAAATAAAGTAATAGTCAATTTCTTTCCAGTGAATACGTATGAGTCTCGAATGAAAATATGCTTCTGGATATTCGTGTGCGCTATTAATTGCAATTTATTTGATGCTTTTTTTTTAAATATATATATACATGCAAGAAAATGCGCTCTGTTAATCTGTTTATACAACACACATTTTGTAACAATACTGTGAGTAGATTGCAACATGTTAGGAAGGTATTAAATAATCTTACAGATATTATATATTATATAACTTGTATATAAATCAGTGAACTGCGTTTTGTAAACCTTATAAACATTTTTATTTGATTCTTTGAGATACTAAATAAGAAATACGAGTATATGATATATCTAATTAGTCAAGTTTCATGAACGTAATGTATGTATGTCTAAACATATAAGAAATATTAACGAATTACTATCAAATAATTATTTTTTTAAGAAATTACAAAAGTTTCTACGTGTTCAGTACCTAACACGGATCACTATATTATAGTTTTTGAAATAATTGTCTGTTTGTTTGTCACATGAGTTGAGAAGACTCATTTTGATCAAATTTTGTTTGATTACAGTTATTATATGGTACACTTTTATTCTATATTATTTTATTGTGGTTCCTCAAGGCACATTCCTCTTCCTTGTTTACATAAATGATATGTTTACTTTTTAGACAAACATAATAATGTTATTTTGTGATGAAACTTCCTTATATCGATATTTAAAGTAAAACAGTATGAGGTAATGTCTGATGATGTAAGCCTCTCCCGCTTTCTCTAATGGTGCATTGCTTTGTTGTTGACAAACGGTTACTACATAATAAAAAAACAACATTTCTTTGATTTTCAACTCCAAAACGAAGACAGATGAATACCAATGTACTGTAAAATATAGAATAGCTATAGAAGCAATTGAATCCATAAAATTTACAAGTTGAAAATAGAGATAAGTTTAAGTTAATCAATATACTTACGGTTGCTGGTTAATATATGCTAGAGAATATTAAATGTGTTCGTACGAATACTGCTAATTTCATTAAGCATAGCGATATACGTAATCTGCTTTACTAATAAAAATATTTATACCCAGTAGAAGTTATTCTGTTTTGTCACTTTCTCACTAACAATTTTCTTCAAAGGTATGAAAGTGACAAAACAAAGACTTTGTTATACTTTGTATAAATATTTTTATTTGTAAGGGGGAATATGTATAGAAAAAAGTAACACTAGCTCACGTTACTTTATATTACTCGACGCAAAAAGTTGTGAAACTCTTTCATTGGACAATGTATATATTTTTTAAAAAAGACTCATTAAACGTTCAAGTATTACTTTTTAACAAATTGTCAAAAAGCAATCAAGGAATGTTTGTGTTAACAAATACTATAGTAAATACAAATATTTAAAGAATTTCAGCTTTTAAGTCTTTAATTTCAGTTTTTAAGTTGTATATAAATCTGTAAACTCTATTGCCAGTAACATCTCCGATAATGAAAAGATGTTATATGTAATGCTTACGATCAATAAAGATATAGACGTTTGAATAAACATATTTCATATTTTTGTTCACGAAATTTTTCATTCATTCATTCATTTCATTCAAGCAACAGCAATATATACATTCAGGATTCCCTAATTAAAAAAATATATTTATAACTTGATTATAGATAAATCTGTTTTGTGTTTGATTTTATAATTGCCCAAGTGTTTTTTATATATATTTTATATATTTTTACTTATTTGTTTGTTATCTTATTTTTGCTATATTACCGTACACATAAAACATACATTGTCTTAGCTTAGGTCAAGATGATACTCACGACGGGAAAGGGTCAGTTCATTAGTAGTATAATAATATGAACATTTGAATTCAGTTCTCTGACATTTTATGTTAAAAATTCTGTCTACTATCATAATACAATCGTTTTATACCACACGAAGCCATATAAACTGTTTGTCTGTAACGTTCTTTGTCTATGATACAAATTTTATTATTTTCTTATTAGGGAAGTTATTGTAATCTTAGTGATTTTCGAAATCGCATTTTGTTTATATCTTTACTTTTTGAGAAGTCTTGGGTAGCTCTAGCCACTTAAAAAAACTCTCTGTTTAAGTTTGTGTGTGTATATACATATACACACGTATAAATAACAATAATAATATAACATTTTACTTAACTAGGAAGTTACTATAATAAGATTCGCAATCATTACCGCTCGTTTAATTTGATCTTACACCTATGTAATATCAAAATTAAACGTTTGCAAGCTATGTAAAAATTTCAAACTGATATTTCATTTATCAATTTATTTATTAAAATGTATGATTTTCTATTATTTATCACATTTACAACTTTTGATAGTTATATTTTAAATGTAATACTGATTTACTTACAAATTGGAAACATTCTAAAACACCAATGTATGTATGTAGTTGTAACTTGCGCTTAGCTTTACCAAGCTTTCAAATTAGTGTCATGTGAAAACCTGCGCAAAATATGTTGTAAGAACAAATGTTTCGTATACGGTTAGCAACAGTTAATGAGTAAGTGTTGTTAAAATAATAGTAATTAAATTTAGAGGCTATTACTAAGAGCTACATGACGTTGCATCCTCACGCCAGGTCTTAATGTCAGAAAGTTTGTAATACATTATCGTACGCCCACACATTTCTTACACGTCTCGGGGTGAGTGCCTTAACACCTGCCCCTTGCACATGTTCATTATAATATATATTTAACCAGACTA
This sequence comes from Mechanitis mazaeus, assembly GCA_959347395.1. Lineage (NCBI taxonomy): Eukaryota > Metazoa > Arthropoda > Insecta > Lepidoptera > Nymphalidae > Mechanitis > Mechanitis mazaeus. The sequence continues at coordinate 8,834,933 of OY365748.1, read as the reverse complement.
AAACCAAACTTACACGTATATATTGAATTCTTATCAGTTTTTATTGTAATTGATAATGAATTTAAATGAAATTGAAATATTTCGTGGTTTTATTACACAAAATATTTTTTTTTTGTTCAAATTTCTCTGAAGAACTTAGAATATGAATGAATATGATTTTTTTAAGTATAAATATTACTTCGGTATACGTATTGTAAATAGATAAAGTTTAATACTCCACAAAACGCACTCATACAAACCTGGAGACAAGAGGAGGACCCCCCCCCTTAGAAATGTTTTTAAATAGCTTCAATCATATCAAATTTACATTCTTAAATCGCTTGTAACGCAGACGGCGTATCGTGTTGCCGTGTTTAGGTAAACTTTTTAACTAACCCGTCTACCCTTCGACACGATACGATTGTTCAATTGGCGAGAAATTGCGACGGGAGTAAGCTGGTGGAAAATTGGCGATATCGTTAATATTCACCCGAAACCAGCGGCTCACGTGGCGACTACAAATAACGAAGACAAGCTAGGATTTATGCTCTGTCGTTTTAAGTGATATATAGGCTGGGCTGGAAATATCGAAGGATCTCAACTTACTGTTTATGCCTGAATTTCGATACGATTTAATTCGGAAGTACATATAAATTTACCTAACAATGGATTCAAATTTGTTAACGTCTTAACAATATCTAGCTTTGCTCTTTAGTGTTACTTCACAAAATTGTAAAAACTTTATTCAAACAAAACCACATTTTTTTTCCTTTACTGACACTGATAATGTAATGAGAAAATATGTTTGATTAATTTTTATTTATATTTATTATGTTTCTCATATTATTATATCTATATAAATATCAAAAGTCAATATTAGCATAAAACCGCTGAACAACAATTTATTTCAGTTGTTAAATTAAAATTTTATTAAGTCCAGTTATAGTTTGTAAACGATTCACCACCCAGTATATTTACGGAGGGTCATAAATAACTAAATCCTGACAAGTCTGAAAGAGGCTCAGGTAAGTTTGAGTAACTTTTTCCTGAACGTTAAGCCGTTAGTACGGAAATTGGCGACGAAATTATTCCAGTCATGTAGACACCCTCTTGTTAACATTCGCGACAACAAAAAATACCTTCTGACGTAGCTTATTTGTTGCGAGAAACACCTCTCGTACATTTAAAATATATCACGCGTTCTTATCAATCACTTTAATATTTCGAGAAAAGTCGAAATATAGTACTGTAATATTTTATATGCAATAGAGAATTGGTGTGTAATTGAGATCTTAAGGTTCTCTTGTACGACCCTATCTGTGTTTTAAAAACATTCTTTATACATACATAAGCTGTTTTATGTCATAGCAGTAAACATAATTAGAAATAAGTAATACTTCTAATATAAATACTAGTATGTAAAGGTTTATAGCTTGTGAGT